>JAPXFQ010001338.1:0-600000 GCA_028564705.1 Apricaphanius iberus | reverse complement strand
TCTTATGTCACTCTTGACAAAATATTTCATTCCCAGGCACAGTTGCAAATGAATGTATCCATCACCTTTCTGGTCTACGTCATCCTGAGCTCCTCAGGCTGCTCTGTCAAAATGTCTTGGAGCTCCCGAGACCATGTTCACAGTGAACCCCTGACTGTAAGTGACAGCTGAGATGCACCATTCGGCAGACAAAGCTTTGATGTGCTGATGCTAGACTTAGGGTTTCATACACAGGATGAAATCTATAGGAAGAGATGGATTTAATACAACACTCCCTTAGTGTTTGAGCACGATGCCCCCTCCCTGCTTCAACCTTTGGGATGTGACCTGTCATGATCCTGACAGAACTTTTCATGTATTTGTAACTGCTGTGCATGCGTGTGTGTGTGTGCAACTCTAAGGTAAAAGTCGGGGGTCCTGTTCTCACACTGTCGCCAGATTATGCTGATTTGTGCCGTCCTATGCCTAAGTCTGCCACTAGAGTTGGTGAAGACAGACAGCTCCGTGTATTAACTGCGATTGTGTCCCTTAATGCTAAAATTGGTTGTGGGGATTGAAAGAAAATCATAAAAGTGACTAAAAATCCAGAATACAAGTGCATACATTTATTTCCCTCTCTTTAGACTTAAGCATGCACCTACGTGCATCAGTATGTGGGGGCAAAAGGGACATAGTGTTATTTTCAGCATTAAAAGATCACCGATTTCCACATTACGTAAAACCTTGTCTCCTAGGTGCTTAAAAGGAGGGGTACAGCACACTTACAGGAGGACCGTCCTCTCCAGGGTCGCCCTTCTCTCCTGAAGCTCCCGCAGGACCACGTAGTCCAGCATCACCCTGTCTTCCTGGAGGTCCACCGTCTCCTCTTATACCTTTTGGTCCATCTTTACCAGGAGGGCCAGCAGGACCTGGAGGTCCAGGGTTACCCTAACCAGCATATGAACAAAATATGCAAAGTAAGACTCGTCGTGAGCAGTTGACGGGTGAATGATATTTTTGTTTATAGTGTCTGTACACAGTGGAAAGAAAATTATTGGCTTTAACATTTTGACATTGCTTAATAATTCAGATACACATTTTAGTATTAGGAATGATTAAAACAAAATCCTGCTGATTTAGACAAACAATTATGGCAATTTTTTGTGGGTGTTGGGTCAGGGAAGTTTAAATGCTTCCCAGCTACTTCTCATACAATAAGAAATTGTGCAGTGCAAATTCAAATATTCCCTTTCACTAAAAATATACAATTTAATCTTGTCTCAAAGTGCCCAGGTCAAAGACTGCTACCACACACCATCTATAATTGAAACATCGACAAAATGGGTGTATTTTATCTAATCACTGGAACACTAGGTTGGAATTTGTGATACAGTCTCAATGTTACTTTACTATTATTTGCAGGACGGATACATTAGTGTGGTTGTTATTAAATGTCTAATGAAGCAGTAAAAAGGCTCTATCTTTAACTACCTACATACCTCTCTATCTGTAACTTTAAAGTGAAAAATAAACATTTTCTATGAAATTATTGCAGAGTTTCCACATTAACCGAAACCGATACAGCATATACGGTATCGGCGCCGATACCCAATATATTGATGCATCCCGCATATATATATATATATATATATATATATATATATATATATATATATATATGAATGTCTTTTCAATCCTTCTTAAAGGCATATTTTTTTTTTACAAAACTGTTTTCTCTGCCTCTGAACTGTTTATCATATAATTTGAAATACAATTGTTCAATTACAGAATAAACTGGATGAGTTATTTAAAATTATCTTAACTTACGTTGGGGCCAGGAGGTCCAACTCGGCCGGCAGCGCCAGGGAAACCAGTGGCACCCTAACAGAAACAATAATTAAGGGCCAAGACAATAGCAAAATGAGAAGAAAATGTTACCTAGAAGTGTGAGCATAAGCCTGAAGAGAAACAGCAAACAAAATAAATAATACAAAGGTTTTCAAATGGACACTTACAGCAGGACCCTGAGCACCACGAGCACCTTTAGGTCCAGAAACTCCTGTAGGACCCTGGAATAATTAAAGAAATGTAGAAATTTGACTTTTTGTTATGGGAACAACTGCTTGCCTCAGCTACGTTTTAGTCTGGCAGGTCTAGTACAATCCCTTACAAGGTCAGCTGTCAACCTGACATGTTGTTGCTTTCTCTGAATGCTCAACGAAGAGATACAAAAGGAAAACACACGTTGTCACTTATTAGAATAACTGTCAGGCAGTGCCGCTGCTTTTGTATAATCTTTTGGTGTGCTGAGATGCTTTCTCTGACAACAGGCATGCAGCTTTAAGGGTAAGTCATCATTTTTCTAGCTCAGAACAAAGTAAAATGTTGCAGATTAGCACCTGGGTTAATTATGACACTTACTGCAGGTCCAGGGGCACCAGATGGTCCTTGGGGCCCAGGGGCTCCAGCATCTCCCTTTTGACCAGGTTCTCCCTGCTCTCCCTTGGTTCCAGGTTGACCATCAGCCCCCTGGGAATAACAAAAAGGATGTGCATACTTGTAATTGTTTGTTACACTCAGCTTTTACAAAGCATGATCTAAACTAAGAATCCTTTCATTTTGCCTATTGCTTCCAAACTTTGTGACTGTGAAATACAAGATTACTTTTAGATAATAACAGGGAGGCTATTTTTATTTGAATAACATTTTTAGCAACAAAGCAAAATGTGCCACTTTGTTGGCCAAATTCTTCCCTCAACAAAGTGGTTGAGCTGGCGACTCTAACCTGCCAATGAAAGGAGCTACCGAGAGAGCCGCCTGATCATCTTCACCAAGAGGTGGCTAACTGTGCTAACTCCAGGCTCACATACAATTATCATCTGCTTCGGGCCAACAGAGGAAGGCCTCTGGCTTCATTTGTGAATGATCAATGTAACCCTGTAATAAACCTGGGAATTTATCTATCAAAGAGACACTCTGCAGTAAGGATATTGATCTAATAGGTGTTAGCATAAGGTTGTATTGTATACGGTATATGTATGAGTATCAATATGTATACTATATATCTTGATAGCTGTGTATGCCCCCCCCCCCCCCGCTAATGCTGCCACACTATGACAAACAGACTCTGAAACCCTACGAAACACGAAAGACTTAATGTATGCCAACAACAAGGAGGCATACCGCTCATCTCCTTTTCTTGCGGTCTCAGATGACAACCTGTATCATCTCCGGCCTGTGTATAAATCCCTTGTACAGAGAGAACCGGCTGTGACATGCAGAAGAAATGGTCCGAGGAGACTGAAGAGGCTCTAAGGGATTGTTTCATTTCTACTGTGTGGAAAGAGCTCTGTGCATCTCTGGGGAATGATACTGAAGCGTCACTGACTGCATAATGGACTACATCAACTTCTGTGTGGACAACACCGCACCCATCATAAGGGTACAGTGTTTTTCCATCAACAGGCCCTGGATCAACCCGTAAATAAAGGCTCTCCTCAAGAAAAAGAAGAGAAACGTTTAATCTGGAAACAAGGAGGAGCCGAGAGATGCGCAAAGGAGACTGAAACTGAAAATTAGTCGAGGTAAAAATAAATAAAGCAGGACAACATTGGTGGGGTTTGGAAGAGCCTGAAGACAATTTCAGGGCACAAAACAAACCCCCAGGCTGTAGGAAACGTAGAGTGGGTTAATGACCTGAACCAGTTCTTTAACAGGTTAGACCAGTCCAGATGGCATCAGCTCCAGGCTCTTGAGGTTTTGAGTAAACTGACTGTGTGAAATCTTGGAGTTGACTCTTGACTTGGTTTACTGGTGCCAGGAGAACCATCTCCAGATCAACACAAGGAAAAGAGTTGGTGGTGGACCTCCACAGGCGCAGACCCACCACAATGACCCCGGTGAACATCCAGGAAGTGGACATCAAGATAGTGGACTCTTATAAGTACCTAGGTGCTACCCTGAACAACAAGCTCGACTGGAGCCATAACAGTGATGGCTAAGTGCAGTCTCTACCTGCTGAGGAGACGGAGGTCTTTTGGAGTCCAGGGAGCGCTCCTAAAGACCTTCTTTGACTCAATGCTAGCATCAGCCACCTTTTATGGTATAGTATGTTGGAGCAGCAGTTTATGAACAGCTGAGAGGAAGCGATTGGACAAGCTCATCAAAAAAAAGGCCAGCTCTGTTCCTGGTGTCCCCTGGATCCATGACAGGTGGTGGGATACATAATGATTCTGGCCAAAATTTCATTACAGAAGCACAGTGTCTACCACCCCATGTATGAAGATGTTGCTGAGCTGCAGAGCTCCTTCAGTGACAGACTGTTAAGTGCATGAAGGAGTGTTATTGAAGGTCCTTCCTCCCAGCAGTTGTTAGACTTTATACCTATCTCTGTTCCCAACAAACCCGATAATGTTTAAACCCCTTCTGTAATTTGCACTGCTACTAACTTCATGTGGTATTTTTGCTGCTGTTATTAGCACATCATTTTTCATTGTTCATACATTTTTGTATAACTTATTTTAATGCCCAACTACACATGCACATTTTGTAAACATTTTTAAAAGATCTTTTAATAATCCTACTCAGTTGCAAAATCTGAGTATGTAATTTTATTGGGAATTACTGCATAGTACTTTGTTTTTGCTATTTTTTCCTTAATGCACCTATATTTTTCCTAATTCTGTTTTTTTAAACTGTTTTTGTGTGCATCTAAATCAGGGTTGCAACTACCAACTTTCTGAGGGATATGCAGACTCATCACCGGCGCCCCCCCTACCCACTTTTTAATCTTTTTTATTTAAAAAAATTCCATGAGATTATGAAACAGTTAACTGGCCAACATTTATTAGGCAACAAAATAACTTGCATACTGACAACGGAATGGTGCTGACTGTTCATTTGCTGTAAAAACTATACTTATTTACCATTAATATTTATTATTTAGTACTATATACACTTGTCATATATACTTACTGCATATTGCACTTCTGGTTAGATGCTAAACTGCATTTCGTTGCTCTGTACATGTACACGTGCTGCATCTGACATAATTTACCTGCTGTCTGTCAACCACTTCCATAAACCATCTTTCATCCCGACACAATCTTTCTCCTTCTCCCTCTTTCTTTTCCTGTATTGAGCCCCCGGGAGCTAGCTTCTCTTACTGTCCATCACAGTCCAAATAAGTGGCAAACTCAGGCGCTGACAATTTAAACCTATCCGCCGACTCCTCGCTTACAACGTACCCTCACGCGCGCTCTGGAGAGGGGATCCAGCGCCAGCGTGTGCTGGCAGAGCCCTCTCGTGACCAAGATAGTCAGTAACTTCCCTATTTTATTGATGATCATATAAATTATTTACACATGCACAAAAGATGTTATATGCAGAAACTGCATTCTTGAAGTTTCCCCCCCAATCGCCTTGGTGCCCCCTCCTCCCGGTGCAGCGCCCCTATGCGCCGCATATAGTGCATACCCACTTTTTGCGCCACTGATCTAAATGCTTATACTGTCACTTTGCTGCTGTTACAGCTGAATTTCCCCGTTGTGGTGCAAAAAAGGATTATTTTCTTTCAATGTATTTTGTTGTTGTGAATAAATATGAGTTAAAATCTGTAAGTGTTTTTTAAGCTAAATGAGCTATTCTAATATAATTTTCTTTTTGAAACAGTATGAAATGGTATTTAGAGTGTCTAGTAATAGTATGCATTCCTGTTGAATTTCGTTTTCACTAGTTTAACACTTCCTAATGTTTACTATATCATCTATGGCTTAGGAAAAACTTGAAATGGAAATTCTTGTGATATTCATTGAACAACCCCCCCCCCCCGTATTTCCATAAAAGCCAGAGTGATTCAGTAACGGTTGTCCTCTTGACATATTCCCCCAGCTGTCAATCTCTACAGGTCCTCCACTGTCACAATGGGCATCTTGATTCCTCTTTGATTATTGTGCTATTTGCCTGGACTGTCAGCTTGGGTTGTCAGGTATGTCTTGGAGGATTTGCACGTAGGCAATACGTTTTTGGGTGACAGGCTGTACAAAGTTTGGTAAGAAAAAACCTACATAAGCAATTTTTTTCCCTATTCAGAATTAAACACTGGCTTTTGTCAGCCTATCACATAAAATCACAGTGAAGGTTGTGGCTGCAACATACTAAAACGCGGATTAGCTCATCCTTCTTGTTTTTTTTTTTTGCAAGGCTCAGTAAGGACAGTGGCAGATGTACTTCTTTATTGTTTTAATTGATAAGAAAACATGATTAAAATGTTGCTGCCTCCAGAGTAAAACTAAGAGAAGCTTTGAAATAGCTGCAGAAGATGTTGGCTGTTTTAAGTCTTTCGGGTGATAAGCTGTGACGTTACAGTATGTAAGCTATGAATGGAGAATATTTAGAGACCTTGCAGTGGTATTCACCCTGACATAAAATCTATAAATAATCATAGTTGTATTCTTGGGGGGGCATCCTTAAGATAAATGTTGTTCTAGCAAATGTGTTGATGAAATCCATTTCTAAGGTTGTGGCATACCAAAAACATTCAATCGATTTGTGTCCACAACATAAGAATGAATAAAATGACAGATTCTATGACTTCTACAAACTCATATCTTTCCCAATAGTTGTATAGAAAGGAAACAAGAAAGAATAATTCAATTGGAGAAATAGAATGGCAAAGGCAGTGTTACATCTGACTATTTTCTGATAGTGTCAATGAAAATGAACATATGTGTCAGGAAGATGTCATTTTATGATAAGAAGCACGTCTCTATTTGATTAAAAAAACAAACAGTTAATTAAACCTGGACTCTCATTTCCATATAATGAAAATGTCTTTTCTCATCAACACAGAGAATGAAAAATCATGCCAAGCTGATTTCTATGCTGTAATTAACTTCTAAAGATGATAAGGAATTTGTGAAGGTTTATCCTAAATGTGTTATTGTGTTTTTATGTATGTGTGCTGTTTCAGTTTTTTGAGAAAGAGGTTAAAGTGTATGACATATTTAAGGAATTTCTTTGAAACTCACCTAGAAGTTGGAGGCTAATATATTTGTTGTACTGGCCAAATCTTAGTAAAATAACTAAAGTGAGCTACTTTTAGTAAAAAAAAAAACATATCCATGTTATCACGGTTTTATATGGCTTGAGCTAACTCAGTATGAGGGATTGCTGGGGTTGGAGTCAATGGGGCAGAACTGCCATTGAATGACTTAATGCAATCTGCTAGGATTGATTAAAAGGAAAATCGATAAAACTGATTGGAATGAATGTATGATTGAACTGAAATTACTTTTCTTGTAAAATGGTTTAGGATTACCGCTGTTGTGAATCGTTGCTATATAAATAAATAAAAAACGCTTTGGAAGGAATTGGATTGAGTACAACTAGATCTAAATCTAGCTATGTAACTGGACTCTTCTGATATAATTTAGGTTGGTTTGTACTGAATTTAGGCCCAAATGACACAATACTGTATAAAGGGACAGAAATGGGCCTTTATTATAAATATTCGCACTAATGAGATAATCAGCTGACCGCTAAAGGCCGAGCCCGGTCCAAGTCAATAAGATTGTCATATTCTTATTTTTCATCAAACTTACAGGAGGTCCAGCAAAACCAGCAGGCCCAGGGGGTCCATTTTCTCCTCTGTCACCCTGAAAAGTGAAGTCCATAATGAAGCAAAAAATAACAATATTTACAGAAGTCTTAAACAGCAAACTTGACAATTCTGAAAAAAAATAATAAAAAACATTGAATAGGTGATTTAATAACCTGTTTGGGCCTTACTATATATGCATTGAAAGGTATAGAAGTGTATCTAACAGGTTATACATATTTTAAGTTATAGCAGTAGTGACCAATAGTTCTAAAATATACCATTGTTCCTCACACCTTAAGTTGATTTAAAGGGCGTTCATATTTTCCCAGTTACAAGAAAATACTTTTAACCTTATAAATAATGAAAGATCCCAAATACAGCTAATGTTGCTCACTGTATAGCTGAAATTGTTTATTCTTTTTAATGAACTTCAACCATTTAAAAACTGCAACACTCACAGGTGCACCACGAACACCAGCAGGCCCAGATGGTCCAGAAGGTCCAGATTCACCCTACAAGAATCATATACCCATCACGAAACACATTAAAGAACTAGTTATTGTGTGGTCAGAGGCTGCTTCAAACCTTTGATTACTGATTCTAGGAATGAAAAATGCTCAGAAAAAAAAAAAAAAATCACTCACCTTTTCGCCATTTGGACCACTAGGACCAGGAGGACCAATTGGACCAGTGAGACCCTGCACAGCAGAGAGAAAAAAACCCATTAATACCAACATGATATTTAGCTTTTTTGTGATCCCTTAAAAATAAAGACTCTTGCTTTCCAAACAATTATATGTTTGCTAATTAAAAATGTGTGTTTTGTCTTATTCTTTAAAAGTCTTGTTTTTTTATTTATAAAAACTTAAATAAGTCACTATCTCATACTCTGCCACCATCTTTGCCAGGAGCACCTTCGGGCCCTTTCTCTCCAAAATCGCCCTGGAGGGAGCAGAGGTCAAGAAAGATAACAATCAGCATTTATTATGTCTAAATATTGTTTACTTTGAAAGACATGGTCCCATCACAGCTTACTCTGTCTCCTTTGGGTCCAGGAATGCCTGCAGCTCCTCTCTCTCCTGGCATACCCTGCAGGCCTGGTGGTCCCTGAGCTCCTAGACCACCAGCAGGTCCAATGGCTCCCTAGTACAAATCAGGGATTAAAGTAGACAGCTCAGTCAAAGTGCAACAGTGAGTTGAGACAGACACTAAAAACTTACTTTAAGTTTGCTTTTAATGAATTAATCTGAAAGCCTCTGTAGCAGGTGTTCACATCTAGTTCAAAAAGAGACATTTGTGTTTGTCTGAAACATGCTTTGTTTTTTTCTGACACATTTTTCAACAGTTTTTTAATAAAACTTTTCGCTCGGTTGGAAACGTGTAAAAAAATGTGGACATTTGAATGTGGGGAAAAAAAACATTTCAGCAAAAGACCAAACTTGTCTCTGATGAGATGCTTTGTTTTCAAGGCTATCAAAGAGGTTGACAAAATAAACAGATTTGATCCAAATTACATAAAACCAGAAGGAGTACTTTTATTTATTTACTCAGTATTAAAAGTACATTTTTATATGTAGTCCTTTATTACTGTTTTAGTACAAGAAAGGTGGCTTTTGTATGGACAAACTATTCTGCAGATCAAAGGCAAAAAAACGAAATGAAAGAAAATGCAGTCATTGATGTTTTCAAATGGTTGGTCAGAACTTGTAAGATGTATATGGAGCCTATTCCGCTGCAGCTTCAGAGGCACACAGTATCTCTATTACATCTCATGTTATTACGGCTAACAGCAGGGCTCACGCTACAGCAATTTCTCCTCTGGGTACGTTCAAGCTACTGTTTATTCAAAGCCAAGCGATTGACGTACAAAGCAGCGTGGCTTGTGCAGTAAATCTACTGCTTTCTTTTTTTAATACCACCTACAGAATGTCTGTTCACCCACAGTCCCCACTCCCCACACCCCTCACCCCAATCACACTCATGCTCCTCTAATCCTCATCCTCTCAAACCGCTGCTGTTTGACCTCATGAAAAAAAAAATCTATAAATGGGGATTAAAATCTGAGTTGATAATAAACCAGACCATAGAAAACAGCTACTGCTTTGAGCTCTTTTCCCCCCCTCCGAACACTAGTGACAAATTGTCACCGCGGAAGGACATGACAAAGATGAAAATGAGATGCATAGGACATATGCTTGGAAAATAAATATGAGCAAAAGTGTGTGATTGATAAATTCCACCTAATTTGGATTATATTCTGAATCTTAAGGCAAAAAACAAGAAGAGATGTTTTCCCTGAGAACTTCTTTTAATAACGTCAAACCCACAAAATATAATTTGGAAAGAGTCGCCTTGGAGTCACTAAGGTACCACAAAGTTATTACCCTTTTATGAAATTAACAGTTCTGTATCAGGAAGACTGAATGGTGGTGCTGTTTCATGACCCAGAGGTAATTTAGACTTCTATTAGACTGTCAACTCCTGACAATTCATCTGGCAATTAAGATCCGGATCGGGGTGAGCTAACTCCCCGAACAACCTTGTTTAGGGAATCACCAAAAGTAAAATAAAAAAAAATCCACAAAAACATCAGTAATTCATCTCCTCAGATTATTTTATGTCTGCTGTTACAGAAAAAGAGACTTATTACAATTTTGCCAGCTATGCAGATGCACCTGATTGAAATATATCTAAGCCTAGTTTATACCTCTCTGTAATTAGGTTTGCATTCAAACGCCTATGTATTGACGGGGGCCCACCAATGCAGTGACGCTTTTGGTTATAAAACTGTTTATTTACTTCAGTTTGTAAAAGGGTGTCCACTGAAGGAGCAATGGCTGACAGAGAGCAAGTTTTGTTTGAGCTGTAAAGCTCTTTACTAGAAGTGCAGCTCATAGAACAGTCTAAAAAAATGCATGTAAACAAAGAAACAAACAAAAAAACAAAACAAACACAGCTGTCTGTTTTTGTTGTTCTCTACACCTCCTGGTGTTCAAAATCATAAAAAGACCATTTTAGACAAACTGGCTTTGCAATATAAAGCATCTATTACCCAAAAGCTTCATTAACTACTAATTACATCAACTATAGAGCACCATTCTGCTGAACTATCTTGGGATGATGTTAGGCTGAACAATCAGGTTGCCTTCCATGGATAGTTCAAAAATCTGTCTCTACTTTGTCCATCCTTGCATCCCAGTCAGAGAGCGCAGACGGATAATGGCGATGCGAGTCCCTGCACCTCCGCTGATGGAGAAGTATAAACTAGGCTTTACTTGAACACAATCCTGTCCTGAACTCACCTTAGGTCCGTCAGTTCCAGGAGTTCCAGGCAAGCCTCTGGGTCCCTGCAAACCTTGGGGACCAGCAGCTCCTCTCTCTCCGGGAAAACCACGCTCTCCCTGAAAAGGGACAAAGCAACAATTAAAAACCGTTATTGATACAAAGAGAAATTAACTGTTGGGCAGAACTGACATTTTTCTGCTTTTTAGCTCTGAACCACAGCGGGCCAGTTGGACTAAAAATGACATCCTTTCCTGATCAGAACAAATTGCATGTATAAGCTAACATGTCCCACTGGTAATGATTTTCAGCTCGGATACTGTGACTGAGTGAAAAAAATTCAAATTGTCAATGTAAGGGAGATGTTTACAAAGGAAGTCAGAGGAGAGAGTTGACAAACAACTTTAGAAGAAAATAATTTCCTGCAACATGTTCATTTAGGTCGGAAGACAGCAAGAGACACTAATAAAATAAAAAAATACACGGGAAACTTACTGTTTTTTTATTTAATTTTTAAAATTTTTTACTTGTGTCATCAAACATTTTTAGGTCTTTCAAACTATGAAAGCTAAAGATCTACTTTTACTGGGAAATGCCCCCAGGAGCTGTACACTGTTTGAACGATTTTGTGATTGTTCTCTCACACACACAAGGCACAATATGACGTTGCCTCTGCTCATAATATAAATAACTAACAACTAGGAATGAAAACGATACCACCTTCCTAAACCGATGCTACACTGATACTCGGATCTGAGTAATTGCCGATACAGAGTACCAAAGCTGATACTTCCAACACACACAAAAAAAATGATTGCAGGGCTTCCATATTTTAAGTAGTGGTTCATGGTATCGGTATGGTTTAACTAATAGCTATTATTAATAGTTAAACCATACAGATATGATGATGCAAAAGAATAATAAAAGTCCTGAAATTGGATAAAGAATTTGCCACTGTAGGAGCAGAGGCTGTACTTGCTATACAAAGATATGGAGGTGAATTACATAGTTTTATCAACGGGAAACATCATTACACACTTTGCTCTGAATGATCTCTTCTTCTATTCATTTGTGGACTGAGAGAGCCGAGACTCGAAAATAATAATAGTCTTCCAAGGTGTATTGCTGTCTGTCACCTCGCTATTGGCTACACCTCACATTCAACAGGATGCATGCTGTGATATTGGGCTAAAACAATCCAGCCTGATTAATATAACTGATTTGTGATCGGAGCAGTCCTGATGTCCTTCCAAGCAGACCAGAGCCCTCTCAACACACTACATACAGAAAGAATATGTGTAAGGATCATTTTAAGAGCCATACAGATTAACAAAACGTTTCAGAAGGGCTGAATGGGGGTAAAAATGGGCCTAAAAATCCTGCTGTGTGAACCAGGCGTTAGTGGTAACCAACCAACCGACCTGTTTAGGTGAACTGAAAGGGACTTACTCTGGGTCCAGTGGCACCAGCACCTCCAGCTTCTCCTGGAACACCCTATAAAGACAGGCAGAAGACCAAGATGTTTACATACCAATGGTATTAGAACAGTGCAACAATTGAAACAAAAATAGCTGGTTTGAGTTCCTTAGCGAAAATCTAATTTAGTAGACAGATATAAGATTCTAATTGCATACAAATATCCCTGCTTAAGATCGCCTTGCTGTTATATACATGTTTTTTGGATCAAGTTGACAGAAAGCATTTAGGAAATCTCTTCTACTTTTGCCACTTGTCAAAAATATTTGGACAGAGCTTGGTTAAAGTTGATGCAACTGTAGTAGTAGAGAACTGCTGCTGTGTGTTCCGGCACAATAATTAGCATCGAAAGTAAGGGGCAGCAGCCAGCTATGTTTGTGGCTGCAGCACAAAATGCATTTTTTATAGGTGGCATCGACAAATAGTGCAGATTTTGGAGGGAACATCAGCTATAATTGAATCTTCGCTTTTTGTTTAAATAAAACCCTGTGTATGGTCGTACAGTACAGCTAGCTGCAGCAGGAGTTTAGAAAAAAGGCAGCTTGAAATTTTGTGAAACCTCAAGTTATGTTTGAGAGTATATTCTGTGGTGTCGCTAAGATGTTGTTTTATTATTCACATAATTCACCACTTATTGTTTTGTTTAACAGCATCAATATACATGTGTATACTGCCAACTATATATCTGTTACAACATAAGATTATTAATGATTTAAAATTGACCAGGAGAAACAAGACCTTCTCTATTAAGCTTGTTGTGTGACTGGGTAAGTTGTAAGTATTTACTGAATCTTTTGGTCAACAAAAACTGTACCAACCTGATCTCCAGGTTTGCCTCCCTCACCAGGAGGGCCAGGGGGTCCTGGAAGACCCTGGACACAGAATAGAAGAAGAAATAGTTGTTAAATTAACTTATGAATCTGATAAATTAACTATGGAATCTGTATTACTTCAACCGCTAAATAAGAAGTTTCTTTGCATATAAATGTCAACGTGTTTATTAAACTATGTCATGTGTCTGTTTAGCTTTAGACTCACCTGGAAACCAGAAGGACCAGGCTGTCCTTGCTCTCCTCTCTCCCCGGCAGGGCCCTGAACACATCATCCAGATCACATGATCAGGATCATATACTGCAATTCATGTCTTTAATGGATATGATGATAAACAATGATCACAGTATGTTTTAATGATATGTCTATGAGGCCGCAAAACATCGATATTCTAAGACATGCCTTTGTAGGTAAAATACAATATTCTCAATGCCATGAAAAAAACCCTCATGGACAGTGAGTACTCCCATACTGTTCAGACATAAGGGTCAAGGATTTTTTTGTTCCAGACAGCTAGTGTAGAGCCAGTCTGCGGAAATTGAGATACTGAACAGTTCTTCCAAGTGTAGACTTAGAAAATGAAGAGATAAGATCAGTGTTGAAGCTGTAGAGAGTCGGATGGGGGTGATGAAGAGACATACAGCAGGGCCAGGGGGTCCAGCCGCGCCCGTTTCTCCATCTTTTCCAGGCAGACCCTGATTGGAAGGAAAAAGATAGATATCATGAGTTTAGCCAAAGCCGAAGGTGATGCTATTAGCTGACAGACATCTCAGAGGTATGACTGAGCTTTTTTAACCCAATTCTCCAGGGAAGTCTGAATTTAACAGAACATAACAAATAAATGCATTTTGCTCCTACAACAGAATATGTCTAAAATGTTTCTTTTAAATAATTCAACACCACAATATATATTTTTCCATAATTATTTAATGCTTCATGCTGATTTTATCTTACAGAATTTCTAGTGTATTTTTTAAGGTGGACACTACATAGCACCGGCAGCATGTTTTATTTCCAAAACATTTAAAAAATACAAGTTTGAATATAAATTAAATCAGAAAACATCAACTTACTCTCAAGCCAGGAGCACCGGCCAGTCCTTTCTCACCAGATTTGCCAGGTTCACCCTGTTAACAACAAAATTAAGAAATTTCTATCAGTCAAAAAGCCACGCTTGGTGCTGCACCTTTTAATAGAGAGGAGAAGGTGCATATGTTGGTGCAACAGAGCAAAGCAGATGGAGCTAATCCAGTTTGCTATTTGGTTTTATTTCAGGAATACAATTTCAACCAGGATTAAGAGGAAATCATCATATTCACTATAACAAAATGGATTTTACAATTGCATAAATCGTTCTTGCCACATAGATGAGACATTTAGCTTAGCATGTGATGCTTACAGTTGCTCCCTTTGGTCCAGGGAATCCCATAACACCAGGCTGTCCTCTAGCTCCCTGAGGGCCAGGGGGTCCTGGACGTCCGTCCTCACCGGGGCCCCCCTAGCAAATCCAAATAAAACTAATTACAAACATCAGATGAAGATTGGAGTGTTTAAGATGTGACAAAAAGAATTAGGTTGCTGTGACATTAGATCAGTATTAAGAAAAAATATCAAATTAAGTTAGAAAGCGTCTGAGATAAGTAAGAATTATATTTTAGTTTTTATGTAAATGCTGTAGCAATAATCCTTATAAAGCCGGTGAATAATGGCTGTGCTCATTTTCCACAGTTACGTGTATTATGAGATTATGAGTCTATTCTTGGTCGTTTTGTAGAAGTAATTTAACATGCACACATCTATGTGCTATACGATGTTTTTTTTACTTGTGCAAAAATTTAAATACATTGCATTTTATTTCTGTGCTTTGCAGGTGTCATATTCCTTCAATTAGAGACAAAATGTTACAATCCCTTGCAGCTTCTTTGGCATTAAACATGCAATGTTCGTCACCTAACATTTCATTTGGACAATCCAACTTTACAAAAGGCGCTACAGCTTTAAATACAGTAAGCAGATCTTTGGGGAGGAACTTAAACCTTGTATAACTTGTATTTCCTGTTTTTTTCTGATATAATAAATTTGATAGATAAATTGATTAGTTTGTGAAATCAGCTTTTTAAATTCCCAGTTTTAGTGAAGATGACACCTTCCTTTGAATTGAGAATATAAGTGCTATTGTTTAACATTATCATGTCATTTATTATGCTGGTTGTGGCATGACTATTTTGTTTCAGTTTTTTTGTCAGGATTTCTTTCTGTTGCTGGTCATTTCTGCCTTTTGTAATTTTATTCTC
Organism: Apricaphanius iberus; assembly: GCA_028564705.1. Lineage (NCBI taxonomy): Eukaryota > Metazoa > Chordata > Actinopteri > Cyprinodontiformes > Aphaniidae > Apricaphanius > Apricaphanius iberus. The sequence continues at coordinate 584,538 of JAPXFQ010001338.1, read as the reverse complement.
TTGTACTTTGCTTTGTTTCATCTTGTACTGTTTCACTGCAAAAATGGAGCAGCGACAAGGGACATTTTATAATGACCATGTCGACGAGGGAATGCTTCATACCGGCATAAAATGTTCTAATTTGTGCTCATGGTGTACACCAGCAGGTAAAAGTGGTTTTATGTTAAAGTAGAGATAATCACTTGGCCCAAACAGGGAATCAAAATAAGAAACAATTATTACGTCATTATACATTTTTGGTAAATGATGCACAGTTAAATGTAATTGTAATTTGAAATTTAAGGATTTATGTGACTATTTACCTTTTCAATATTTTTAAATATAAGGATAAAGTAGGAAATTATGAAAGAGCGTAATAATAAGAGTACAAAGAGTTCATCCCTGCTTTTGTTATAACATAATTATCTTTTTTTGTTACATTTTTGTTTTAGAGCACTTCAAGGTATTGTTAAGTTATACAATGTACAATAAAATAAATAAAATTGCTGAAATGTATCAAAATAGCTGTGACACTTACAGAAGGTCCGACTTTGCCTTGAGGTCCAGCATCACCAGGACGACCAGTCAGACCCTTTAAGAGAACGAGAGCAAGAAACATCAACATATAAAATCAAGAGACTACTCTATAAAAACATACACAAGACAGGGCTGGGAAGGAAAAAACACAAGCCGCTGTGGAGAACGTCATTTACACATTAGGCTGACAATTTGCAGGAAGCAGCAGTTCAACACCTAAAGAAAATAACACATGAATGAGGTGACAGGAAGCTAGCTACAGTAATGTGTGCTTATGCAACTATGAAGAGATTCAATCTCATTGGTAGCGAGTAAAAGTGCTGTGCAGGGAGTATTCAAATCATAATCAAGCCTGGTGGTTAGCCTTTTTTACTTTAACTGTGTGTGCACTTGCTTGATAGATTATATTTCATAATATGGTAACTTCTTGTTTATTTATTTTCTAAACTCAAAGTAGACAAAAGCAAACACAAATGATTTATGATCATTTATTTTATATACCTATTCGTAAATGATCAAATTATGAAGCTAAGTGTCAAGGCTGTTTTTAAGACTTCTTCTGCTTTGGCAGTGAGGTACATGTTGACTCCTATTCTGCTACATGTCACACATTGCTACACACACTCCAATTCACAATTTTATATGAATCAGCTGATACAGATTGATACATAGGTGTGACAACTAGATGTTGCACTTTATTGTTAATGTAAGTATCTGTTTTTATAAAACCTATTTAACCTTTATAAATAATACATTAGCTCCTATTTATTTAACCTGAGGCTAATAAATAGTAAACTTTACCAATATCACTGCAAAATATTCAGTAGTCTTAACAGTGAATGAATTTTAATATTGGTATGTGTGGTATTATATCAGATTGTTAGTGGATGCTGTAAGCTATGACTGCAGATTACAAACTTTCAGACGCAGTAGCAGCTATTGGGCGAACCACATCTGATGCCCACTCCCACCGTTTAGATGGGCCACAGTTTAGATGTCCCATCTGAAGGAAAAATGACCATATTTATTGGCGCTGTTGAGTTTTTGAAAAACCAGGACATCATGACCCTGCTTTTTACATGACAAAAATGAACTGACTGCAGACATCCATGGTCATTATAAACAACACTCTATTGCAATGGAGGCTCTGTGAACAGAGAGAATTTTAGAGCAAACTTTAAACCACATTCTTTTTCTTGTGCATGGTGAGACCAGCAGTAGGCTTGCATGTACATCTGAGATGAGCCGAGAGGGAAAGCTGCACTTTGATACATTCTGTCTGTTCGAAATACTAAGCACAATCGAAATTTGAAAAGCACTTGGAGAGCGCAGACCTCCACCTAGACAGTTCAGTCCCCCTGAATGTTGTGATCTAATTCAATGTTTTTTTAGATTCCTTGACCATGAAAACAGACCTTTAATGACTGGATTCACACTGATATTATTATGAGTTCAGTAGTCATTCATAAAAATCACGTTTTTAGTAATAGCAGTTTTCCAATCACCCCAAAATTCTAATCACTTGTTCCAAGTCCCATTGTAGAAATCTCGTAAGCAAATCAACTTAAATTCATCAATAATATCTGAGATATGTTGCTAACTAACAAACAAATTGAAAGACAGAACAGACCCTGGAGAAAACATGACATCTGTGGTGTGAGGTTAAAAGCTGCACAGATACATTTATATTATAAGATTGGATTTTTAGCTTCTATTGCAAAAAGGATATTTAGGTGATGAACCAGAAATGAGAAAGGATTAGGTTTTAACCTGAGGAATGTTTTTAAGTGCGAACTGACAGGAGACTGTGAGCGTAACTTACCCTTGCACCTGGAAGACCAGATTCTCCGGGACGGCCAGGGTCACCAGTGGCTCCCTTGGCACCGCTGCCCCCTGGAGGTCCACGCTCACCGGGGGCTCCCTGCGGGAAAAAGAAAAGTAAAAAAATAATTTAGTTAAGCACAGATTGGGTGCCCAATCTTTGAGAAAATAGGTGTTTTCTTGTTATGAGAAAGCAGCAGTTTTTTTATTGACCGGCTGAAGATGAGAACATTAAACTGTGATAGACTCATTCTGTTCTAAATGAAACTGTCAGTGGGAAGATAATGTTGGATGAGGCCTAAGTGATTTGGCAAATGTAGGCCTCTGGTGCATCATGGGGATATACTGCCATCTAGTGGCAACAAAACATATACAATGAAAGGGTGACGAAAAAAAATTATTTCAGTGAAATCCAAAGGAAATTGCAGAGGGTTTTTTCTTCTGCTTGACCTTTATAATTCATGCGACTTGTGAGACTAAGAAGATGCATCATCAATTTAATTAGGAATAAGCTGCTTTATGCAAAAACTTGAGCTAAGAAATATTAAGACTTGAAAATGTTGTCAGGGACTGAAAATACTACTACTTCAACAAACACTACCACAACTAAAAGATCCATCTTCCTCTTTTCATTCAGGTGATTGTGAGCTATGTTGTATTGATTTGATCATTATTTTTTAAAGAAATTAAATAAAAGTTATTAAAAAAAAGAATAATTAAAAAAGGATTGCCCTGTGATGGACTGGCCCTCTATCCAGGGTGTGTCCTGACTCTCGCCTGGTGACCGCTGGAAATAGGCCCCAGCTCCCCGCCCCCATGACTCTTTGGGGATAAGCGGCACAGATAATGTATGGATACATGGACTAAAATGCTGACATATTTATTTGTTTGTAAAGCATTTTCAGTAAAAGCTATGCAGAAAATGTAATTAATAAATTTTACAAACACTAAATTCCCAAAACAGAATTACATTAACATAAAATATATAATGGGAAAATGGAAAGAACAAATGGAAAAAATGCGACAATACAAGCTTTTTATGATGGACAAATTATGTGTACAAGTTGTATTGACATTTAAGCTCTAAGATATGTTAGCAAAAACAATAATATTATTTTTATTCCTTATTATTTGACATTTATTTAAATATTTTCTATTTTGATATTTAAGCAAGTATTGGGAGCTAATCCCTAAATTTGAAACAAAAATCACAGATTTCAGTAATCTGAAGAAGTAAAACTGGTTTTTAAATTAAGAATAAAATTGATTAAATATCTTTTAAATATTAATTCAACTGCAATGATAACTCACCTTGTGACCAGCTAGACCATCCTGACCAGGGAAACCACGGTTACCAGGAGCTCCCTGAAAAGAACAGACCAAATTTTAGTTCTGGTTTTATCATCCATCCAGTCAGTAACAGCTGGCTCGTAAATTGTAGTTTGAAAATTGATCAATTTGAGGAAAGGCTGAAACTATGCCATGCTCGTTATGTTAGCCTGTCACATGTGTGATACACACCAGTTTATGTATTCGTTTCAAAGAAACTTTAATAAGTTAAACTTTGTAAAAAGGAAATATGCTTTCTTCAAATTCTCCCCAGATTTTATGAAACTTACTCGTTCTCCAGGAGGTCCAAGAGGTCCAGCAGCACCAGGCTCACCTCTCGGTCCTCTCTTCCCTTCTTCTCCTTGTGGTCCAGGGGCTCCCTGAGGACCAGCTGGTCCCTATCAATAGATTTAATTTGTACAGAAAAACATCCATGAGTTTTAGGCGAGAAAAAAATAATATTTAAAGCATTATCTGAAGGAACATTCCTTAATGGAACAAAAACTTATTTAGGAACTCAGATATTAAGTATGGAGAATTGACTATGAGATCAACCATGAGACAATAACAAATGGAGATGAGTAAAATAAAAACAAAACTCACAATTTCTCCTTTCGGTCCAGCCTCTCCCTTGAATCCTGGAACACCTGGATCTCCCTAAACCAAAAGCCAAGATAAAGAGAACGGACATTTTCCACATTAATCATTTTCCAAAGTGTAATTAACAGCAAGCATCAATTCTGTACTGGTACTGAAATTAGGATCCAAATAAATTCTAAATAACAAAGTTCCAGTGAATTAAATCTTTAAGTAAATGGAGTCATAAAGTAGGTACAGATGTTCCTTTTGGCCCAAGAGGTCCAGTTGCTCCCTGAGGTCCGGGAGGCCCGCGAGGTCCGGGGAAACCAGGGGCACCTGCGATACCTGGAGCCCCCTACAGAGAGAGAAAGGTTCAGTTGTTTAGCTGACTGATCATGAAGACATCTGTTTATTATAAATATGCACTAATAATCTGCAACACTGAGGCCACAGAATGTGACTAAAAGTAATATGTCTCTATTTTACACAATACGAAGGATAACGTGAAAGGATTTTGATTCATTTATTGTGCACAATTTTATATTATAGCTGCAAATGTTTTAGAAATGTGCAACTGTATCCTCCAGAACAAGTTCTAGTAGAAATAATTTGCACTTTTGATGTGTAATGGCTAAATAACGAAGCCGACATTCTGACATGGACACACACGACTGAAAAACACAACAACTTACTGCTGAGCCTTTAGCTCCAGGGATACCATCAGTCCCAGGGTTACCCTGAAAAGAAACAGAAACTCCTGTAAATATGCTGAAATAAAACATCTTCATATTTAGATGTGTTTGGAACTATTTGGAGACTATAAAATGTTTTGAGTATTGCTTTCTGACATATTTTTTCCTTCACTTACGGAAGCACCAGAGGGTCCGGGTGATCCAGGAGTGCCTGACTCTCCACGCGGTCCCTGAGCACCCTCAGGACCTCGGGCGCCAGTAGGACCAGCTTCACCCTAAGAACGTCACACACAATAATTTCATAATTTGTGTAGATCACATGTAATTCATAATCCAAACCTTTATAATCTTGATCACTTTTAACAAAACACAAGAAAACTATTTATGATGCTCTATAGTATACCAGAAAATATGCCATTCATTGTTTATTCACTTAAAAATACATTTTGACAAGGATAAGTCCCATCAATCTTTACAGAAACAAATTATACCAACTCTTAGATTTAATTCAAAACTAGTTTTATATGGTGCAGTTTGACCCAGTTACAACCACTCAAGAAGCCATTCAATTATTTACTGGTTTAAAAGGCAGACAGGTGTATCTATTGCAGCCGTCTAAGTTTTACTTGATGAGAAGAAGAAAAGTACGATTAATTTCAAATTTACTGACCCTCACGTATCAAATGTGCATAAGGTGAAAAAAGAGGCTTCACAATAATTTTCAAGCAAATTTCAGGATTTATCAATTTTGATGACAGATTTGGGTATGCTCAAAGAGACCACTGCAGGTCTCAGTTCATGCACAGCTATGAGCAAGTTTATATTGACTGGGTTTGTTATAAAATCAAATCAAATCAAAATTTATTTATAAAGTGCTTTTCAAACTAAATAGCTTCTCAAAGTGCTTTACAGATTAAAGTGATCCACAAACCCCACCCTTCCCAAACCCAAAATAAAATCATCATCACAAATATAACCCCCATCTCCCATGCACACACACATTAAAGCAACACTAAACAAAAGCAACAACAGGCTGAGTACACATAGCCAAAAAAAAAGAAAAATTATCTATATAAGATGGTTTAAGATGTTTTAAGAAAAAGCAAAAAAATAAATTTGACATAGTTTTGATCCCTGCAGTTCTCCAAAACAGTCTTGTTTAATTTGATGTACTGCAAAGCAATACAATTTACTCATGTCAGTTTAGTTCAATTTATTCATTATCATAGAGTTGTATTAAGGATAATGCATTTTACTGATTGAACATAACACACTCAGGTTCCAGTTAAACAACTTAGTCAGTGGAACCAGAACCAGAATTTATTTTCTGAGGGTGCAGTCTCCCATAAATGACAGCCATTAATAGAAACAGAACCACCACCCACCCACAACCCCCCCAACACCACCCCCCCCCCCACACCAAAACACAAAAAACAAACAAAAACCCCCAACAACCGAAAGCTGTTCATCAACTTTTTTTACAGCCTGCCAGAAACTAATTGCATATGCACAAGAAAATAAAAGCCTGGGCATTCACTCAATTTCAGTCAGTTTCAGTAAGATTCATTTTTTTTTTGACAAGTGTGGAAATAACATTTCTGTAATGAATGATGAAGTAATGAAAGAAATGTTACTGCATCTACATGGTTGTAAGTTGCTTGATGTGGTTCTAAAATTTGTGCAACTTCAGGTTTTTGTGACTGTCTTTCAAAGAAAAGTAGCAATCTGTTTTTAGTGTTTTAGTCTTTTCAAATGGCAACAAAACATTGTTGTCCTCAGGAGATCTTATTTTGAACAGATCACAGTCACAGCAATCTGTCCAACAGAATCGGTTGTTCTTGCAACCAACAAGTAAAACTCAGTCCATTTATCAGTTTATCAGGTGATCTCAGTACATTATCAAATTAGTCAGCTGTTATTATTTAGTAAATCTAACTGGAAGTCTGACACAGATTGCTTAAATTAAACTCATCCTGCCTGAACATCCTCCTCTTCCCCACACTGCTGATTAGAAATCTTCCTCCTCGTCTCATTGTTTCAGATAATATATGGTGAAGACAATTAGTCATTAATGCCTCTGTTCTTTCATCTGGTCCCAGAACAAAGCTAAAATATGAAATACAGAACAGCGGATAATGCTACAGCTTCTAATGACTTTCATTCCTTTCCTCTCCAAAGCAAATTTCGCCTCTGCAGGGTCTCTTCAGGTTGCTCCCTACTACAATAACAGATTAAAATGCTATCTCCAAACATTAGAGCCAATAAAGGATCAGCTTGTATGACCTCATCAGTCTAACTTCCCATCACCAATGCAAACAAACAGGAGCTCACAGCTGATAACTCTTGCATTTCCAATCAAAACAGATGTATTACTGGTACCACACAAAACCATATTCACCTGGTATGTTCTGCACCTTGAACAATTTCACCGTCTGATTCCTAATACATCACCACAGTTTATCTCCTGGGACACATTTACAGTCCCATAACAAACTCTTTCCTCATTTAAGGTTTCTTCTGTTTTTTCTAGCTAATCTATCACACCTAAATGTTTCATGTTAATTTTTAATATCAGACACAAATAAACAGTAAACAGTAAATAAATTGGAAGTTAAGATGTACTGGAATTCAATAAGGGGAGAAGCAAACAAAACACACATGCTTCCTCTCCAATGCCTATCTGATCTGAGAAATGTATTGATCAGCACAATCTGATGCAGATAAAAATATGAAAATGCTGCAAAAACAACTCCGCTTGCATATAAAACAGAATGCATTAGAACACTTTCTAATATCTTGATGGTAAAGCTCATCAATCTCAGCCTTCTATGGTTCTTGTTTTTCTAAGTAGAGCCACATTTTACTATCTGTCTCTGTCAACGGAGAGTATATGCCTGTTATGGGTCAAATCAACATCAGCCAGAGATCATTTTACCAGAACGATGCTTGTGGGGAATTTATTTGCAACACTGACACACCAACGCAGAAGTATAAAGGGAAAACGACTCGGTCAATATTTCTGCATCTGGTTGAAAACTAGCTGACAGAGAAGCATCTCCTTTCCTCCAACTGTCCTCTTTAATCTCTCTTATTTTTATTATTTAACTCCTCTCTCTTCACATATTCTCAGCCTACTTATTCTACTTGTTAGCACATTCCCCTTTTCATTCTAAATCATTCTAACCAATATGTCATTTCGAGCCCAATATCTTTCTTTCTTCATTCATAACAAATTATTTTCTTCTTCTTTTGTGTCCAGCATGTCATGCAATACCCTGTCAGGCTTTTCTGTTGCCGTATTCTCTCCTTGCCATATGTACAGCTTCCAAGCATTACAGTTTACTATCTTAATTGCCTAACCAGTGGTCGTGTTAACTGAATATTTTCCGTATTTGACTGTTTTCTTTTTTTTTTTAGAATGGTGACGGAAAAAACTGAAGGCTGTCCATCATTTTTACAGATTAGTATTCATACCTTCCTCAGACCGCTTTAAGTAATGCACAGATTTTTTTCTATGCCGGGAGTAAAGGTAAATAAATCCCATCCATTATTTACTGGTAACACTCCAGCGGTCATCAGGTGAGAGGCAGGATGCACCATGGACTTGCGCCAGTTCATCCATCTCAGTGCGCCCGGGCAGACGCGCTCTATAGAGCCCGGTGTTCGCCAAAGACAGGTGTTGTGCGGCGCCCGCTGCTGCTTTAACTGCAGGGTTTCCTCCGGGAGATTATGGGTCAGAAAACGGTTCGTTCTGAGAGTCTTCGACTTCTGGTTGCTACAGTACAACAGGATAAATGTTTCCTCATGTTAAAACTTTTTGTCCAAAGTCATTAACTTAATTGCATTCTTCAGTGCTGGAGCGAAGCCCGGATTCTGCCTCAGATCAACAGGTTAAACTGCATGAAAGGTATTTATTCTGTGTGAGGTTCTTCAACAATCCGACTATTAGATTACATAAAAACCCCAAAACAAATGAAAAGCTTGATGTTTTGAGTGAGAACTACTTAACGGATGTTATTGGTAATACATACTAACTAGTCAAGCAACTGCTTGAGACAGACATTGCCCCCCCCCACCAGAAAAAAAGACAAAAACAATAAATAAATAAATATGTAAAAAATTGACTGATAAAAATATATTGTGACTGGATTTTCAACTCTCTCAACTCATCCTTAAACACTGTGCAACATTTTTATTTCTTTCCTTACCTTCCACTACTTAAACCTTTACATTGTCAACCATTATTGACAGTAAACATCAAAAAGATTATTCACACATGCAAAACATTTAAAGAGTCAGAAATCTTCGCAGGAAAGCATATTCCTAATAAATCACACCATGGTCAAACCAAATAGCCACTGCTCAGATATTTAGCAAAAAAATTTAAATAAATACAGTAAATCACATTAAATGAAAAATAACTAAGCTAAATCCTAGACTCTACAAAAGTCTCAGTTTGCCTGCTGAATATTAAAGTTTATGATGGTACTATAAAACAATGGTTAACATTTATCTTTTGTTTTGTTAAAAATGTAAAATTTTGTTTGAATTGTTAAAAAGAAAAACAGTTGTATTTCTCAAAAAATTTGGCAACACAATTTAAGTTTGCAAACTTGCACCGGAATAACCCACCGACTTTATATTCTTCAGACAAGTAAGACCATATAGTTGTTTCCTGAAAATGCTCTGTGCTGTTTAACGAGAAAACGCACACAACCTCTAGTTTTTTGGTTGTGCTTTTATGATTTGGGCTCATCTTACAACTGAATGAGAAGGGGAGTAGCAGTTAAAAAAAGATTACTAATGTTGCTGTATGAGCAATTATTCTAAAGTCAAATGTGAGGAAAAGTCTTACATATTAAGCTTTACCTTAACTGAGTCCTAAGCAGGACATCGCTCAAAAGCAAAAGCAAAAACAAGCAGAATTGATGAAAAAAAGAGAAAATATCAAAACGTGCAGTGGCCTAGTTAAATGGACTGAACTTATATAGCGCTTTTCTAGTCTTACTGACCACTCAAAGCGCTTTACATTGAAGACACATTCACCCATTCATACTCGCATTCATACACCGACACCCAACATGGCTCGGTAGGACAATGTAGAATTTGGGGGTTAAGTGCCTTGCCCAGGGGCACATCAACATGTGACTGGAGGAAGCTGGAATCGAACCTACGACCCTCCGATTGCAAGCCAACTACTCTACCACTGAGCCACAGTCACCCCCTAGTTAAAGCCCAGACCCCAACCTGATTAAAATGCTGAGAAAATATTTTTAAAGGGCTGTACATAAACTAATGTTAGCTAGCCTATAAATATTGGAGTAATGTTGGACAAAATGTCTCCACAGCAACTGAAAAAAGTAGATAAAATCTAGAGATGCAAACTACTAAATCATGGGGTGTACTCAGTTTATTCCCATGACTGTAGATCAGAGCATTAATTACATTTACAAACACAAAATTTACAAACACAAATTGGATTTTTTTATATAGTTAAATCCATTGTAGTTTATTTCTAAAAATGTAAGCAACTAAAATGGTCAAACTACTCACTATGTGGACCTGTCAAGGTATCCTGGTAGTTTAGTCTGCCAAGCATAGTGAATATGTTTTTGCAGATGTTTTGATTCAGCGTTAAAAAAACACTCTGGCCTCAATTCAACAGACATATTCTGTGAACCCTCCTTCTATGGAGACAGGGCCAACATTTTACTGCAGGTATGCAGTCTTGTGGAGGTGAATGGAATTCCTTTAGTACCGAAAGGAAAATAATAGCAGCGACTTTTGCTGAGCTAATGCTGTAACATAAACATGTGTATGCAAGAATACTGATATTGTACAGATACAGATTTTATTTTTGTCTTGGCAAAATGAGTTCAAGTGCCTAGACTTCACTGGTACTAAAATGAGGTTGAGAACATAATTACAATATAACTATGACTTGTTTTAAGAAATAAGAATAAAAATGTACTCTTCATAAGTTTTAGCTGCAAATAAATGGATTCAATGTGTTAATTTAGGTTCAGGAACAGAATTACGCCCCAAACTCCAGTCATACTCAGTAATCAACACTGACTCAACCCACCTGGCTTCCAATGTCTCTTGCGCGTCACTAATCAATCAGCTATCTATATGAACCAGCCTCGTCTTACGTTCAAAGTCTGTGACGTTCGTTTCGCACCCCTCCCTATCTGACACAATCAGTGGTCTAACCACGATCTATTCTACAGCTCTCAACCTTTAGGTTTAGTCAACTCGTCCCTTTAAACCGACATCTTTCATCCCCTCTACCCCTCAACCCTTCGACCCCTCATCGCCTCATTCCTTCGACCCTCCTCTCATCCCTTCATCCTCATCCTCTACCTACTCATAGTCTTCGGCTCTTCTAACATCTCTTTCTTTCAGATTTGTCTGGGGTGTCCTGAGCAGGCACAGGAAAGATGAACTTCTGAAGATTGCATGCCCACACTGAGTCTACCTCCTGGCACCCATCGGCACATTTCCCCATACTTACTTTCCTGCTGTTCTTTAAAAAAACTTTTAATCACAGTCTATGATGATGCATGGTCCTTGCTAGTGAAAGACTGTTTCATAAAACTGTCACTTTTTTCATTTCAGGACTGCAGTTTCTTCAGCCAAGGTTCAGACAGATGTGCTATGGCCAACTTTTGTTTCTGGGTTGGAGTTGGTTCAAAGCTTCAAAACTGAGCAAGTAAGATGATATTGTAATAAATAAATGCTAAAGAGAGAAAAAGCAGGTCTCAGGCAACAGTCAGTCAGTCAACACCTGAAGGTAGAGCAGAAGCACGTAATATGATATTGCGAAGGAAAAACGTTTTGTCAAAACTCTCACAGAGTTTCTTACACTCCTCTGCAAAATACAAAATATATAATATGATTTAAGTCTCTGTCATCACGTGGACCTCTTTGATTTTGGAAAGACAATGCTGTATTTATAATTCCTAATAGATTTTTCACACACACAAAAAAAGAAACGTTAGGTTTGTCTGCCAGCATGTAAGAATAAATCATGTGCAAAGAAGAGAGAGAAAAGAAATAGAGGTACAGTATTGGGATCAAAAGATGAAGATGAATACTTAAAAGAAACCTTCCCCATTTGAATATCCAGATGGAGGTAGAGCAGGGATTATTATATTTTATCCTTATATTCTCCACAGAATGGTTCCCAATGCTTGATGCAAACTTGTTTATGCGATTAAAAAAATAATCCTTTTGTCTTTTTTTTTAAAAGAAAAGGTGATCAAAACAGACCCCTGCTAATACAAACAACAGATAAGCAAAAATAAACATAAAGACAGACTTGGTTTTATACTTTGGTAATCTTGTGGCCTACCTTTGAACCAGGAGATCCAGGGAAGCCTGGAGCTCCAGATGGACCAACAGGGCCCTACAAGAAGAGGAAAAACAGATTACACATGCAGCCGTTAAAGTTCAGATAAGTAATGATAAAAACCCCAACAAATTTGATACCGGAAACTTAACATAACACTTATTCATTTAAGATATGTTGAAGTGGTTGAACTACATTTAAAACAACACTTACTGGAGGACCAGCAGGACCAGGCAAGCCATCATTTCCTCGTGCACCCTGAACAGAGATCACAATAAATTACAGAAAAACTACAATAAATCATGATTTTCTCATAACCAGCATTAATTAATGGAACAAATAAGAAGACCAATAAAAAAAGAAATTTCGCCTACAGCAGCTCCACTGGATCCGGGACGTCCTCTCTCCCCAGGCAAACCACGTGGTCCCTTTGCAAGAAAAAATAAATGAAAGAAACTTTCTGTATCAATGTACTATTCAATGTAATTAAGGTATATTTTATATGGGCTGTTCTCGTGTGGCTACCAAATACACACCATAGGTCCAGGAGCGCCGCTCTCCCCTGGAGCACCACCCTCACCCTGAAAAAAGTGGATTTAATTGTTAGTATGGTAAGGCAATTCAAAACAACAATTTTCAAATCTCCAGTTATCATCTGTTGACTGTCTAATGCTGAGAAAATATGAAGTTTAATGTCTGCGCATCTAATAAAACACCTTTCTGTATATTTACCCTATGACCATAGTTCCCTAGCTGCTGTACAAGTGCCACATGAAATCAGCTACTTAGACAGTAAATAACGAGTGAATTAGCAGTAATGTTAACATAAATCCAAACAGCCAAAAGATGAGTTGTTAAAACACCTTCATCTTTGCATTTACATAGAAATCACTCAAAAAGGAAGTCCAGCTGAGAATATTTTGAGAACTATCAAAGTGGAAGCTGGAGAGGACCTGAGAAGTATGGGTGGTTGATTATGCTGCATTCCATTTAGCGCGAATATACAAATCTGGGTGTGGAAAAAACGTAAAGCCAGTTTTGCAAGGTTCTGGTTGCGAATCAGAAAACCATTTGTGTTTTTGTGTTTTTTTACTCATTGACCATTATAACTATTACATTAAGTTAAAAGGTTCATAACTCTGAAAGATTTACACTCTAAATAAATAACAGGGTATGAATAATTCTGGGCTAAACTCAATGTCTTCATTCTATGCATTCATACAACAGACGCACCTGTTCATGAACAAAAGTTTTAAATGTATTTATCAATGGGGAACATTTAACACAAACTAGATAGATACAAACTACCAGAAATGCAAACAAACAGTTTCCTACTGCATTCCTATTGGATATTGAATTGAAGTTGGTCAGAGACATAAATTATTCCCTGTTGATATTCTGAAATCAAGTTATCTTGAGGTTGTTACTTTAAACAAGCAACTTGGAAATAATCAAAAGAGGAGAGATCCGCACACTACAATCTGCGGCGATTAATGATTTTAAAAAAATTCTCTGCAGATTGAGTTGTGCGGATCTCTCCTCTTTTGATTCAATTTTTTTGGATCCAGCACCTCATACCGGATGAGCGGTGGAGTGTTTTTCCTTTCTTTTTGTGACAAATCACAACACATATCCTCAATCGTAGTACTGTTTTAAAGTGTCCTGACAGCATGTTGACACCCAGTACACTTAATGTTAGACCAACTGATATTGTATTACAGTACAGACCAAAAGTTTGGACACATCTTCTCATTCAATGCGTTTTCTTTATTTTCATGACTACATTGTAGATTCTCAATTAAGGGCATCAAAACTATGAATAAACACATGATGTATGGAATTACTGTATTTACTTAAACAAAAAGGCTGTAAGATAACTGAATACATGGGCTATATTTTAGATTCCTCATAGCCACCGTTTGCTCTGATTACTGCTTTGCATTCTCTTCAGCTTCCAGAGGTAGTCATCCGAAATGGTTTTCCAACAGTCTTGAAGGAGTTCCCAGAGATGCTTAGTACTTGTTGGCCCTTTTGCCTTCACTCTGCGGTTCAGGTCACCCCAAATCATCTCGATTGGGTGATTTTGGAGGCCAGATTATTTCACACTTTTTTGTAAAAGTATTACATAATTCCATATGTGTTCATTCATAGTTTTGATGCCATCAGTGTAAATCTACAGTGTCAACAGTCATGAAAAGAAAGGAAACTCATTGAATGAGAAGGTGTGTCCAAACTTCTGGCCTGTACTGTATATAGATTGATATTATATACTAAGCATATAGATTAATATTATATACCCACCTTAGCACCAACAGCACCAGTCTCTCCCTTAGCACCATCACGACCTGGATAGCCCTGCAAAGGTAAAAATACAGAGAAGCTACAGTCAATAATCTGAAAAATATTAGCTCTATTATTGGGGAGAAAATCTTAAAAATGAAAAACTCACTCTATGTCCCTTGATGCCTGGTAGACCAGGAGTTCCTGGGAAACCCCGAGCTCCCTGTTCAGTAAATGGAAGAATGTTGGAGGAAACAGACATTAATGAAATTCATGCTTCCTAACATGGAAGATAAACGGTAGGAAGTAACAGTAAGTTCCGCTCGTGCTTTGATATAGTTCTAAAAACTGCTCTGAGACTGGAAACAGTTTCCCACCTTTTTACACAATCAACATTATCAAAACACAGTCTGACCTCCTTGAATAGCCCAGTTCATTGTACTTGTAACCAGTAGATGAGACAGGTGTTTTACAATTTACATCCACAGTTATTCACAAAATTTAACTCATGGTTGAGATAGATCTGAATCATTCATCCATGCATCCATTTTCTGAACCGCTTATTCCTCAAGGGGTTGCAGGGGGGCTGGTGCCTAACTCCAGCTGTTAACGGGCGAGAGGCGGGGTACACCCTGGACAGGTCGCCAGTCCATCACAGGGCAGATCTGAACCAATTTTCTTAATATTTTGTAAGATTATATACAAGTTGAATGGTGGATATTTTCACATATTTATATTTTTTTGGTGCATATTATCACATTTGTTGTGGTGCACATCTTACTTGCTATAATTATTGCATATTGTAACATTTCCCATGTTAAAAATGTATGTTTAGGGTTCCTGTGCAATCAGATATTTGGAAAAAGTAGAAAAAATAAGTAAAAGTAGAAAAAGCAGACTGAAGGTAACTAACCTGAGGTCCGGGGGATCCACGGTCACCTGGTTTCCCCGATTTACCTGCTTCACCCTAAAACAGAAACAGATTATAACAATCACACAAGTGTCAATCCAATAAAAATATGTTCTTAGTCTTTCTGCATAAGGTTGTTTAGTTTTACTGTAACAAATAATGACGCCTGCAATCACTCCCAGTGGACACAATGTAAAATATCATGTTGACTGCCATCATGTGGATAAAAAGGGGAATTACATTTCAAAAGTAAAAAAAAAAATGGAATATTAATAATTTGAACAAATGGTAATCCATATTATTAACAAGATACATTTATTTAGATTTATTTTGCAAATTAAAGTAAATTGAATGAAGACTAGCTTCATATACTGTGTAATCCCCAATAATAAAAAAGTCAAAACAAACACCTTAAAAATGCTTTTTGTTTATTTCATGAAAATGATGGTTTGTCTTTTTAAAAACAAAATTCTGTGTAAAAGTGAAGCTGACACATTCAACACATTTTCACAATTTTTCTTGTTAAAAAAACATTTCTTTTAAGATCTCATTATACTGAAAAGTTCCCCTAATTGACTGTATCACTAATAGTTGTTTTCGTACTTCTATTCAAATAAAAATGTAAACGTTTTTAAATCCCTTACATCATCTCCGGGTTTTCCAGGAGGTCCGGAAGGGCCACGGGGACCCATGGGGCCCTGTTTGCAGAAGAGAGGAAAAAAAAAAAAAAAAAAACATAACAAAGGTGAATCACAGTTCCCGTTTAAAACCAGCAGGGGGCAACAGCACACATATTCAATAATTAACTGATTTGAGATGACAACTGCCTCTGCCTTTCTCTCTTTGTGATTAGGCCAAAGAAAAACAGGAATATTTAACTATTTAAAAATGTCCCTTTACTTAAATTTAGACCTGTCATGGCATTGGCTTTATTGAGATGATTTATTGAATCAGTATTGATTTATAAACATGAATTAATTCAATATGATCACATTATTTAGGCGTTTCCTTGCATTTCACAGTAAGAAATAAAGTCTGACTTTGTTAAACTTAAAAGTTTAGTAATAATAAGAACCTAGAAAAGATATGAGGAATATTTTTCGACATTAATAGACAAAAATAACAGTCCACCTTGCCTTTTTGTTTTTTTTACCTTTATGCATTGACAATTAATCAGCCTGTATTTGTTTCCTGGTCATGCTATATGCTTGCTGGTATTTTTTTACTTGCTATTTTACCTAATATTAGAGATCTAACCTTGTGCCAATGGTGGTTTACATGTAAGTCATCCTATATTATTTTCAGAGATTATGACTTCCTCTTTTTTATTTGTGGTCTTTTCAAGCTAAAGAAGTGCAATCAATTTATAATTTTATATTCTGCCAGGAAACACCAAGAAAAACTATCTCCTGTTCAGAGAACGGCATACTGCCACCACTGTGACTCCCCAAATTACTTTCTGGAGCTGATTTTTGATTTTAATCACACTTAATGATGTGCTGGCACGTTCTGAAAAGAGAAGGCATGTCTGTGTGATCTCCACATGAGCAGATTATCACAGCAGTTGGGAGACCTCTTCCTGTCGAACTGTTGAGGGGAACAGAGAGGACGGGAATGGATGGGTAACATGACCTCAGGAAGTTTTGGCAGAGTGATTGACTGCAGCAGAAAAGCAGAACAAACTAAGAAAAAAATTTATAACATAAAAATGATCTTCTTACTGGAGAAAAAAAATGGATCCACCATAAGAAGAAATGATAAGACAAGGACCGCTTGGAGCCAAACCAATCGCAGTCTAATGACAGGTTCAAGTCACAGAATATGAGACCTAATGAATCACTAATGAGAATATGAGTCACTAAAATCAACTAAAAGGTAAAATATAATTATCTCAAGGAAATTTCAATAGAACGCATCTGGACTTGGTAATTTGTCTTGGAAGACGTTTCACATCTTATCCAAGAGGCTTCATCAGTTCAAGCTCGGACTGGCTGGCTGGCTGGGACTGGTCCAACTAACTGGTGTGGAGACTCAGCTATTTAACCTCTTGGAGGGCTTTTCCAAGACTGATTATGTCATTGGATCCTGTGTGCTCCACGTCTTAACGATGGTCGTTGGCGTGTCGCCTATTGGTGAAGGTTAGGTTTCGGCTTCATTAGTGCCCTATTGTGTTATAACGACAGTCGTTGGAGTCACAGTTGTTTTTCTTATTAGAGGTTAAATTGTTGAGTCTCCTGGGGAGGGATGAAAGGGCAGCATTGTAAATTGGAGATAGGTGATGTCTCAGGCCTCCTCCTCTGTTAAGCGATGGTTTCTCTACTTTTACATAGATGGCTTCTTTTACTCCTCTTTCAAACCATCTGTCCTCTCTGTCTAATATCTGGACATTGCTGTCCTCAAAGGAGTGGGCTTTCTCCTTGAGATGTAAATGAACAGCAGAGTCCATGCCTGAGGAGTTTGCTCTCCTGTGTTGGGCCATGCGTTTGTACAGTGGTTGTTTGGTTTCACCAATGTAGAGGTCCTTGCATTCTTCATTGCATTAGATTGCATACGCAAGGTTGCTTTTATGTGCGTGTGGTGTTCTGTACTAGTCTCTGTCTGAGTGTGTTGCTGGGTTTGATAACCATGACCTGGATGAATGAGAATATTCACAGGCGTAAAATATAATTAGATTGCAGTTGGCAATAAAAGTGGGACAGAAAGGAATCTGGATTGCTTTCAATTTGCTTTGGTAGTCTGAACACAGATCTTTTTGCAGTTTAAATCATAAAACCAGTGGGATTTCCAGTTTGTTTGTGTGGCTTATTGCTATCAGCAATGCAAACTGATAAAAAAATGTTCTCCATTCAATTCCACACTAACAGAGATTGTACCGTATGCATGCTATACGTTTATTAAGAGAAAACAACACTTTTTCTCCGCCATACTTCACTTTCGTTTATGTTTGCAACAGTCAAATGAAGATGCAGTTTCCAAAAATGCTGACTTAAGTGCCCTTTTTTTTATTTGTAACGGCCAGGACCGTCATCTTAACATGTAATATTGAGAAAACTGTTTACAACAATACGTTTTATTTTTAAGAACCTTTAAAGCTAATAACCCTTACACACACAAAAAAACAATCTGCCTATGAAGGAGGTAAAAAGAAGACAGAAGTTAATAAAGGAGCCTAATAAAAAAGTATTAAACCTTGCAGAGCTGTTCCAAGAGAAGGAACAACTAACCACAGGATACTTACAGATTGTCCAGGCTCTCCGGGCTCTCCTGGGCTGCCTTGGAAACCTTGTGGGCCCTGAGAATTTGAGAGAGGAGTAAGGTGAAATAATGAGAGTAAAATCCGTTTTACACACAAACACAACCAGCATTTAATGTTGATTCCATAGAAAGCAGAAAATATGCTTTTCTGCTTTGAAAAGACCAATTTGGTCTTCCAGACATTGATGCCTCACATTCTTAGTTGTCATTTCTCAAATTGCATGTCTAGAAATTATAAAATATTACTCTCTAAATTTATATATCATTAGATAAGTGAACCAAAAAATGAAAGCTGCAGTGAAAGTTCAAGTAATATGAAGAACTCTGAAAAGCAGGAAAATTAAGATATAAGCAATAATCAGAATATTTTAAAGGCCTGTCTACAATTGTTGTCAATATAAAAGAAGTACATATTTCATAAGATTCTACAGTGTATGAGCATTACATGTAAAGGTGACAGACTTCTCTGAATTTGAACTCATCACTGTAATTAAACCAAAGGACAGAGGTGGGGCGGGTGGCACTCTGCAGGCTGGCAGGAGGTGCTAAAAGCACTTAAGTGTGGTTGCAGCGGAAAGAGGATGGGTGTGTTTGTGTGTATGTGTTTGTGTGTGGGGGGCTGTAAGCCCACTGGGTTGTATAAAAGGTAAATTGTCAGGTGTTCAACGATCTGTCTGGGTTGTTGTACCCTGCAGCTGGGAGACAGACGTCTTCTCTGAATGCTGCCTGGAGCCGGAAAAAATCCCACTGTCTCATTTAAAAGAGGACTGAGAGTAAATATTCATCTATGACAGCTTTTAAGCAATCCTTCCTAGAGTTTGAAAACTGGATAGCCTTATAAAGGTCAATACAGCTGTCTAGTTTGCTATAGGAGGTGGATCACAAAGCGTTTCTGGAGTGCAGCATATACTTTGCAAATATGAGACCTGAACATGAGTACACTGTGTTAATCAGCATCCGCACCCACTACCGGGTTGGTTGGTATGTTCAGAGTAAAGCAGGTACTTACAGGGGATCCTGTGGGGCCAGGTGGTCCTCTGGGTCCCATGGGTCCCTGAGGGACAGAGAGAAAACCAGAAAAGCAACATCAACAAGGTGTCTGTAAAACTGCTACTACATTAACGCTAAATTTACACTGGAAAACACCAAGATTCCTCATCTTACTGTTGTTTGATTGTGTTTAAGGAAAATATAATCTACATATCCACTTGAATCACTCACAGCTTTGCCCCAAAGCTACATAATACTCAACAGCTCTACCTGTCAAAGCCATAAATCAATAGAAATTCCACAGTGACATTAAGGCCTCTTTTCTTTTCTTCTTTTAAATGCACACCCTGATCCTGTTTAAGCTTTTACTATACTTGAGGTGTGTTTAAATATACTTAAAGCCCATGTGAATCTGTTCTGCCAAAAGGAGAAAAATAACTAATCCCACCATATTTGTCTGAGTTGAAAATTTTTTTTGGCTAAAATCTGAGGGTTAAGTATCCAGCGGAAACTCAGCTTTGTCAGACTGAATCTTAATCTGCTCAGTGAGAATTTCTGCCTGGATTCACACGACAAAATAATTTAAACTTTAACTTCATGCATCAGTGCTCAAAAGACGAAAATTATATTTTAAGGGGGTGACATGTGACATTCCTAATTACTTTTCTGTCTGATGAACGAAAAAGAAATCCATAAAAAAGAAACAATAAGTTAGTGTTAAAATAGTTTGTAATATAAAGCTCTAGATTTACTTCTGACGGCTGTGCTGTGCTTATGGTTCCTCAATCAAAGATGCTGGAATTTGCCCTGAGTAAATGTTACAGAACTGTACATTGGTCGTCCGAAGATAATAAAAGTCACCTTTGAGTGGCCATAGATAGCATGAACCACAGTGAACAGCTTATAAATGGGGATTGCCATGCTCAGGATGTCTGAATATGTGCCTGTATTTTAGTAAAAAATATTATTAGAGTGCTTGGAATGTATATATACAGGATTGATGTCGCATTAAATGATTAACCACTCTGTAACACATCAGTCCAGATCATCTGCCCTCCGTCCTGGGGACTAAAAGATTGCCAAAGTAAAGTACATAAAGTAAATGTGAACCTGATTCTCAAGGACAGAGTAATGTGGAGAGATTTCAGGCTGATATGTGGTGAGAACATCAGGGGGAGCAAAGTAAAAAGTTGGGATCTGAGCCACTCTAGTCACCCCCTCCCTCTTTGCCACAAACCCCAGCTGGGCTGAAAGTTTGCCCAGCTGGATCCATAAATAGCACAGAGCTCCTCAGTCCAATTTCAAGCATGCGAGCAGTGGCTTTTTAGTGAGCTTCAGATACAACGATGATCAATAGTTGTTTCCTCGGTTTCAGTAATCACCCATCTTTTTGTCCTTCCAAAATTCTAATTTCCCTGGAGGAATCAAGATTTATTATGCTGTTCATTGATGAAATGAAGGATTAAGAGGGAAGAGGAAATGTTTTGAGATAGACAGAAAGCTTTCTGTTTAGTTTTCCCTGTTTCTGTTTTTTTTTTTGGGTACAATTAGGGATGCACCGATACCGATACTGGCTTCGGGGCCGATACCATTCTAATGTATCCTTATCGCTAGTTAACCGATACCATGAACCAATACTTAAAATTTTGAAACTCTGTAATAATTCACTGTCATTTGTTGTAACAAGCAGAGAAGAAATTAAAATTTAAAAAATAGTCTTCCAATTCATTGAATTTTTTTTTTGTGTGGTAGACCCTTTCGTATTGGTTCATATCCAAGAATCGGTATCGTATCAGTTTTAAAAAAGTGGTATCGTTGCATCCCTAGCAACAGTTTGTATTTAATCTAGGCTTTCAATAGTAAACCACAGCAACACCATTTATACCTTTTTGCCCTGCGCCAAAATGGGTTACAAGTACAATTTCATGATTTGTTGTTCAGACTGAATCGGAATAAACATTTGCTTTAAAAGCTGTGTGAATATATTCTTTTGCAAACCATGGTTACTTACAAAAAACCAAAACATGTATCTTGATAGTTTTTACATCAAAATGGTTTATCAGGGAAAGATATTGATGCTGTGATTGTACCTTGATCAACCAATAAAAAAGCCTATCAAGAACTTCGAGGAGCTGGGTTCAGTTTCTGTGAAGCTTCAGGGTGCTTAAGAAAGTCCAGCAAGAGCCAGAAGTGTTTCCTAAAGATAATTCCACTAATGACCCAGGGTGAAGCTAATGCAATGCTTGTTTGAGAATAGCACAAACCTCATGTGAATGTTTCTGCTAACTCAGAGAGGTGAACTTTTGTCGAGAAAAGAAGCAAAAATTATCTAAAAAGTGCCACCTGAACTACTACATAATGCACCTGGACTGGACTGCGGGGGACTAGGTTAGTTCTTTTCTCCGATAAACCCATTCGGATTGGAATGTGTAAAAGGTGACTATGTTATGGGGAAAAGGACACTAACACGAGTCTTTAATGCTGATGTTCAACATTCTGATCCTCACTCACAGTTTGCCTATGAACACTGCCATGCATAAAGGAGTAGATCAAAACATCTTCCAGTAATGGAAGCAACTGACTACTTTCATTTGACATTTGGAATCATAATTAGAAAAGAACTGTAATCTATCAAATTGTGAACTTATTGATTGGACTTCTGTTTACAATGGAACATCTAATGAAAATATCAGAGAGCATTAAAGTAGTAATGTCTGTGAAAAACAAAATTTCTGCTTCTGTTTTCAAAAATAGTTTGAACTTACATAAACACTTATCCCTAATTATGGAGATGGTCCTAGTTCTGATTCTGGTCCCCAAGTATGATTGACTCTTTGGGTATTTCTCTGGATTTCTATCAAACTGTCCAACATCTCTGCAGACTCAGTTAAACCATACTGAGAGAAAATGGCAGCTGTGCAAGGTCTAAGTGTGGTCTCTTTCTCACCATTGGTCCTTGCATGACACCCATCTGTGCGCCGCCAGCTTTCTCATCGAAACCACCCGCCATCTGAGCAGCAAAGTTCTGGAGCGGGGAAAAAGATTGATCACAACTAGTCAGTCAATGACACTTTATTTGCACAGCACTTTCCACGCAAAACACTAATGTAGAGTGTCTGTCTGTCTGTCCGTCCGTCCGTCCGTCCGTCCATCCATCCATCCATCCATCCATCCATCCATCCATCCATCCATCCATCCATCCATCCATCCATCCATCCATCCATCCATCCATCCATCCATCCATCTATCTATCTATCAGAAAACATGTTTCCAGGGTTTAGGACTGCTCTTAAAATTGAACAGTTGCAATAAACTAAACTAAAAGGATTGCTATGGTATATTTATGAAACTTTATGTCCACCAAACTTGAAGCTAAGCTGTAGCTTTTTCTAAATCTAATTAACTATGTTGGCACCAACTGTTTCTTTCCTGAGTTGAAGCTTTTTGCATCATTTTGGCAGCAGTGTGAGTCAGCTTTAAACAGGCTTCACAGGATCATATTAATCATAATGCACAAAGGAGAGGCAGAGGGCATGTGAACCTTTTTCACAAAGACTCTTCTCACTCCCTGACTGAAAAAGCTTATTGCCGTGCCCTCCCTACGTCTTTCTCAGCCTCTCACACCCCTTCAGACTCCCCTTCCTCTTTTCTGCTGCAAAGAATGAGAGGCATTTTGTCTATTCTCTCTCCATGCCATCCTATCTCTGTCCCCTCCCGTCTCCTGCAATTTCACACATCTTTTGTCATTTTTTGGACTATTTTTTTTGCTCTTCTTCATGCCCTCTTTCTCCTAATTCCAGCCAGCCACATGGACTCTACTCTCAACCTTGAATCTATGATGAACTCCTTCATGTTCGAGCCAAAACATGAGATACTTACTCCACCAAGGCCAGGAGGTCCATTAGGTCCCGGAGGTCCGGGGGGTCCAGGGTTCCCAGGGATGCCAGGTTCACCATCTCTGCCACGAGGGCCGGCGCTTCCCTGTAGAACACAGGCAGAGTTAAAATAAATACAAAAAATACATAAAAAATAACAGAATATAGGCTAATGTAGGGTTCAGAGAACCATTTCTTAATAGAATATAAAATATAACTTTTTTATATATAATTTTAATTTATATATATATATATATATATATATATATATATACTCCTTAAGAACTAACAATGATGACTAACAATGCTAGTAATAATAATAAGCAATAATGCATGAAGCAAGTTTTAGTTGATCATGTATAACATCGATATTGTCAAAGGTTCAGAAAACTGAGAACGCTCTTTTTATTGAAATATGGAAAGAAATGGTAACATTATCTCTTTCTTCTTATGTGAGGAAAGAAAGGTCTAAAAAATACAGTTTTTAGGATAAAAACAAATAAATTACATTTATTTTTAGGTCTGTGTGCCAATCTTATAGCTAAGTAACAGTTTAGATGAATAACTTTATGGCTGCTGGCAGAAAATACCCAGCTGGGACAGTGTTAGTTAGTTAGCTACTGTTGACAGAAGCCTACAGCTCATTTGAGACATTTTCAGACTTCACTAACAGTTTAACATGAAATAACCTGACTTGCATATTTCCAATAATAAGAAGTAAAAGATGCCATTCAGACTGAGCAAAAAAAAAAAAATAATTTATGTTTATCCATCAATTTGAAACACTTGCAAGATGGGTGGTGTTGTATGCCTGTGATTTGTCAAGCCAATCCTGCATACAGCACCTCTATGCAAGTAGTAACAAATCCCCCAGAAAGCTGATCCAAAACAAAACAAGTAATGAATATCTTAAAAAGACTGCAGAGCTTCTGCTTGCCAAAAATAAATTCAGCTCATGTTTAAATCTGCATAAACAAGATAAGTACACAACGTAAACTGATCGCCTGCAGCCTACTATCACATCCGCCTTGTTACATTAATGAGGCGATCAAAGCAGACGCTGATTTCCCACACCAAGTGACTGGGAGGAATCTGAGAGAAGCCGACGTTTACTTTACAAGTCTCCCAACAGTCTTGCATCTGTTAAACAACCCAGACCACAAGGCCAAATGGAAACGACACATAACTAGTTAGACCGTGGTGCTTAATGAATGGCTACCATTATCTGAACCTGCAAGCTATAACACACAGACACACACACACACCCTCCAGGAGCCACAGCTATCAAGTTCAATCCGACATACTGTACCCATTAACAGAGCAGGGAAGAGTGTAGTTTTTATTTAAGCCTCGGGAAGATGTTCTTTTTTAACGTATATATGAAACCAACCTTCTCTCCTTTTTCTCCTCTTGGTCCTCGGAGCCCTTGTTCTCCTGTTGGGCCCTGGATGAACACGAGATGGAATGCAGCAAAGTTAGGTTTATTTCCATACAGGTGAAGCAGCTACTGATGGTGTTACTTTACAGTCTATGCAGCTGGAACTTGTATTAAATCATTAATTTAATCCCAGGTTTTTCTTTGTGTTTGCATGGAATTCAAAACTTACTTTGATAAATGTTCCACCTATTTGACATATTATTTAACAAAATCTATTTAAATTTACTTTAAATATAAAGGTCAAGCTTTAAATGTGTAAACCTAAAAAACAAATGCATTAAGAAAACAAATAAAACTGAAATAAACATTGATCTATTTGATTTCCTAATGAATTTATGGTTAGAAATCCCAGAATTCTGTGAAATATTGAGAACTGTGCTTAACGTTGATGCAAACTATTCAAATTAATTTATTTTTTGAATTTCAAATACTTAATTAGGAGGGAATGAAGTTTATAGGAATTTTTCCATACATTTCCAGGTTCTATACATTTCTAGACTTTGCATGACTGAACTGAAACCCTGTAATTTTTAAACAACAGAAAAATAAAATACTTTAAAATGGAGAAAAGGTACAAACCATTGGGCCCGCTGGTCCTCTTGGTCCTACAACCTATGTTGGGGGAAAAAAAATCAATAAACTAATATTTATTTTGCATAAAATAACAACTTTAATATCAATGGTTCTGCTGAGGGTTTGCATCTACTGTATGTACTCTTTAACGAGAAGCAAAGTAAAAACATTATCTTTTTACAAACAAAAGCAGACTGGTTAATTGCATATTTCTGCAGGCAAAGCGTAAGGACAAACATACAGTAAACAAGGGCCTTTTATTTCCTGCTATGAACTTAAGCTCACTCAGAGGGGTAAAACACTTCCAGGTGCAGAAGTGAGCAGTTTACTCTCAGGAACTTCACAATGTATGTAATAAGGCCTCATTGGACTTGGCAGTAAAAGTGATCCTCTTCTTTGACTTTCTCACTTTTTTTACAAGCTGTTTAACATCTTACTGTTTAATTACTATTTTATACTACATTATTATTTTTAAATACACATCCAGAAATCTGAACCTAATTACAGTAAAGGGAAGTTAGGCATTTGCATTTCATGCCTGTATGTTACCAGCTGTTGGTTTTACACCAGTTTCTCTTAGGATTAAATAAGTAACGAATGTAAACAGACTAGTCTCAATAAATGGACCAATTGGACTTTTACTGGCAGCTACTGGTTTAATATTTTCTTTGAAGTTTGACCAGCACATTCATGCTCATTTTTTTCTCTAAGGACCATAACACAAACTGGAGGGAAACTGTTCTGTAGTGTAACTGACCTATATCTGACATTTATTAATCTTAGAAAAGTTCTTTAAAGCCCATGTTGTAGGACGATGCATTTACTAACGTAAATAGTAGAAGTTCGTCATTTTGGATAGAAAGGTGAAAATAATCAGTAATAAACAGTTTACTGTTTAACTTGCTGATCAAAAGAAAAATTGGGCTTCTCTCCATTCTGGCCGATTGATCGGAACATCTCTACTAATTTTTAAATAAAATATTAAACAAATTTCAACATATAGTAGAGATCTTTCTTACTAATCTACTAACTATTTATATGATAAACTTATCATCTAAAGTCAGCTTTCGACATTAGACACTAACTTTGTCAAAGTGTGTGGCATTAACTTACATCTGTAATGTCTCCAGGTTCACCCTTTTGACCCTGATAAAAGAAAAGTACAGCAGAAACACAGTGGGTAAGGTGGTGTAAATTCTATGAATGACCTCATTTTGAAGAAAAAAATCTGAATTCTTATCAGTAAGGTTTTGAATGAGAAACCAGTCGTGCTACTGACCACATAAGTGTGGCACAGTGTGAACAGAACATAACTACTACTCATCTGGCAGCACTTATTTACATCAAAGACACATCTAAATCCTTAAACTATGGTTCCTCCTGCCTATGAATCAAGGAGAGAGCAAGGCTCAACTTCATAGAGACAGACAGTCATGATCACAGGCACAGTTGTTTTAAGTGTCTCACCTTAGTTCCTGGTGTTCCTGTTAGGTGTTTGCCCAAGTTTGAGATGGAAACAAATCACAGTTAGTGAACAGATTACAGCATAAACACCAACCCACAACATCAAAATAGCATTCGACAGCAGAAAAAACAAGCATATGGAAGAAACAAAAAGGGGGTTGTAATTCCCTGAAATAAACTATCCTAAAGACCACCACCAAATCATAGTGTTGCTACACAAAATGCCCATTGGGAGAGATCAAATATTGGTCGTCTCAGCATCTCACAAAAGCCCAAAGTTAAAGCAAAACAGGTGTATTTAAAAATGGAGACAGCAGAAAGCAAAGAAGGTTCTGCACAGCACATGTTTCTATTCTAACATATTTGGCTTGAATTTACAGCATTTTAAATGAGAATTGTATTATTTTATTACTAATAGTTTGCAACAAGTTAGTTACGCTACAGCTTAAATTGTGTTTAGTGATGGTGAGTAACTGATTTGAAATAGGGCTGGGTATGTTTTCATATTTAATGAAGCAGTTTCTGATCCAAATTTAAAAGCAGTCACGGGTTATCCCCAACATCTGCCCAAATCAAATATACCTGGTAGAAATTTTCCATGTGAACAATACAAGTAAGAATTCCGTTTGCAAAAACCAGCCTTATTTCTGTGTATGCTGATGATCAATTATCTTTTATATGTTACATACCTCTTAAAAAGAAGCAAATTTTGCCTTGAAATGTGTAATATTTTTCCAGGAGTTAAACACACAAGCATGCATTGCAAACAGTGACACTTCTGGTTTCAGTGATGTTCCTCAGGCGATTTTATTTACATTTCCAAAGCTGGCCATTGGTGTTGGGACACCGGGGTCTTTGTTTATCAGGAAACTGAGGCACTTCAGAAGCTAGCGGTCTGAATGGTCTCCCTCATATGCTCTGAACTCTCAGTAGAGAGTCGGGCTATTTTCTTGCCATCAGATCTGCAGAAATCCTCAGAGAGGATATAGAGCAGAAATGTGAAGCCGTGTCTGCTTCGCTGAGGCATTTCCTTAATCACTACCACGTGTTTTATGATACTCAGGGAAGGAACGTATTTAAAGTGATGAGGCCAAGGTGCACCAGCTATGGAAAAGCATCAGTGAGATTAAAAATTTCATTGAAACCCTGTCAGTGTCACTGTCTGCTGCTATTTCTCATCATCTGTTTGCTTTGGGGAAAGAAAACTGGACTCAAATCAAATATGATCACAAATATTCCAGTTTTTGTCGCCCAATCCTCTTAGACAAACAAGATGATCCCATACAGTAATTTATTTATGAGAGGTGTAAAGATAAATAAATTACAACCAAAAGGTGGTGGCTGGTCAGCAGCGCAGATGGGGCAACACTCTCCAAATGGGATTTCAAGTTTGGGGCAGTCTCTTAGCTCCTCGCAGACAATGTCATCACAAAGAACTGTTCCAGTGTCACACACACAGATTCGACAAGGCTCTGGTTTCCATATGTCCTTGTCGCTATAACGCTGTCCCTCGTGTCTACAGGCAGAATCCTCCTCCTCTGTGTTTGAGATCCCAGTCAAAGGGCACAAAGAGGAGGGTGCAGGTAGGAAGGAAAAAAGGAGATTAACCCATAATAAAAGCCAGCATTAACTGAACGTCACAATTTATAGTGTTTCTCCTCATATTCATTCCTCTATAAGGATAATTAAAGACCTTAACAAGATAGTTAAGTACAACAATACATAGCTTTATTTTAATCAAATAGATAATTCACTGAACCCGTGGATGACAATTAATACTTTCTGCATGTTTACTATGTTACTCACCCAGAATCCTTTTTATCACTAAAGTTTTAATGCAACATTTTCATAAAGACTTGAACTATGAATTGGTAATTTAATAAATATGCTAAAGATGACAAATTATTGTTCTGTTTTTTTTGGTACATTTGAAAAGAAAAGTTCAATCTGAGGAATAAATCAAAAATGTGAACAAACTGAAAGCCAAACTTTGTTAGAAAAAAAGCAAAGAAGGAATGATTATCATCAGCGCCCTATTAGTCTGTAGTATGGAACATTATTTTTCAGACTTTATTCTCTTTTCAATCCATCAATCCATCCATCCTTCTATCCATCCATCCATTCATGCATGCATCCATCCATCCATCCATCCATCTGCCCAAACTATGATTATTTTAGAATCATCTCCCTAAATACATATTGAATGCTTGCATTTAATCCGTAAAAATTGACCAAATATGGAGTAAGAACTCCAGATGATGAGTTTATAAAAGTATGGAGAATTATTTAGTAATGCATTTTTACATTTACCCTGTATTAAGGCAGAGAATAATTAATTTAACTCAGTCAACAACCTGATTAATAAATTAAAGGAATAGCTGTTGCAGGCCCACTCTGTTGTAAATGAGCTATCAATTGTTGTTACTTCTAGGTTAGTGAATAAAGGTAAGCACGCAACTTCTATAGCAACCACAGGGTGGCATTGTAACACCACAGAGTTAAATATAGTCTAAGTACGATTTGCAATTTATAACTTCAGTAATTCCAGTAGCTGAAGGTCTTTACAATCTAACTACAGAGTCAGTTTTATACTGTGGGCAAAATCTATATTTTCAGGATAAGAGAACAACTTTTCATTCAGGAAATGAGAAATGTTTGCTATTAGAAAACAATCCAAGGAGAACACAGGGACATTTTTTTTAAAAGCCACCATTGTACATGACCCAAATCAGATCATATGAAGGAAATTTGACAATAGACAGAACTGTAAATTAATTTTCCAGAATGGTAGAGAGACTGACAGAAACACCTGCTGAGATATAACCTGACTGGAGTCAATGAACCTGTGCAGACAGGTTAGATGTAACAGACAAAGCAAAAGATAGACCTAAAGGTAAGAACTGGTAAGCAAGGATGAGAGGAGAAGCAACTGGAACAGTGGCTGCATTTACCTTTTAGCAATGCTTGAGTTTAGGCTATCAGACCGCAGCAGCAATGAATGGGCTCTTTCTGGAAAGGGGACACAGCGGACAACTGACCCACTATTGGCTTGCATAAACATAGGGAACACTTCAACCCCCATATGTAGGCTGTGGCTGAGTAAGATGCCAGTTTAAACACATTAGAGGGAGGAAAATGGTAGCTTTCATGTGCATTCCTAGAGGTTTTGCTGTTTCATTTTACAGGGTTAGATACTATCAAAGCCTCCACCTGCCCTTTCACTGCCTCACATATGAATGATTATCCTGAGATAGTATTTATCAATACAAGGGCTCCTCTATGTACCTGAGAGCAGAAATATGGCATTCTTCTTATAATGGAAGATAAATAGGAAAGAAGTGGCTCCCATTAGCTATTTTTATGTGAATAGCATGCATTTGAAAAACCTGGAACAAGAACCCAGGTGTTTTCCTACAGTATCATTAAAACAGAATCTTTACAAAAAAAGTTTTGTGAAAATCTTTTGAGTTTCAAATACCTGGAGTCCATGAATAAAATATCAAAATATCACCTCTACTATTGCTTCTCCTAGACAGATTCCTCCTGCAGCTAGAGAACAAGACTTGCATTATCAATACTTTTATTTTTTTGAGAGGGTAACTTGACACCTAAAATTACTTTGACACAGCTACTCTCCTTTTCTCCACGTTCCTCTGTGAAAATAAACCTTTTATTTGTTTTAAAGGCACATATTGTTGGACTTGTGCAGGGAAACACTCTGTCTCATTCCTCCAGTCACCCCTAATACACAATCTCACTCTCTCTCTCACACAGCTTCATCTTTTAGATGGAAAAGCTAAAATGACATAGAACAGTATTTCTGACCTGTTGTAGCCTCTAGACTATAGCCTGTCTTTGATAATGTTGAAGTTAAACAATGTTGCAACTCAATTCTGCTCCACTTTTACTTGAATTACGTAATATTAAGAATTATAGTGGAAATAGTGTTGCTTTAGGTTCAGTGAGGATAACATCAAGTTTACATTGCTATAATTCTGAGAATTTTTAGAGAAAGCATCACCTTTTTGCCTCAACACGTCAGGATTCGCCTGGATGCCCTCTGACAGCGATGGAATGTGAACACATTTTACCAAAGGCCAATGAGCCTGACCACTTTTCATGTTTTTTGTTGTTTTTTCTGATTCCCTCCCCCATTTTTTATTAAGGTATTCTACACTTTTAAAGGATAGTCTGTCAAGGCCCCTAAAGCACCCTTAGGTGTCAGGCAGTTCAACCAGAAAGAACAGACAGGTTGATAGGAAAAAGCTGCAGGGAAGTAAAAATGTATCTCTCTCTCTTTTCTTTTTTAAAATCTGTGTTAAATTATAAAATTAGGGCAACTATTTTTTTATCTAGTTTTATTAGAGAGAATAAGAGGGTGAACCTATAAGTAAAACTCACACAGGCACCTGTGTTATTGGTGAGCAGTTTTCTCTAACATCTTTGCACTTACAGTCTTGCTTTTTCTTTTTTTTTTTTTTTTTTGCGCAATAACGCTGATAATAATAATTCCCGTGCGTAAAGGTCCGATGACAATATCAGATCATCATAAAAGCAAAATTATTCCATAATCTTGCATCAGAGAAAAACTCTTCTTGAACATTGTGATAAAGTTATACATTTTAGTCACTTACGGTCATCTTCCAGCTGACATCTCACAACGGCTAATAGACAAACTTGGGATGCTACAAGAAGCAGTACAGTCCTGGAATCCATAAAGCTCAACATGTCTAAATATTAGACATGCAGCGAGGAGAGAGAAGGATGCGAACGCTTCTCTTAGTATTTTTAGTGATTTATGTCCCAGTTACAAAAGACGGACCATTCGACTTTTACCCTTCCCAGATGATAGTCGGCAAGTGGGAATCCAGCAGCAGGACCCGGACCTGCAGCACAAACTTAGCACCGACCGTTCCAGGCCAGACGCTGAACTTTTATGTCCCCTTCAATGAATTTTCGTATATTCCCAAATGCCAGCCCGGCCCCCCTTTTACCCCCTGTCAGGCTGAAATCTGACTCTCCCTTATTTTTTTCCCTCCCAGTCGGTCTGCCAGGTTCGATTATCCCACTTACAGACCACTCCTTTCCTCACGTGTGAAGAGGAGCCCAAAAAAAAGCAAACTTCTCAGCTCACTTCACCTCCAACTTAATCATCGGGAAATTGCCAGCATGGTTTGTTCCTGTAAATTAAAGCCCCTCTTTTGTCACAGCCTACAGGTGCCTAACCTGTATGAGTAACGTTTTGCTTAAGAAATTACTGAACACCAATCACGAACAAAATGTTTTGTGCTGAAAATACCAGCCTGTTGTAATTAATGTAGTCATATTCAGAAACCTATAATACACATTCGCCTCAGTAAATTACAATATCATAAATAAGTTATTTCACAAATTAATATTAGAAGAGTTATTAATTTATTTCAGTTAATTTAATCATTCAGTTCATTTGGTTATCGAGTTTGACATCTGACGTATTTTAGATGTAACTGGGACATAAAACACTTTACTAATCAAGTTGTTAACTCACTTTACTAACATTTTAAATAGCACAAAAACATAAAAAAATGTTCTGAATGCAGAAGACATTTATGATGATGCTGAAGCCTAAGAAATCATTAGAACACAAAAGACTTGACAGTTTTCAGGGTAAAAAAGGCTCAGAGTAAAAAGGCAAATTTTAAAAAAACTCAGAGTAATCTCATAGGTGTGTAAACTTGCTTACCATTAAGGGGAAGGAAACATGTTAGAATAAGGGGTGCAAGTATCCCACGAACTGCACGAAATGACAAAAGCCTTAACTGGGCAAAGGAGAAAACTGACTTGGGTTGTTTAATATTCAGTAATTCTGTAATTAGGTCCATTGTAATCTTTTCAGATTTAACCCCTTTTCCATTTTATTGGAAAGTCAAATTTCTTACGAAATGTAAGCCTAGATTTTCCATTCAGACCCATGAACAGGGCCTGCAGTTTCACCCATTCAGGCTTTCACCTGTCCCATCAGACATGGATAGCAGATGACTATGCATCAGCTGCATCATCAAGAGACCTCAGCTCTTGGTATGTTGCAACCTTTGAGCTTAAACATTTGACCCACCACCCTTTGTTGGAGCCAGGATCAGCTGGTATCCCCTGAGACTGTAACAGGACTGACGCTAAATGGTCTAAGGAGAACAGTGGTTATCACCTGGGTTGGATAAAAGATTGTAAATCAGTTAACTTTGTATAACAAACCAGAATAGAGGATAAAACACACATCTCCAGGTACCTGATAGAAAACTCAAATTGAGTCATTTTAATGTTCAACTACAAACCAGCTGATATGTTCTTCTTGTGTTCATGTTTTATAGTCATATTTTGCCTTATTCATAAACTGTGCTCATTTTTAAAAAACTTGTAATTTTGTATATTTTTAGCCATGTGTCAGGAGATATAGAACAAACTAAACATTTTTAGACCTGTTGACCACTAAGTCTTGTCTAAGACAAATTATATATATATATATATATTTTTTTTGGGATCTTGTGGTTGGATCTCAAACCCTTTGTAACACAAAAATCAAAGGCAAAATGTCACTAAACTGACAATTATCTATTCATAGGCTGAAGGCAGAATCAGACAAGTAGTGTTTTGGTTCAGTACTGTTGTAGACTGACGGGTTATACTCTCCTCTACTGTGGCACTCGGCATCCAGAAAAATACTGGAATATTTAAACTCTTGGTATTGTTTGATTATATTACTGTTTGGACAAGTGAAATGATGATACATAAGTAAAAGGACCATTGCTCTGTTCTCCTTAAACAACACTCTTAAATAAGAGATGAAAAACAGCTCTTGCAGCAGTGGTGTGTTCAGACTTTTTTTCTGGGGGGGGCACAGGAAGGGCAGCTACCTCTGCTGGGGTGGCACCCGTAAATTTAGCATCCCACTTTTTAGCATCGATTGCCAGCGGCTGCTTGTTGACTAAATTGAGCCTGGCTTGAATCAGCATAGATTGAATTCATCTGAGCTTCGTTCGTGCAACCGAATAAGCCTGGACTGAACTGTTATCACATAATTCAAGCAAAGATATTCCACACAAGCTTCAATTTCTTGAGCGTGCATCATGGAATGCCTCCCAGGATAATGAAAACAAATTTGTACTGTTTTTTGCAGTCACTGTTACCCTTCAATTGACTTTGTAGGAATATCTTTCAACCCAACTAGTAGTCAAGATCAAAAGTCTCTTCCACTGTAATTTTGTGGGTGTTGGCTAAAAAGCTTGGTAACTCTTAATTTAATGAATTTTATGAAGGAATTTAAGCTCCATTTGTGCCAAGATAGCAATCTTTTTTAATCTTGCTTGTCACAGTTCCAGCTGTTTTTAACTTTTAAAACATTGTGTCGATAGTAGATATTTACAAGTTTAGCCATAGTTAAAAGAAATGATGATATACACCAGGAAAACAGAACGAAAGACAATACACATTCATAAATCCTCAGATCAAATTTGAGCATTAATTAGTTGAAGAAATCCTTTAGTTAAATTAATTTAAAGGAACTGTCCAAGATGGAATCTTTGCAGAATTTTGTATTTTAATTTTTTATTTGCAATAAAATATTTATTTCCCAATTAGAATAAATTAATCAGAATTAAAATTAATTAAATAATCATGCTTCTGCTGTTAGGGATATATTTTCTTAAAGCTCTTTACATATCCTTATGAGAAATTCATTTACCAACTGGGGGAACTGCACCATATTCTGACCTTTTAAGAACCTATGCTAACACATTTGTTTTCTTCAGAGTAATGCATTTATGGCACAGATCTTTCAGTGAGGATGAGAAAAGAAAACACATGCCTTGAGGGATATTTTGAGGTAGCACCAAAGACAATAATTAGGCATCCATTGTTAGGAAAGAGAAAAAATGAAATTAAAAATAAGGAATCTATTCTGATCTGCTCTGAGGAGGCAGAGAATTTGAGGACAGTGAAGCTCTGCAGCTGTTTAGGAATGAGGTCTGTCTGGAAAGACAATCAAAAAGTTTGGGAAATAGAAAACCAGACAGAATGAGCTAAAGAGGGCCAGAGAGTGAAGAGTGTAAAATTTAAAAACAAAAATGTGAGAGAGAGAGTCAGAGGTAACGTGGGTTGGAAAGTTGGAATGCAGAAGGAAGGAGGGAAGAGACAG
Source organism: Apricaphanius iberus (assembly GCA_028564705.1). Lineage (NCBI taxonomy): Eukaryota > Metazoa > Chordata > Actinopteri > Cyprinodontiformes > Aphaniidae > Apricaphanius > Apricaphanius iberus. Next base: position 549,295 of record JAPXFQ010001338.1, on the reverse strand, counting down.
CTGAAAAAGGAGAGAAGGTGGGACACTGTGAGTGGGATGAAGGAGGAGATCCGCAGGGACAAGCTTTAAATGAAGCCATGTGAGATTGCTGCAAAAATAACAAAATCCATGACATTACCAGATTCTGAATCGATTCTTTTAAAAATTTTAAGAATTGTAAAAATCAACTCACAAGTTCAAAAATAGGTTTCATTATTTAACTTTTTTACAGCTAAAATAGAAATTAAAAACCCAGACAACTGTTTTAAGGCTTAGTTCTGATAGTGTTATTTTACTTTTTCTTCTAGCAGACTGTTACCCACCCAGTGTTAGGTCATTGAATTACAGGCGTATTATTAAGGGTGTTTTCACATGGGAAACCCGTATTCGGGTACCATATTTGCTCAAAATCCCCTTATTTCGTACCATGTGAACACAGCCTGGCCCGTGCCAGGATACGGTCATTCTAGGCTATAGCTCGTTTTATAACGTTGGTGCTTCTTACACCCTTGTTTGTTGGATAGTTACAGAATAATTTGTATACCGCCACCTGCTGTTTTGGTGTAGTCCGTCATGTAAAACACAGGAATCCAATACGGGCAGATATCCGCACCTTGTAAACTGAAAAAAAATAAAAATTTTCTCTGGCCATTTTCTGGCACAGCCACACGTGTAAACGCCCTAAGATAACAGTAAAAAAAAAAAATAATAGCACTGACCCATATCTACATCGTACTGAATCAGACTAAATTGGATTGGATCGTGAGAATCGATTCTATCATTTTAGAATCGTAAATGAAATGGATTCTTGAAATTCGAATCGATACCCAGCACTAGTTGGCACCCAAAGACGACCTTTAGGCACATTAATATTGCTTCCAGTAGCCTTGCTCCTTCCACAGAAGCACATCCAGAATCAACCCTCTGCTGTGATTGATTCTTACTTTATAGTACAAACTAAATAAATTAAAATATTTTCCAACAGTGTAGTGTTAATCAAAGACACTCTTTGCAATTGTTGTGCTTCACAGATACACAGTGACCATACAAATACTGTAGAGCATAAAAAAACTTTAAACAAGCGAGTCAGTTTTTGCCCCTCCAATTTTCGTTTAAGAGAATCAAAATCTTGGGTCTTGTCACATAAACTGGAACGTTTATGTATAGGCCTTAAAAAGAGGCTGGGAACTTCAAGACAAACATGTTTCCACCCTGACCAAATAAACTGTGTCAGCTAAACACAGCGTGGTCTATTGATTTTTAACATCGCTGGGAAAATAATTTACTCAAATTCTTAAGTATGTTTTCTTAGGCCAGTTGTTTCTGTTGTCTGTAATTAGTTTTTTCCTGTTTGAAACAGGATGCTGAAATCTGGCTGGGTTTGGATTTTAATGTGCAGCTTTACTTGTCCATTTTTAGAAAATAAAAGATTATACGTTTCTGAAGAAAACAGCTGCAAAATGTTAGAGTAATATGCTTCCTCTCTTGGCTTAAATGTGTTTCTAATATTGAAAAAGCAATGCTGCAGACAACACCTTGAAAGCTGTGAGATCTCTACATCAGATTTTCCCATTCCTGTTTGCTTGCTTGTTTTTGTGAATGGACAGTCCTCTGTCTGACTTAGAGCTCATCTGTCAAGAACAAAGAACACTTATAGTGTGTTTACAGAGGTCGGTTTCTGTCTCACTCAAATCCATCTCTATTTGAATTAGCAGCAGTTGACATCAAAGTGTGAACCTACCTTAAGAGGGATAGTTCAGCTGTTCTGAAATGAGGCTGAGTGCGGTACTACTTAGTTGCCAGCGTTTTACCTGCAGTATTTCAAATCAGTAATTGGAAATCGAATAATTAAAGAGCCGGTGTCACAAAAGAGATCATCTCAAGAGGATAATCTGCTATCTTTAATTTGAGTTATCTTTTTTTTTGCAAAGGACAGCTGTAGAGTTTTGTTTAAGGGAATGAAATCCATATTTCTTGACAATGAAGATGTTTGTTCCTCTTTGCAATGTGTGCTATAGGTCTTATATTTATGTCTATTTGTAGATGTAGATGTTTTCGGAAATGACTTTCTAATGGCATGTGCTGAGCTCACTGTAGTGCAGGTGGTTCTAGTTGTGGTCTGAAATCCCCTTAAATGCAAAAGTGCGTTTGTGTATATTAAAATTACTTTTCAAAGTTGTTTTAACAATACACATCGAAATTGGCTGACTTTATTTTTTACATCATAAAAACATGTTTTTTCGAAACTTTTTTGTAACACACCATTTATGATCATTTCATTATTTTTTTAAATCTTTCACTGCATGGGAGAGTCCCGTTGCTGAAATCCTCACTATGCAACGTTTCACCCGCACTTTATGGCAGCATGCTACTGAATGATATAAACAAACCTGTTGTTTTGAGACTTGAGAAATGGCAGATCCACCAAAGACGACGATATAAGTCTGCTGTGAATCTGGGGTAAGGAAAACTGAAGCATGTAGCGCTGCAGAGCTTCCTCTCATTAACAGTGCAACTCCCGAGGTTCCTCCTGCTGCCTCAGAGAGCAGCAAGAGAGGAGAAGACACAAATCAGAAACACTTCTTTCCCCTCACTGCTGTGAAAGACCTTTTCTGTCCAATTGTTTCTCAGTTTAGGTCACCAACCAACCAATGCTTTACCAACTGACATGTCGTTACTTTGATGTTTTGTTGTTTAGGCTGCTGAGCTTGTAAAACGTCCGCAGACTTTTTTAGATGCGCTCTATGGAGATTTGTTTTCATGACATGATGTTAGCCTTAAGATGGGAACAGAGGGCAAATATCCACAAAGTTACGGAGTCTGTCTTTAAAAGAGTTATATTTTGGAAGAAAGATATTGACCCCTTAGAACCTTTTCACATAATCCCTCTTCGGTCTAGGCATCTATGTTAAGTTTAAAGAAAAAAAGGAGTTGGACCGAGGCACTCAGATTTTCAAAAAGATAAAAAGCCTTTATTCTTCCATTGCTATAAAAGTAAAAACATTCCCACAGGTTTCAGGCATAGGGCCTTCTTCTGGGCACAATGTGCTGAAGAAGGCCAAATCATTGAACAGGTGAAATTGTACAGATACTATGGGAAAATCATTGATAAGGAGATTAATTTTGAAGAAAACAGTTATGTGGTGAGTAAGAAGGATCAGCAGCGATTGCACTGCCTTAGGAAACTGGCTTAAATACATGTTGATAGGACTATAATGAACATGTTTTATTGCTCTTTTATTGAAAGCAGTCAGTCCTTCTCATTGGTGTCATGGTTTGGTCAAGTGATCTTGAAACAGAAGAAAATCCCCTACCCTGATTGTAAAGTTGTCTGGCTGTCTGCTTGGTAAACCACAGAATAGTGTATCACTTTTGTACAGCAGCCAGGTGATGAGGATTACTTCCTCCATTGTAAAGGATGTTGTGCACCCCTTAAGCAGCCACTTTGTGCCCCTGCCCTCTCCCCAGAGATTTATTGTGCTGAAGTACCAGACAAAGATGTATGAATCCAATTCATTCCCTTTGCTATCACCCTCCTTAATAAGCAATATTTTACCTTACACTTATTAGACTAATAAAGCTTCTATCTAGGTTTCCATGTAATGTATTTGTGCTGCGGAGATAGCATTTTTCTTGTTTCGTTTCTGCTTATTTTTATGTTATTTGACTGAGGAGCACGGGAAAAATCTATCTATCTATCTATCTATCTATCTGTCTGTCTGTCTGTCTGTCTGTCTGTCTGTCTGTCTGTCTGTCTGTCTGTCTGTCTGTCTGTCTATCTATCTATCTATCTACTATTTTACTTTTATATCTATGGAACATTAAAGGCTTTTTATCTTTTTGATCCTTTTGAGTGCCTTGTCCAACTCCTTTATTTCTTCACGCTTAAATTAATACTTCAACCTTTTTTAGATTGAGTTTTATTGCAACAACTCACATGACATTATTTATATTTTTGGATCATTACCTGAAGATTCCCTGAGTAAAACTTAGCTTGACCGTTTCATTAAAACTGACCATTGTGTGCTTCAAGTAAGATGGAGTAAAACACAAAAAAATACTATGCACAACCTTTATTCCAAAAATGTGTAGTTGGAAAAAGACAGTAAAATACGTTCTTTGTAACAGATGCCGATAGGCTTTCATAAATATCAGAAGAGAAATAAAGAGAAGCTGTGGCACAATCAGTGGAAAAGGGTTGGTAAGAGTGTAGAATAATCAAATTCTCTGGAAGAGTTTCCACAACTGATGGAAACATTTTTTTAAGAGATTGTTGGGTGACAGTCAGAGAGAGAGGGAAGCAAGGATGATGATGATGATGAGGAATAAGCAAAGTTAGAAGGGAAAAGAGAAAAATCCATGGCACTTTGGTTACACATGCAGTACATAACTGAGATTCTTTGCATATTTATCTGAACTTCAGCATTTTTTGAGTATTTTAGCAGAGGAAATCCCAAGTTAGAAAGTTTGATATAAATTCTTAATTTGTTGCATATACCCGTTTTAGTTGATAGCTGACAGATGCATTAATTTTGTTAAAAAAAGTGCAGTTTATAATGCTTCTATAACTAAGCATCTATTTTGTCCATGGCACTCTTTTCTTTTTTAACTTCCTTTCCCTTGTATCTGTCTGCTCAAAGCCATCAGCACTCTGACCTGCTAAACGGCCTATCTGATCATTGTCTACACCTGTCTCCAATCTGTCACACCTGATCCTCCTTACCTTATATGTATTTGTACCCTTCACACCGCTCACTCCTGGATGGATTTTTGGTGTTTCACCATGCTGTCTTACCCTGCTGATCTCCCTCCTGCTCGTTTGTATCAGCCTGGTGCCCTCATCATCCTCACTAAAAAACAAACAACATTTTTACACCTTCTCCACGTCTGTGTTTGGGTTTATGCTAAATCTTGAGATGCGTATTCTGGACACAGGTGCGACATAAATTGCCTCAAACAGATTGAAAAAATATGCCTTGTTATCTCGTTCAATAAAGAATGATTCTTCCTTTGAGAGGTGGTGGAAAAAGAGATTTGGATCATGGAGGTGCAGCCGACAAATCTGCAGCAAATGAGTGATTCTATAATCTCAATGAGGACCATTGCTGAACATTTTTTAGATCTTGTTGAATCTAAACTGTGAAGAATCAAGGCAATTTTGAGAAAAATGTGTGTAGTGTGCGGAAAAAATCCTGATTAATATCCTGATAAAACAAACATACAATGTAAAAAAAAACAAGTTCTGTAACACTGTTCGTTGTCGCCTTGTACTTTTTTCCTCCCCTTGTATACAGAGTTGTAATTTCATTTATTTAGAACAGGGTGCAAACAGGTTCTGAGCAAAGCAAGGAGTGATTAAAATACCTTAATGCAAAGTTGTTGCATGTTCCAGGAAATGGTGAGTTTAAATCAAGTTATTCAAGCATTAACATTGTCTAAACTGTGAACATGTACAACAGGTTGTTAGCTATCTTAGGGAAGTTGGGTGGTTTCTCTTTTAATCTGTAAAAACAACAATAAAACAACTAAAACACAAATAACATGTTGTAGCTCTGCAGGACCATGCAGTATATGCACTTTTCTTCTATTATGATGGAAATGATGGAAATTTATATAATGTACAAATGTTTCTTTTTGAGGAGTAATTTAAAAAAATAATTTGTCACAGTTTTAAATATTTTTTCTTATTAGAGTTCAGATACAAATTAGGGAATTATCCTGCATGTGTTTATCATAAGTTAACTAAACTTGTTCAAGTCTTTCTTTTTGGGTTCTCAAGGTAGAAAATCAACTCTATATATCTGGCTGTATAACCTAATACATTGCAAAGTATATCAACATAAACATAAAAAGAGTTTCTCACCATTCCACCCCCATTCCACGTATGGAGCTAATTTCCTGCAGCAGATCAGTTGAACCTTGGTTCGTGAATGGCCCTCTTTGGCTCTTCAGAGGTCCTTACTAATGAAATTCAGGTGAAATTCAAAGGTGTTGAAAGCAAAAAATAATTTACCCTAAATAAATGTATGTTTTGTTCTCAAGTGTGAAGATGATAGTGAATGTAATGATTTTTATGTTTTTTAATAAAAAAACTATGCATAAACACCATAGATGAACTCCATATTCACCATGTAGACTGCTCCTGAAGTCTCCCTTGAAATTTTAGATGAAGAATTTCCTATTGTTTAAATGGAAAGCAATTCCTATTGAACATTTTTGAGGGTCCCACTGGTGAAAACCGCACCATAGAACTTTTCTCCCATGGATCACCTGGCAGACGTACTAACTGAGTTTTGCTTTATGCAATACGCTACATGCTATCAGAGATTACAAACAAAACTTTGGTTTTGAGAGTAAAACCATGGTACATCCACCAAAGAAACCTAAGAAGTTCCTAAGTTGAAAGATACTGGAGCTTTATCGCTGGAGAAGACTGTTAACCCCTTATTCAAACTGGATGCAGAACGGATGCGGCCTGGTGTCCATAGGGCTAGTTGCAGCAAGCAGAGCTGAGCCAGCTTCTCAACTCATAACCAGGTTGTTCCCCTCCTTGAAGCCTAAAGCTCACAGTGCACTTCCTGCTATTCCTCTTGCTGTGTCATAGAGCTTTAAGACACAAGATTCAGACCACACTTCCGTCCCCTCACTGCTGTGAAAGATCTTTTCTTTCAAATTGTTGCTCAGGTCAACATGGAATTAGCTTCTGTGACAGTGTGGAGGTCCTGTCACTGTGGTTCCGATTGATCATGAATGGTGGCTGAATGGTTAGCGCCATAGGCGTCATTTTAACCGGGGACGCCGGGGACATGTCCCCAGCAATATTTATGATTGACAGGTTTGTCCCCACTAAGCCTGAAGTGGAATTTTTTTACTGACCTAACAGCCACTTCTGCTAACAACAAAGTTTCCGCATCAGTATTTAAACAGAATATTATTTAATTCACTCAATTCCAGTTTCTTATGCAGTCATGTTTGTTTCTACTCATTTGCTACAGTAGAGCTGAACATCTTTGCCCGAACCCGACTGGGCTTAATTTTTGTCATTGTCCACGGTCTCGGATCGAGCTCGGGCTTTAATGGTCACCTGATCATCTCATTAGTACAATAATTTACAATAAAGCGCCACTTACATTATTCTACCTGTCAAGGTTGCTCCCGGCACACCGCATGCGTCATGATGTGAAAGACCCACTCCTCTCAGATGAAAACATTCTCCGACAGCTGCACTGTGCTCTCACAGAAAATGCTGAAGTATAAATGCACTATTATCCCAAGTCTCACATTGCAGAAGTCTCCTGCATTTATATGGCAGCTCCCTGATGCAAGTCACAAGTCAGGTAAAATCTCCTGAAATCTACAGCAAGCGGTCAAGAGCTCAGACAGAAACGCATGCAGGCGAGACGGACTTTTACACAACAGAATCGGTTAAAGTTTCATATGGCTGCAGACTTAAAAAGATTATAAATCAACATGCCTTGCAATTATTCTTATTCATTTATCATTTTAAGCTTCAGATAAGCGGCCTATTTTTGATATGTCATGTTTTCAGAGACTGGTAGTCAGCTACAGGGCAGAGTCCTGCAATGTCATGGGTACCTGTTTCAAGATGGAACAACTATAGTTATACAGTTCCTTTGCTATAACGCAGGTCCATCCTTTGCTGCTTCGCTGTTTGGGGGATTTTTTTAATAGCACAATTTAAATGTTTTCTTTACAGCGTACTAACGCGCATTGTGTTCTGCGTGCTAAATGATTGGAGGCACCCATTAATCTCCTCCTGTTACGTCACCGTGCTTGCCAAATTTATCATGTCTGGTTTTAATAATTTTCTCATCCAGAAGAAAAAAAATAGACGCACAAAAACTTGCCTATAATTATGTTCTACACTCTGAAACGACACCTGGCTGGTCAGAAACTTTCAGTGGAGAAAGACGGACGGAGTGGCGCTACAGCAGAGAGACCGTACTCCGTATGATTACTTTTATGTTTTAATTCTACGAAGGTTTGAGTGTTAAAACCAATGGCCGCTGGCTGCTCTGCTTTGTGACCGCATACCATGGAGGCCGCCATTGCTCTTCCATTGCTGTAGTACCTCCATTTGGCCGCTAGGACCCCATTGAAAAGCATTGGACTTTAGACACGTTAAACTTTTTTAACGTTAACTTTAATGCCTGGTGCCCCATTGTTTTAAACTTTCTATGGCTACATATTCTTCCTGAGATAACGCTGGGCTCATAAAAAACCTGGGCACCAGGCTGATTTTCGTAAGATAATTTTTTGAAATCTTGCATAATTAATGAGGGGGCCGAGCCAAGTTTAGCATTAGAGCTAAAGACGCGGGAGCAGAATGGGCGTGATTACTACCGAACTACACACCCATACACGCCCCGCGAGGACAGAGTCTACAGTGAAGATCCCGCCTCTCTGCCCTTTTTAGGAACATGCTTCGTCAGAGCTGTGGAGGAGGAGTCTGTGAATCCGCCATGAATTCCCACATGAAAGTGTGTCATTCTGTTAAACGGGGAGGAGTGAGGAGGCGCTGTCTATTCTTTTTTACAGCCTATGGTTAAAACTAGTGAGAAATGTGATTAAATGTTAATGTATGTCTGATAAAAGTTTAAAAAGGTGTGTGGCGAGGGGTTTTACAGCCTTAAAATATAATAATTGTCACAAAAAAAAGATGATTACTTTGCAGATTTGTGGGTTATTTTTAGAACCCCCTCAATAAATGAGGGATCAATCTAAATGAAATTTAATGGGTCTGGTTTATTTTCTACTGTGATGGACTGGCGACCTGTCCAGGGTGTACCCCGCCTCACACCCGTTGACAGCTGGAGATAGGCACCAGCCCCCCCGCGACCCCTTGAGGATTAAGCGGTTCAGAAAATGGATGGATGGATGGTTTATTTTCTACAGGTGGGTAGGAAGGAACAAAATATTCATGCAATATTTTTGCTCGTTTAAGACTCCCAAAGATGATATCCTGACATACTGGATTTGTGAAGAGAGCATGCCAGAATACTAGCCTACGTTGCACTGAAGGCGAAAAATTCTCGCTATCTCTGCATCCAGCTTCCAGAGAGACACTTGTGCGACGCAGCAACGGAGAACCAGGGAGTGGAGAACATTTCCATCACAGTTAAAAAATCAAAAAGAAAAATAACTTGATCCACTATTTAAAGTAGATTATAGTGCAGTGAATTATTAGTCTTTCATTATACTGCAGCTGAAATGTATATTCAGAAATCACTGTGCAGAAACCAAACACTGTTTCCAGTCTGGCTTTACCTAGATTTTTCATTCCTGAATCGCTGGAAGCACTACATGGATAGCAACGGCATTGCATCAAAATTCCCTCCAGCTCCCAACACCAAAACAACATATGGACATTTTCCTCTTTGGGACTCTTAAACAAAACATCAGTTATGTCCGCTCACATTAATAAACTTTCTCCCGGAGCAGTGAAATTCAATTTAGTTTTTTTTCCCACCTGAAACAACTTTATGCGTATCACCCACAGGTAGCTGCCCTATTGCAGGACTGTCAGCTGTAAGTTAAATTAGAAGTTTCTCCACACAGAACGGTTTTGGGGTTGCAAAAGGAGCACGTTTTATTGTTGCACATGTTGCGCATTCTGGTGCGAGTATATATGATATTCCAAAAATTCTTCCCAACCAACAGCATAATGTTGGTGATGTTTGAAAAGGAAAACAGTTAAACCTATTGCTTTTAACTCGTATTGATTTACTAAAGATGCGTTTTTCACCACGTTTATAGCCTACTCTGCAGAGCATATTGTAATGAGACATGAAACGGATGAATACTTAGAGGCTATATAAATATTTAATAAGTGTCCCCACAAATCCTCAAACCGCATTCAAGTTAATAATTACGTCCCAAGCAATTTTAAAAACAAACTGACGCCCTTGGTTAGCCCGCGTTGCCTCTAACCCAGGCATTGAGGGATCGAATCCCACCCAGTCCCTTGATGTGTACCTTGTCACATTTGGCATTGCTGGCAGTATCCATGTGATACTGATAAGTCCACGGATTTGAAATTGGTGGCACCCTGTGCGGGAGCAGGATGCTTGTGATAAGAGGGGGAGAGATGTGACAGTGTGGAGGTCCTGTCACTATGGATTGATCATGTGCCCTGGCTGCTTGGCTACAGGGGTATCCCTTTGGCTGAGTGGTTAGCGTGCATGACTCTCACCTGGGAGTTGTGGGATCAAATCCTGCCCAGGCACTCATTGTGTACCTTGCCACAGCTTCTAAAAACAGGGTTACAACTTTTCAGTTTTGTGTGTGCACCCTTAGTGGATGAGGCGTTAGAGATACAAAGGGATGTACTATGGATGCTGAACTAGCCATGTTGCTAATGGATTGGTTAGTAATGAATGCTTATTCCAGGATCATTTGGGAATAATAATGTAATACACTGCTGGGAAATATTTTTGACAGTTTACCAATTGACAAGCTGTTAGTTTAATGTTTTGTTGTATTGGCTAGCAAGCTTGCAAAACTGTCAGTGCATTTCTTCAGATGTGCTCCATAGACATTTGTTTTTATGACAGTGACATTATGCTGCAAGCCTTGAGAGTTGTGCAACGGCTAAAAATTCAAGAAGATATGAATAATATTTCAGATCAAAATAATTTAACTGATAAGTCCTGAGACACTGGGGATATGATCAGTAAAGTTCTTTAAATTGGCCAATAGTCACACATTCTCATGGAGCCTGAACACACCTGAGAAAGTAAATGGATAAAAACCATGAAAACTACTTTCAAAATATAAATCCTAAGCTACTTTTTAAAAGTACTGACCACCACTGACAGTTTGAGGAAACACGCAGAATTACTTTCTTCCAATAGGATTAGAAGATCAAAAACAGTCATTCTCAAGCTGCTTGCCTCAAGCAAAGATGAGAATCTTTGAATCAAGTTCAAAGTTCTGAACAGCCCTATGCAGAGCAAGAACTCAATTTATCACTCTTCACTGCCTTCCTCTGAGCTACAGAAACCTTTGTACACTAATATGGTGCATGCTTTCTTCTAAGGGTGTCTCTTGTACATTTTTGTGCCATTTGTGTTTTTTAGTTGTTTGTGTGGAACATTTTTTTACTCCAACGTAATATCTACTATTTTGATTTCATAGTTTGCAATTTGTGTATGCCTTATGTACAGCATATTGGTTGACAATAATGTCCGTTTCATAGAATTATATATATAAAGTGGTATAGTATGATATGGTACACCATTTTGTTAATGTGCAGCAGACTTGCAAACATATGAAAACCAAAAAGTGTGATGTGATCGATTCTTAAGAGATCCACAGATTCATTAACAATTTTTATGCGCAAAGTTTTTGAGGATCGCAATTGTGTTGGATCATTTCATTGCAAAAATACATTTGTGATAATGGAAACTCCTCACCAGCCAGAAACAATGATTTATGAGAGCCGCACAAGTCGCAGAGAAGTCCAACAGAAAAAAAAGAGCAAAGAGGAGAGCAGAAAATGACAGGTGTTATGGAAACAGATAAACTCTTGACACAAAATTCTTCAAGCCAGCTTTGACTCTCTGAGGAGTTTTAACACAGAGGTTGTCCAAAGAAACAGATGCCCCGTTCAAAAGAAGGGAAAAAGGAGGACAGTTCTGCTATAGAAAACAAAGACACATTGAATGCTGTGCTTCCTCGGAAAACCAACAGCTTTCCTGAGTATCAAGTGTGAGACAGAAAAAAAGTGACCTCAATTCAATTTCAAACAGAGCATCTGTTTGCCGTCCTTTCATGTACCTCATAAATGTTGCTGCATTTATTAGCCATTCTCTGTCATCAGTAACAATGAAAATGTTCCTGCATGTGAGCTATGAGGCAATGTATATGCTTAAAAACTGACTGGGCACACATTGCTGTCATTCTCCATGAAAAGCTTTTGAAGTCTCCCGCCATCCCAGTTAATCTTGGCATCCATCTAATATCATTGTCTTAAATTAAGTCCAGCCCAGGGACTCTACAGTCTGATGATGTCAGCACAGTTGCAGTACCCCTGAAAGTCTTGGAAAAAATCAAAAGAACACACAATCAATATGTGGGATAAAATTTTAAAGGCAAAACGTCTATGATACCTGCAGATAAATTTTGCGGAACCGCCAAAATAAAATAAAAAAGTCACACAGTTGTTAGAGTTGGCTCTCACAAACTGTCATCAGAACCACAACCAATGGAAATATGGTGCAATAAAATCTTTGAAATATTTTTCATATGATTAGATAAACGTTTCTTGATCTTTGAGCCATTTTAAGATTATCAATTTACTCAATTCATCTAAATATTAGGAGGGAGACTGCTATTCAAAAGCTAGGTACATGGGTATTAAATAGTTTGTTTACTGTTATAAAAAAAGGGATAAGTTGGAAGAGAAACACAAAATGTATGTACAAGATTTGGCAAAAAATAGGTAAAAGAATGGTGTCATACATGATTTTTCATTTTAGATTATTTATTCTAGATTCTTTCTTTTACTAAACATTTCTGTTTAAGTTATTTCAGTAACTTCCACTTAATAAACCTGTTTTAGTTTAACGGGAAAATAAAAATATATGGGACTCCAAAATTAGACGGTGATGAGTGTTTGTTTTTTTTTGCTGTTTTTCCCCCTAATTTTATACGTTTTTTTTAATAAGGTGATTCGGGGAGTTTTCCTGTAATTACGTCACTTTTTTTCAAGAGATTTCAAAAGATAACCAAAAAAGATTTTAAATTATTTTGCTATTATGCAAACATATTAATAATGGATTTTTTCAAACCATAAAGATTCAACATATACATCTAAAAGGATCCTTCAATATTTTTTCATTTAAAAGTTCTCATGATATAATTTCACAAACAGCTAATCTAACAAGCTGTTTTTAGAAAGCTAATGGTCATACGGTTATGTGACAATAGGACACCCCATCTCCAGCTCTTTGTCAAAGATGATGCAGCAACAAATACAAGGATATCTTTTTGGGGGGTTTGCTCCTTTTAGTTCCCAAAATGCCAATTTACAGGTAAATAAAATTTATTAGACCCATTAATACCCATTTGGCCCTAGCAGTGTGTTTGCCCAGCATTGAGACTTTCAGTGAGAAATGTCCTCCAGGACACAAGCTTGGTGTAGTCATCTTGCTCCAGCTGAATCAATATAAACCTCCTCTGTCACAATGGTGCACTCCTGACCCCAGCCCACTCACTAACATGCTCTTTCACTCACACACACACACACACAATTGTATGCTTAGTCATAGAGTCAGTAACAGCTACACAGTTGTGCACTCACACATATAAGACACCAGACCATTCCCAAACACAAACATTCCTCACAACCAAATGAATTTCTCAGATCTTTCCTCAGACCACTGCCCTCTTACACATCAGTCGTACTACGTATATGACCTTCTTAAATGTCTAACTTTTGATTTCCCTTACAAGCTTTCTGTTTGATGGTGATACAATGGTCCTATCCTAACTACAGACTGTATTGCTGATGTATAATCAATGGTAAACTGCAACACAAAATACAAAGTTGATTTATATCTTTGATTTAAGTTCTATATAATGCATTTCTCTTTCTTAGTGCCAGACTGAACATTGATGCCTCTTCAAACTCAGATTAAACAAGTCTCTCATTAAATGCAGTCTCCCAAACATACAACAATTTAAGCACCAAATGAGAGACATAAAGGCAAACTGCTACATCAAATCAATTCAATTCAATTCAATTCAATTCAGTTTATTTATATAGCGCCATTTCACAACAGATGTCATCTCAAGGCACTTTACAAAAAGAGTTATTACAATACAATGTTAAGTGTAGAAATTACAGAACCACAGAAGATTGCGTCGTGGAATTCTCAGCAATCCCTCATACTGAGCAAGCATGCAGCGACAGTGGGAAGGAAAAACTCCCTTTTAACAGGAAGAAACCTCCGGCAGAACCAGGCTCAGCACAAGCGGTTATCTGCTGCAACCGTCTGTGGCTTGGAGAATACATAACAGAGACACAGAAAGAGCAATAGAACTGATGCAGAAAAAAAAAAATCACAGCCATATATACTAGCTTGGGTATCTAAGAACTTGCAGATTATCATTCAGGTGCACAAAAGGTTTCCCTTATTGTTTTGAAATCACATCAGCAGCAGCAGGCTAGGTAGGGGTTAGTCTAAATCATGACCAATCATAGATTGGTACCGGAACAGCTTACCTTAAATGCAGACAAAAAGTAAGCCAAATTAAAACAAAAATGGATTGTTTCAGAGACCTGGAGCACATCTCGGCATCTGGAAATTATAGGAAAAGATAAACAAGGTCTGCAATTCTCTTTCCGATATCTTGATTTATTTGATTACATTTTTATATGATTTCATACAAGAAAGAGACATATATGAGGTTTTGCATTGTGAAATTTTGACAATTAATCTTTACAAAGTCATGATATCACCTTTGCCATCCCTTTTGAATTTTAAGAATGCAATCATTTATAATGTTTTTTTCCCTGTTATTCTGATTTGTAGCAAATATAAATAATTTTGTTAACCCTAAATGACCTGAAGCAAGGTAAGTATGTCCAATTTGATGGTAGACTGTGAGAAAAGAATGGTTGTTTCTTGTACAAATCTGCACTTTTGTTTCTTTCACAATTTGTCAAATTAAATAATTTAAAATCTTTTTATCTTTGAAGTTGAATTGGAAAAATATTTTTTTTATGTTGTTGCTTGATTTTTGTTAATCGTTTTGCACATTTTATCTTATGTTTTACCACAAGACTGCTGCCCATTTGAGTAAGATAATTACATTTTCAAAGTGAATACATGCTTCTTTTATTTCCTGGTGCTGTAATGAAATACAAAAAAAAGGGATAAGACCGCAGATATTAAAAATAAAATAGCATTACAATAACATAGAATAACATAACATAGCATAACCATAACATAACAATCTGACTGTTTTGAGAAGTGGTACTAGTTATTTCTCTTTTAGTTTGTTCCATCTAACCTTTAGGTAAGGGTCAATGCTCTATTTGACTCTGTAATCTGGCTAAAAGCAGGCCACATGGCTCTCACTCTCGTGAGGAGATCCCTCTGTGTGACAATTCATTCTTTTCAGCCGGGACCTAAGCCTCTGTGGAATGCTGGACTCTCAGACTGAGACCGAGTGTGCACGATGTTCATGTGCAGCATTAGATGTTGTGCCTTGCCTTGAGTCCACTAGTTTTTCTCACGGTCATGTGCCATTTATAATGATTATGTGTTGTACCATTAGGTGTAGATGTTTTTCATCAATGTAAAGCACAGACAAATATAAATCGGTATTCCCCTTTAAAAGTGTAAGTTAACCAACAAGTATTGTATTGAGTTACATTTCTATTCAAACTCCTCTACTCTCTTTTGGGCTTTCAGAGTCTTATAGAATTATGGTTGTTAGACACACGTGATAACGTCACAAATGGGTCCAGCTGAACTCATTAACCCAGAGGGTGTTGAAATAGGTCATTTCTAACTTTTGCCACTGAACATGTGCACAGTCATTCAGTGCATTATGTGGAGAAAAGCTTGCAAATCCTCTTGAAAATAAGATATTTTAATGCACAGTAATGAATTTACAACTAATTTAGTCATGTCATGTAAATACATGAGATGCATCTCTGTCTAGTATTTTATCAGCTATATTGCTGTTGTGTGTTAAGTACAATAAAAATATCAGAGAAAAAGTTTGAGGACTTAAATGCCACGAAGGCAGGTAACCAGGTGAAAAGGAAAAAATTAAACAGAGTTAACCTTGGAGTGGAAAGGAAAAATGTTTGCAAAATAAAACATGAATCTAGTTACTAAAAGCTCATAGAAGGAATGTGAACCATGGGCACATATAGGACAAAGGATGACATGAACCATAAATTAGGACTTTAGGATTAAATCTAATTTATTTGTCGTGTCAAATAAACCTTAGTTGAAGCTCAACTCTGAAGTAAGACAAAAAAAAAAGATTTTCCAGTGCACACATCAATTTGTTGCATTTTGTAACACAATTTAAGTACTGTGTTCTGAACCCAAAAGTAAACCACAAACTAGTAAAAGTTTAAAAAATATATATATAAACAATGTGAACATAAGCAAGCAGGAACAGCTTTCAGATCAGAAGCTGTGAAAGAGACAGGATGATGAGTGATAGTAAGGCTACTAGGATATAACATGAGACACTTGGACTCCTTTGGGAGAAGTTAATATCCAGTCGCAATCAGCATATTTTCATATAATGGGAGTCATGGGGTACGGAAAGTGTCAAATAAGGTATCGTCTGCCTGAAACATTCTTCATTTAACCAATGTTTTGTTATTAATTGCCCTATTACTGCCACTATATATGAGATCCCGTTATACATATCCAATTATATATGGATATATGCTGATCACAAATGGATCTAAACAGGACTCCATGTGGCTCCAAACTTGTCTGGGTTATTACATGAACGTAATGCATGCTATAAATAAGGTACAGGTGGAAAAAAGGAACTTCCCCTTTAAGTGTTTACCCAGCAGTGGTTTTGTTTTTGAGACTTCAACCTTGATTGATTGGAATACTTAGTAAAGACAGTAATGACTAATAGAGCAACGTGTCCATTTACAGGATTTTTTTTTACCTGCAGGACCTTCTACAAAAGGTGTGGTAGAAATCCAGTAGCAAGGTAAGCTAGTTTGCACTCACTACTATGATAATCTAGTTTCTCTATATAAATGATCACTTTGTCAGAGAGGTTCTATGATTGGGAAGCAGTTCCTGACCCCTGAAAATCTGTCCTACCAGCACCCCATCTTGGTAGGTTACAACCTCCCGGCTGTCAACCAGAAGTCCAATGGCTCTCCACTAAGACTCAGGCACTCCTTCCATAGCCCTCCCCACTCACCCTTGGAAGGGTGCTTCTGTGCTCTTCTTCTTCGACCTTCTTGTTCTTTATTTTGTTATTTGGTATCTGTTCTGTAGAAACCCAAGCACTCTGTCCTGCTCACTCCCTGTTCTACTCATCGTCGGTAACTAATATTTCTTCCCTATTTGTTCCAGTCAGTCTGGTTTCCTTTTGTCCACCATCCTGTCATCCCCTTTTTCCTATTTTACGACCTGTCCAGGTAGTACCCCGCCTCTCGCCAGATGATTGCTGGGGACAGGCACCATCTCCCTCGCAAACCTGCATAGGATGGATGGATGAATGTACAGTGTATTTTTTTTATATTTGGATCAAATAATTTGAGGCATTTATTTCATTAAAGCAACTTGATAGAATTGGCTCATAACATGTTTTCTTAAAGATGTAGTCATTGTCGAAAAACATATTGTCCTTTTTGATTTTTTCTTTGCTTTACAGTTTATAGGCAGAAAATGAAGCATATTTACTAACAGATTTTCATGTCTGAATCTGAACGTTCTGAAAGCCTTAGTGGCTTAGTTCCACCTGGTTAAAGACCAGAGTGAGGGAACAGGGTGGAGGTCTGTACTCAGGGAACTCAAGTATTTCATGCAGGACAGCATGGGCCCAAAAAATACATCTCCACTTTCCTTTAATCCTTCCACCTTTGCTCCTGCTTAGAACACGTGCTCTGTAACCTCAGAGTCTTGTCAATAGCCTTTTGATTAGGTTTGTTTGGTTATAAATGCAGGTTAAAAAGAAGAAGGGAAAAACTGTTGTTGGTGGCAAGTTTCCAAAAGCAGTGGTGGAGAGGGTGAAGAAAAATTAAACAGAGGTTGGAATGAATGGATGGCTGGTGGAAGACTAGTAAGAGAGGAAATGAAGGCAGTAAGGGGCAAAACGTGTGTATATGTGTTTGTGAAAAGGTTGCACAGTAGTCTGTGGTGTCCTAAGGTGAGCTCCAGCAGCAACACATGCTAGGAGGCTGGACCCGGTGCCTCCTCCTTGATGCCCTGACACAAAGGAGCTCTGTGTGGTGAACTTCAGGAATGCTGGGAGATGTCAGGGCTGTAAAAAATAGAAGGGAAAGGTAGACTTTGGGGAGAGAGGAAGGTATGGAGAGAAGGCTGTGTAATAGATACGGATTAAATAGGTTGAGCTGATGGTGAAAATATTTAGTTATTATATACTGTCATATAAAACTGAAGCTGGTTCAATTTGTAAACAAGGATTTTTTTATATTCTCGATTTTGCCTTCCTAAAACATAATTCCGTTTTTCTGTTGTTTTTACATTTTTTTATTCATAAGTACCTTGATGGCTTTTTTTTGTTGTTCTTTTTAGTTGGGCTCTTGGCTTACGCTTTTGTATTTTTACTCAGTTGAACATAAACAATAAAGGAAGAGTTATGTAAATAAATATTTCTGACTAAAAAATGCAAATAAATTAAGAATAACAGAAACGTATCTCATTACTGTTGAAATGATTAACTTTTAAAATCTGATATTAAATCTTCAGTAAAGATGCATTTCCATTATTGGAACTTCAGGGTAATTTTACTGGACCTTCATAGTAGTAACTCAGGGGTAATTGAAAAGACGTCGCCATACAATTGGTTTTGTAAAATTGGAAAAGTTGCTGGCGAAGCAGTTTATAACCACATAGCAAACACAAACACATTTTAGGCACCTTTTGGTGCCGATAAATGATGTCACTCAATGGTGAAACAGTTGTGAAATGCAGGTATCTAAGCAAATTTTTTAAAGGCTCAGTTGTGTATGGAGACACAACGGCAGACAAAGGCTGGGCCAACAGCTTTCCTACGGCAGAAAAAGATCTAAATTAAATGACCCTGAAGTTCCGACAGTGGCCCTAAATGATTAAAACAATGTGTATTGTTCACCAATGATCTATCAAAAATCAAAAGGGTTCATCTCAGGAAGAAATACTGCACTTTTAATGGGTAGTTTCAACATTCACAGAGACTGTTACTAAACTACTTAGTCTGGAGTATGCCTGTACATTTCAAGGAAAGGTCTGGATGACAACCAGGGGCTGAGTTGAGGGGCATTGCATAAATGAATTGTTGTATAATTTCAGTGATTTTGACCATGAGACCATGTTGAAGATTGAATGGAAAAATGTATTTTCTTTACTCAATTTCACTGCTGATTTTGCTTGACCGCATGTCACTGCATTTAATAATTTGTCTTTGGAAAGAGGAGCCTATATAGTAGGGATGGGAATCTTACAACATCTCACGATACAATTCGATGCCGATTCTTGGGGTGCCGATTCGATTCAGAAACGATTCTCGATTCAGAAGCGATTCTCGATTCAAATAAACAAATTTTCTTAATCAATACTCTTTCATTCATCATTTGTTTGTAATACACACAACTTGATCTGCCAAGTGTCTGTGATGAAGTGAGCCATGAATGTAATGGGGCATCAACACAAAATGGATTTTACAATCTATGTTGAGAGAAGGGAACTGGTTCAAAAGTAACAAGACATGAAATTGCAACTGGACATCCAAGAGCTTTTAAACAAATTTTCTAGTCTTGAAAAAAAAATGCTAATATATAAAAAAAAAAAAAAAGTATTTTGTTTGTTCTTTGGTACGTAGTAGAAAATACATTGAAAATATTTAATATACACCAAATGTTTCTTATGAACCATCATTAAAAATAAATGTAAGGCTTATGTTAATTCTTTTCTTTGTTTTTGTTAGAAATTTTAAAAGTCCTAACGTTATTGAACTCACCATATATTTCGGACCTCCTCATAAGCGTCACAGGTGTGCAGCGCTGCTGGATGTTTATGTGTAGCTTATAAAGAAAGATCTCTCTTATATACTTGCAGATTTATAAAAAAAAAAAAAAAAAAAACTTTAGCTAAGGGTGTCATTAGCATGGAGAAGACCTTTTAGACGGCCCAAACATTTACCTTCAGCAAAGACGGGGCGGGCTGGATTTCTCTTTGGTCTTTCATGCTGAAGCTTTAGCCTAGCGGCTACAGCTAGCTGCTAGCGCTAGCTAGCCAACGGCGCATCAGACCTCTCAATGCGACGGTGGCCGTTGCATGACAAACATTACGCGAAGCGAAAATGTAAAAAGGTTCAGAAAACATATTTTTTGAGAATCGATTCTCAAACATTTCGGATAGATTCTGAATCTTGTTAAATATGAATCGAGATTCCGACGTGAATCCATTTTTCCTCACACCCCTACTATATATATATATATATATATATATATATATAATATTATATTATTATATATATATAGGCTCCTCTAGGGTTTGGGGACAATTGTACGCTGCAACGACTTAAGGGTAATATGTTTGTGTTAATTGTAGAAGTTCACTGTTTTATTTTATAGTTTGTATGTAGTTGTGTTCCTTAGTTATCCTTTAAATTATGTAGTTTTTAAGTGTTTGTGGGTTATTGCCCGCTCACCATCTAATAGATAGTGGTGCCCAGGAGTCGCTTACCTGCCTTAACTCTGGTGCAACTGTTTTGTACCTGCTGCTGGATTTTAAATATTATCTCCAAATTGTCCTCTGTTGTGGATCAACACCACCCATCAGACAATTTGCTGCTTTATTCAATTAATGAGGATCCAGCCAGTCCTCCACAGGCTCAGTCAATGGTATCTGTTCCAGGAGGCAAGAAGAAAAGACATACACCAGATCTGGATTTTGTGACACGTACCTGCGCAGGACGGGTTTACCCAAAGTGTAGCACCGATTAAACAGGGGCACATCTCTTTTATTGAACACAGCAAAGCATCACATGATCTGGTTACATCCAGTATTTAATCATAGTTTAGACTCACTGACCCGACCTTCAATACTTTTCAGTATCCTACCTAAGGAGTTTTTCTTATCTCTTCTAGTTTCGGCCCAGCAAAAGGGAGGAATCCTGTACTGGTTTCAATACTTCCCTTTACCTCTGTAAAAACAACTTGTCCTTCACCTCTGTGAAACCAGCTTGGTCCTATTTGAAATAATAAGGCAGGTTATATGAAACAACATATAAAAATGTTTACCCAAATAAATGTAAAGCAGGTTATACAAAAATGCATATAAAAGTGTTCACAAAGATATAATATTCTTCACTGCCTGTTAATGATCTGCAAAAGAATTTGTTGAAACGATTGGATGGATGGATTGAGTACTTCTTTTAAATTTTTATATTGTATTCTCCCTGCATGCCCCTGTGTTCCCGTAAGCTGCTAGAACTGTGAATTTCTCTAGTGTAAAATTATCTTCTATCTATCTATCTATCTATCTATCTATCTATCTATCTATCTATCTATCTATCTATCTATCTATCTATCTATCTATAACACATGTAAGATTAGATTGTTTTTTTTATTTTGTTTCTGGCAGGCAAAAAACATTTTATTTTACTGATGTCTCACTCAAGTTTTCATCTATTTTCATGTTGTTTTGTAATAACTAAAATAAGGTGATTAAGATGATAATTTGACAAAAGTTCTAATTTATATATGTAAACATACCACCAACCACCAGCAATGAGTAAACAATGGATGTTGAAGAATAAATAAGGTAAAAAAAAAAAAAAAAATCTGGACCCACACTCAGGAGGCTCCAGAGGTCTTAAAAGAGCCTTGAATCTTGTTAGTTAATTAACTGGAAGGATTTTGATTGCTAGAACAAGAAAATATTTTGACTAATCACCCAAGCTTAGGCCTTTGTTAAAAAAAGAAAGAAATGAAAACATATATATTTGACTTTTAGCATCATATTTGTATCTTCCAACATCATAAGAATGCAATAATTAATGTTTAGATCGTAATTTCAATTTTGTTATATGTTTTACACTACTGTGTTTCTCAATCTTATTGAAATTACACTCCATCTAACAGATGAAACAAAAGGATTTTTGAAGTTTTAGTGATCTGAAATATCACCACAAGTTAACCACGCAGAAATTCTACACTATTGTTTAATGATAAACATTAACTGAGACTGATAAATGGCTACTATTATTTTCTGGATCCCAGGCTGTGCCTCTAACTTGGTATCTTTGACATAAAATGATTATTCTTATTCATAATTATTCATAGCCAAAATCCATCAATTATGTAATAATAATAGATAACACGGACCTCCGTTTCAGATCACCCCTAAATTCTAATTATTTGTTCCTGGTCCCATTGCAGATATTTTCAAAAAATGTCATTTAAATCCACTAGCAATGTTTTGAGTTATGTTGCAAACAAACAAACCCTGGAAAAAACATTCTTATTGGCTGAGCTAATTGTTATTTTTTTTTACTTAAACAGATGAAATCAGAGGGCTTTTAAAGATGCCCAAAACGAAGAACTGTTTGGACAAAATTTAACAGCCCATTTACATTTTAGCTTGTCTGTCCTTTGCTTTCATTAAATAATCATATTTATGGAAATTTCAGAATTTTTGACTGCAATCATGTACTGCGTTTCTCATTGATTACCCAAGGACATCATTTCACATACTTTTTTTCCCCTTTTACTATAGAAAGGATAGCAATTCTGTTATAAAGAGGTTTTATTTGAGAGCTTTGTAGAATTAAATCCAGTAATAGAGAGACACTGAATAAGGCAGGAGTCCAGTCACTGGGTCATCTTTGACGGTTACCCACATAGATGGATAGAAGATCCGTGTTCAGGACAGGTTTGAGTTAATGTACTGTGAGTATGGTCATAACCCAGAAATGTGAAGGCGGTGAGGAAAAACTAGGACTTGATGTAATTTTCTCACATTGAACAATAATCAGGTTGTGTGTTCAAGTATAAGGGTTAAACTCAGATCTACCTGAATAAACCCTATATGCCAGGAAATAAACAGTGTGCTTAACATTCCTTTATGAATGGCACCAGTTTTTATGTGCTCTATGAAAGGCTAAGAGAAAGGCTTCTGCTGTTGAACTAAGGTTTATTATTTGGCTTAGCAGGGAACAGAATTCATCTAAACAAGTTCTACACTAATTTAAGGAAATGTTGTCAACAATTTACATTTTTCACTAAATAGTGAGTCAATACTAATATGACTACTTTTTCAGTAATGCATAATTTAAAGCGTTACTATTTCCATACCAGTAGTCAAATTAAAGTTACTTGTTCAAGCCACTGTGCATTTCCATTTTTGTAATTTTCTTAAGCAAAAAGATATATTTCCGTACACTCCCTCAAAAGCAGTAGGAAAACATACTCCTGTGGTTGTAAACTTGTCTTACATACCTTCTACGAGACTACTACCATCTTTTTTGTCATGATATTTTTGTCATACGAACCTTCATGATCCTTTTGCTACTTTGTCAGCCATCTACTTGCCATCTCAAAAGTCAGGACACACAGATATGGTGAGGCGTCTTTCGAGTATTATGGCCCCCACCTCCGGAGGACATCAGGACCGCAAAGAATGTTCATGTTTTTAAGAGCTGGTTCAAGACTCTCCTTTTTAGCCGAGCTTCTAACTGATTATTATGTATTGCCTGTTAATTTGCTTTACATTTTTTAATTGCTTTGTGTTGATCAGTCTTTACTACTGGTTCATTTTATATTTTAACACGTTATTCTATTATGAGACGTCTTTCAATTATTATGGTCCTCACCACTGGAACAGGCTACCAGTAGACCTCAGGGCCGCAGAGAACGTTCATGTTTTTAAGAGCAGGCTCAAAATGTACCTTTTTAGCATAGCCTTTAACTGATTATTATTTACTAATATCTATTTTAATTGCTCTGCATGTTTTATTTGATTAAATTTTTTGTTTAGCTTTTAACTGTTTATTTATTAATATGCTTTACATTTTTATCTTGATTCTATCTTATCATTGTTTTACACTTCATATTTTATACACTTTATATTTTAACTTATTTTACATATTTTATTTATTTCCTCCCAGTGTTTCCTCTCCGGGGCCCCCTGCATCGGGGGCGGTGGTCGGCTGTGGCTGCATGGGTGCCCCACAGGTAGTGCTTGGGTGGAGGTACCAGCCCTCCCTCCTGTGGGCGCCCTGGGTCAGTGCTTTGGCTGCTGCTGCTGATCTGCTGCTGCCAATGCTGATGGCTCCCATGATGGCATTTCCTTTTGTACCTTTTAAGTGTGTGTGTGTGTGTGTGTGTGTGTATGATGGGTTGGGAGGGGGAGTAGTATAGATGATGATTTTTGGTTTTTTGAAGGGGGGGTTTGGGGGGTCATTTTAAATCTGTAAAGCGCTTTATAAATAAAGTTTGATTTGATATTTAATGCATTGTTCCAGTGTCCCTCTGTGAGAGCCCTCTGCCTCAGTAGTGGTGGTCAGTTGCGGCCCCCAGGGTGCTCTCCAAGTAGTGCTTGGGTGAAGGTGGGGGTGGAGAGTATGAGTACAGATAGGGGATGGCTGTGTTTCTTTGTTAGTCTTCCTCTACAACCCTATTTTACATAAGTTGAAAATAATGGGCAGACAATTTTGAACACTACAAGAACCATTAGGAAAAAGATTGTAAGCAGTTTGACTGAGCATATGATCATTTTAGCTCTAAAAGGCAGGTTTTGCATCTACTGTATCAGTCTCATGTCATCAGTTTTATTCGGGTAATTTTCACATCTCATTAAAGGGAGGAAAAGGAAAACTTGAGGAGGGGTGAGATAAATATCCGCTGCTTGTTTTTGTTATAAACAATAAGGAGAAAAAGGAAGAAGCTGATTAGCGCTGTTGGGTGCCAGTTTTGATTATTTTATCCCCTAAAAAGTCTGGGGGGAAAATTTTTTTAAAAATTGGTTGCTTGTGAGAATTAGGAGTCAAATGTCCCCTTTTAATAGCGTTATTTTTAATTAGATTATCCTGAATGCACATTTATAAGTAAGTGCTTTTATTTTTCAAGAAATAACTTTTTGGGGGCAGGATTATTTATGTATTAATATTATTTTTTCTATTTTTTTTTTATTGAGGTGCAGCAATCTGTGCTGCCCTGGATAAGATTTTTCATTTTGGAATTTCGTCACACATTTAGACGATCTCTGTGTAGTCCTGCAAATTGGGGCAAAAGGCTGTAATCAAGCTAAATAAGAAGAGGCATTACAAATACTTTTGAACTCAATTTAAAATTAAAGAAACCTTTGTGGACTGAATTGTCCCAAAAACAACAAAAAGTCACATGCCTCCTGTAAGTGTTTCTGATAGGGTGTTTGAAATTGTGCATTTAGAAACGATTGTGCAACAACAAAAAATCTGCTAACATATGGAACTACTGCTATATGAGTAGCCTGTGTGGTTACTCCATGCATTAATAAAATGCATTTATGAGCCACAAAACATACATACCTTAAACACCATGGTGACGCTTACTTTGCACTTCACCACACTTTTATTATGTTTAAATTTAAACCTATTGGAAAAAAAGTAAATTTCTGATAAACAAATAATAACGTAAAATCAAAGTTCTCTGACTGAAGCAATGTAAGTAAAATTGTTTTGTGGTAGTAGTTAAACAAAATATTTTTGTAAATTGGTGGGCACAAAAGGCCTGCCTGTGGAAAGAATTTCTGTTTTTTTACCAAGCAAGTATAAAAAGACTGAACAACCCGCTACACATAGCTTAAGAAAACAGTCAAACGTGGGCTATATTTGTGTGCTGTAAAAACATTCACTGAGGGAAGTTTCCTAAGGTTTGTTAGTTTATGGAATGCACCATTGCATTCCCCCTTCGCAGATCTTCAGGTAAAACTTTAATAACCTCTGAAACAAATCATTATGACAACATGAGTTACATGAACGTGTTTTATTTCAGTATGCATGAATAAAGTTTTGCTCATAAATATAAATAAACTGTGATTGTTAGATTTTTCAGATTAAACCGTTTACTATAGGCTGTTTGTTTGCCTTTACAAGCAGACAGTTTATTTCATTTCAATGGTCAGCGAGAGCAGTAAGAGTTTTGCATTGATTACAATCATCAATGGAATTTTTTTACTGTGATCTGCTCAAAAATACACTTTTCTTTGCTTTCTATGATTACACTTGCAATATGTAGCAGGTTGTTTCACTTGCTTGACTGTAGCTTTCTGAATTTCTCTGAACTATCTATGAGGGGAGAAAGATGTTGAAAGTAGGTCTAAGTAAGCACTGAATATAGAACTTTATCTAAAAAAACCCCATGTACATCACTAGGTTGTAATAAAGCCTTAGTTGGGTAACCGAGTGGAGCTACTGTGCTGTCACTGAAAGCTAATTTACCGCACTAAACTGTCCTGTAGAGGGATCAAAATATTTTTCCCAGAACTGATTATTAAAAAGAACTTATACATTAATACACCATCAACATGTGAGCAACACATACGTAATTTGGACTCCATGCCAGTTGTCCTTTAAGCTTTTGAGAACACTCTTTACAGAACACTTTCTATGCAGCGTGGAGGTTGAGCCAGCAAGTTCTTGGACACAGCTCAGACCTGTGTCAATACTCTAGACAAGGTAATAATTTATACAGATCTGAGGAACCAGAATTAGTTATTCAGGAAGTTTGCAGTCTTGTCTGAAATACTTTCTTTTGCAAAAAGAAAGTATGCCTAGATGCTTCCCTTATTGTGTTGAGTAGAATGATGAATCTATTTCATAGCAAGACTGTATAACAGTAAAAAAAAAGGTCCACAAAACGTTCCTAAATTTTTGAGACCATGTGATGAATGCCCCTTGAAATTCAGGAAATATATTTAATTTTTATTTATTTTACTTTAAAGGTATTGGTTAATTGGTTAATTTATTCGTTTTGCAAAAAAACTAACTCCAGAAGTGCGATACAAAATTTTGTGCAAAGTCTCACAAATAATAACATTTTACGTCCTTTAATGTGTCTGCTAATTAGTTAAGTAGAAAGAAATGAGTGGCGTTCTGTTTTAAAGGAAATTTTAAGTTTAAACCATTTAGTTTTGTCTTGCCTTTTTTCAATTTCTGTAGAGATTTTTGAAGTTTTGTGATTCTCAATTTTTTCATCAGGAAAATTGAGAACATTGAGAATTAAACATAGGTTTTTACATACTTACTAATCTTGCTCAATTTCTCAGTTACTTTTAAATTTCGTTATTTTTTCTATCTTAAAGTGACAGTGTGTAGCTTTTGCAGTACATCTTTGAAAATAGCCATTAAAATATTATGTAAAAATATTTACGTAAAGCACATTAATTGCAATATATTGGCAATATTGTAAAATATGACTCTAAAAATCTGTTTTAAACTACATAGGCGCAGGTCCTCTTTTCAGGGGAAAGCCTTATTAGTTGACGTCTTTACTTTTACAAGAACGGGACGGATAAAGCGCACGGAACAAGCCCGCTATTAAAACATTGATTTCCTCTCAAAATGCAAAAAAGTTTCGCCATAAATACATTTTTACTTCTTCGCTAGTTCCAAGCGACTGATGTGCTTGTCATGTTGCTGCAAATAGATAATTCTCAGGGAATTGAGCGTTTGAAAACAGCACTGAGTGTGCTGTTTTCAAACAGCACACTCAGCAAACTCAACACTCAACTGAGTGTTGAGTTTCTTAATCGAAGACACAGACACCGCATGCTTGTGATAATTTAGGTATGCACTGCCCCCAAGTAGCCGAAAATTACACGCTGTGCCTTTCATTGAGACCATTTTGGCTTTTTGGTTCAGGGTTATTGAGAAGCCTTTGACTGACAAGTATAAATTGAATACACTATTTTTGCCACCATATTTATTGCATTTTTATTTTATTAAAGAGGCTATATGGAGTTTCCTGAAATTTCAACTCGCGACTGACAACTGTGGCCAAAAACGATCTTCCATCTTTTCCGGGCACTTGTCAGGGGTTTACCTTTTGAAGTTTTATGTGGAGTTCCTATTGGTGTCAGAGTTGTCCTGGGTCTCTTCAGTGTATTTGTCCAATCCATTGCACCGCTTGCGAGTGTAGGCTGATCGCTGACTAGCAGTGGTGATCTGAAACGTTTAACATGAACGCGCATACGTCACATCCACAGACACAGCGCGCGAAAAATCCAACCCGACAGAAAAAAGGAAAAATTGGATTCAGGATTATAGGTGCACCCACGGTGAGCTGACAAGGTGTCAGTATGCTCATCAAAAGATGTTTGATTAATAAATGGTCAAAGCAAAAGGCTAATAATAAGTTTATTTTTGGGGAAAAGTTCCATATAGCCTCTTTAATCTCAGCAGTCTTGATCGATCTTGATTGATAGCGGATTTCGTCCTTTTTGGTAAAAACAACAATTCCTGACATGGCTTGTGTGTGAAAACATTGTGAAAATAGCCATACCTCACAAAGGAAACTGAAATTGTCAGCAAAAAACATTAACAGCAAATCTATAGTGATGAGCAAAGGTAGAAGATTTAGTTGTAGTTGGTAGTTGTAATTCCTGCAACAGGTGTGCCCCCAGTTCTTATTTTAATAAAGAAAGCTTCCTTGTGATGGATCTCAAAAAAATTTTAATAAACCCCAATATATTGTACTACTAAATATCAACTGCTGATAAAAGGTAATTCTGTAACCAATTAAAGTTTAAAATAAGTTAAACAAATCATGTTCATTTTATTGCACATCGGTTGGGAAAATTAACTGAGCTGCTCATAACAATCTGAGGAATTTCAAGCAAATGTAGCCCTGTTCAATTTAAGATACTAGAGCACAAAAAACAGAAGCTTTTCTCCAAATGTCCACACAAAGTGCAGGGCCTCTGCCCCAGCCTCAGTCATTCAGCCCAAGCTTGGCTATACGTTTATTACTGCTCAGCTGGTTCCCATTAGAAAGGCTTTGTTAACTGCTATCATCTATTCCAGAATCTCAAACAAACTGAACCTCAGCGCTGTTTGTTTCCCTCTAACCTCTCTCACCACCCATGTTTCTTCAAGCAGTTTCCCTGGATACTGCTGGCCCTCCCACAAGTAGAGGTCAACATCAGGAACCTCCATGACCAATAATGGCTTTTCAGAGAGAGTGACTCAAGTGTGTAAAGCTAAAAAAAAAAAAGTGTTGTTTTTTTTATGCCAAGGCTTTAGTCTGAAATTTACCAAAAGTATTTGTAGAGCATTCTTCAAATACTATTTTGGACTTGGTAGATATTTAATCTTTCACAACCAGCATCTGAAGTGTTCAAATTGTGTCTGTTTACATGATCGTGCCAATTTATGACATTTAGGAGTTAATCATTATTCGTCTTTAAGAACTATTACTTCTGCTCACCCGATAAGTGGTACAAGCACACTTATATGAACATACACAATTTAAATAACTTTAAAGTTATGCCGTGGTAGACAACCAGCAGGCTCCACTCACACCCAAACATCAGGATGTTTGTATGTAATGTATGGATTTTTTTTTCTTTCTGCATGGAAATTGCATGTTCTCCCTGTGCATGTGTGGGTTCTCTCCAGGTAATCTGGCTTCCTCCAACAGTCCAAAAACATGAGGTTAACTATCTAACTAACTGAGGTAAAAAAATATCAGGTTAGCTGGTCTCTCTAAATTGTCCTTAGGTGTGAGTGTGTGCATGCATGGTTGTTTGTTCTGTCTGTCTCTGTGTTGCCCTGTGATGGACTGGCGATCTGTGCCAGGGGTTGCCTGCTGGAGATAGGCACCAGCCTCCTCGTGACCCCCTAAGGATAAGCGGTATAGAAAATGGATGGCAGGAATATTGTACGTGTTATTGTAGTATGTGTTCTGGCTTACTGTTATTCAGTTTGAGTTGAGATAAAGAGGTGATTGAGCCTAGCTTTTTTGCATCGTATCCTCTACAATGCACAGCAGAATGGAGCCCAGATTAAACCCAGAGTATACTAAGGTCCTGGCCATGTACCTGGTTTTTGAGAATATAGCAAAAGCAGCAAAAACTATGACCACAGAATTGTTGCTAAAACAGTCGGAAATCAGGTGGATGATTCTTAGTAAAGAATGCACCAAAGTTTATTCAAAAGGGATGAAATTGGAGTGTCATTTGTCTACACATCAAACTAGTAGGACTGGTGCTGCAGCACTAAGTGCGTTTATATGCACCAAGAGAAAATCAAATTATTATCTTAATCGGACTGAAGTCAGACTCCAGAAATGCATGTATACACCTTAGACCGACTTCAATCGAACCAAACTGGAGTATCAAAAAAATCTGACTATTCTACCCAGATAAAGGGATTGGAATCACACTTCTCTGCAACCAACCCCAGGCTGTACTCGTTAACCCCCTCGGGAAGTAAGGAGAAGCGGAAGTGTGAATCAACAATAACATAGTGGGAGAAGAAGAAGAATATGGTAGCTAAGACAAACATAAGCGGCCAATCAGTGCATTATTGGACTGACGAAGAGACAGTGCATTGTGATTGTAGATATCCTGTTTTGACTCCATCTGCTTCACTCCTGCCAGCCTCTGTTTACTGTCTGTGTGCCTCTCAAGACTAACTGGTATAAGGCTAACATTTAGAAGTGCATGTCGCCATCTTTTGTCACAGAGTCAAAAGTACTTCATTTAATAATTTGATTTTCTGAGTGACGTAAACTGAGAGTCGGCTCTCAACAGGGGGAAAGCCCTAGTCCGATTATTCCAAAAAGCTTGATTTAGATGTGTATGTAATAGTATTGACTTAGAATCCTTTGTTTAATCTGACTCTTAGGTCTTACTCATGCTTTCAGACTGTCCCATCTGGATCAAAGTTTTTTTCCTCCTGTGATGGAGGATATGAGACATATTCTTTAACTTTTTTTTAACTCATTTATACTGCAAAGAGGATAAATACAGAGTTGTTATTGTCATTTTTGTGAGGTATGTGGTGGTTGAATCATGGAGAGAACTCAAACACCTAAAAAAGTTGAAATGGAGATCCCTTAACAAAGCTACCATTCATTCTCCTTCTTAGAGAAGAAAATTGTTATTAAGCACTGAAAGCAGAGCTGTGGCCAGACCTGCTAAGACAACACACAGGGCGAGATCCCTGCCCCTGTGGATTAAGATCTGCTAGTTTTAAGTCACATTCAAATATTCACACAAGCAAAAGTAGCCCGGAATTTGTACTCCACAGAACTGCAGGGAAAATATAAAAGGGACAGTTTTATTCCCATAGGATGAAGGAGCATCTAGAAAATTGAGGAAAGGGTGCCAGTCCTCAATCCTGGGCCTGTGTTTCTGAGTCACATACCAGCCTTTAAGTGTACTCTGTATAGATCTTTGACAAGTACTTGAATAGATATCATTTAGTGCATGCAACTTGTCAGATAGTGAGTAAGAATAAATAAGTATATAAATTATTCAAGCAAATGTTACAATTGAAACTGGTGTTTTAAAAAAAGATAAAACTATGTTAATCCATAACTTCATCAAACCTAAAAAAATATTTTAACAACTTTTGATCCCCAATGCCTGAAGACTCTCTTCCCTTATTTTGAAGTCTGTAAGTGAAATGATGTAGGAGGAGTTCATTCAAATACGATGAGTTAATGGAAAAACATGTTGGGTTTGATTCAAAATGGCAAACTTCTAAATTCTAGGGGGTGCTTTGGAGTAATTTGGTCATGGCCACAAATATTAGCATAAATGTCTCTCCAGGGAAGGACTACTTTTCATCATGTTGAATCAGGGCCAGATCAGATGAGTTTTCTGGACATTAGAGGCAAATGTATGGCCATGGCCTGACAGATTCCGCCATGCCGCCACAGCCCCACCCTCTTTCATAGCCTCTCAGTCCTGGACTTACACCAATTTGTTTACAATGACTTTGCATCAATTCATGTTGATTAGGTCAAGGGTGGAAAACATGGACCTTTCAAAATAAATCTATAAACTTCCTGTTTTTAGGGGCTGAGGCTTAGGTATTGTCAGTATTTTAGCAGTGAAATTTGTTAGGGACCAGATGCTTACCAATCACAGTTGGTTTCATGTCTCGGTGTCTTTAGAAGGAGCTACAAAAAAGGACATTTTTGGGTGAGTAGTAAAAGTTTGAGGACAGGCCCCATCCGTCAACATGCAAAAATCCTCAAGATTTTTATAACTTTAGATCCCCCGAGCCTGAAGGCCATCCTGACCAATTTCCAAACCAATCAGGCAAAATCCAGGAAGAGTTTGATCAAATGCAGAGGAAAAATTGGGTCAAAAAACGGTAACAGTCATGTCAGAATTACAAATTCAAGCAACATGGCCAACATTCTGTGGGTTTGGGAGTATGATGTTTTAGGGCTTTTAGGTAGGTTTTAGGGAGTTGTGAAAGTTGCAATATTTTTTTATTTATTTCTTAAACCACTTGCCAGTTTTATGAATTTTATTGTAAGCAATAGATTATGATGGCGGCACCAGAGCAGAAGGACCGGGAACTTTGACTGAGGGCGGTGGAATGAACTGCAGAGAGAGATGCATAGGTGAGACAAGGTTCTTTGAATAATGATGGAGCAGAAGAAACTCAGATGAGGTTTACTAGGTAGATAGTAGTTATCTACACCAGGGAGGAATGCTAGTAGTCCAGGATGCCTGCGAGATCATCTGGTGGAGTTTCTGTAGACGTCGGATGGAAGATTACTGGGAGTGAGGTGGAGGTTCTGAGGATGGGCAGGCAGAGCTTGGCAGAGAGACATAGGAGGATTAAACAGCAGGAATCAACCAGACATGGATCGAGCACCGAGGGCTTGAAAGCCAGCAACGGTTAAGAGAGGTTTGACTGGAGATAACCTGGAAGAGAACAAAGGCAGAGGTAAGCGCTGGAGCAATCCACAGGATTGAATGACACTCTGCCATTAAGGTTCTGGCTACATGCCTAGATATACACAGTAGTACTGAGCTCGATGAGCTACACCTGGTAGAACAGCAGACAGATGAGTACCGCCCACTGCAGGTACTCAGAAAGGCAAACAAAGGAACATCCCAGACTCCTGACACGAGTATGCCTAATGCTCTAGGATAAGGTCTTCTGACATCTTGTGAATATAAAGTTTCTCCAGCATTAGACTGACATATCCCTATCAAACTACAGAAATGGTTGACCAGGGGGAGTGGAAGGTTCTGCGACCTGGAGGAGTATGTAGTGCATCAACTTTATTTCAAGAGACCTCACCAAAAAACCTTAATATCTACACTCCTCCGGAACAGGGGTGGAAGAGGAGCCTATAGAACTACAATAATGAGGAATTCAGACTTCTGAATTGCAGTTCCACTCGATATAGACCACCATTTAATGATTTCGATGTCAAAACTGGTTGAGGAACATCAAAACTTTGCCATCAAGGTGAGATTCTGAAACATAGTTTCATGTCATGGCAAGACAAAGAATAGCAAACAATACACAAGGTAGTTCTACTGTATCAGCAAAGTCTCTCCCAGAAAAACATTTCAAAGGAGACTGCCGTTTCATTATGTGGTGTTCAAGCTCTTTTGAAGAGACACATTGAAACGGGCACAGCTGATGATCATAGACACAGTGGTCAGCCAAGGAAACTTAGAACAGCAGATGAAATAAATATAAAGGTTATTACCCTTCGAAATTAGAATATGTCCATCAGTACCATCAGCTCAGAACTTGCAGAAAACAGTGGTACCAGATACAACCATCTACTGTCCAGAGAAGTCAGGCCAAAAGTGCAGTCAAAAATCCATACATCCGACGTGGAAACAATGCCAAGTGAGTTGACTGTGCACGAAAACATAGTAACTGGGGTGCAGAAATGTAGCAGCATGTTGCTCTGTACTGATGACTGAAATTTTGAAACATTTGGCTGCTGAATGGCTGGAGAGCAGTTTCTGCAGGCTACAATGAAGCGTGGTGGCGGTTCTCAATATTTAGGGCAGTATTTCTGCAAATGGAGTTGATGATGTTTCTTAATGTTAAGGCGCCTCGCTTACGAGGACACTGTCCTTCCTCGGTTAAAGAAAACAGTTAAATGGAACAGACTTGCCTCATGTGACCATGGCTGCTGGCTTATGTGCTCTATTTACCTGGCGTAGCAACATTACTTCAGCCATGGAACTGGGAATGTATAACGACCGTTTTACTTTTTTGTGTGCCATTGTGTATATCTCAGTTAAATCAAATGTGTAAGCAGCTACAGCTACTAAGCAACTGAACAACCATATATAACTGCTTTGGATCTAAAAAATTATAATAAAAAAAATAAAAAAAACATTTTAGATATAAGCCTGATAGCTAAAATTAGTTGACTTACATTTAAACTGGAAATTTGCCCCCAAAGTATATGCTGCCGGCTCCTACCGTGCTGTATTCTGGGAAATTGTTGACCGAGGGAAGGCATCAAAGCACCTCCCATGTATCCTTGGTCAGCTAGCTAAACGGCTAACAAAAAGAGGACAGATTCCTCAGTAGCCCATGAATATAGAGTCTAGTTCCTTCAAAAAACTAGAAGAATTTATAATTTTTTTGAATGCAAAGGATAGTTCACACCAAATATTTATTTTATAAAAAGATTTCTTTAATTTCTTCTCTGCATTTTATTGACTGATGAAAATCAATTTTGAACGCTTCAATTTTTAAAAGTGTTATTGTTTACATAATTTTTACACACATGCCTAAAACATTTACATAGTAGTGTTTTTGTGGAATGCAACAGAACGGTTTGTGGTGTGAGAGTTCTGCCAATTTATTTTTAGATTCCGCTTTTCCCCCAGTTTTTTACTTGTCATTTTTTGTTTTACTGAATCCCATGTTTTTCCAGATAAACACGATTTTAAATGTGAAGACAGAGTTTATTTGTAAAATTTAAGTAATGCACAGTCTATATCAGTGTTTAAGGTTTTGTAAAAATATATAATTAAAGTTTAAAAATGTATTACCTCACCATCCCACAGTCAATCAGGATATTCTGTCCAGTTGCATTGAATTACATTAAAAGAATGTCATCCAAGGCCCAGAAGTCTCAGTTAAGTTTGATCAACAGATCAAGTTCGAAATTCACATTTTTTTCTAATCAAAGCACAATCTCTCTCTTGTGAATGAGTTTGATGAAAGCCTGTTTACATTGGCGGTACATCTGCTTTTACAGTAATATGAAAGACAAAGATGGGACGATGATCAAAAGGGAGAAAGAGCTTTGGGTGGCCTCTGAGCTTCCGATTGCCCCATATTGTGTTTTGGCAAATGTTTTATTATGTTTAGGGGGGTGTAAGCTTTCTATGGGCACTAGTCTGAATCTGGACGTCCTGTTTCCTGAGGCAAAGATGTTTGTCTCTTCCCCTCTCTATCCTGGTGAGCTCCCTACAATTCTGAACAAAGTTAAGAGACATTATTGTTGATTTATTTAATAAAAAATTATTGAGTTGTGTTAGGATGTGAGATGAAAGTGCCCAGCAGAAGAGCTGCATTTGTATGGTCAATGCATCAAAGAAAGGCTGGACGTGTGTGAAATCCCAGAGAAATAAAGCTTTTTCTATACCGGCATACACAGTTTCACAGGAATTCTCCAAGGACGATGTGTATAATTTACATGTGTACGTGAAACCAAGAACACAACATAGCACTCATATCTCAATAAGTACAATAATTAAACTATTATGAGACGGTGCAAAAAAATCCTTACAAACACATTCATCTTTGTCCATCAGACGAATTGCTCTTAATTTTTAAAAGAAGTATAATAAAAAAAAAAGAGATAACTAATGTTCTCCATTAGATTGAATAGGGAGAAAACCATTTCAAAGAGATGAGTAAATACAGAAAATATTACAGCTTTTTTTAAAATCCTAGTTGCCAGGATAACAAAGTGACAATTTTATCCCCTTTAAAAAAAAAAAAAATTTATCCTCAACTTTCCTAAATCTCTGATATACAAACTAGTGTCAGAGCCGAATGTGGTATTTGTAAAGGCACAAATAACATGTTTTTTATGAATACTTATTTAAAAGAAATACTTTAAAAACTATTTGTATTCAGGAAGAAAAACGTATGTATCAAAAAGCTATGTTTACTCATGAGACTGCAGTGCATGCACCCCGGGTGAATGAGTGAATAAGTGAGTCAGCGCGTTTACATGCAGCAAGATAAAGTCGAATTATTCCTTAGTCCAACTGAAATCAGAGAACACTGATTATATCATTTTAAAGGTAAACTCGGCTTGCCATGGAGTTCTTTAAAAATCCTGGTTACGGTTCCAGTCTGATAGATCTCAAAACTAGTTTGTTCAAACATTTCTCCCAACTTCTTCTTCCTCACTGAACAAACCCCAAAATAAAATAATTGCCTTATGAACTCATATTTTAGATGGAAAATTGGTAATCACTGCTTTTGCCTTGTGTGGGCATTGTGTTTGGTGTTTCAGGCATAATTTTTTGGCAACTTTGGACTACATTTTAATTTTCTTAAGCTCGTTACTCCCTTACTTTTTGCTGGGAATGTGGGTATGTCTGTTTTTGTCTCTCTACCTATATGCAGGGTGTGACGGGCAGGAGCTGCACCAGCTGAGCTTCATCAGCCTCCCCCATGGTGGAACTTAAAAGAGGAGCAGTTCCCTGAGACTGACACGAGATGGTTAACTTAAATAGTGCAGTAACAGGCTGCTGAGTGACTTCCCAGTGCACTGAGAAATACTTTTTGTAAAAGACTTACTTACTCTTGTCCTTCTCACAAATTACCAGACGCTCCTTTGGTGTCCTTGTTTCCTTGCTCCCATCCAGTTTCTCTGTGCTTAGTTCAACCCTTAGAATCCTCCCAGATCCATCTTCTCTGGAAAGCACCTGCTAATGCTCCAGCCAATCCTGCCTGTAGATCCTCCAATGTTGCTCCACCTGCAACACTGGATCCCTCATCTGTCAGACCACCCGCTCCAACTCACCCACAGTAACTGTTTTCCTACCTGCCTCCTCCTCTGACTCCTCGCCTGTTTTGAACGTATACCCTATCAACACAACAGTATATTATGAATCAAAAATAACCTCCTGAATATTAACCACTTCTCCTCAGTTCTGCTCTCTGTCTCTGATTTCCTAATTCCAGCTCCAGAACCTAAGATAGATCTTCTAAGAGAAACTGAATCTCAAGCTTTCTTTATGACAGGCATTGGGAATATACATAAATTAACTAACTTAAGGAACAGAATAGAGAAAAATTCTCCTCTTACCCTCCGTGGACAGTATCCCATCCACTCCAAGCTTGAGTCCTCTACCAGAGGCCTGGGAGCTTGAGGGTCATGCGCAGTATATTTACTGTTGTGCTTTTCTGGACTAAGATGTCTATAGTTTCAAACCAGCTTATTTCTTTTGTTAGCCTCATTTGATTTATTTTAAAAACTCCACAGTTTTACAACACATTTCAAAAATTGTCAACAGGAGAGTTTGAAAATTGTATCGTGGTATAAGTAAGCAGTAACTTAACCAAGTTTTGTTAACAGGTTCTTAAAAACATGAATTCAAATAGTAAAAATTTTAAAATTAAATACCTAGTATCACAAATTGGGTATATAACTAGCAAAGCACATTTTGCCCTTTACAGTTCATAATATACCTAAACAATTTAAGCAATCTGGAGGAATTTTCTGGGTGTAAAGGGCAAGGTTGTTAGTCTGAGCTTTACATTCCTATGATCTCAGATCCACCAAAAAGCAACCTATATAAAGCAGTCATTCATGAACAACTAGTATAACAACATAGGTGAAATTTAATGTGGGTTTTAACATTTAATGTCAATGTACAGTCTGCCCTAAAAGCTGATCTTTGAACTGTTCTGTAAACATGAACATACAGGAACAATTTTCTTTTATTTATGTTTAGGGTCTTTTCATGCAGTTTGAAAAGAAAATGATTTGTCTTCCAGGCATCCTTTCTCATTTTAACTCTAAAAAGCTGATTAGGAGGGAAGAAGGAATGCAATGAATTGAGTGTGACGAGATGAGGATGAATAAAGAAATATGCAGTTCTGTTGGATTTTAGGATTTACTAGAAGTATGGGTTGATCTAATATGCTCCTATAGAGAGTATACACTCTTTTTCTCTCCAAACAATGAGTTTGGAGTATGCATGATTCCAAGAAACAAATAGTACAAGCTGTATGCAGAGTATTTTTTGCATATTTGTTTACTCCTTTTGCAGTTTCCTTCTATACTCTAACTTGATTTGAGCACCTTGAATTGCCTTGTGTTGAAATTTTGCTATATAAATAAAATTGCCTTGCTTTGCCTTCCTTTGATAGCTGGGTACATATTTGTGCAGTGTACTTCACTGGATGTGGATGTTTCACCAGAAACATTCAATCTCGCAGTCTGCCAGAGACAATTACCTGTCAGTCATCACTTTCCCCAGCAGCAGCCTCATCAGTCGTCATCAGCATGTGATGACAACTTAATAGACATTTGGTTTAAGGTTATCTTAAAAGCTGATGGCTGTCTGTGTCAAGGGTTTATGCACTGGTACAACAACATAAATGTATTCTCAACATTTTCCAAAGGAAAAGAGGAACAAAGATAGAGGAACAAAGATACACTGTATCCAGTCAAGCACACTCATAGCTAATGCCAGGTTTAGAAGTTAATTCATTATGCATGTCTTTGGACTGTTAAAAGAAACAGTATAAAATATCCTGCAGCATCACTTACTGTACAACTATGTTTTGTGTTTAACTAAAAATTTTGTTCGGGATTAACCTGACAAATTTTTCTCTAAATAAACAAACAAACCAGTTACAATCAGTTGACTCAAATTGTAGCTTTGTCTTTTTGCATTACTTACAGAATCTCAGTCTGCAGATTGTGCCAGTAGGTTATGTGCACACTTCATACGCATATGAGAGACTATAAATCACTTGGGAGAGTTTGTTGATGAGGCTCTAATTGTGTTGAGGTCAGTGATTTGGGGGTAATAAGGCCAGAAAGACTATAAAAGAGGAAGAAATTAGGGAAAAAATATAATAAAACAGAAACAGAGTGAGAGAGGGAGCAGAATCATCACCCAGTTGCTGAGATTTTTTTCATGGGCTGCTGGATGGGAACATTGGGTTCTCTGTGACCAAATAGGTGATGTCTACTGAGCGATGCTATCTTTCCCTCGTTTGTACAATGCCTTCATACAAACTAGACCGTGGGCCAAAGCCACAGGTCTTCTTACTGAACAACACAGCTCAGCTAGATCATCTGCTGGGAAAATTCTGCCACCTTCAGGAAGGGACAGTAATTAATAGTGGAAAGACATGCTATTTTTTGTCTATATTACTCTCAAGCATTAGTTTCCAGGGAGGTTTAATATAATATATAAATTAAAAATATAATACATCCAACTTCAAATGTACACAAACATGAAACTGATTTTAAACTGCCATTATTTGCCAAACAAAACAAAGTCCAAATGGACAAGCTGTGTGTAGGAAAACAGTCAGGGCTGACATAAGTTATCACCTCACAGAAATAATTGTGACACCACCAGCAATCTGTAAAGTTTTCATCCCGCCATTTTTTAAATGAATTGAATCATATCATTCCACACTGTGAAATAATATTCACTGATAGAAAATGCTGAGAAATATTTTTTACGGAAGATATTTCTTTTACCCATTTCAGACTATGTTAAGCTAAGAGAAAATGCAAAACTTAAAAGCTCCATCTCAGGCTGCTTCTGTTAGCAAGGTTGGATGTCATAGTTTATAGTATAATCTGAAGAAGAGTTTGTTTTAAAAGGATTTTCAGGAGAAAACCACATCTCTCTCTTAATGTTATATTAAAGCATAACTTTAGGTTGCATTACATCAGCTTGACATATTCTGGAAAAACAGTTATTTGAAAGATAAAGTAGACGCGTTTCACCAAAATGCACAGCAACATGCTTGTCAAAAAACAAACCTACCACATCAGCTGAAATAATTCATACTGTACCTTCTGTCAAGGATAATGTTGGATGGATGATGATATGAGACCACAGAACCTGGACATCTTTTGGTCATTGAGTTGGCCAAGAATTCCTTAGCATACCAAGGTATTCTGTAGTTAAAGGTGTGAGCATCTTTTTGAGTCATGAAATGGGACAATTATACAAACTACACCAGCAACTTTTCAAGAGAATACCTGAAAAAAGTTTCTGATAAGTTAAAGTCCTGACCTCAACCTGATTGGGATCTTGTGGTGGTACCTAACGGTGTGTCCGCACATTCGCACCTTGAAGCATGTACAAAGCGAACTGGGTGCGCTTAAAATATGGCATTTTCACGCGCGAACTGGCCTTCAGCAGAGCTGGGGCCAGAGTGCATCTGCCAGTGGATTATGGACCGAGCTGATGGAGGACTGCATGTTCGGCCCAGGCTTCAGCAGAGCTGGGGCCAGAGTGCATCTGCCGGTGGATTATGGATTATGGTCTCCGATCTGACGGAGGAAAGAGTGGATTACGTATTCGGCCTGGCCTCCGGTAGAACTGGGACCACTGCACTGGGGGTTTGGTGAGCTGCAGATACAGTCTAGCTACGGCGGAGGGATCTATAAACAGCAGTGAGCCTCTCATAAACACCGGGTCCTCGCCACCTGGAGAACGTGACCTGCTCGCCCAGTTTGTGCCGTGAAGGTCAAAGCTTCGCCTGCCGACACACCAACTACATTTCTGAGTAGCTGTCCATCTTTCTGCAGTTCGTAAAAGTTTATAATATTTGAGGTGGTGCGGGAGCTGCTACCAGGAAACCAGGTTTGAATATGTTTGAGGAGGCCGTTTCAAGGCTGACTTCTAGGCCGAGAGGCGCTTTTACAGCAACCTCTTAAGAGCATTCCTGTCTAAATAGTTTAACCTGTTAAATTATTTTTTTATTCTTGTCTCTCTATAGAAAACTGCTTGTGTCATGTAGCTCAGGGTGATTAGCCACAATGTTTATCAGTATTTCCTCCATGTCCTGCTGAGGCTGTGACTCCATGACAGTCACAGAATAACTAAAACTCTGTCCCCTGATTGGTTGTCGTGGTGCGATTTGACGCTGGAGTTCAGATTTTTCCAACTCGAGCGATAGACGCCATGAGCGCGAATGCACAAAATGCACCACATAAAATACGAATTTTCCATTGCATCTTTAGTGCGAATTGTTCGCAGAAAAGCTTTTTCCGCGACACAAATCTGCTTCTGAAGTGTCGCAGGGCCCAAAGTCGCGCTTCATCGCGCTACTCCATTGATTTTAGATGTTAAAAGAAATAAAACCAGTAAAACCATAATGTAAAGAAAAGTGGGCCAAGATTCCTCCAAGCAATACAAGACACTGATAAAGTCAAACATAAATAAATAATTTAAGTAGAATATGGTCTTTGTTTTTGTGTGCTTAAGGTTAGACTTTTAAGCACGATATTTTTTATGTAAACATTTCGTAACTGAAAGAGACATTTTTGTCCCACATTGGTGTTTGCATCCTAGTAGCTTTTAAAGCAGCATTTTTTATGGTGTGCCTTGAAATTAACTATTTTGGTTGAGTTTTATTTCTATTTCACACATTAGTGTGACAATAATCCAATTATATTTTTGTCTGACCTTTCAGAACAGTGGAAGGAAAATGAGAACATATGCAGAAGATTATTTTACCTTCTATTTGACACAATTAGTGAAACTGTCACATTTCACAGTAAACATGATTAAAATGTGGTTATGATTCTCACTTTTCAGTTCATATGCACAGCTGGGCAGCAACTACAGATTAAATTCTTGTATAAATATACATTTATATGAGACTAACCTAGATCGATTTTAATTGTTAGAGTAATTTGTTTTATTTTTTTGGATGGTGCAATGTGCTATAGGTTTAAAACTGCTTTCATTCTCATTTCATTCAAGTCTCTGCTTTGGTTTGATATTACTGAACCATATTAATCCAACCTATTGTAGTACAAAGCTGCTGCCTTTTCATAGCCTGTTTTTTTTCTTTTTTGGATTAAATAGGTTTGCTCTGCAGCAACTCTTAGAAGTTCTGGAGGTATGCCATGCTGCAGGTATTTCCTTTTGGCAAACCTTTGCTGCCCATGACGGGACATTTTGGCTAACAAGAGGGAAAGATGAGAGGCGGGATGCAGGTAGATGGGAAGATTTAGCTTTTTGTAAAGGAACACATGCCAGGTGTTACATAAAGTATGGACTGTGCACAGAGTGGCATTACACTGCAGGCACTCACTTGCCATATTTCATGTCAGCGAGCAAAACTACTGTAGCTGCAGGAATTTGTCTTACTTTTAGCTCCTCCTTGTCTTCCATTTTCAATTCCTCCTCACACTCTCTCACTTTTTACATTTTACAGTACTTTCACTTCCTCTGCACCAATTTACCCTCCTCTCTCATCGCTTCTTTTTCCTTAGAGCGCCTCCAACTTCGATTATCATCTCACACTCCACATGTCAGTTATCTGCAGACGCTGAGTTAGCCCTTAATAATTTTAAAACAAATATAGGAGTGGGGTCGATGGCGAATTACTTTAATCCTTAATCAATAGTAATTAAAATACTTTGGTGTTCAGAAACACAATCACAGAAGCATTTTATGCTCATATGATGAGTGCAAGCACGTGTTTATGTACAACAATTTAAAATCCTTGCCCTCACTAATGATGAAACTAAATGTGAAAGTGAAAAAAAA
This sequence comes from Apricaphanius iberus, assembly GCA_028564705.1. Taxonomy (NCBI): domain Eukaryota; kingdom Metazoa; phylum Chordata; class Actinopteri; order Cyprinodontiformes; family Aphaniidae; genus Apricaphanius; species Apricaphanius iberus. Next base: position 506,852 of record JAPXFQ010001338.1, on the reverse strand, counting down.
AAATGAAAGCAGCTGCCTTTGAATCTGAGCTACCAGCTGAGAGGCGGATCGGCGGCTGACCTGTTTCTGATGTGGAGCCAAACTGTCTGGTAGCAATTTGCATTCTTTTCATTGCAGAGTTTGACAATTTTTTGGGCCGCTTGTTAAAATAATAAACAAAAATAAATCAGCCCATCCGAAAGATAATAGTAACAGACTTTAAAAGCACAGAATTGTCACCTTAACCCAGACTTCTTTCATGAAGTATTTCTTTGTTCTGGCAGTCCAAACAGTATCTCAGTCAGCACACTGAAGTAGATGGAGGCAGGAAATTTTCTACGTGGGAGAAATTTGTCCATAAATATAGCTTCAAACTGACGTTTGGAAAGTGCAATGAAGGGTCACACCCTGGCTAAATGAGCCATAAAGGGTTCACAAAATAACCCAAAAAACTCATGAGTAGAAATAAGAAAAAAATGCCTTAGGAATAGCTTACCCAGAAAACTACTTTAGCATTTTTTTTCCCTGAGCTTTATATTTGATTTTATTTTTGATCATCTCAAAAGAAACCTAGATTCATTATAACATTTTGCAAGTATTAACTTGCTCTCCTTTTTGCCATCAGAATTTACCTAATTTATTGTGGCATAGATTTAAAAATGAGGAAGAAATATAACTGTTCCAGAAACCAGGGGCTGTATTCACAAAGACTCTTATCTTACCACTAGGTGTTACTCCTAACTCGCGCTAAAAGATCTTACGTAGGAGTTGTCGTCTAAAACCTATTCACAAACGCACTAAGAGCTACTTTTACGTAGGACAAATCCCTAAAAGTAAGATAAGAGTGACGTCCCGTTGCTATGGAAAACGTCATTCCCTATGTACAGACGTGGACAAAATTGTTGGTACCCTTCATTAAATAAAAGAAAAACTCATAATGGTCACAGAAATAAACTTTAATCTGACAAAAGTAATAATAAATAAAAATTATATAAATGTTGACCAATGAAAGTCAGACATTGCTTTTCATCCATGCTTCAACAGAATTATTTAAAAAATAAATGCATGAAACAGGCCTGGACAAAAATGATGGTACCCCTAGAAAAGAATGAAAATAATGTGACCAAAGGGACATGTTAATCCAAGGTATGTCCACTAATCAGCATCCCAGGTGTCTACAATCCTGTAATCACTCAGTGGGCCTATATATAGGACTCCAGGTAGTCACTGTGTTGTTTGGTGACGTGGTGTGTACCACACTCAATATAAACCAGAGGAAGCAAAGGAAAGAGTTGTCTCAGGAGATGAGAAAGAAAATCATAGACAAGCATGTTAACTGTAAAGGCTATAAGACCATCTCCAAGCAGCTAGATGTTTCTGTGACTACAGCTGCACATGTCATTCAGTAATGTACGATCCATGGGACTGTAGCCAACCTCCCTGGACGTGGCTGCAGGAGGAAAATTGATGACAGATCAAAGAGACGGATAATCCAAATGGTAACAAAAGAGCCTAGAAAGACTTCAAAATAGATCCAAGCTGAACTTTATGCTCAAGGAACATCAGTGTCAGATCGGAACATCCTTCGCTGTTTGAGCCAAAGAAGGCTACATGGGAGACGAACAAGGAGAGGACAAATCATTAAAAAAACAGACTGGAGTATGCCAAACTACATGCTGACGAGCCACAAAGCTTCTGGGAGAATGTCCTGTGGACAGATGAGACAAAAATTTAACTTTTTGCCAAGGCACATCAGCTCTATGTTCACAGACGGAAAAATGAAGCATATCTAGAAAAGAACACGGTCCCTACTGTGAAACATGGGGGAGGCTCGGTTATGTTCTGGGGCTGATTTGCTGCATCTGACACAGGGTGTCTTGAATCTGTGCAGGGTACAATGAAATCTCAAGACTATCAGGGGATTCTAGAGAGAAATGTGCTGGCCAGTGTCAGAAAGCATGGTCTCAGTCGCAGGTCACGGGTCTTACAACAGGAAAATGACCCAAAACACACAGCTAAAAACACCCAAGAAGGGCTAAGAGGAAAACACTGGCCTTCTATGAGCCCTGATCTCAATCCTATTGAGCATCTTTGGAAGGAGCTGAAACATGCTGTCTGGAAAAGGCGCCCTTCAAACCGGAAACAACTAGAACAGTTTGCTCATGAGGAGTGGGCCAAAATACCTGCTGAGAGGTGCAGAAGTCTCATTGACAGTTACAGGAATCATTTGATAGTAGTGATTGCCTCAAAAGGTTGTGCAACCAAATATTAAGTTGTGGGTACCATCATTTTTGTCCAGGCCTGTTTCATGCATTTATTTTTTAAATAATTCTGTTGAAGCATGGATGAAAAGCAATGTCTGACTTTCATTGGTCAACATTTATATAATTTTTATTTATTATTACTTTTATCAGATTAAAGTTATTTCTGTGACCATTATGAGTTTTTCTTTGATTTAATGAAGGGTACCAACAATTTTGTCCACGTCTGTATGAGTAAATAGACGGACAGCAGTGTGATTGGTTGTTGAATGACACGTGTGAAACCAGGAAATGGAAAACTTCAATGTCAGCAAAAGGGTAATTATGAACAGCGCAAATAGCAGAAATAATGCATGATGAAATCTTTGTGTCGGCCATGAGACTGACACTTCATACAACTTACACACAATAGCCTACTTACAGAAAGGGTAGAGTCTAAAAACGAAAAAACATGAAATACATCATATTATGTGACAGACTGGCGTCCTCACTGGGATAAGCTCCAGCACCCTGCCCCCCCTCCCCTCCACGCGACCCTGAATTGGATGAAAGCGGTATAGAAAATGGATGGATGGATGCATCATATTAAGAAGAATAAGAAGAAAAGGGAGGCATGGGTGGAAATTAGCAGAAACATAAATGCATCATATCCAGCGGTGTCTCGAACGGCAGAAGACTGTGAGAAAAGATGGCATTCTCTACAGTCCCAGTGTCGGCTCGAGATCACCGCTTATAAAAAGGATGCTGCTGCAACAGGTAGGCAATGTCCGTCATATAGGCATCCCTACATGTTGCATAAATTGGAAGATGTGCACGTTTTCTTCTTTGTGCACCCCTGGCATACCTGCAATCGCCATGAAATTGGCTTTAATTCGATGCAGTTGCTCGATGTCTAATGGGAAGCGGATGAATTGTTGGATAATGTGTGGTCGACATAGTGCTTTAAGAGTTTGGTGGATTGATCAGCTGATAGAGGGTTGTGATATATCCAAGTCCCTGTGGCTAAATATCTTAATTTCTGGACTGATCGAATTGTTACGTTTAGTTGGAGACGTGATTGCATCCGGCACCACATCTGCAATAAACGATTTAGTCGGTATAATTTGGTTAATTCCGAATCATGTCCAACACATTGCATCTGGCTGCAGCCATTTTGGGAGTTTTTGTGAATAGGTCTTAGGGAGTTAGGAGTCCTCTTGACTTCTTTTAAGGACTCCCCGACTTAGGAGCTAATTTTAGGCCTAAAAGTGGTTGTGAATTACTTTTATCTTAAGAAACTAGGAGTCCTAAATTTAGGAGTGACACGCCCACATTTTTTAGGACTTACTCCTAAATTCGGCAGTTAGGACGGCAGTTACTTTTAGCCCTAAGATTCTTTGTGAATACAGCCCCTGATTGAGTTGATTTGCTCTTTGTGATATGATGTTACTGGAAGTAGCCAGTGGGTACACTATGGTCACAAAAGTTGGTGCTGAATATCCCGACATGTAACATCACTACTACCAGCCTGATCTTTTGATTTAAAGCAAGAAAAAATAATGTTTAATGCGATTAGCACCAGATTCCTACCTTACTATCTATACGTTGCAACTCAAACAGTTTTTCAACTCGTTTTCCGATTTGGATTAACCTCACCTTCCCTGGCATGAATGGCACCTAGTTTTGTTTCCAGGTATTTTAGCCCATCTGCTTCAAGACTGAGTGCATTGGGAGCGTAAATTTCCTCCCCTTCTCTTTGGCTGTGGAGCCCTGGCCGAAAAGAACAAAAAAATGTATAGAGGTCAATAGAGTGCTAAAAGTTATTTTCTGATCCGCTTTGTCTTACATCCTGAATCACACGTAAGGTGTACCTCAATTAAAATGAAAACTAATTATGTGTATTTTGACTGTGTTTGTGAAGCGCTTTGGGATTGATTTGATTGTAAAAATTCGCAATTAAAATGTCAACAAATAAGAAATTGCATATATGATGTAACGGAGCTAAGGTTAGCCGTGAACACTAGCAAGCACTAGCTAGCACTGGAAATACCCACCATGACCTTGTAGAGCTTCTCCCGCAGTCTGGCTCTAACCCAACCGACTATTTCTCCACAAACATAGCTTCCACTTTCCACAGGCAAGATTAAAAGTGATTACCTCAACATTTAATGCTCCTTCCTTTGTCCTGGAGAAGGAAGGCGAAGCCAGGTAAACTCACGGCCAATTTGTTCCTTCTTCTTCTTCAGTTGTTGTCCACAAAATGGTTTAAACAAAACCTAAAGTAACTATTGCCGCCTGTTGCAAAGAGTATTTTCACAACATTAAAAAGTGTCTTTAAAATTCACAGACACGTGTTCAATCCATGGCTCATTGCAAACGGGAACAGAAAATAACTTTCATTGCTCCATTGACTCTCATTAATTTTCTTGGCAGTAGGGGACCCATGGACTGGAAGTCAAAGCATGACTTAGGCTCCCCATAGTGCATTCAGAGATGGTATTCTGCAGCACTTGATTGTAACAAATTGTTATTCGAGCCCCTGTTGTTTTAACATCATCTTTAACTAGGATGCTCATTCTCTGACATAAAAAACATTTTAATCTAAAGAAGTAGCTGGTAATGTTGTTGCCAGTTTACTATTTTTATTTTCAACAGACTGAACAGGTGTTTGTAAGAAAGTAGAAGGTATATGTGTCTATCAACATATGTATCTTAATCATAAAAAATTAAAACATGGTGATTAGACTTTTCTACTGTTAATGTTTCAGTCAGGAAGGGCCAGTTTTTAGGTTTATTTTCTCACTACATCCTTTAGAGGACTGTTAATTTGTTTTTGTAATTTCGAACAAGAACATTTCCAAATACATCACTTCCTCTGTGTCTCAGATGTTGTCTGGTTTTGTCTTTATTTCTCTTTACTGCTCCAGAGATTACCTAAGTCTCTGTTATATCCGGAATTAGTATTAGCTATAATTCTAATCAGTGGTGGCTTTTGGTTAACCTCGGTTGAGCCCCTCCTTATGGCAAAAAGTTAGACATGTACATTATTTTAACAATATCCAACAACAGCTTTTGGATTGAACTGATTTGAATTGAATTGGAGATGATTAACTGCAGTTAATTTAGCAACGAATCAGAATTATAAACACAGGTGCTAACGTCAGTGTAACTGCAACGTGCAAAGGAATCAAGTAAAAATCAGGACGCTAATTTAAAAATATGATAAACCCTCAAACTTAGCTGAAAAACTGCAGACCTCAATGCTCAATTCCAAAGCTGGCCCACAATACATGATGATAACTCTATTTTAATCACAACTGATATTAGGTGTGTACTTATAATAAATGGTAACTTCCACAGAAAATATTAATTATTGTGACAGGGCTTTTTTTTCTAAAAGTGGACAGGGTGGTTCTTTCCTGTTTTTGTAACCTCCTGTTTCGAAAAATCCACTGCTATACCTTTAAAAAAACCCATTGGGAAACATAATCTTATTACTAAATTATAGTGCAGATTATTTGCCATAAAAATTTTGTTTCAGTTTGTCTTACTTTTCCAACAAAAGACCAAATCATTCTAAGAAAATAATTAAGAGTGATCTTTTTTTAAACTGGTACAATCACTCATCAAATACATTCCACTTTTCATATAAACTGTAAAAAGCAATGCCTTATGTTGTCACAACTTGTCAGCATTTAAATTTTTTTTCTGGCTGTATTATATATATTATCTTTTCCCACCCCTTTTCCTTCTGTCTCTTTGCCATGTCCCAACGTGCCAAGCAAGAATGTCGACTCTTTCAACTCCTCTAAAGGTTTTAACATTTAGCTGTGTAATTAGATGCAGTATTCTGTGTTACAGCCAGGGGCAAAAATATACCTGTGTTTTATTAGAAGAAATTACAGGTCCTATCCAAACATTAAAAAAGTTGCAGGTAGTCTAAACGGGGTGTCTGTAGGTAAGCAATTTCAGACTAGAGTAAACCTGGCAGAACACCAGTGCAGTTCACTATGAAATGTTGAAGTGTGAACGTCAAATTGTTGACACAGCTCTTCGTCATGTTAAAGACTGGGGAAATGCATATGGGGTTTAACACTCGGTTGGAGGGTTTAATCTATAAAGAAGGAGGCTTGATCTGTTGTTGCTCTCTGGCCTGGTGATCTGACAGATCTCTATCGGAAACATTATGCTAGATCAAACGGTTTATTTTATCTAACTTGACCTACTGTCCTTGATGCATTCAGAATAAGTAATCAAATCCTAATTACACAAACAATATTTGATTACAGGCCTCCACTAACTTCTTGCTGAACCCCCTGCTGAGTTCCCTTATCCCTCTTAGAAATTGCCTTAAAAATGAAATATATTCACTAAATATGTAACATATAAAATTAAAGCAGGTTTTCAGCCAAATTTGACAACAAGAAGCCTTCTTGTGCTGTATATGCCCACATTTTCTACACAGACTAAGTGTTTTGTCTTTTTTCTTTCTCCACTCACATATGGGCTGCAGCCGGGGCCGGGGGTACTTCCTCTATCAACACCATAACATATTTCAGGGATGTCTTACTCCATTGAATAACTGTTGACATCTTTTACAACATAATGTTTATTTAGATTGTTAAAAGTTAAATCTGAACTTACGCTACATAAAAAGAAGATTCTGTAACATGAAAATAGGATTGTATAATAATTTTCATAGTTGCTGAATTATCTTTATTTTAAACTGTATGATTGTTATTACAAATCTGTAATTGGTTAACTAATCTCTTGAATACAGTCTATTAAAATCTGAGGGTGTTTTTCTTTGTGTGGACATCTAGTAAAATCTTCTTCTTTTTGCTCATACTCAATAATTCATAAACTGCTTATCCAGCTGTGAGATCAACAGGACAGTGCAACAAGCTGATAAAGACCTAAGTGTCCAACCCTCTTTGTGATAAGTCAGGGAAGAATTATTTTGCTCCTTTGCAGACAGAGGGAAAGCCCTGATCCACCACTGTCGACTGTCTGCTCCTCCTCCTATATACTCATTTTCCTGTCTTACTCTCTCAGCAGCCTTGTTAACAAGCATGCAGCTCTCTCATCCTCTGCCAGCTTGGAAATGACAAAGCGATTATGTGTTTGACTCCACTAAAAGGTTGCCTTCAGTAAATGTTATTAAGAAAAATCCTGTTTTTATGCTTTTTATGTCTTATTCTTCATTGCGGTTCTATCATGTTTTATTTATTTCTTTACCACTGAATCATGGAAATCACCTTGAGGCATTCCTTGCACTTGCCTTGCTTTACTATGTGTTCTGCACTTCTCAACTTACACTAAACTTACAACTAAACTCATAGAGAAGTTAGTGGCGTCCTGTGCGGGAAGCAGGAAACAACACTTGGATGAGGAATAACTGAGACTCTAGTGTTCCTGTGTCAGAGCCATCAGCATTCCATCTGGCTCACTCCCTGTCTAATAATTGTCTGCGCTTTTTTCAAATCTCAGTCACTCCTATTCCTTATTCCTACTGTGTATTTGAGCCCTCCACCTCCTCTCACTCCCCTTTGTATCATACTGTTTCTTCCTGATCATCTCACGTCACTCTAGTGTCCTGTCCTTGTCTTTCCAGTCCTGCCTTTATCATCATCTTTAATAAGGTCAAGGTCAAGATTATTTATATAGCACATTTCCAACAAAATGGACACCTGAAAAAGTCTCCTTTGTCTGAGTGCTTAGGAACACAACTACAGAGAGAGATAACTTATTTGTAAATCATAACAATAAATTACCTCTGACAAAAATAATCTATTTAACTTTTGAAAAACAGGTTTATAATAATGTTTTTTTTTTACCCACAATAACTGGCAAAACATTCTTCACAGCACTGGGCAAATTTTGGTCTCTCTTTTTTGCTAAATGTTTTCAACTTAGTCAGTTTGGATGTCTTATGAGCAGCTCAAGGTCATGCCACAGTGTCAATTTAGGTTCAGACTTTGATCAAACCACTCCATTTCCTTCATTTTTTTTTATTTTTTGTTTTTAATGAGTCACTCAGTGGTCAACTTCTTCATGTGCTTTGAATCATTCTCCTGCTTTGAAACCTGGAGCGCTACAGCCAGTGACGGACTAGCCATCGGGAGTGTTGGGACTTTTCCCGGTGGCCACCAAACTGGCCTGCTCTGCGAATGTAGACGGTCGGGTTCGGCTGGTGCTTGATTTTTAGAAAATAATCCATCAAATGGCTCATCAGGGCATATGCGCCGCTGAATATCAGTGTAACAGACAAGAGGTACGCATTGGACATGTCCTCCGCACTTACTATTCAGGTGCCCCCTGTACCGTGCACTTTTTTAAGCCTTTTAATCTATAAATATACAGTAACTTATTTTTACAAGATTACTTTAAAGTCCCCTTAAACATACGCATCCGAACACAGGCAGCAGAGAATCACAGACAGGTGCTGCTATTGAGCAGAGCAGCATCTTGAGCAGTCAGCAAAGGACGAAAAAACATTTGACAGTTTTTTTTTTTTTAAACAAGCTACAGCCTAAGTTAAGTTATACTGTTGCATGTAGATATTGTTAACTAAATGATGACTAAATAATACATGTTAATATGTTGTATCGTGTTATGCTAATTATTAATAATAATTATTTTACATTCTTTACTCGTCAGTTCATGGAAGGAATAAACCAAGTCCTCTTTGATTTCATGCAGAACTTGTGCTCACATTTGGTCTTAAATATTTGAAAGAAATATCGGTCCCAAAAGACACAGCAGGGTCAGGGAGTGTCTGCTCAGGCGAAAAGATAATATAAATGATTGAAAAATGGCACAAAAAAAATTTTAACGCTAATTTTCACTGTGGTTTCACTGTTACTCATCCTAATTCTATATTCAAATTTTGTTTTCCATTTTTCCATATCTTTATTGCCACAATGGTTAAATCAGAGTCATAGAGGGGAATAAATTCAGAGACTGGATGATTTACTGATCTTCTCAAGTAAGGAAAGTCCATAACTATTTCAGAGAAAGAGATCGGGAGAATCAGGACGGGGTTTTGACTGATATTTTAAAATGTGAAACTGTGTGGGAAAATATGTGGGCTTCACATTTACCAGTGTAGTAGTAGATGAGATTGAATTTCAGTTGAAATAATTTGACTGCAGGTTATTGAAGCAGAAGAGAAATATTTATTTTGTAGGGGAAAGAAACAGAAAAAAGCTGTGTGTGGTTGCAGTCTTTGTTTTATTATTTTAAATTCATATCAGTAGGCACCCAACTGAACTCACTTGTGGCGTTTTGCATTAATTGTGTGGTGTTGCCCTGGGATGGTATCAAATTCCCGACCTGAGTTATTTTGCTTAGTCCACCCCTGGCTTCAGCTTAATCTCACAAACTGTTGGGTGGAAATTCTCCTTTGAGTTTTCCTGTGAAAGTTTATGCTTCCCCCAGACACAGAAACTCATGTAGGTCCTTAAGCCTGACTGTATGTATCATTGTTTTCTTAATTGTGTTAGATTTAATAAGTTGTTTTCTGACCCACACCTTCCAAAACATGAGATATTTTATCTTAGCAGTCCAAAAAATATGTCCCTAAAAGTCTTATTGTTTAAGTGTAAATTACCTTAGCTGAGGCAAGGGAATCTCTACTACTTTAGATGCTGTTCCGGATTCTTTTCCGGCTTGCTGCATTATGCAATTGTAGAGTAAATTAGGTAGTACGGCCCCTGCTGGGAAGGTTTCTGTTCTGCTTTGCTGTCTTCTTTAGATCATGGCTTGAGGTATTACCTTTAGTCAACTTCATGTTATCAGAAAGCTTCTATTTTATGTGACTTCTTCAGGTCTGGTAATAAATTGGCATCCAATTAATCTAAATTTCACATAGGGCCAAGTTGGTCTGTATATTTTCTTGACCTAATGGATTAAACCATGATTTGATTATTTACTCAGGTTGCCTTTTTTATAATGTGAACATTTAATTGATGATCTGAAACATTTAAGTGGGTGTATTATGCAAAATCGACTTTTTGACATGTAACTTCCTGATAACATGTTATTTCCTCATTAAAAACATGTGTTGCTTCAATTCATACACCTATTTTTGAATAATTTGTGCGTTTGCGCTGGTAGTCATTGGAGGTGCTGAAATGCTTTTTTCTCTGGTTCTTCATAAACCTCACTTTAAGGTTTGGATATTGGATCATTTGCGTGTGGTCTTACAATCTCCAGTGTTGCCATTTTTCACCAATGTGATTTTTTTCCCCTAAATACTAAAATGCAACACGCTGAAAACTTCTGTAAACTTATCGGAGTCTGACTCCAGGCACATGCTGTGATATTTGCCGATGTTTGATGTTCTACAGGGGGAGTTTCACAAACGGTAGGAGGGCTTAGAGAAGCTCAGCCGAATATCAAGGCGTCAAATACAGAAATGATGAGATGGCAAACTTCTTTATGGTGGATTTTTATATATATATGTGATTTTAAGAATGATTTTGTGTAAAATATTCATTCAAGTATGCTATAGAATGGTACTGTGTGCCTGGAAGAAGCACGCAGAAGAACCCCCCCCCCCCCTCCACCCCGCCCCCTCCTTTAAATTCGACAAAAAAAGATGAAAATAATAATATAGCATAAACTGCGGAGAAAGCATTACAGGGCATCTTTTTCCAGATGTAAATGAGTATTAGTTACACAAACAGGAGATGAGCCATCCATCATGCAGGACAGCAATTGTTAAGAACCAATGCAATTTTAATGATTAAAATGCCCTTAAGATCAAATATTGCACTTTTTAAAGTTTTGATGTAATCGTTTAATTGCTTTGATTGAATTACTTATTTTTAGCTCAACTAGCTTCAAAAGCACTCTTTAAACAGGGACATTTAGCCAGTTCCATATTACATTTGTTAGCTGAACCAAGAAACTTCAGTTATAAAACAGTGCCATCTTGTGGTTTAACAATAAACATTCTTTCTGTTGAAAATTTATTCTAGCCACTACTTTGATGTATCTCAAGAAAGAGAAATGTCATTAAAAAATGTATTTATTTCAGTGATTCAGTGCAAACGTTGATTTTCACATTCTATATAGATTCATTACACTGAGGGCAGGAGCCATTAAATGTTTATTTCTGTTAAAAATTAAATGTTTTATTAAAACTTAAAATTTAGAACATTTTAAACGACCAATGAAAAAAAAGAGATATATATTACATGTAGGTAGTAAAGAAAATTGAATGACCAAGGATGGGATCAATGCGCTATAGCGTGAATGGCCAGAAGGTGACATGGCTAACAAAATCATGAGACAACGGACTTTAAGACAAGTTAAACTTGCTATTCTTCCTCTAGACTGCTTTACATTCCTTTTATTATAAGTAGCATTTTTGCATTTAATTACTAAATCTGTTTTTGAGATGCTGGTGGACTAGCTTAATTTTTTATTTTAGAATAGCTTTATTCTAGAATAGCTTTATTATTTATTTATTATTTAGAATAGCTTTATTAAATCATTTTAATCTGTTTGAATGCTCTGTAGTTTTCTGCTATGCTTGTTGAAGGCTGTCTTTTATTAAAAAAAGGGAAGTAGCCAATTAAAAAAAACAAAAAACAGAATAAATTTAGCTTTGAGGAAGTATGACTGTGTGATAGATTTACATGGCAAGAGCATGATCAGTATTTCCAAATCTCCAAAACAAACTCAAATTAAAGTCATTTTAAGTTGTTTCATTCTGTTAGAATAATATATTTTTCTTTAACTGTTTTTATCTGTTTGGTCTGTGTGATTTTTACACATCGTCTTTTTTTGGAGCCACAGGGTTTAAGGATTTCACACTTAGCTCAATGCTTGGCTCCGCCTTCCCCCTTCAGTCACATGTGACTAAGTGACAGGGTGAGGCTCCGGGTGCACTTGCTTCTCTAGGTTGAACCTCCTCACAGAACCGGGAGGCCAGGGTTCAAACGGTGGGGAAGGTTTCGTCTGCCCTGAACCATGGATTACCAGCAGAAACTGGCTGAAAAACTCACTATCCTCAATGAGAGGGGGAATGGGGTGCTCATACGTATGAACTACATTAAGAAGGTAAGGGGAAGAAAGAAGATATAATGGCCTTATGCGACAAAAAGCGAAGACAAGAAATAAGGAACTTCTTACATCTCCTATCATTTCTTTGATAACTAGCTTAATTTTTTAACAAAAACTTCATTACGGTGCATTATTTTACACTACAAAGTAATTAGATAAGTACAGTAATTACTTGAATATCGGTATCATTTGGTACCTTGCAAATTTTCTTTTTTTATTGGAGTGTTAAAATAATATATATATTTAGGTACTATTATTTATCCCCCCCAAAAATCTGGATGAATGAAGATTTTCGTTGAGGGTTGTTTTTAACAATGTCACAGAGTCTAGAGCATGTATTTCAAAAGACGCTGTAAAAACTGCATAACTTCTTTAAGTCATTCTGAGCTGAGACTATGTCGAGACTCCTTCAAAGTGAACTATCATAAAAGTTCTGCTGTTTTATACTTGTTTGTGCTTGCTGGCCTCAAACTGTGGGAATTACAGTTTGCTAACTGCAAGTGAGCTTCTTTCTCCAAAAAGGAAGTGCAAACAGGAAGTCAGTGGTGTCTGTCATCTGAAATTTCAGTTATTCTGAGCTGCAAGTGGTGACACCCACACATCTGGTTGACAAAAACAAAGAATTAAAAATGCAAGAACAAATAAAGTAGAAGAGTAATATTTAGAATAAAAAACATTTTTATCAACAGTGTAGAAGATTATTGTATGAAAGCTTGATTTGAGAGACAAGCTTGTAAATGGTTGAGTGGGGCATTGTTGTGAATGGATTGCAAAAGTTTTTGTTTTCTGATCTGGATTTGTGGAACCGATGTTAATGAAAATGTTTATACTTATCATTAATATCTACTGATTAGCACAGAAAAATGAGGGCAGCTGAAATCTTCTAGACATCCAAATGTAGGAGTTCTGGTCAGTCCCTAGACAGAAAATGAAATTAACAAAACGTATATAGAGGTTTATGTCAAGTTTCTGGTTTTTATTAAAATGATGTAAGATGCTATTCCAGTTGTTTGTTTTAAGTATCTTACCAATATGTTTTTTATAAATTATGTGTACATGCCAATTGTGTACAATAAGGAAATTTACTTTAAAGCTCTGTACATCTTTAACACTATAATCTGCATTTAAATGATTAATTGTCATCTCTAGAGTTAAAGCAAGAAATATTCACATATTAAAAAAAAATTATAACAATGGTAGTGATATTGAAGAAAGCTCAGATTGGCTTTTTAAGGGAGTGACAGAAGAACTTTTCTAATTGTGCTGAAGAATTCACCCAGTCAGAGAGAGGGTGGGGACAGATTCTAACTTTTGTCTAGAAACTGCTTACATGGATAGTAGTTACTTTTTGTCATTGTAAGCCAAAATTATTTAACCATTTGTTGCTTTTGCCCCCTTTTTTTCCCAGTTATGTGCAGACTCAAAGCTGCGTCCAGGCTTCCTCACAGATAAAGCTATGGAACCTGCCATCAAGTACATAAATAAGAAATTTCCTAATATTGACTTCAGAGGAAGCATTGTAAGTATGGGCAATGTTTGGTCTTATTCACAGTGTATGTATTAATTTTTGGTATAGATATCATATCTAATGTTATGTCCATATTGTATTCATATTTTATTAACCTTTGTAATATAAAGTTTCTATAATCGAAATAACATTTCAAGAATTAAAGGCCTAATGTTGCAACAGGACCTTGAAAGACTCATCTATGCATTTATCTTCAGTCAGATTGATTAATGCAACAGCGTTCTCACAGTTCTACCAAAAAAGTCAATCAGACAGCTCCAACTGATCGAGAGATGCTGCTTGGATCCTTACTACATCCAGAAAAGTAGAGCACATAAGCATAGTTCTAAAGTCCTTATACTGGCTCCCTGTACCCCAAGGTATAGACTTCAGAATACTTCTACTCGTTTATAAATATTGAAAGGCTTATCTGAAACAAACTTCCTGATGACTGCAAAGCTGCCCAAACACGGAACTGCTTTAAAGCAATACTAAAAACTCATCTGTTTAAAGCTGTCTTTGATTAAAGTACTATAATAGCTTCCTCATTTCTTTTATTGATTCTCCTGTTTTATTGCTTAATTGCTGTTTTTACTTTCTATGCTTATTATCATATGTTTGGTTTCTTTAACACTGAATCCTGGAAAGCACCTTGTGTTGAAACTGTGCCATACAAATAAAAATGCTTTGCCTTGCCTTAATTTATTTAATTACTTTTTTATTACAGCTTATCAATTTATCCTCTTTACTCTTGACAAGTAGTTCTTTTTTTTCTGTATTAAAGCAAAACCTGAATAGCATCCAGCGACAGAAATCGGAAGTATTAGCAGCCACGGCGAGCTACTACGACTCCTTCCTGGATGTAATAGAGTTCAGGGTGATTATATATATTTTTTTTCATCTTCCTTCTGTTCATTGGCTTTTTTCCATTAAAGAAACATAAGTAACCTTTTTGAGATGAGATGTTAATGAATATTTCTCACATAGGAAGCTGTGACATATTTTAGTTTGCAAATGTAGAGGAATTTTTTTTTCATTTTCTTAATTATCTTCATTAAGCCATATTTATGCGTATTTATTTATACATCTAACCTATTCATGATGGAAATAGTTCTTGATTATTAAGATTTTGTTATTCTCACTACTGTAGTTGCTTCCATAAAATAATCATACTCTGTTTTCCTTTCAGGATCATGTTTATGAGCTACTGAACACCATTGATGCCTGTCAGTGCTTCTTTGATATTGTGCGTACCTATTGTCTTGCTTTGAGAAAACCCTTTAGATTTTAAACATTTGCTTCTGATATTCAAAAAATATTGTTGTTTCATTTTCCAATTGAGGGCATAAAAATGTTTTCATTTAAATGAGGACTTGCTTATCATATCAGTGTTAGGACAAATTCATATTTGTCTTTCATTTAATTAGTGCAGGAAAGAAAAAATACCATATGATTGTCATGCTACACATTCACACTATGGCCTACGCAGTTAGATCACCAACAACGCCAAACAAGCAACGTTTTTTTTGACCACTCATAAATTCATCTGTAGGAGCGCCACAGCACTCACACGACATGCAAACCACTCATGTTCCCCACTACAATAGACCAGACCTATCTGAGACTCAGATATTGCAGCAATGACCCAATAATGACTTTATTTAATTTCTTTCTACTCTGAACTATATATAGCTGAAAATTTCACAACAAAAGTTAAATGCGATTTCTTTTAGCCTCAGGTAATGATGTTGGTTCAAGAAGGTTTTGTTGGTAGATTGATGAAAAAACCCCATAAAAATAAAGGAGTGAATGCACTGAACCATGTTGCCTTTTTGAATTCAGGCTTTCAACTTTGATTTCACTAAAAACTACTTGGATCTGATAACCACCTACACATCTGTAATCGTCATCCTCTCTCGCATCGATGATAAGAAGGCCTTGGTGGGAATGTTCAACTGTGCTCATGAGATGACTAATGGGAGCAGGTGAGAAATGTAAAACTGTCGAACGGACCCAGGACTCCCATCCATGATCCTGTGTCACTTTAAACATGACAACACGGAGTGTTTGTTCCAGCAGGGATATTTCTTTCCCTTGAAGTAAATTGTACGCGATGCAAAGGGGTTAAGTAATAAGTGCAGGCAATGCACTAAAGAACAATAATTCAGATTTCAATCTTCAACTTGGTATTAATTGCCCAAATAACACCAGAATAGTAGTTGCAGCATTGCTTCATATTGGCATTACTGCGATATTGAACAAAAGTTATCTCCACTAAAACTCAATGCATGAAATAATATTGTTGCAGCATAACCTTAGAAAACTTGCCAGTCCATTGCTAAACAACATACTGTAGATTTACAAGAGACAGTCAACAACTAATGCCCATTCTAACCCCTATGGGGCAGATCAGTAACCACTTTATCGAAAATACACTTAAAGTGTTGTATTGCAGTCCTATTTTATCATCACAGTCTCATATGAGATATCCTTTTTCCATTTTTGTATTTTGCTTGGCACAACAAAACCTTGCAGTGAGCCCTCGTACCCACGGCTTGGACAGATGTTTTTGGAATATGACCATCCATGGAAGAAGCTGACCGACGAGTTTGGCCCTCACACAAGGGTAAATTCAACTCACACCTGGCATTATTAGATAATGTATAAAATTTGTCTCATTGCACCTGCTGATTCCATTCTGATGCCTTTTATTCAAGTTCAGTCAACTGCAGACAAATACGATTCCAGATTTTGTTTTGACATGGAGCTATACATTTGTATTATCTCTTTTTTATGTTGTGATGGGATGATTGTTAAGAAATTTCAAACTTCACATGATTTAATCCTATAATGATTTTGAAGTTTGCGTTAGTATGGTTGTATTGACTGCACAACTCCATATACTAAAAAGTTGAATAAACATTATTTTATTCTTCTCTAACAAGAAAAAAAAAAACATTTTGCTTGTGATTTGTCATGAAATATGCCTTTGTGTCTCCCATAACAGACTACATTTTATTTTTGTTTTCCCCTGTCTAATTACACTTTCCTCTGCCCCACCCTCAGTCTGTGACAGCAGCATTGCTTTCACTAAAGATGGTCTACCCTCGCAGGAACCTGCCGGCAGAGCAGTGGAGGAATGCACAGCTCCTCAGTTTACTCAGTACTCCAGCTGCAATGTTGGACCCGGCCTCCTGCGACACTGTGAGTCGAACTTGCTGTTTCTGTTACTTCTTCAGCTGTTTAGAACGTCATTGTCATTGCCTTAAATGGGTACTGTTTAAGTGTTTCTAGGTTGACTTAAGAGAGATCAGATAAGTTAAGGTAAGATAAGATATGATAAACCTTTATTAATCTCACAATGGAGAAATTTGTAGTATGATTTCTTTGTTTGTTTATGCTTTGTTTGTCATTTAATTAAGTTTCACAAATCTTAAACATTTTCAGAAAAAGTCTCTGGAGGAAAATTATAAATTGGCTTCTTATAATTTTTGCACTAGACCGTGTGGTATAAGATAGGCCTGGTGTACACAGTGTAAAAAAAAAGGAAGTAATGCTGTTAAAATTAAAAGCATGCAGTATTTTAAACATATTTGAAGACATTGGTATTTTAGAATTCTTAAACATTTTAAATAATTAACTATTTAAACTGGAGAAAAGACCTTTCACAATGTTCTGAAAATATAATAAAAACTCTAGCCCACCTCTCACCTGATGATTGCTGGAGATAGAAACCAACCTGTCCTACAAGCCTGCATAGATGGATAGAGGGTATAGATAATGGAAGGATAAATCGAGACATCTCAAATTTAAACTCACTTCAAATACCAGTAGTTACAATGAAACATTGGTGTTTTACATCAGATACACATGATGTGAAGCAAAATCAACTTTGTTGGCCAAATTTCTGCCCATTGGGATGTAATTTGAGTTGGGTGTCACACATTCTTGGAGTACAGATGTTGAAAGAAAAATATGTAAGCTTTTGTATAGATACAAAAAAGAAAGAAAAAAGAAAGAGGATTAACCTGAAAGCAAACAGCAATATTCTTAATGAAGTCTCCAATATCCCTAAAATGTCACCATGTGACCTATAGCAGATTTCTGCTTCTTCTCATATAAAAGTGTATAAAGTATGAAAACCAGAAGTGTGTCAGTGTGTGCCAGAGAGAACATAGACAAAGACACGGACATCTGGAAAAATCTCCTCTGGATAAACTGTTCTAAAATAGTTTAGAATTCAGTTCAGAAGGGTAATTTGTGCTAAAAGGAAGAGAGCCTCATTCTTATGTGAACCATCAACCTTTTCTGAAGCACTATCAAAGAGTACACCTTGAATCCCACTGCTTTCTAAAGGATCTTTAAGTAAAATGTGAGACCAGCTGCAAAAACTTCAAAGCTGAGGTAGAACTATCTATCCATCCATCCATCTTTTCCGCTTATCCGGAGTCGGGTCGCGGCCCCTGGGTCTCCTCCTGGTGGGACGTGCCCGGAACACCTCACCAGGGAGGCGTCCAGGAGCCATCCTGACCAGATGCCCGAGCCACCTCAACTGGCTCCTCTAGATGTGGAGGAGCAGCGGCTCTACTCGGAGCTCCCTCCGGATGACCGAGCTTCAAACCCTATCTCTAAGGGAGAGCCCAGCCACCCTACGGAGGAAACTCATTTCGGCCGCCTGTATCCGCGATCTCGTTCTTTCGGTCACCACCCAGAGTTCATGACCATAGATGAGGGTAGGAACGTAGATCGACCGGTAAATCGAGAGCTTCGCCTTTCGGCTCAGCACTCTCTTCACCACGACAGACTGGTACAGCGCCCGCATTACTGCAGACACCTTACCAATCCGTCTATCGATCTCCCGCTCCATTTTTCCCTCATTCTTGAACAAGACCCCCAGATACTTGAACTCCTCCACTTGAGGAAGGACTCCATCCCCGACTCGAAGAAGGCACCCTACCCATTTCCGGCTCAAGACCATGGTCTCGGATTTGGAGGTGCTGATCCCCATCCCAGCCGCTTCACACCCGGCTGCGGACCGCTCCAGCGAGAGCTGTAGATCCCGTTCAGATGAAGCCAACAAGACCACATCATCTGCGAAAAGCAGAGACCCGATCCTGAGGTCACCAAAACGGATCCCCTCAACACCTTGGCTGCACCTAGAAATCCTATCCGTAAATGTTATGAACAGGATCGGTGACAGAGGGCAACCTTGGCGGAGTCCAACTCTCACCAGGAATGAGTCCGACTTACTGCCGGCAATGCGAACCAAACTCTGACACCGGTCACACAGGGACCTAACAGCCTGTATCAAAGGGCCTGGTACCCCATACTCCCGGAGTACCCCCCACAGGACTCCCCGAGTGACACTGTCAAACGCCTTCTCCAAGTCCACAAAACACATGTAGACCGGTTGGGCAAACTCCCACGAACCCTCCAGGACCCTGCTGAGGGTGTAGAGCTGGTCCAGTGTTCCACAGCTAAGACGAAAACCTCATTGTTCCTCCTGAATCCGAGGTTCGACTATCCGTCGGACCCTCCTCTCCAGAACCCCCGAATAGACCTTACCAGGGAGGCTCAGAAGTGTGATCCCCCTACCACCCTGGTCTGCCAATCCAACGGAACTGCCCCCGATGTCCACGCAATACTGCAGAGCCGCGCTAACCAACACAACCCTACAGCATCCAGAGCCTTGAGGAACTCCGGTCGAATCTCATCCACCCCTGGTGCCTTGCCACTGAAGAGCTTTTTAACAACCTCGGCGACTTGAATACTCAAGATTGGAGAGCCCGTCCCAAAGTCCCCAGACTCTGCTTCGAAACAGGAAGGCGTGTCGGTAGGATTGAGGAGGTCTTCAAAGTATTCCATCCACCGACAAAACGTCCCATGTCAAGGTCAGCAGCACACCGCCCCCACTGTAAACAGTGTTGGTGGCAGACAGCTATGGAAGTCGTTCTCCATGGTCTTTCCAAACTCCTCCCACGCCCGAGTTTTTGCCTCAGCGACCATGCGAGCCGCACTCCGCTTGGCCTGCCGGTACCTATCAGCATGCTTCCGGAGTCCCACAGGCCAAAAAGGCCCGATAGGACTCCTTCTTCAGCTTGCCGGCACCGGCGGTGTCCACCAGCGGGTTCGAGGGTTGCTGCCGCGACAGGCACCGACTACCTTACAGCCACAACTAAGGTCAGCCGCTTCGACGATGGAGGCACGGAACATGGCCCACTCGGACGCAATGTCCCCCGCCTCCCCCGGGACGTGTTCGAAGTTCTGCCGGAGGTGAGAGTTGAAACTCCTTCTGACAGGAGACTCTGCCAGACGTTCTCAGCAGACCCTTACAATACGTTTGGGCCTGCCAGATGAAACGAAAACTAAGTAGGTAGAACTAGACCTGGCAAAATGACAATGATGCCAAACATATCAGTAAATCCTTAAAGCACATGCTAAAAACTAACAATGTAAATCATTAGCCCAAGTCAAAGCGCAGACTTAGGCTACGTCCACACTAAGCCGATAAGGTTATACGTGGAGTTAGACGCTTAATGTTATCCACTCAACACGAGCATTTACGCCCCGTTTAAGGTCCCATGATTGCACAATCCCTGTGTAAATACTGGGCATGCGCGAAAAGACGCAAGAAACATGCGTATAATCTACGTGACGCCAGCACCTACATAATATATACAAGAAGCTCTACAGCACAGTACATATCTGCTTGTCCCGTTAACCGAAGAGAACAATAGCTGCTCAGAAGAAGAGATAGTTTTTGGTGTGGACAGATGACGAGATCGATGTATTACTCTTCGCTGTTGTCTTTGTCTGTAGTGTTGTATTGTTATTGACGCAGCATTCATTGACGCCACTTCCTTTCATTATCCGGGGAAGCTGTCCACACTAGCTTGTTTAGCCGTTGAATTAAGATTTACACGGCTCTCTTACCCGGCTAATAGTTATCCGGCCACAGACCTTAAACTACGCCGGGTTAGTCTGGACGATAGGGGGCTGTAGACTAAATAATTATACATGTAAGGCATTATCTGGCTTAGTGTGGACGTGGCCTTAGATGTCACTGGAGGGGTGTATAGGGAGTGAAATCTTGCAGATGTTTGAAATTCCTCCAAGATCACCAGTTGAAAGCAGAGTGGGGAAAACTTTCCATAGATTGATATCAGAGAGAGGTTGATGGGTACAACAAGCGTTTTGTTGCAGTTATTCTAGCCAAAGAGAATAGCTACAATTATATAATTTTCTTTTCCAGAAAAAAAAAATAACATCAGGAAGAGACTTTTTAAATTTATTTTTATAACTGTAAATGGAAGCAAAAAAAAAAATATTTCATATAACATAAGAAATGTTAATGTGTGGTGGTCCATAATGAGATTTTCATCTCCCACAGATGGCATGTGAATACCTGTCTATGGACATAATGGAACGCTGGATTATCAGTAAGTTATTTTCCTTTTGAAAGAATCCTTTGTTAATATCTGAATTATTATAAATATCAATTCTCAGGCACATTAACATTGAGGATGTAGTAATCTTGCAGGAATCAAATTTCAAATTGGAATAAATTAACTTGAGGAACTTTTGACAAGACTGGTAGCTTTAGTATGTTTTTAACTAAGATGACACAGAAAATAATGTTTATTTAAAGTGTTTTTCTGAACCCCTGCACCACTTAGCCTAGCAACAAGTAATGAGCATCCATAAGTGTGTCAAGGGATGTATTGTAATAGCAATTTAATATTTTTCGCAAATAGCATGATTGTAAGGTTTTTGTTTCAGTTATCTAAATTACTTAGAATGTGATATATTTGTTGTTGCTGTTATCAATTAGAACATGTGGTAATTCTGGTCATTGAAAAGAAGTGAAGGACAGATAGAAACCTGTAAAGTGAGAATGAAAAAAAAAATATATATATATATATATATATTACATTAGCAAGGTTTATTATTGATATAACAACCTTTACTGATGTTTCTTCTTCAGTCGGCTTCCTGCTGTGCCACAGCAGTCTGAACACCAACCAGGCGTCCCAGGACCTTTGGAAGATAGCTCTGCGGAGCTGCCTGTACGTCAACCTCACCAGAGAAGAAGTCATCAACATACACAAAGTCTCTGAGGACCTCTTCGATGGCATTAAGGGGTACACAGTCTTCACTGATGCTCATGATTCAGTCCGTTGAAAGCCCTCACAAAAAGTATTACAAATCTGTTCAGGACATTCGTATCTGTGATATCAGAGCAAAATAGGAGGGTAAAAAAAAGTGTAACATCGTGACCTTTTCTTCTCCCTGATTCTTGTTTTGAACCACCAAGAGGGACAAGACTTGTATAGCTTTTTTTTAAATATTATTTTTTATTAGCCAAGGCAATTTTATTTATATAGTACATTTTAAACACAAAGCAATTCAAGGCGCTTCACATGACTCAGTGGTAAATAAACCAAATACATGATCAAAATATGAAAATTAAAACAGATAATCACTAAAATAAATGCATTTAGTAATTGAAGCATAAAATACAATTTATGTGAAAGCATGAAATTTAAAAACAAATAAAAACACGAGAATCCATTAATAAAAAGAGCAAAGTGCAATGAGCAATTTAGGTAAGTTATAAGAAAAACATTTATGCAAAAAGAATGTAGATTAAAAACAGATAACAAACAATCAGTAAAAAAATGCCTTTTAAGACAGAATGCCTTTTAAGAAGTTACAGCATTTTTTTCTGGTAATTTCTTTAGTTTATGTTAGACATGATTAAAAAATAAAGCAGTAAAAAACAATTTGACCCGTTTACATTCTCCATCAATGATTTCAGCCTTCCTTATACATGCAATTATTCATTTAATTTTTGTAAATCTTAAAAATGCTGTCATGGCTTTTAGTTTTGGTGTGCCATCCCAAACGACTCTACCATCTGATCACCGTTTGAAAACTTTATGGATACTGTATGTCCTTTGCTTTTATTTAACCATTTTCAAAGTATGTCAAAAATATAACTTATTTTCAAAGGCATTTTTTACCTGAGAGACCATGCTTTTTTTTTGTTATTTTCTTTTTCTTTTTTTATCACTTCTCCCAAATTGACAGCTTTGGAACATAAAGGGATTGCATTTTTGGAATTAACAAAATCAAACAAGCAGCCAATAATAAAGAGTTGTCTCCAAAAGAAAATAGTGACATGATTTACAATATATTTACAGATAAGAGCCCAGCACTCACTTATTTCTGCATTAAACATTGTTTTGTACTAAAAATAAAGGCTAATGATAAATTAATATTTTAAAAGCCCAAAGTAAATCTAAGACTCGGACACAATTTTCACTACTCAACATTTTCCATCTATAAGCTTTCTATTACTGCTTTCCTCTTTTCCTGATCAGATACAGCAAGCGCATTGCAGACATCAAGGAATGCCGTGAGCATTTTCTGGCAAACTGGTAAAATAAATCTCTATTTTGATTTTGAAACTATTCTATGCTATGTATTCAATCCTACTGATCTGTTTTTATTCATGTTACTAGTGGAGCTATGCATAGGGAGAGGAGGCATTTTCTGAGAGGAGCACTGAAGGAATTATTCAAAGTTCTGGAAGATGAACCTGGACTGCTTGGACCAAAGGTAGTAGATCTATGAGAAGCTGGAGGACCAAAATGTTTATTTTAGCTGATCCAGTTTCCATCCCCCAAAAATTTGACCTTTCCTAATATTCTCTTTTTTTCTGCTCTTTCGACTAATAAAATCCCAAAGGCCCTATTTGTCATGATGGCTTTGTCATTTTCCCGTGACGAAGTCCTGTGGCTCGTTAGACACTCGGAGAACATGCCAAAGATGAAGACAGTAGATGACTACAATGATAAGTAGGTGCCCAGAAAGTTAACCCTAGACTGCTGCAATTATATGCTGTTGTTGCAGTCATAAGAGTATGTAGATATGTGGCAGAGACAAATTAAATTCTGTCTCACAAAAGGCCACATCACTGGAGTAAATGAGGCATGACTATATATAAACATCTTTCAATTATTTGATTTTCATTAACCATCTGTAAGAGCAGTAGCTAATTATTGTTATTCTCAATCAGTATAGATGAAGCTGAGTGTTGTCAAAATAGGTCAAAATCTGGTAATTTTTTTTCTGTTTCTCTTTTCAGTCAAATGGCTGAGCTACTGTTTTTTATGGAGAAGCTACGAGGCTTGATGAAAAAGTACAATCATGTAGTCCAGCGCTACTATGTTCAGTATCTGGCACAGTTTGACGCCTTGCTTCTCAACGACACCATACAGGTACATGCATGTGTTATAGGTCTTCAGGTCAAAACTGGGGACAAGATGAAAATTCTGAGTGCCTCTGAAAACATCCATTTGATCTGCATCAGCAACATCAGTGACGACTCTTTTCTTTCTCTTCAGAACATGTACGTTTGTCCAGAGGAGGAGTCTGTTCTGCTGAGCTCGATTGTCTCAACCCTTTCTGCTCTTTCTATTAAACAAGGTAATACCCACACTAGAGCTAGGTAAAAATATCGATTCATCAACGAAATTTGTTTCTCAATTCAATATCTATTCATCAAATCCTATGAATTGGTTCAGTCCCCGGCAGCGCTGTAGGCAGCACTCTAGTGAGAGCATCCAGCGTTGTACAACAAATGTACAATATTGTACAGTTTGTTCTGCTAAATAAATCATGACAGGAAACATGCTGTGGCCAATTTGTTCTCAAACATTGCTAATACTGCACACATTATTAATTACTTGTGTATTTACTTATTATTGAATCTATATCGAAGCTATAAATCCATATCGAATTGATTGAAAACAACTCTAATTGCAAAATTCCTAACAATACCAAGCCCTACAAATAACTGTAATAGCTGACAAAAACACATACTGATAGATTTAAAAAATATTATGAACAATATATATATTATGAAAACTGAAAAAAACCCTGACTAAAAACATTTATTTTGAACTAAATATTAAAATATACAGTATATCAATAAAAAATATTTGTGTACATCTTTCCAAATACTTGAAAACAGTGACACACTGCTGTTTTACATCATATTTTAATTTAGAAGCACTCTATAAGATTTTAAATATGCAATGAAGTACCAAATTTTAAAATGACTCATATTCTATTATAATTTCATTTAATTGGACCTGACAAGGTTTTCCACCGAACATTTTAAAAAGAATCAGGAGTCAGAAGGTTGTTTCTAAATCCGCTGTTAATCTTGTAGATTGTACAGGACAATGCATCACCTTAAACTATTTACTGAGATTAAAAGATTTAAGGTGAAAACATGTCAGCTTCAGCAATTATCATATGTAGTCTACACTAAGCAGACACATTCATAATACCCTAATGAGTTGTAGACAAACAGTCTCAGCAAAGAGGCAACGCTTTTTTTAGAAGAGGTTCTGCCAGCTTGTGTAATTTAAGAATTAGAATTTACAAAATCAGGTTTTCTCCACATGTACCACCTGCAAATACCACCTTTGGCGGAATAGGCAAATATACAAAATAGGTCACTAAAATTAGGTTGGAATATTTGGTACTTTATAAAAGACTGATGTAGTAGACACATTTGAATATGCTTTTCTCTGCAGTGGACAACAAAGAAGAGTTTGATTTCAGAGGACTAAGAATGGATTGGCTAAGATTACAGGTTTCATTTTACTTAGTGTTGTTTTAAATAAATAAAAAATACATATATATATATATATATATATATATATATATATATATATATATATATATATATATATATATATATATGTATATAAAAAACAGAAGGATAAGTCTGTGCTTCTAACGATAAGTCTGTTCTTTTGACTTTAGGCTTATACAAGTGTAAACAAGGCACCTCTTCCACTGAAAGACTATCCTGACTTGCCAAAAGTGATGAACATGATTCAGTTTCATACTAGGATGGTGGACAGTGTTGAAGAAACAGTCCATGAGATTTCTGAGCTCTCTCTACTCTGGTAAGCCTCTTCTCTTCTCTGTTCTGTTCTGTTCTGTTCTCTGCTTTTAATCTCCTGTATCTTCATGTTAATCCCCCTCCCCCCCAGTTTCTACCCTCGTGCGTTTGAGAAGATGTTCAACCAGAGCAGTGAAGAGATGACCATGAAGAGATACCTAATGTCCTTCCCTGTGGTCTGTTCACACTTCAGTCAGTGTGGACACCCTCTTTGCCCAGAAGAGGTCAGTATTCATCTGTTTGCAATTACATGCTTGGTGACTGCAAAAAAACTTACGCTCCACGTGAAAGTTTCTTATTCTTTAAAAAAAAGAAATTAAGAATACACATTTTTGATGGACCACTATATGGCAAGCTACGTATTTATAGTAGTCCCCTGATGCACTGCAGCAAACTCTGTCCTTTTTTGTCTTTGTTTTGTGTGTAGACAGAGATACTGGAGAAGCGAAGTCTGCACCTGTGTGTAACCTTCTTGGAGCAGATAGCAAAGCAGACGAGCAGTGTTGTGTTGGAAATATGTGCTGAGCAGCGCAATCTCAATGACCAGGTGGAGTCTGAGTCTATTTCAACTTTTAGAAAACTAATTATTCAGCACAGTTTGTTTCTGCTAAAGTCCCAAACCACACATAGTACAACTAACCACAACATGGCATCAGTGTGTTTAGCTTGGAGGCAGAGATCAGACCTGGGAATTTATTGAAATGATAAGAGTTTATTTTTATTCTTGTTTATTCTCTCATTCCCTGAGATGTTAAGATAGCATATTTTGCAATTTATCTCCATCCAAGAGAATTAAAAAAGCTGAATGTTGTTGTGTATGTCAGGTTTATCCTTCTACCTTATGTTTATTTCCCTTTTCTGGCCTTTCTCCTTCTTTGCCCCCATTTGCATCACGGAAAAGTTGTTGCCGAAGCATTGTGCAGAGTCCATCAGTGCTGCTCGCTACAGAAAGCAAAAGAAACCTATGCCAAAGAAAGGAGAGGTGCAAAAAGAGAAACCGGGTGCTGAGAGCCTGAGAAAAGACCGGACAGTGGTCACCAAGTAAACATTTCCTCTGTTTTTCCCTGTAATACTACCGTCTCTACTCATTTTTCACTGTGTAGTCCTTTAAAAACCCTGTAACCTAGCTGAAGTCTGAATAGGTGGATGGTAAATTTCTAGAAATGTACAGCATCCCCAATCTTCTGCAGTACATGGTTAGTTTAATGTAGCTCCCCTTTCTATAAAAATACATCACAAAATTTGACAATGCAAACTTTTAAAGCTTAAATATGTCAACTATTTACTCTTAAAGAGCAGTTCAGTGTACGCTTTGCAAACAGAAGAGACAAAGCAATCAAGCCTTTATAACATATTTTTAGATGAAAAAGATAACAGACTATTAATTTTTATATACATAGAGCACCAAAACCCAGTTTATTTACTAATATACAGATATAAGTACAAGTCAATAAATATTATTTCAAAAAGTAATTCAATGGTTTAATATGTTTTGTTACTAAAAACAGATAACACACACAAATCAGTCGAATGTTGGAAAATTTGAACTCTTTCACCCAAACCCTTCCTTGTCAACCCTGAAAACTGGATAATATTGGATATAAAACTGCAGAAAAGAAAACAATCATTATTGTCGTCAAAGGAGTAACCTTTGTCCCAGAGATGGCGATAAACTACTAAGTCTTGACTTGTTTATTGTAAATGTGAAATTTCCTTTAGAAATTGTCCATTGCTCAAGTTGCCCCCAAAGGTGTTTCTCCCTGAGCAGTGAGTAAAATCCTTGATATGAAAAGCTCCCACTGACAAACATTTTAGTTTGTTCTTAAGAAATAGCTGTATTAGGCTTGAATTAGGTGTAAAATGACTCATTCATGAATAATCACACATACAACATACTTTGAACTTTATACGTAGTTGACAGTTGCTCAAGACAGTTAAAGTCAGAATTGAAATGCCTCTGCCTATTTGATTAAACTGTACAGTTCCGTTTTATAGGTATTTGTGTTTTATTTTTGTGTTTTTTACAGTCGGATCCCCTTTCAGTTTATAGCAAACCAAAGCCTGACTGAGAAATTTAATCCTGTCTCTTTTCTCCCCTCTGCTTCAGTTTGAAAACATGCTCTCACTTCTCTGTTATCTTTATTACCTTATTTGTGTGTGACAGAACTTCTACACTGAACTCATTGTTAAAATATTTCTCCTAACCTTGTGAAGAATTGAATTGTCTACCCTCTGTCTCTCTGTCTTTTAGTGTGGACAAGATGCACATGATGCTGACAGAGCTCTGCTCCTCCTTCAGTCTCAGCGCAGACTTTCTGGTCTTCGAACATGTTGTGATTCCAGCAGAGTTCCTCCTTTCCCAGCTGGAGATGCGTCTATCGGAGTAAGCTGACTAAAACCTTGAAGAGGATTGTGATTTAAAGAATCCTAATATCAGAGATAACGTCCCTGAAGTAACAGTTTGCTAAGAATTGATATTTTGTTCATTAATTATTTTGTCATGCCACTAGATTTCTGCCCCATTATTTAAAGGGACTATATTATGCTACTTTACAGCTTTCCACTTCTGGGATAGACAAAAAAATTTTACCGTTATATAGTATTAATTTGTCCTGAAATGTAACTTATATCCTGAACTTAATTTTGGACCACGAAGTAAAACAGTTTGTTTCTGTATATATTCCCGCCTCCTGCCG
Organism: Apricaphanius iberus; assembly: GCA_028564705.1. Classification (NCBI taxonomy): domain Eukaryota; kingdom Metazoa; phylum Chordata; class Actinopteri; order Cyprinodontiformes; family Aphaniidae; genus Apricaphanius; species Apricaphanius iberus. The sequence goes on along the minus strand of JAPXFQ010001338.1, from coordinate 478,373 downwards.
CCCCTTCCCCTCCTCCCTCCCCTCCTCTGCTCCTCTCCGGTGCAGACCTGCTCTGACTGTGAAAAACAGCTGAACCTTATGTGAAACATGAGTCCTACTTTAATTTTAAGTGCACCAAGTACCAGTATCCAGGCATTACATGGAGCCGAAACCAACATAAGTCCAGAAAGAAATCTTTCCAACCCAGTATACAAAAAAGCCGTGGCTGTTGTTTGACCCAGTTTACTGATCATCATGAGATGCTACAGATCAATTAATTAACCACAAAATGCTGTTATAAGATCACATAAGCAGCTTGATACATGGCTAACCCACATTAGCAATTAGCATGTTACTGCTTACTTCTCTGTCCATCAGGTGTCTTTGATCCAGCTGCTGTTCTTTAGGAATGTAGAATTAAGTCCTGTTATCCAGGCAGCCAAGCAGGCGTGTTCACAGAGAAAGTGAAACTCCAACAAAAAAAGTTGTTTCAGTTGGTAAAACCCAGCTATGAGCTTTGAGTAGGCGGAAGGTGTGTTTGCAACTCTACCAGAGGTAGGCAGCTCTCTCTGCAGGGGTGGTGCAGACACCTCTATCACTTCCTAGTGGTAAGATAGTGACGTAAGATAAAAAATGAGTAAAACTCAGTCGTTTTCCAGTAGAGGGAGGGGCAGCTGCTCAGAGATCAGGATTCAGGAGGATTACTCAGACATGTGTGAATTAAGCCAAAAATCCCTCTGGTGGGGTTTTTTTTGTGAGAGAATTGCATTACCAGATCATTGAAACATCCAAAATGTTATTTTTGCATTTTATAGGCCCTTTAAGGCTTCTTCAGATTAAACAGAACGTTATTATAAATAGAACCTATATGCATATTAAAAAATACACTACCTTGTGGGTCAGAGCAGGATGTGACATGGAACTGTTAAACCATTAATGTATATTTCCATCCAATACTAATATTAATATCCAATATATAATTTTTAAACTATCAACTTTTTATTGGTATGTGTTTTTTCTTTTATATCTCTGTCATCTTGTGTAATTGTTTGACGAAGTCAGGTTTACTTTCTGATTCCTTCATGTTTGGCACCCTGGGTCTAAAAATCTAAGCAGAGATCCCTGATGTCATTCCTTGGCTCTTCCCATTTCAGTTTGAACTGTTTATATAAGCTTTTGGTCCCAGAGTGACCTAATGATGCTCTGGATATGTTCTGTTTTGTCTCTGTGGTTGATGACTATCTACCCTGTCACATCAAACTTAGCTCCCTAGAGTAACAGCATTCTTCAAGTGATTGGTCTCTGTGGCTCAAGCTAGAAATAAAATAGGTGAGAGAAAGTGAGAGAAAGACAGGCCTTGAAAAATAAGTAAACTAATTTCCTGTGAAGCCCTGGAGCCCCAGACTCATTGACTTACGCTGCCAAGCCACCATGGCTCGTTTAACCACTTTTAAGACCCCATCTGAGAACCGTCAGTCAGCTGACAAGTGACACTGTTTAAATATGTTTCTTCAGAATCATCATTAAGATGACCAATTACAACCAGACCACCCAGGAAATAACACGCCCCTCTGACCTGCTGGCTGGGATAAGATCCTACACAGCCAGTATGCACAGCCTGTCGAGCTACATCAACGTGGACGTCACACGACTGGTGAAGAGTGTGCTGCTGCAGCAGACACAGCCGCTGGACTCCCACGGAGGGGTGACGGTTACACACTACTACACGACCTGGTGGGTGTGGGCTATACAGCTCCTTGCAAAAGTATTCATACCCCTTAAACTGTTTCTCATTGTGTTATGTTACTTTCATTGATAATATTTTAAAGGGGTTTTATTTCAGTGACCAATGAAAAGGAGTGCATAAGTGAAAGGATACATGTTTTACAAACTTTTTGTAAAGAAAGAAATCAAAGATGCGGAAAGCCTAGTTTATACATCTCCGTTTTGACGGAAATGAATTAACGCAGCACAATTATCTGTGGACGCAAAGGCTCTCCGACACCTATTCAAGGACGGACGGAGTCGATCCCTATTTTTTAGCTATCCGTCAGCGGAGCGGGTTTGCCTGTGATTGTCAGTTCAGCAACAGCCAGAGATCATTTCATCAGAATGGTGCTCTATAGTGGCTGTAATCAATAGTTAATGCAGCGTTTGGACACTATATTCTTTATATTGAAAGCATAATTTATCTAATCTTTTTGAACACAAGGAGGTGTAGAGAAACAACAAAACAGGCTGCTGTGTTTGTTTACATGCATTTTTAGAGTATTCTATCAGCTGCACTTCAGGTATAAAGCTTAACAGCTTAATCAAAACTTTCTGTCGTACATTGCTCTTTGAGGGGGGCAGTGGTGGCTGGCCAATAGGTGGCGCTAGGGCACCACCCCACCACTCACAAATTGTCATATTACCTTAAATTAAACTTGGAATTTTTTTATAATAACATAAAACATATTTCGAAATATATGAGTGTTTTCTTTAAGATGCGCAAGATAATTATTTTAAAGTTTATGGTGAGCTGAGTTTTTACACTCATTGGCGTTGTCTGACTGAGGATGTATTCCCACCTTGGGGCGCAAAAACCTTGGCCCATAGACGCTTGTTAAAAGTTGTACATTCACAGTAGCTCCTCTTACATACAAGAGATGGGACGGAGCGAGGTTTACATATCGCCCCCCTCATATGGAGCTAAATCAGGGCTATAATGTTTGTTTATTTGAAAGAAATATTTGACATTGAAAATATGTAAGCTGAAAATGAAAGTCAAGTTTTTATTCTGAACTTCCAACAACCAAAAATTGGATTCAAAATAAAGAAAAATGTATTGCATTTTTTTTTTCAATTTCAGCTGCATTTTTATTTTGTATGTTTCTAAATAAATTTTCATTCAAAAGTTTCAGGAATATATATATATTTCAAGTTTTAGATTTTTTTTCCTTCAATTTAAGATGTTTTTTTCAGATTTAGATCTTTCTTATCAAGGTCAAAGCCGTTCTTTACTATATGAGATTTTTCTTCCAGGTTCAGATCCTTTTTCTTTACTTTCAGATTCCTGTTTTTCAGTTTCAAACTTTTGTCACTGATGTGGCGTGGTGGGCGGGGCTACACAGAGAGGGGAGTGGTATAATTAGTGAGCACAGGAGGCTGAAGATGTTCCCTTATTTGTTGCATATTTATTCTAAAATTAAACACTTACCTGGTCGCTCATAATTGATCACTTTTACAGCATTATTTGTACAGTATTGACTGAAACAAATGTAATAACTGAGCTTTAGTGGATAAACATGATATATTCTCTTCCGATCATGTAATAAAAATATGTACACGATGGGTTTGATAGATTATGTTTATTCCCACCTTTCCTGAAGGCAACATGATAGAGGGAACATCTTCAGCCTCCTGTGCTCAGCTGCCAGCATAGACTGTAAAAAAACTGCCACTCACGATTCCACTCCCCGCTCTGTGTAGCCCCGCCCACCACGCCACATCAGTGACAAAAGTTTGAAACTGAAAAACAGGCATCTGAAAGTAAAGAAAAAGGATTTGAAACTGGAAGAAAAATCTGAAAAAATAAAAAAGGACGGCTTTGACCTTGATTAGAAAGATCTAAATCTGAAAAAAAAACATTACCTAAAACTGAAGTAAGAAAAATAACTCAAACTTGAAAAATATATATTACTGAAACTTTTGATTGAACGTTTATTTAGAAAAAAAAAAAAAAATAGCACATTTTAATTAATAAAAACATTCAATACATTTAGTTTAATTTTGAATCCAATATTGTTTTTTTTCAAAGTTCAGATTAAAAACTTTACTTTCATTTTCAGCTTGCATCTTTTCAATTTCAAATATTTCTTTCAAATAAACAAACATTATGGCCCTGATTTAGCTCCATACCCTCCCGCCATGGGGGTGACATCAAACCAATGTCAAGAACGTCTGTCATACATTGCAGCTGAATGACAGGTCTTGGGAGTTGGAGACAAACAAAAAGAGACGCAAAATGCAGGAAGAGAAAAAAGAATAATTCAGTTATAGCACTCCAAACAATGTAGTTTGAGAGTAAAATATACTAGGAGAAGCGTGAGGTAAAATAGCTTTGTCCTCATCAGCCAGATATCACGATCTATCAGCAGTAAAACAAGAGCATAAAAGTACAGTATGTATCTTGATCTATGCATGTTGGTTCTCTGTATAGCTTCAGTGCATTTCATAGTAAGTTACCGCTGTGTTATAAATGCACATTATTCATTAAAAGTGCTCTTTTCAAACTTAAATCAGTGCTGAAGTAGCTATGTAGACACTGCTACTTCACAATAAGAGCATTTATTCCTAATGTTTACATGTATGAGTGTTTTTATTCTTCATTTGAGATCACAATTACATTCATATCCCTCCTTACATTTATATAATTCAAACCTGTATCAGCAGTGTGGAAATATTAAAGAACAAAATAAATACAACAGCCTTTTCTCCAACTCATATTTTCTCATACTGTGAATTGCCTTAAGTGGAGCTCTGGCAGGTAACCCATGCAAACAGTCATCCCACCTTGAACCAGTACCTCAATAGATAGCTCAGTGTTTCCTCCTCTACAGTAGCAGTCTCTGTTGCAGCAAAACTGTTGAAGCCTGTGACTGAAATCCCTCTGTTGTTGTAGGATAGTCCCGTGAAGAGGATGCTCAGCGTTGTCCAACATTGATAAGAAACAGTCAGCTTTACATACAGAAAATGTTAACCAGTTAGTTTGGCTTAGCAACTGGCTAAAAGATAAATAGTTTAAAAGAGCCATGTGTGAATGTGATTGTTGAGTTCAAAACAAAAATTCCATTACTCCATTACTATTCCATTATGTGTATCCCTCATGCTGTCTCTGCCATTTTTTCTGATCTTCTGAGTCATATAGACAAGTTATCTTTTTAATTACTCTCTTTATTTCAACTTGTAAAGATGAAAGATGTTGTTCTGCTTCCCAATGTTCTTTTTTTCTGCACCACAGGTACCTGGAGGCTCTTTTACGTCAAGCAAGCAGTTCCCTGATCGTTCACTGTCCTACGATGCAGTGCTTTGTCAGTCAGACAACTGAAAATGAATTAAGCTTCAGAGCAGAGGAGTTCTCAGATGTGTCAGGTCAGCCCCAAAGCTTGAACAACGTATGAACATTACTCTGGCAATGGAAAAATGTATCTAGCAGTAAAACCTAAAATAGAGCATTTACTGGCTACACATCCCTTTTCCCAAAGTACAATAGATGTAATAATTTCAGCAGCCTTTCTTGTCTGTCTTTAATGTACAAGAAAACTCTCTACTGCTTAAGCATTTACACAAAACCGACATTTAAGACATTATTAAATGCAGAGATAAAAGTAAAGATAAAGGGATAACTTCATAGCAAGGTTAGTGAACATCATCACACTGTGAGGACTTTTTTATGATGAAGTTATTACCCTGGGAGATCCATTTCTTCTGTATTTCACATCAAATACGATCCTCACATAAGCAAACTCAAATGCATTTCCTGTATGAATGTTAAACACTTTTTTTTCCAAATTGTATTTTTTTTTAAAACATTAAGAGCAAAAAATATTTATTGGTTCAGATCAAGCGTTTTTCATTTAATCAAAAAAATTTATGCCAGGTCTTTGACTCAAATTCTTAGCTAGAAATAACGTGTTTTCCTTTAGAGTAACAATGTATGATAAGTTTCATGTATGAAAAAAACTTACATGAAAATGGGATTAATAACTGTCTCTATTCCCAGGCTCAATCCTATACCTGCATAGTGTTATGATTCCACATTCTGCAAAAACAATCGTACTTCCAGAAGAGATACTGCATATAAAGAAGCTATTTTTTTAACCTTATCACATAGTAAACTTTTTAAAACCTAAAAGAAGTACACAAGTACTCACACCAAAAGAATTTAAGTGAGTAATCTAGTTCCAAACTACATAACTCAACTGAGGTACTTTGGCAGAGGTCTGCGCTCTCCAAGAGCTTTTCTAGTTTATTTAATAAAACTGTGGATTACAGCAAAATAAGAATAAGAATAGACCTGTGTCTTTTATATGAACTTTTCCGTGTTTTTAAAAACTGATTAATTAGGACAGAAAAATTCTGTTCCGTCGTCATGAGCCCACAGGTTCCAGAAATGAGTCACTGTCTGCAAAATACATAACCTGCAGATCTGTTAACCATGTGCATGCAAAATGAGCTTTGTTGCTCAAGAGGATGTGGAGTTTGTCTTTATGTCGGTGTGCCGTGTTTTATTTCTCACCACTTGTCAGTTTATCCTGAAATTGCCTGGGTTATATAAATGTTATTGCCTATGACTTACCCTCCTTCTTTGTCACTTCTACACCACTAAAATAGCATCACTTGAGTCTTTTTTACAAGCATCTTCTCATTCCACCTCCACATTACCTCAGAGTAGCAGCAGAGCTTCTCATGAAGGCTGTGTTCACTCTACTGCACACTTTCATGTGTATGCCGGCGAGCATGAACATTGCACATGCATCACAAGGACGCCTCTCTATTTAAGTTATCGCCTCCACACATTGTCATCCCCTCTCTCTATATTTATTCATCCTCTCTGCCCAGTCCATTACCTACTGTACCTCAAGTTTCCGCCTCACATTCTTTTCCTTCTATATTCTCTCACATGTTATGATGTTGGAAGTGTTAAAGCTACATCTTTCTTGGTTCCTTAATTCAGCTTGCTGATCGAATTTACTGTTTGCAAAATGAAAATGAGAGTCAATTATTGTATTGTAATTGCAGCTGTTCTGCTGTAAATCCACCATCCCTGAAATCCTCAATTGTTAACTTAATAAAATGTTTTCTACAGAGTTACAGGCCCTGGCAGAACTGATTGGTCCATATGGCATGAAGTTTCTTGGGGAGAACCTGATGTGGCACATAACATCTCAAGTCACAGAGTTGAAGGTACGGTGTGATGTTAAAATAGATAGCTAAATCAATACATTTTAGCTATAAGAGATTATTAGGGCCATTGTAAACAAAATAAAATAAAATAATCTGCCATGGAGGTGTAGATTTCTGAGTAAATTTATAAAGTAAATTTGTAATAATAAAAAAAAAATCAAAACAGACTAAGAAGTTTTCTTAGATCATAAAAGTTGAAACATTTTTGACACAGACATCATTCCAATTGGGCTGCACGGTGGAGCATTGGTTAGCACTGTTGCCTTGCAGCAAGAAGGTTGTGGGTTCGTATCCATTGATGCATAGAGTTTGCATGTTCTCCCCGTGCATGTGTGGGATCCCTCCAGGTACTCCGGCTTCCTCCCACAGTCCAAAAACATGACTGTCAGATTAATTGATCACTCTAAATTGTCCTTAGGTGTGGGTTTGTGCGTGCTTGGTTGTTTGTCCTGTGTGGCCCTGTGATGGACTGGCGACCTGTCCAGGGTGTACCCTGCCTCTCGCCCGTTGACAGCTGGAGATAGGCACCAGCCCCCCTGCGACCCCTTGAGGAACAAGTGGTTAAGAAAATGGATGGACATCATCCAATTTTTAAGGGGAAAATGTGGAATGTGTGCATCTGGATATTTTCAAAACTGTAAGTGGTATATCCAGGCTCTTTTGTTGTATTAAAATTAGATTTCTCGGGTGCAGACTTGATGCAGCTGTGTTGCAACCTCTTCCTTCCAATCTCAGGTATATATTCCCGATTGTGTTTGAGGTGTTTATGATGAATCTGCACCTGGTTCTAATACAGTAAAAGAGCCTGGATCTGTCCCTTACACTTTGGAAAATATCCATAAGTGCATTCCTTAAATTTACTATCTCAATCTAGAGGATTTCTGTCACTTTGTGTTGCAAATTTCTGACTTTAAAAATGTCAGTCAAATTTCTCACATAACAAAAAAGATTTAGGTAGTTCATAAAATCTATATAAAAAACATTATCTTGTTCCAAAATAATGAAATACATTATGTGAAAAAAATAGTAATTCTCCTCCGTATTTGGCAAAACACGGGCGCTATTTGACAGGAACAAAAACCTACTTTTGGACAAAGCATAAAAAATAGGGACCACTCTTTTAAAAGATACGGTTTAGTTCAATATATTTATCATTTATTTGGAAACACCATCCTTAAATAAAGTAGTTGTTCTGCTCTTTCTCTACACTGTGCTATGGTTACTTACAGTATCTGAGCTCCATTAATTATGGCTTTTTCCCCTTCTTCTCTGCACACAAGTTGCTCAAACTTACTTTGATCAGCTGCTCTGAAACGGAAAACTCTCATCATGCCGCATTTCAGAGGTAATCAGCTTAACGTTTAGTGTTGCGCTCAGACTTTGTTAGACCTATTTTTTTTCTAAGTCCACCAAAATATTACTTATATGGACAAATATGTGGTTGAGAAAAGGAGCACAGAGAAAGTAAGTAGTTCCCTCATGACAATCTGAGGGGGAGTAAATTGAACTTCCCTCTGTGGAAAACTGCATTGAGAATGATTTTTATCTTAATTAGATGTACCAAACCTGTATGAACACGCAGGGTTTTTTTTCGGGGTGGAAAATAATTTTTCCTACATATAAGAGATTGTTTAATACTGCTGTGCTGTGCAGAGCTCACCATCTTCCCCTGTGACTGATGCAAGGTCTTGCAGGGGGTACTGATAGACAGATCAGTTTCAGCTTTGGCTTTTATAGCTTTTCACAACTCAAACCTGAAGGATGTTTAATTTTTTATATCACTTTATTCTCTCCTGTTAGAAAATGGTTATTGAGAATATGGATATCCTGGTACAGATGAAAAACAACTTCGACAAGCCAGAAGAAATGGCCAATCTAAAAAAGAGGCTGACAGGTGAGAAGTGGCCATGGGGAAGATAAGAAATAGAAATGTGAAAATGGAGCTGAGGGACACCAGGAGGTCAGCTGCAAAGCACAAAGCAAAAAGAAGAAAAAGATTAGAAGGATGTTTGTAAGAACTGAAAAAGTATATATGACTCACACTGTGTGCAAAACGTTTTTTTTGCCAATTTTTTATGCTCATTGTCATATAAGCTACAGTTTCAGAAGTTAAATGATAGGCAAGTGATCATATCAGAAGTCCACAATTTACATAATGATACAAGCTGATAAGAAACACAGCCACAATTAGTCACCTCAGAGAAAGTGTGGCTAAATGCGGCTGTAAGCTTCTTTCAGACATACTGATCTGTTTTTTTTTTTGCTTTGTCAGGTGGAGAGAATGTCCTGAAAAGGATGACCATCATCGGAGTGATCCTCTCATTCCGATCCATGGCAATGGACTGTCTGAAAGATGTAATTTTTTTATCATACAACTGATGTTAAAATTGTATATATTTTGAAGCTGATGAATGCTAAAATAGTTCAAAAATATATTTCACACATAAAGATCCAAATTAATCATATAAACTTTACATCATAACGCAGACCCTCATAAAAGTCAGAATTAAAACATATACACATTTTTCAACTATTTTTTTCATCGTATCATATGTTTTTATGTATGTTGGGTTTTTCTTTAGGCAAGTAGCTTTGGTAATAATATAGGATTCCTGGTTTGGTTACAATATTCACTTCACAACCACAAGATTATAAACCTCTGCTGTGCAGGTCTTTCTGTTTGCGTGTTCTCCTCATATGTTTAGTATGTCTGGTCTCTTTGGGATTATTATTAATAGTATTGTATGTAAGGAAGAGAGAATAATTTTAAACCAACAATTTTAACTACACTATATTTGATGTGACTAGAAGGTATTTCACAATATATTCAGTCATTCCTGTTAATAGATACATTCACACACTGGTAAAGATAAGCTATATAACAGCAACGCCTTGGGGCCACACTCCCAGAGGCAAGGCTGCCATACAATCAGAATCATCGGGGCTTGTGATCACCACCAGCAGGCCAGGCGGGTGAAATGTCATGCCCAAGGACAGAAAAACTGAGACAAACAGAGCAAAGGCTCAAATCGGCAACCCTCTTGTTACAGGACAAATTCCTACCTCCTAAGCCACGCCTATCCCAAAATAGATGTTCATGATTGTATTGATCCGTTCTTGAACTTCTTTAGGGCACGATCTAGAGCAGTGGTTCCCAACTTTTTTTTCCCTAAGGACCCTGTTGCTTGTGTCAAAGAGCAGCCCAAGTCCTACTGGCATGCATACGTTAAACTAATTAATCACAGTTTTTCTGAATTGCTAAAACATGAACATTCATTCTTTAAACCAAATTCTCAGTGTCCTAAACTCAATTTTCGAATCACAGACTATTTTGTCCAGACCTTAAACCCTGGTCAGGTACTTGGAACGAATTTTCATAACTCCTCCATTCTTTTTCTCAAAACCTTAAACATTTTCTAAATCATTAAACAAATTTCACAATTCTTTATTAAAATTCTAAACACAAGCAGAATGTGAAGAGAACTAAAACACATCAGCTGTATTTTACATGAAGCAACTCAAAATTCAATACACAAATATTCAGTAATGTGAGCAGACCAAATGTCCAGTTCAGAGTTCACAGGTGACGCATACTGTATGCATCAATAATGGACATATACAGAGAGGAAGATTCTGTGTGAGAGGTGGTGGATGAGGAGGAGGGGGACAAGTACGACCAAGAACACTCATTGCTAATAAATGTTGGCTAACTTTATTACACTATTGGGAATCTTGTAATTACAGGAATGTTTTTTTTTATTTTGGTGTTTATACTTTGTTTAGTTGTATTTTTATCCATATTCAGCACTTCATATCTCTCCTTAATCATAATATTTTTTGGTACATTTCCTATTGACGATTTGCCCTGAATGCTGTGTCTTCAATTATTTGATGTAGTGTCTAACTAATGTGGTGAATATCTTTTACTTGTTGTGTGTTTGAGGTGAGCACAGTGTTTGGTTTTGAACACATGGTGGTTGGTTTTGAGAAGAAAGTTTGATTTTGATGGAAAAGTCAAGAGTTTTCTGAATGTAGAGAAGGTTTTCAAATGTTCTTTAAGGTTTTAAGTCAAAGGGGTGGAGTTCTCAAGAAATATGTTTTAGCAAATTTGGAAAATTTAAAAAAATAAACAGCAATTGCAGGTTTCACTATGGGCTATGTAGACTATTTTCATCAGAATAAGAATCAGAATCAGCTTTAATGGCCAAGTATGACACATACAAGGAATTTGACTCCGGCAACTTTTCTCTCCAGTACAGAACTTAAATAAGTGAAATTAAAACGGAAAAAATAAAATAAATACAAATAAATAATAAAGGATAATATATACACCAAACCAGGGTTATTGTACAGTAAGTATATACAGCAGTGCAGAGTTTTAGTTTATTGTTCATGTGAATGGACTCAGACTCTGTGACTATTCAGAGTTCATCAGAGCGACAGCCTGGGGGAAGAAACTGTTCTTGTGTCGGGTGGTTTTGGCGTACAGCGCTCTGTAACGCCGGCCTGAGGGGAGGAGCCTAAACAGATTGTGGCCAGGGTGTGAGGGGTCAGTGGTGATTTTTCTGGCCCGCTTCCTGACCCTGGCCTATATAGGTCCTCAATGGAGGAGGTCCTCGATGGATGAGGTCAGGACAGACTGGACTATTGCTGTGTAGAATATGGTCAGCAGTTCCTGAGGCAGGTTGAACTTTCTGAGCTGACGCAGAAAGTACAGCCTTTGCTGGGCCTTCTTCCTTATAGAGTCAATGTGGGAGGTCCACTTCAGGTCCCATGTGATGGTGGATCCTAGGAACCTGAAAGACTCTACTGTGGGGACTGGCCTGTTGGTGATTATGAGAGGAGATGTTGATGGGGGTCTCTTCCTGAAGTCGACTGTCATCTCCACAGTTTTGAGTGGGTTTAGCTCCAGGTGGTTCTGACTGCACCAGAGGACCAGCTGTTCCACCTCCCTTCTGTATGCAGACTCGTCGCCGTCACGGATGAGTCCAATGACGGTGGTGTCATCTGTAAACTTCAGGAGTTTCACAGAAGGGTCTCTTGACGTGCAATCAGTGGTGTAAAGGGAGAAAAGCAGTGGGGAGAGAACACATCCTTGGGGGGCGCCGATGCTGAGGGACCGGGTGCTGGATATGAAGTTACCCAGTTTCACCTGCTGCCTCCTGTCAGTCAAGAAACTGGTAATCCACTGACAGGTGGAGGGAGGCACGGTGAGCTGGGACAGTTTTTGGTGGAGGAGCTCTGGGACGATGGTGTTAAATGCAGAGCTGAAGTCCACAAACAGGACCCGAGCGTAGGTACCTGCAGAGTCTAGATGTTGCAGGATGTAGTGGAGAGCCTAGATGTTGCAGGATGTAGTGGAGAGCCATGTTGACTGCGTCATCCACTGACCTGTTTGCTCTATAGGCGAACTGCAGGGGGTCTAGCAGGGGATCCGTGATTTCCTTCAGGTGGGACAGCACCAGTCGCTCAAAGGATTTCATGACCACAGATGTTAGGGCAACTGGTCTGTAGTCATTTAATCCTGTGACAGGGGACTTCTTGGGAACCGGGATGATGGTGGAGCGTTTGAGGCAGGAGGGGACCTCACACAGCTCCAGGGAGTTATTGAAGATCTGAGTGAAGATGGGAGCCAGCTGGTCAGCACAGACTTTCAGACAGGACGGAGACACTCCATCAGGACCTTATGCCTTCTTAATCCTCTGTCTCTGAAATAGTTGGCGCACATCCTGTTCACAGATCCTCAGCGTAGGCAGGGGGTCAGGTATGGGGATGGTTTGGGGTGATGCTAGGCCTTTTGTGATGGAGATGGTGGGGGAGGTGGAAGGTGTGAAAGTGGTTTCAAACCTGGAGAAAAAGTCATTGAGGTCCTCAGCCAGGCGGGGGCTCCCCACAGGGTGGGGGGATGGTCTCCTGTAGTTGGTGATGGTCTGCAGGCCCTTCCAAACTGCAGAAGAGTCGGTGACAGAAAAACACTCCTTCAGTTTTGCACTGTAGTTCCTTTTTGCTGCCTTGATCTCCTTTGCCAGCTTGTTCCTGGCCTGCTTGTACAGGTCCCGATCCCCACTCCTGTAGGCCTCCTCCTTGTCCTGGCGTAGCCGTCTCAGTTCTGCAGTGAACCATGGTTTATTGTTGTTGAACATGTAGAAGGTTTAGTCTGCACACACATGTCCTCACAAAAGCTGATGTAAGATGTCAGAGTGTCAGTCAGTTCGTCCAGGTCTGAGGCTGCTGCTTTAAAGACGCTCCAATCAGTGCAGTAAAAGCAGGCCTATAACTGGATCTTTGACTCATCTGTCCATCTCTTCACAGTTCTTACTACAGGCTTAGCAGATTTCAGCTTCTGCTTGTAAGATGGGATGAGGTGGACCAGGCAGTGGTCAGAAAGTCCCAAAGCAGCACGGGGGACAGAGCGATATGCATTCTTTATTGTGGTGTAGCAGTGGTCTAAAGTATTCATGTTCCTGGTGGGACACGTCACGTGTTGTCTATATTTAGGCAGTTCAAGTTTGAGATTTGCTCTATTAAAATCCCCGAGAATGATAAGCAGAGAGTCCGGGTGAGTTTTCTCCCCGTCTGTGATCTGGTCGGCGAGGTGATGTAACGCATCTGTTACACACGCCTGCGGTGGAATGTATACAGCGACCAGCACAAACGAGGCGAACTCCCGCGGTGAATAAAATGGTTTACAGTTTATGAAGAAAGACTCTAGGTGAGGGCTGCATGTCTTCTTTAACACTGTGACATCTGTACACCAACCTTCGTTAATGTAGAAACACGTTCCTCCTCCCTTTGACATCCCAGACAGTTCCGCGCAGCGGTCCGCTCGGAACAGCTGGAAGCGCGGCAGCTGTAGTGCGCTGTCCGGGATGTGTTCACTGGACCAGGTTTCAGTGAAGCAAAAGGCGGCAGAACGACGAAAGTCTGAGTTCTTGGATAGGAGAAGGAGTAATTCATCCATTTTGTTAGGCAGAGAGCGAACGTTCCCCAGGTGTATGGATGGGAGAGCGGTGCGTAATCCCAGCTGTCACAATTTAACGAGCACACCAGCTCGTTTCCCTCGTCTGCGTCTCTGTCTAAATCCACAGAGCGCTGCTGCTCCTCCAGTCAGAATCTCCATAAAGTAGTCTGGTTGTTTAAAAACCGGTGAAAAATGTCCGGCACTGGATAGCCCTATTTGTAGGATTTCCTCTCTGCTCATTTTAATAGCAGAGGGAGTGCAGAAAAGTACGCAAAAAAGTAAAATTGTAACAAGTACTAGGGAGCGAAGTACCGAGGCGTCCATCAGCGGCGCCATCTTAGATCATTTTCTCTTTTGTATTTTATAAATGTAATATTTATTAATATAATTTTGGTAACCTTACAGATGAAATTCTGCAGAGCCTTTGCGATCTCTAGGGAACCCCTTGGGGAGTCTGGGACTCCAGGTGGCGAACCACTGATCTAGGACATTAGTTGTGCCCTGCTGACATATTTTTACCTACTTCATGTTGTCATGCAGGTTCTATTTAAGTGATTTCTTAATTATAGAGGATATCCTGCACCACTGTGTCTTATTAAATTGAACTGACCTCATCCAAACTGTGGCTAATCACAGTTAATTCATAACCTAAGAACATTAATATCATTCAATCAATGAAATTAAGGATTCTACTCTTTCTATATTTTTTGACTAAATTAGTTAAATAATCTAAAAAGGATGAGCACAAAACCGAAGCTGAGCAAGTATTTAAGTAGGGCTATGCCTTGTTGCTGCAATGTAATTAGATTTTTGTTTTCTGAATGAAGAACTCTCATCCACAGAATAAATGTGTGTATCTTACTAGTATAACATGCATGCAATACATTTAAGTATTTGTCTTTTATAATTGTGCAAGTATCTGCTTTACTTACTTTGTAACCATGTTGTTACATTGTGACCTAGATCCTGCGAAAACATTGCCCATTCCTGATGGCACCCATCGAATGTCTAAGGGATTTCATCTCACCTGAAACCGACATCAAGGTAAAAAAAATGCTGTTTTCAAGCTGGATTTAAAAAAATGCATCCATAAGGAGATACATAGCAAAACATTCCATCTCTCATAAGTTTTAATCTCAGCTATTTAACAGACTTTGATATCTTTAAGTTGCTTCATTAAAATACTATTAAAGTGATTTGTCTCCTTGCAGAACATAGTGTTGATCTGATACGAAGTGCCTTTAAGTAATGGATAATACTTAAAGCTGCATTGTGTATTATTTTTGTAAAAAATACTTTTGGAAATTTTCCTAGGTTTTTCATGTCCTGATGAAACAATTGAATCTAGTACTTTTGCTGTGGTTGCATGTAGAGGTTGCAGTTCCATTGATCTTGAGTTGATTTGGGTAGGTACCACATTTTGAGAGCATACACACATACCCACATATACGCACTCAGGATGAGGGAGTGTTCTCTGTCAGTTAGCTGCTAAGAAGCTAAGCTAGCCAGCCCAGACACCTACACAAACTCTACATAAGTCAAAGAAGAGAAGAATTTTGTCCAGTGCCACAAAAACCGCAAAACTAGCCTCAGACCATTGTAGATCTTGGACTAATAAGCACGTGTTGAACGTCATGTGAGTGATTGCCACACGGATAATTCTCAGCAAACTCAGAGCAGCTTCAAAAGCAAATATGAGTTTGGAAGCCTGAGAGGAACGAGATGTAACAGCTCTTTAGTACCCACCAAATTGAATTCCTGATTTCCCTCTGGGGCAGTCTTCGTGACTGTGACTCATGAACTCTCCCTCCTCTTTCTTACGTCTGGCTTCTGAGTGAGGCATGACAGGCGTGCCACCGCCTGGTCCAGGATAACCCCAAAGACGTCAGCAGCCCTTTCATGCCTCCGTGAGAGAGTCTGATCGCGGCTACAGCTCTGCACTCTGAACCACATCAGTGGAAAGATTCTGCTTAGAGAGGCCAACCTTGCATGCAACCAGAAATAGGCCAGACCAAGAAGTTGTGTCAAGACAAAGACACCTTCCACTGATTTAGTGTCTGTAGAAAAAACTATGTGAAACGGTGCGCTCATGTTTCTGTCACAAAAAAGAAAACGTCATATTCCCATCCCCCTGGCTGTTGCATTGAGATATGTTGTGCCACAATCTCAATAAAACCATAAAAAATTATATTTGAACTTCAGTTAACCTGATCTGCCAGGAGAAGGGAAACTGCACTGACTTTGGAAAGTGGTTAAATGAGCTTTCTGCGATTTTGTTATGTCTTTACAATTAAAGGTTTGAAACTTGTATGGTTATGCTCCTCCAGGTGACTCTGAGTGTTTTTGAGCTGGCTTCTGCTGCAGGGTTGAAATGTGATATTGACCCTGCCCTTGTTGCAGCTATTAGCAATATGCATACAGGTAAGATATAAGTTCTCCTTTTCAACACATGCCATGCAACATATAATTCATGAAACCAAGGACCTAATTCACTTAAACATTTTCATCCTTTCAAAATATTGCAGATAATACATCGATTGAAGAAGAGTTTAAGCTGTCTCGTTTGTTACTGGTCTACGTCGCAGTGTCGCTGCCTAGCCTCGCTCTGGATCCCAACTCTTTGTACAGCCGAGAACATGGAGGTGCAAAATCACTTGCTCTTTTCAGCTGCTACAGACTTTGCTTGACAGTAATTTCTCTGCAGACAGACAAGTAAACACTAATCAGTTGTTCCTTGAGCAATTATTCACCAGCTGCTGATAGTGTATATAAAGGACACTCCACCCAGAAAGACTACCATCATACTTTCCAGTCTGATACGGTCCGGAGCAAAGCCCGTACGTTAATAAGAAACACATTTGTTGAGAGCCTTTCGTTTACAGATAACTCCGGCTGACGTGCATTGATGCAGTTACTCTTGGCATGCAGCCCTGATGACCCTAACTGGTTGGCTTTGAGCCTAGACTGAAACATTAAGAGCAGCAAATTGCCAAGATTTCTATCATGGCATACAGTGGCTTTAGTCTGATTATTTTCTTTGTCCTTATTTTCCATTGACATAACTGAAATAAATTAACCCGGTGAGCCTGTGGAAATATGTTCAGCAAGCTTCCTCTTAAGAGTAACAGTTAAGTAGATTTCTGTAAACAGCCCAACCACAAAAAAAAAAAACATCCTCTATACGTGGCTCAAGAGAGAACATGCTTTTACACAGTAATTTTTGATTAAGCTTTTTCCTGATTCTCTTTCTTAGGTCACAACAACAACATCCACTGTTTAGCTGCAGCGATAAATCAGCTGGCTGCGGCCATGTTCACTGTCCAGAACAAGAACATCGAGCAGCAACTCAAAGAGTTCCTACTGGTAAGCACAATGAAACTAAATATGATGTAAAAAAAAAAAAAATGATACCCATACGATGTAGACATGGTACCAAAAAGATACTTTTAGGGTGGTTCTGGTGTTATTTGCGGGTTAAATACAGAAGTGGTGACTATTGGGTACTTACAGGGAACTGCCAGGGCACCCAAAGTGTTTCCTAGCTTACAGGACTCAGAAAGGGTACGTTCAGGAGCAGGTACAAGGTTACCTGTGAGTTACATACTATAATACATTCAGGCAGGGTACATCTCTGGTACCTACAATTACTTACAGGCTACCTGTAGGCTAATTACATCTTACACTTGAGTTATCCATAGGAGAACCCTTCATTTAAAAAAATTGGAGTACCTATGGGTCATGTACAGTGGAACTTAAACTAGGTTAATATAGTTGTTCCTTTTTAATCAAAAGTACTGTAAAGTATTCAGAGTTTAGGCCTCTAAAAATATCCAGTTGAAAAAATATTAAAGAGGATAATCACCAATTAAATGACTAGCTGTCTTTCAAATCCGGGCAGTAACAAGCATTAGAGGTACAATGTGTATTTTTTTTAAACTTTCAAATGCTTTGTATCCTGTTCACAAACTTGTCCCTTTTCCTTTATTTCTCACTGATGTATATTGTAAGTATTCCTAATAACTTGAAATTTTACATTTTTATATAAACGGAGGTTTACCCTCCATAGTCATTGTTGACTTGTTTCACATCCTGTCCTAAAAACACAACTGTTTAAGAATTTGTAGCAGTTCTCCTTCTCCCTATAAATGTTGTGTGTGGGTTGGTGTAGGTTATCTGCCTCTCTGTGTGTCCTCTGCCTGTCTAAAATGACACCAGACAGTATCTGAGTCCATTTAGAGAGGTGAAAAATAATACTACAGACTTTAATACCTGACATATATTCAAACAGGATAACAAAAAAATAGCCTCAAAGATATAAAACTAGAAAAGCATTCAAAGGTGCAGACTCCGCCCCCTCGCCCCGTGTTGGGATTTAACTTTTACTTTTGGTAGTTTTCTAATAACATACCTAGTAATGAGACTTTGATCTGTGTTCATGCTATTGCTGTGCTGTTCCAGCAGAGAGGAAATATTTGTGCATGTGTGAACAATTTAAGGTGTATCAGCTAGCTCTCTGAGATGGGAGAGGAGTCCAACATTGCACCACTGGTCAGTGGGTGGATATGCGTTTCATGTGGGATCAATCCCAAAATTTAATCAGTTGTTCCTGGTCTTGTTCCGGACATTTGCTGAAAATTTCATCAAAATTAATCCATAACAGACAGACAGAGGTCCATAAAATAAAGATAACAATACAGTTTGCTTTTTAGATAAGGTTGCAGTCATTGCAAATTTGCTGGCTTTTATTCGTCAAGAAATACAGCAAACCTAATTAGCATTAACATAGCTAATGTAAAAAAAATTTTTTTATTACTCAACACATATGTAGATACATTTTAGAAAAGAATACAGATTAAATGAGCCTACGTGATCGCTCATTTGTGTTATGGAGTATCGTAGCTGCAGTACCTACTCTGAACTGCTTGGCGCAAAACTTTTTTTTTTAAACCCTGTACCACTTACTGAGGGCCTCAGTAAGATTCAGAGAAGGCTTTAGATGTGTCATAAAGTGGACTTTAACTTATTCAATAAGGCAAAAGACCAATGAGTATTTTCATGAATTACCTGGAAAATATTTCAGTTAAAAAAGCTTTCTCAAGATATTTGCAACCTTTTGATCCAGTTCAGGTCATCACCAGGTCCAGAATATTATTCCAGTAGTATGATGTGTCGTTTTTTTAAATTTACCACTTTGTCTTACAGCTGGCCTCCTCCACTCTGCTTCAGCTTGGACAAAACTTGGAACGAGTAGATGTCAAAAATAGAGAATCGATCTACCTGCTCTTGCACATGGTAGGCCAGCTCAAAATCATCTCTGAATTGCCCTGGAAAGCACAACAGTGATTCAGTGAAAATAAACTTTTTATTTCTGATTGATATAGTTTGTGGAAGACTCCCCGTTTCTGAGCCAAGACATGCTGGAAAGCTGCTTCCCATATGTTCTCCTTCGAAATGCCTACAGGGAGGTGCACAAGACTTTTGTTCTTACTTTGGCCTGAAGACATTTTTGTCTAGATTCTTTATTGACCCAAAAATGTATTTTAAAGCAATTATTTTCTTTGTTTGTTTTCATTTGTTTTCTGCTTTGGATTCATCCACTTCTTCAACCTGGCTAATTATGCCTTGGACTTTTGACATTTTGATTGCTGAGAGAGAAAACACATTGTATTTACTTACATTAAATCAAAAATGTATTCCATTCCCTTCTGTTAACACAGACATACATAATGTAACTGTTATTTGTACTGAACAGATATAAAACTGATTTAGTGTTCCTAATATCACCTTAAATTATTTACGGCAACAAGTCAGGTATTTTCTGCATATCAAAATAATATTAGCACTCCAAAAACCTTTGGAAGGTTTTCTAATCATGAATAAAGTGAAAGAGTGATAATAAAAAAGCTGAATTTAATGTCTATAACCCATCTCCTTGTATTTAAGTCTTTGTATCTTTATGTTTTATGTACAATTTGCATATTGCATTGCAGCTTGCAGAAGTAAAAGTGTGACTAATTGTAGGCATCCCTTTTTGTGATTATCTTCTTCAAACCATCACTATCTCCCCGTTACTTTTCCTCCTCTGCTTCTTCCTCCCTTCCCATTCAACCAGAGCTGCAGCTGTTGTGTTTCCGCTCAGATTCCACACAAGAGATGCATACATTTATCTATCATGAGACTTTCTGTTTGTGTGTTGTGTGTGTGTGTGTGTGTGTGTGCGTGTGTGTTTTAGTCTTTTTGTGAGTTGTATTTAGGTTTTCAGTATCCTAGGCTTTGCCTCCTCCTGAGAGCTGGAGAGGTTGGATTCCCACCAGAGAGAATATTTGCATGAATAAACCGATGTGAAAGCATGAAACCAGCACGTCAAGGAATAAAAAAAGAAATTCACATGTAACATTGCTATAGCATTGGGCAAATGTTTGTTTAACATTGTTTTTTTCAACACACATTATCATATTTCAGCTAGAAGTTTTGCATAGTTTTTTTTTAAATAAAACCTAAAATTATTCTAACCAGAAACCTTACAAGCTTTGGTAGAAAAATCACACTTGTGTGGGTGTACTGTATGTGTGTGTGTGTTTGTAGAGGATGTACCATTGGTGGTGTTTGTTGTGTTAACAAAGCTGTAACTTGTTCAGGACAAAGACAGTTTTCAGTTTTTTACAGCATATCTAGGACATAAAGCAAGGCAATTTTATGTGTATAGCACACTTTCAACACAAGTTAATTCAAGGTGCTTAAAATGATTTGGCGATAAAGAAACCAAACATACGATAAAAGCATAGAAAGTAAAAACAGCAAAGACATACGATAAAATCATAGAAAGAGTAGAAAGAGAGCAATTAAGCATAAAACATGATTATCAATGAAAGAAAACATTTCAAACATGATCTGGTGGTAGAGAAAAAAAAAACAGCATATAATTAACAACAGCAATTTAGCAACAGTATAAAAAAATGATAGAACATTACTTTAAGGCAGCTCTAAATACAAGGGTTTTAATCTTTGATTCAAACTATCTTAATGATTCAGCAGCTTTGTAGTCATCTGGAAGTTTGTTCAAGATTTGTGGGGCATAGAAACTAAAAGCTGCTTCTACATGCTTGATTCTAATTCTAAGGATTTTTAATAAACTAGAGTTGGAGGACCTCAGCGTACTGCTGGGTTGGTATAGTGAAAACAAATCTTCAACATACTTTGGTGTTAAACCATTTAGTGATTCATAAACAAGTAGGAGCATGTAAAGTCTATTCTCTGAGCTACAGGGAGCCAGTGTAAGGACGTTAGAACTGGGGTGATGTGTTCTACTTTCCTGGTTCTAGTGAGGGTGCCAGCAACAGTCTTTCTGGATCAGCTGCAGCTGTCTGATTGACTTTTTAGGTAGACCTGTGAAGAAGCTGTTGCAGTAATAAATCCAACTAAAGATAAAGGCATTCATTAGTTTTCAAGGTCACTGTTGCAACATTAGCTCTTTAATTCAAAAAATGTTCTTCAGGTGATAGAAGGCTGACCTTGTTATTGCCTTTATGTGACCCTGGAGGTTCAGGTCTGAGTCCATTATTACACCTAGATTACGGGCCTGGTCAGTAGTTTCTAGCTGGATTAACTGAAGATTTGAGCTGACTCTTGATTGTTTCTCGTTATGTCCAAAAATAACTACTTCAGTTTTGTTTCTGTTCAGCTGGAGAAAAATATGGGTTATCCAGCTATTGATTTGCTTGATGGATTTACTTATTTGTTTAGAACTGGTCCCTTTCTCTGTAAGGGTGTTTAATTGAAAATCCTAATATATGATTTATTGAATGTATCTTAAACAAGTTGTTGGTTTATAAACAGTCTAGTAAGCATTTGGTTTTAGATTAAGATGAGTAAGAGGTCTGAAACATATTCTATTTTATTCCTCCATTTTATTTTTATAGGACTTTTAAAACAACGTTACAGCGGACGTAATGCTGCTGTAAAAATTTGACGACAGCAAGATAAAGTTTTAAAAAAAGTACATTCCAAGATAAAAACAAAAAGTAACACACAAATGAAGGCCCACTTTGGGTTGAAAGCCAAAGAGAAAAAGTTTGTTTAAAAACACCAAGAGGGCCTGTTTGACCAGCAATAGCAGCTAGTTCCAAATTTTAGGCGAAAAAAATTGAGAATGCCCTACGTTCTTGGTATTTTTAACAAATTTATGGAAAAGTTAAAGCGTCTGGTCAGCTGATCTAAGAGCGTGTGGGAATGAAGCAGCTCTGACAAATAAAACGTAGCAAGACCATTCAGAGACTTAAAAACAAATAAAACAATCTCAAAATGGATTTGAAACTGAATGGGAAGCCAGTGAAGGCAAACCAAAATCAGACTGATGTGCTCACGTTTGACAGTACTTTATGAAAGGAATCAGCATTTTGGACCAGCTGTAAGTGTGAGAGAGAAGCCCGGTTGATTCCAATAAAATTAAAGTTACAATAATCCAGGCGATAAATTTATGGAGCACTGTCTTCAAGTAGCGCCTAGATAAAATAGGCTTAATATGTGAAAGCCACCTTAGCTGAAGAAAAAAAAAACAAGATTTAACCCATTTAATTGAGAGTCCACTCTGAGGTTGGGTTTTTTTATATGGTGGCACAGAGGAAAAATCAAAGGAGGGGAAATAGCTAGAGCCACTAGATTTATAAAAAATAACCTCAATCTTTGTTTTTATAAATAAGCAGGAAACTCACTGCCAACATCCTCTGATGTCACTGAGACAGTCAAGCAGAGACTGAAAAGAGCCATTTGATTTAATAGGGATATAGACTTGACAGTCGTCAGCATACAAATGAAACTGCATGCAGTTTTTTGAAATAGCACCAAGTCACAGAAAATAAAGGGATTAAAAACGAGAGCAACAAGAATGGAGCCCTGAGGTGCCTCACTGGGGAGGAGAGAAGAAGTCATCCATCCAGACACAGAAACTCCTGTCAGATAGATAGGACCAAAACCCCAGTTTGGAGATTAAAACGTCATGCTCCACTTAATCAAAAGCATCTGTTAGATCTTAAAGCACAAGTAAACATGTTCCCCATAATATGTCATTAAAAAACAACCTTATAGGAGCTGAATCTGTGCTGTGGTAGGTTTTAAACACAGAATGGAACTGTTATGATGTAAGGCATTTCTGTCTGAGTTTTAGTTAATTCACTTCCTTATTCAGTTTAAATTATTATTTTTAAAAAGTCTGCCCCCTTGGTTATGGAGTCCAAGGACGTTAGGAGAACAAGAAGACTTTTCTTTCCAGTGACTAGCTTCCTGCGTGACTTCAGACTGTTTCTCTTGCTCCTGAACACAAATATTAGAATTAGTATTAAAAAGCAGTATAAGTAATAGTTAATTGTAATTCCAATTTTGTACTTAAGTTCATTTAAAAATATTAATCCAATTGAAACATTATTTAAAAACAAATAAGTCTTACTCTAAGTTATATGTGCTGAGGATTTCAGGATTATCTACTTATTTTTTTTATGTGGTTTCATCTGCAACTTACTGTTTCAACTTACAATTTCAGTTGTATTGTACTCTGTTTTGTATATTACTGTAACAGCTTTAATTGTTGTTAATTGTTCAGGACAACTTATTCTATTTTAGTTTGAATTACTTGATTGATAAGGAATGTTTAAATCATTTGACTGGTTTTACATTTACATTTAAATTTTACATTTTACTCATTCTTTTTAAGTGTAAAAATGTTACAACAAAAATCTTAAGTAAATATCAATTTTACTTTTTAAGAGTATAACAACTTTTGTGGCTGTCTTGCATCGTTTCTGGATGTTTTAGTAATGCATGCACACAAACTGTTCTCCTTACAGCGCCACCGCTCGTCCTGTTTAGAGGCCCAGTGGGACGGCTAATGATGGAAACTCTGGTCCCAACATACGGACTCTGTGCTGATGGTGTTGGTGACACAGTGCCTCTTCTGTTGAGTTGTTATGCACTGAGGATTACACACACACACACTTTAACACAAACCACACAGACTCCTCTATACACAGAGGACAGCTATATGTATGTTCGAGCGTCAAAGACACTGAAAAACATAAACTGTGGCAGTTTACACGCATCAAACAATCACCTGTTGGATTCACAGAAACACGTAAAGGAATAAACTCCCTCCGTACTTCTGTACAACACTGACAAATACACACATGTACGTGATCTGGAAAAAGGAGTTATGACACCTGCGTGTAAGATACACAGAAGATCTAATAGAAATCTGAGCATTGTGACGTGGATGATGACTCTGGAACGGTAAGACTTTCTTTTTTACTAGTTTTGTGTTATTTTGCCTTAAAATTCTGTATTATAAACTTTGTTGAATGTTTATATTGACAATCATAAGGGTTCATACTTAAAGCTGCATGTCTTTTGGATAACGTCTGAAACATATATACTTTTAGTTTGACATATGAAGGTGAGGCTTATATTATAATAAAGAAATGTATGTTGTCACTGGAGATAAAACATATATTTTTTATATTTTTGTTGACTTAATTTAAATCTATATTTCAAATACAACTGCGGACAAGAGAAAGCCTTTTTTGCTTACTTTTTCCTCAGTTATTAAACAAATACAATACATGACACCTATGGAAATATTATTTGTCTGTATTACTATAACTTTTTGCTCGATAGAGAACCTGGAAAAATAAACAAATATTTCAAGAAGACGAATAATTTTGATCCTTCTTCTTACTATCTCATGAGCCCTGCAGCTGATGCAACTAAAACCGACCTGAACAAAAACAATGAAATGAATAACATATGTATCTGAATTAGGCTTTATGGAAAACCTAATTCTAAATATATTTATATACAATTGTGGGTAGGTTTGGGTATTTGAAATACGATCCAACTGCTTCTTACTCTGTTAAAAAGCCTTATTTTCTTAAGGCTAACAATAACATTACAGTACACCCATATCACATATTTTGTGATATTTTAAATTAAGTGGTACCATTTTAAAATAAGGATCTCCGTAGAAAATAGCTAATAAATAATTTATAAATAAAATAAAATAAATTGTTAATAATTTTTTTTTTTTAAGGTTTTGTGGCCATGGTGGCCTTAATTCGGAAGTGGACAGCTCAGAAACAGGGAAAGAAGTGGGGAAAGACATGCAGCAAATGTCCACAGAGCCAGGATTCGAACTTGGGATGGCAGTATAGAGGAATAAGGGCTCCATGGGGTGACTACTCTAACCACTGCACTCTAAATAGTATAGATTAGGGATTAAATTCATAACTGGATAATTTTATTCAGGATTTAAATGTAGAGAACTTGTTGTGTCATCAAACACACTCTTCTTTTAGATGTTCAACTTTAACCTTATCATTTAACAAAACACTTTCCGCAAAATCTGGAGAATAATTGACAAGATTTTTTGGAACAAACATAAGATGAGTCTTTGCTTTCTCTTTGGTCAGCACTATGGCAATTTAAAACATTCAAGTGTCATATGAAAGTAAAATGTAAAAGAAATGTCCAAAACTTGTAAGTCAAAGAAATTATGTTAAAGAATGCAAAATAAATAAACTTGTTTCATTTTAGTTACCATATTTACACTGATTCTACATGCAGTAAAGTCTAATTTATTTATTGGATTCATTCTCAGAAATACACAAACTAGGAAAATTCTGATAAAAGGAATAAAAAGTCAGCAAGGTGAAAGAGGAGGGGTAGACCTACATTTTAATAGATCAAACAGTGGGAGTAAGATGCAACAGATTTTAAAACACAGGCTATGACTTCTAGAGAAACCATAATTTTGACATAAGAACTCTGATTCTGCATGTAACAATTAATTCGATACATTGTCAACAGTGGGGAAATTCAAATTAACCAACAAAAATGAGACAGACAAGTGTAAGCATGCAGATAAACACAAAGGTAAAATATAAAAATAAAATGAGAAATACTAGAGTATAAAGTAGAGGTAAATATACAGCACAGAAAAAAACTGTTCAATTAAAAATAGCAAACTCAGATTGAAAGAAATGTGTAACTTAGTAGGACAGTTAAAACGTTTTAAATGTCCATGTATATTTATTCATTAATAAACAACAGAATTTACAGTAAGTGGGAAAACACTGTAAATAAAAGGACTACAAAGTGATTTTGATTTTGAGTTTGTTGGTTAGGATGGTAGTTATATAGTGTGAAAACTGTTGGGAGGAAGGATGAGAATAAATGCTCTTTTTGTGCATGTTGGATGTAACAGTTTATCCACGAATTAATAATAGTATTAATGTTTTCCACCACCTGCACTGGGTCATCCTTGGACAGAGCTAACCTTCCTGATGAGTTTATCTAACCTGCTGATGTTATAGCTATTAATACTATTTAAGAGATAATTTAATCTGTAATACCATACCATAGCTTATTTATAAATTATATTTGTATATTATTTTTTATAAGTAATTTTTTTCAGTTTTACATTTGATATTTTTAAACAATTGCTTAGGTATCTGAATGCCTTTGCAACACAACCTTTAACAAAGCCCAGATTTTTCAGAAAGTCTGTCATGTTGTGAAACCTCTGCAGGCTTTCATCAGCAATGTGTTTACCATCTTTCTCCTTGCCGTTTTTTTTTTCAGTTTCTCCCTCACTCTCTCTTTTTCTCTCTTTCAATGAGAGTTATGATGGTTTCCGGGTTAGATTTTCCTTTCTTATGAAGTGAAAAGTTGGTAAGTACCAGTAATAATTAGCTTAGAATAGAATGTCTGCTTAAAAATGACAAGTAGTTCAGAAAAACGCCCAGAAAAGGTTGACAAATCAGGAAGTAAAACAATGGAAAATCCATCTCTGCTTTTTGTGCTTAGAAGTATATTCATGGTCTACTTAGTAGTTCATTTACGCTCAACAGGGGATGAAGAGTAACATGTTGCAATGTTATTCTTATCTTTTTTTACCATTTGTTGTGGCATGTCAAAGAGCATGGGAGCATGAGAGTCAGTCTGACCAAACAGGCAAGTCAGGAGACGGACAGCAGGCAGGGGGTTTTCCCAGGCCATGCTGTTGCACTGCTTCAGAACACTCTACAAATACAAACTACTAATAGTTTTAGGACCCAGAACTGGAAGGTGTTCAGAAAACCAATTTTGCTGTCAACGCTATGTTGCACATTTGTGTGATGTCCTTTTATGGGGCCGCAAAAGACACTAATGTCCTTTTTTAGTCAAAAATACTCTTTACAGATCTCACAACACTCAGCTGACATTTATTCATGCAGCGCTTACGCAAATATGTCAGTTATTAATACACTATTTTATTGCACAATGCCCTGCAAACGACATCATAACGTGATCCTTCCAGGCGCTACGTCCAGCTGGGGAATCCCCACCCCCTCAGGTGAAAAGAAGGGTTCATCACTTGATTGGCGGAGGGAGAGCAATGCCCGGGACTGGACTTAGGGATGGACACTGGGTGATAGTGGGAAAAAACCGTGGGATAAAAAATAAAAAAAACTTATAGCTACAGCTACAATGGAGTGGTTTAGATCAAAGCATGTGCGTGTGTTAGAATGACCCAACGAAGGCCTTAATCCATTTGAGAATATGTGGCAAGTCTTGAAAATAGGTGTTCGCAGATGCTCTTTGTGCAATCAGACTGAGCTTCTGCTATTATAAAAAACAGAATGAAAAAAAAAACTAAATATGCAAAGCTGGTAAAGACATAACCTAAAAGACTTAAATCTATATTTAAAGGATATGCACTATATATTTTTCAGACTTTTGTTTCTAGTACATTTTTAAAGCTATGTGATATTTACCTTCCATACTTTGTATTTGTCTGTCTCATAAAATGACAAATTCAAAAAGTATGCCAAAATATTGAAAAATTAAAGAGGTGGTAATTACTTTTATTCAACATTTTGAGTTAAACTAGATGGTTCCCTTGACAATATTTGTTTATGTGTTTTGGTTTTGGGTGCCTCCGCTGGTGTCGGTGAAAGCCTCCCTGTACAGTTCCCTGATTCGTGGCTGCGGTGGAAAATTGTCCATTGGGAATTGGCTGTGCACACAAACACACACACGCTCACACACACACACACACACACACACACACACACACATGCACACACAAATAAACACAGCTTGAAAGCTTTGCAGTCAACACTTCCCCAGTAAGTGAGGTCAACTCTCACACTTCATACAACGAGTGTACACAGATACACACGATAAACACTCAGTCACTGAAGAACTGAAAACAGCAGCTCTCTCTCTTTCTCACTCTCTCTTTTTTTACACAAACACACAACCAAACTCACACAGCCACAGTTTGGGGCTGACTAACCAATCAGAGTGAAGTGGAGTAGGTCCCCCCAGAAGTGGGTGGGAGAGCTGCTGAAGCTGTTTCAGGACACATAAAGTTAGCGTTGGTGGTTTGCAGAACTTTTCAGCTAGCTACTTCTCTGAAAAACATTCCTTTTCAAAATCTTGATTTTTTATTTTTTTTTCATTGAACTCTGGGGTCAATTAGAACAGAGCTTGAGTGTGGAATGGCTGAACTGGTGCGAATCCGAAAGAAAAAGCTCCAAATACCTATCTCTAGGTAAGACATAGGTTATGGTTAATACAGATGATACTGTGCTTGAATCTAATTCAATGCCTGCATATACTATAAGACAGAAAATGTAAGATTCCTGAATTGGAGACACAGCAAATGTTATGTCCTCACAAGTTTCATTTCTCTCCAGGTGCTGGGTTCCTGTTTTGCAGAAGTTGAAACTTGTGACTCAATAAATACTTTCTGGTGCAGATGGTTTCTGCAGATATTAGGCTTATTGTGTAACAACAAAGAACCAGATAGTATTCTTATAGCTAAAAAGTTGTTTGCATGCTTTTTGTTTTAAGATTAGGTGGAATTCTTCGAAAAGTCGTTCTTGTCATGCTGACTGTAGGCATAAACACTATTCCTGCCTTTGCTGTGGGAGTGAAGGCTATTGCATAGGTGTTGGGTCATGTGGTTTTTGTTTTGGTTACACACTGATGTACAAATGTAGGTAGATGTCACAACTCAAAGCCTTTCCGATCATACATAATGTTAGGAGTTTTAACAATACAGATTAGATAGAAATCCTTCCGTTTGATCTGCTTTGTATTCAAAATGTATTACATGTTTAAAATGTATTTTTGTTCTTCATTAAGTTGTAAAAGACAGAGAGATGAAAATGATTCTCTTGCTGATCTCTGATGGCTGATTTCTTTTTTTTTTGTATATAAATTTTAATGAGAATCCTTGACTTGTAATTTCCTGCGAGTGTCCTGTCAGAGGTTCAGTCAAAACAAAAAAGACAGGCTTATCACAAGAGATTAGTTGAGATTGAAAGTGAGCCGTGGCATTCGGGGGCATTCTATTTTTATGACTCCCAAGCTTTTGAAAGCCCCTGTCAGCGTGATAAACACTTGAAAATACCGTGAGCATCTCATCCACAGGAGCTGGCTCTCAGATATAGACCCAACACAGTTTGAACTCCATAATGAGAGTGTTTTAGAAAAAAAAATATTAAGGGAAGATACATGTAATGATATCAAAGTTCTTTTTTTTTCAAACAGATTAGATTGCTATTTTTACAAACTGAGACAAATATTTTTTACATTGTTTTTATCACATCTCAACTGAATTCACCTTTGAGATTAAGCTTGAAACAGGAGGTGGTTAAAATGTAGGTGACACATGCTGTAACTATTTGCTTTTTGTTCCAGTGCAATGGATCTATACGTTTCCTCAAACTCATAATGTGATTAAAAAGTTTCAAAACCAAGACTGAGCAACATGGTCTCTGAGGTCCTCAGAATTCAAGCAATGTTATTTTTCCTTATTCAGTATATTCTGACTTAATCTTTGTTACATAATACCCTAAACAACGGAACGCTTTCCCTCTCATGGAAAATCTGGCTCTGATGTTGCCCTTTTACAACCGGCTTTCTCTGGACAGTTTGACATTTCTGTAATTTCCCAGTGATTCATTTCTCCTTGTTGACATTTCACTTTTTACTCACTCAAGACAAACAGAAATAGCTGCCAATTGAGAAAACTTAGTTTACTAAATTTATTTAAGTTTAAGTTCATTTATAAAGGACTAGATCAAGCAGAGGCTGGTCAAAGTGCTTCAAAGAAAAGCAGACAAGAAGAAAATTAAAGTTCTTCACATGTATTTATTACCTCAGACTGTTTCGTCATATCGCAATTGTGTGCCGGTACATTTAGTTGGCCAATATAGAATTTTATTAAGCTGAATGTGAATTCCACATAAATTCGAATTCACTTTTGATTGTGCTTTCTGTTTTTTTAGGTTGAGAAGCATGCTTAAGCAGATTGAGGAGAAGGATGTCGATTTTGAAGAACTAAAAAAAAATTTGGATTTTACAGCATCGTTATTGGAGGCAGTTTACCTGGATGGAACGAGGTAGGAGGAAAAAAATACAAATTCAAACAAGCTTCCAAAATGCAGTGATTGTAACTCCACGAAAGGAGAAAATGTTATAAGATGGGTTTTAGAGTCTCAGAAGAAAATCGAACCCATTAAAAAAAGGTAACAAACACACCACTCCTGAGATGTTTGTTGTAATTCCTTATATATTATACATCTGTCTTGCAATACTGAAAAAAGGTCATTCATGATGCTAAACAGATTAGGCAGTAAATTGTTCTTTGAAAAGTGCATCTTAGAAAGCCTGATGTCCCAATCAGTGTTTTGCATTGCAAGCAGTTTCCTGTATTTCTTTATCTAATTTCTTTATATTGTGAAGCTACAGAACTAAGGATGCAATGATACCACTAATTTCAAATTACCGAGTACCAATGCCGATACCTCTACAACACAAAAAAAATGCAATGAACTGGAAGACAAGTTTTATTGTCTTCTCTGGTTGTTAAAGCAAATTATGTATGAATTAGATAAAAATAGAATATTACTAAATGTGGAAAAAAAACTACAATTTTAAGTGGAAAATTAAAATTTTTGGGACATTATTGCAGAGTTTCTACATTTTAAGTATCGGTAAAAAGAAGTACATTAGACCAGTATTGGCCCCAATAACCCATACCAGTATTGGTATCGGTGCATCCTTATACAGAACTTCAAAAATGTATGGATCAAGACATAACTTAAAATGCATCTCCAGTGGAAATTGCACACTATAAGCAACTGCGTAGTTTAATTTGTTGTACTCTCCAACTAAAGAGACCATAAATTGATCCTTCTTAGTAAACACATCAACTGTTCTTGATGGCTCAAAGATCAATTTCAGGACAGGTAAAATCCATGATTTTTTCCAAAGTAAGAATGATTATAAGGTCAAAGGGTTTGTCTGTATTTAGAATCTTCTGTGAAGAGCTCCCTGGTAGTCGAAAGAGTAATGACATTTCTTTGTACTAATTTTTTTTTCCATTTGTAAATTGAATGTTCTGATCCCTTTAAAATTACATTTAATGGTTAATTTATTACAACATCTTTGTAAAGTGAAACTCTAGACATACAGTATTTATTTTAAGTTTATTCTTACCCCTAGTATCACACTCCGTAATGGTTGGTTTCTGTCAGCTGGTGCACTGATATACAGAAACTAAATATAAACCTGAAATGGTTCTACAGTATGTCATTCAAACACCGATAGGTGGATTCCATTTGAAGTTATAAGCAAAAAATGTAGTTATGCTTTGACTCTGCTGCCACAGAGGCAGAGCCAGCTTCAGTTACTATCTCTGTTACGTTAATATTTACTCCTTAACTATAGAATTGACAACAGCATTGTTCTAAACAATAATCAATATACATTTTATTCTTTTAAACATCTTAAAAACAAAGTATCCCAAATGTATCAGATTTGGTTTTATAGTAACCTATTTTATTGTGCGCAAATTTTCAAGTGTTTGTTTCCATTCATTATTTACACTATTTCTAAAGTTATATGTATGATTCACAAAGGTTCAATAATTAAATCTTAAAAACCTCAGTAAAGGAAGGTTTGACCGTGACTTAGGTTCGGGGAGAACGTGTTTTTTAGGGCAGCACACCAGCTCACTAGCTCGAGTGTACTTCTGGAAGACAGTAAAATTGTGCATCGGTTGGAGAGAAGCATCGTGTACTGATAGCTGATAGTTGGTGGAACTGACAGGAAAGGTTTGCTGTCATCATTTAAAAGACACCTGCAAGCACCCCTGCATGCACAATGGAGAAGCTAGGGAATCCAGGACCCCTGCTGCCTGTGTCGGAAACTCAGTCTAATCCTTTACCAGTCCCCTCCAAGGAGTGACTGCATGAAATACAGACCGAGTGCATAGCCTCTATATTGCTCCTTGATTTTCATTGTTATATAATACATTGACCTTTACTTTTAAGAAGGAATCCAATAAGAACCGATTATTCTTTTTTTATTTCCTGACCTTTCCTCTGTTTCCATTCAAACAATCAATGTCTGATCTCAGACAGTGTATCGAGTCAGAGGACGATCTTCAGCAGCTGCAGTCAGACGGGGTGCCATTAGAGGTCACTGACTGGCTGGCCTCCACCTTCACCCAAAGGATTCGACGGCCTTTGAGACGCTCAGATGAAAAGCCCAAGTTTCGCAGCATTGTGCATGCAGTGCAGGCTGGGATATTTGTGGAGAGGTAAAACAGCTCAAACTTTCCTTTTAGATCTGTGTCAACATTGGAAGGAGGATGTAAGAGGATGTTTTGATGAAAGCACAGCCTCCTGTAGGAAAAGCAATGAGGCCATTTGCCCATATTTTATTTAAACATTTAAACTACTTGTTTTCCTCTCAGTATTCTTACTCTAAAGATCATTAAGTTCATTTTAAAACTACAGGTTACAAGTGTGAAACATTAGCTTTGTTTTTTTTCCCTGTTAAACATCCTACTAAGGGTAGAAACTATAGAGGATTAGTATAAACACCTCCAGAGTCAAGTTTGCTGTGCAGTGTCAACATTTGAACTTAAACTGAACTCAACATAAACACTGCATTATTTCAGGATGTTCAAGAGGGCCTACACAGCAACCATGCCAGACCAACCTGCAGCAGTCGTAAACTGCCTGAGGGTAAATCTGCTCTAATCTGAAATCTCACAGTGTACTGCATTTTTGTTCAATAAATGGCATATTTTTAGAAAAACGACCAGTGCAGGTATGCACCAGTGGGGCTATTACTTTCTCTCTTTCTCGAAAGGATGTGGACCGTTGGAGCTTTGATGTTTTTGCTCTGAACTCTGCCAGCTCTGATCATGCACTACAAACCCTGTTCTTTGAACT
Source organism: Apricaphanius iberus (assembly GCA_028564705.1). Taxonomy (NCBI): domain Eukaryota; kingdom Metazoa; phylum Chordata; class Actinopteri; order Cyprinodontiformes; family Aphaniidae; genus Apricaphanius; species Apricaphanius iberus. Next base: position 445,202 of record JAPXFQ010001338.1, on the reverse strand, counting down.
GATCATAAGATATGACCTAAACAGTCGCTTTAAGGTTTGTGACTTATGCTGTATCAAGCAGATTTTTGGCAAATTAGTTTTTATTATGCAAGCATGTGATTGGACTAAACATCCATCTGTGACATTAACCCTCACTGCTAATTCAAACTTAGTGTAACTTGCAGAAAATAACCCAACATAAAGATTGTCTCCAGTTTGAAAATGTTGATCTTTGAATTATCATGCTACTAAACCTTGTTACCTAACTCAGGGTATTTTCTGAGTTTAATCCAGGCACATATTTTTATTTCTTACGTAATACTTTCTCTAGATTCCTATCTCATGCCTGACTGAATTCTTGTCTGCCCTGGAAAGAGGATACTGCAAATACAACAATCCATATCACAACCTGGTTCATGCAGCTGATGTGACTCAGACCATGCACTGCCTGCTGCTACGCTCTGGCCTCGTGGTACAGTATACTCAGAATAAGTATTCAATTATATTAGCCAATTATGTTTAACCCTAATTCTATCTATCTATCTATCTATCTATCTATCTATCTATCTATCTATCTATCTATCTATCTATCTATCTATCTATCTATCTATCTATCTATCTATCTATCTATCTATCTATCTATCTATCTATCTATCTATCTATCTATCTATCTATCTATTTATCTAAATCAATTCAGAAATTGGAACAAATTACGTAATAAGCATAAATGTGAAATCATATTATTCAACTTGCATTTTTACCATGTTATAATTCATGTGTGATCAAACCATTCTTTTATCCTTTGAGTGTCAGAGTGAGTCAGCAAATTATCAATGATTTCTGGGTCAGTCATAAGTGCCACAAACAAAATTTATTTCAAAGTGGTGCTTTTAATAATCTGATCATAGACTACATGTGTGATTTAAACACTCAATATTAAAAGATATTTTTTATATACAAGTAGAGCTAATTAGAGGCAAAAAAGATTCAAGGATTCTTACTGGGAACATTGTGTCTATAGCTGTAGTGACTGACTTCAATTTAAGAGAGTTATTGGAATTTTGATGTGTTTATGGGTTGTGGTGGGCTTTTTCTAAAACAGGGGGTACTATCTGCTCAACTCAGATACAATCATTAAAGTTTCCGTTTTTCTACAAGTAAAAAATCTAAATCTAAAACATAACATATATATATTTCATTTCTGAGAAATGTATTATCAGTCATGTCACTTCCTCTGTTACTTCCTCTTTTTTTACATGCCTGTGAAGCATCTTCATATGGTGTTCAGTACTTAGATGTTTTAGAGCACTTGCACTTGTGATCCATCTATATGTATTTGATGGCTTATTGATTGATTTTGTGCCTTTTGTTCATAAAGCACTGGTTGACACAGCTTGAGGTGATGGCTTCACTGTTTGCTGCAGCCATTCACGACTTTGAACACACGGGAACCACAAACAACTTTCACATTCACACAAGGTGAGCATTATTTTTTTTCTGCATCTTTTATAAACCTTGTCTAATGTGTATAAAGTCCCCGCTAAACGTCACATCCTTTTCTGAAACTGTAAAATAGAGCTGGAGATAAAAGTAGTAAGAAACTAGGCTTTATATAAACCTTTTCAGGAATTTTGGTATTCGGACAAGAACTCTCTAAAGCAAACATGACTCTATGGAAGGAAAAACTGTATTTTTAGATTTTTCCAACACAGTCTCCTGGCACCCATTATAAGTTGTTTTTTTCTTACTTTGGGAATATAATAATAAAAATACAGGTGAATAAATTAAACATTTCTTAGATACAGCATTGCAAGAAAAAAAAATATATCTGAATCAGATTAGCAAGACAAAAAACTTTTAGTATTACTTGTGCAACAGTCTTACAAGACTAAGTTAGTTTGTCATCAGTTGTTGCAGATTGCTCATCTTCAACATCGTACCGTATAACATATACACAATGTTTGCAATGTCTTTGAAAAGTATTCACATTAGCTGATTTTATTTTTAACTATATTTTTTAATATTTTGTTATATTACCACCACAACAACTCCAACAATGACCAACAGAAGAGCATGTCAAACCTCTTCTCTCTCCCCTATATGACAGAAACGAATAGAAACCCTCAGAATTCTGTGTGAAGATGCGAAATATAGGAGTAGGAAAATATTGCCCAAGGGATTCAATCAAAAATGCGCAGGAATAATTGCATAGCGTTTTATCTGATTAAAATGCATTTCCAATAGAAACAAACACAAATAATCTGGTTTTTGTTTTCGTCCATTTTTGGGTGAAATAAATTGTAACATTTACCTTACTATTATTATAAATGTTATTTTGTCCAATCTAAATGTTGTTACTTTTCGGCAATGGTTTCTCTTAACTTCTCTACCTTCAGTATCCACCCAAAAAGTAACTTTGGTTTAAGGATTCTCATCTGTACAAATCAAAGCCCGCAGGCCAAATCCGGCCCGCCATACCCATTTATGTGACCTTCTAAACTCTATACGAGCATATAAATAGAACCTTTAACTTGTACTTATATGCACCGAAACTCTATTCTATCAGTAAAATCAAATCAGTGTTTATTTACATAGTACTAAATTTAAACTTGCTTATGAGTTACTGATACAACTTGTGCATTCATTCTTTTTAAAATATTTGTTTTGTCTATTACTCTGTTTTGAATTTTCATAATTTTACATACATTTTCTTTTATGTTGCAATCACTACTTGTCTTCATTACAGTTTTAATTGATTACTTTTGTACTCATTCTTTTTAAAACTGTTATTGCTCTTTGTCTATCGCTCCGCTTTTCATTTTCATAATATTAATTACTGTTGTAGCTAAATGTTTTAATTTATTGTTGTGTTTCGTCAGTTTTCCTTTTTTTCCCTTGCTTTTCATTTTCACACTTCTATAATCACGTAAAGCACCTTAAATTGCCTTTTGTTGAAAGAGTGCTATATAAATAAAATCGCCTCACCTACATCATATCAATGTGAACATTTGTTCAGTATTATTTAATATTAAGAAGTATTTGTCAAATAGAGACATATATTTATTAATCTTTTAATGCTCAAGAGCAATGATTTCTTAAGGTGAAAAGTTTCACAGAGGCTTCTTGAAAGAATTAACACAATGTTCTTCAGTATTACTTTTATGACCCTACATTTCAGTGACTAATCAAAAGATTAGCTAATTACCTTGCTAATAGTGAGTTGTGTATTTACATGGATGGCCTGTTTTTCCCCAACATTTTGCTCTCTATTTAGTGTGAAATTCATTATTACAGTTTAGCAGTCACATTTATTGAATTCTCCCAAGGACCATACTTTGATCACATTTGACATACCTCTCCATCCCAAACAGACTCTTCACTGTTTCAGTGCCTCTTTGTTCATTTATATATTAGATAGGCTTGGAATCACAAGATTTTCGGATTATTTCCAACTCATCCTTATCTTTCTGTCTATGTTCCAGGTCAGAGTTTGCTCTGATTTATAATGACAGATCTGTGCAGGAAAGTCATCACTTAAGTGCAGCATTTCGCCTGCTGCAGGACGACCAGCTGAACATTTTCATTAATTTGACACGAGAGGAGTGGATGTAAGATAATTGTTTACTTTATTTTAAAATGCATATACATTTATTGTTGATTTAGAGACATAAAAGAGGATAAGAGATGTTGAGGAATTACACAAGATGGATGTGTGTTTGTTTTTCTGGTTATCAAAAGAGAGGCCATTAATTGTATTCTTACTTGGTTTACTTGCTGTCTAAACTATAAACAGCAAAGGATCCTGACTTCTGAGCTCAAATCTCAACTAATCTCATGTATCAGTTACAAAGATACTAATAAATTTTAACCTCTTTCTCATAATTATAGTGCCTGAGTTGATCTGGTAAAAATTTCAATTTGTATTTTATTGCCTACACCTATATTATTTTTGCCTCCTTGCGTAATAAGAAAAAGGAATTGGGAGTTGTGAATTGTGTGCATTAACTCTCACACAAAAGCAACAGTGAAATTTTGCTCTACCAACATGGGCTGAGAAGCCACGCAGAGAGAAAGAAGTCGTTACTCTAAAGGCAATATGAAAAGCCAAACATGGTGCGTGGTCCAAAGAAACTTAACTAGAAGTGTTTACCCATAACGACCGTTGATACATTTGGAGGATAAAAAGGGGAGGTTTGGAAGCCTGAGAATCTGTGGTATGGTCCTCTTCATAAAATGGAGGAGATTATGAAGGGGAAACATTATGGGGATCTGTTAATGCAACATCTCAATACATCAGCCAGGATGCTTGGGCACAACTAGGTTTGTCCAGATGGATAAACTAACAAATTAATGACAAAGTGGCTCTGGGACAACAGAATCAAAGTTTTAGTGCAGGTGTCACAAAGCCCTGATTTCAGTCCCACATAAAATTTGTTGGCAGAGATTTGGGCAAGAAAGGTTGCCTACAAGCCTCACTCAATTACACCACCTCTGTCTGAAGGAATCAACTAAAAGTCCAACCACTGTGTTACTTATAATGATGAGCAGTTAACTGGCAACTCAGTCTCTAATAGCCACTGCAGCTATATCTGCCGGAAATCATAATAATAAACTTTTGCTGAGTTTCCATAACATTGCAAAAATTGATGGTTGTTAGCTTCAAGGTAAACCTCATGTCTCCTTGTCAGTGTAGACATCAACAATGGAGTCTTCTTCTTCTTCTTCTTTCTCTTTTGGCTTTTCCCTTCAGGGGTTTGCACAGCAAATAATATGTCTCCATTTACATCAACAATGGAGTCTGCTGGGAAATTACTTACGATATCCACACTGTCTGCTTTAATGGAGCCACTTGCTTCATCTTTCACAGACCAAGTGTGACTGTAATATTCACTGCGGAGCTGTGCAGAGATAAACACAGCAGTATGTCGCAACAGGCTTCTTTAACAGTCGGTGTTACCATGAAAACAAGGAAATCCATCAGTACATTTAAAAAGGTTACATCCTCACAGTCCTCCTGCCAGCCACTTTTACTTTATACTTTTACTTTTATTGGGTGACTGTGGCTCAGTGTTTGCAGTGGTAGAGTAGTTGGCTTGCAATTGGAGGGTCATAGGTTCGATTCCAGTTTTACCCCACAATTTCTACGTTGTCCAACCGAGCAATGTTGGCTATCGGTGTGTGAGTGTGAATGGGTGAATGTGGCTTCAATGTAAAGTGCTTTGAGTGGTCAGTATGACTAAAAAAGTACAGTCCATTTACCATGGTTCCTTCACATCATTGAAGGTCAGCCAGTAAACCGTCAGTCCATGTATGTCTGTACGTGTTTACAGGGAGATGCGATCACTTGTTATAGAGATGGTTTTGGCCACTGACATGTCCTCCCACCTGCTTCAAGTAAAAGCCATGAAATCCTGTCTACAACAACAGGAACGGTAGGTGCAGAACCAGTTTATTCATTGGAGACTGTTGAAATGTTTTAGACTAAAGTCTACATGAGGGAAATGTTCTGATTTTTGCTATCGTTGCTCCTGGACTGTCTCGGGACTGTGCATAAGCTTTTTTTGAGCATTATTCTTTTTCCATCAGGATGGATAAGCCCAAAGCATTGTCTCTGTTACTGCACACTGCTGACATCAGCCATCCATCCAAGCCTTGGGCGTTGCACTCTTGCTGGACCAAAGCATTAATGGAGGAGTTTTTCAGGCAGGTAACCATCTGAGTAGACCTGATTTGTCTCTGGTCTTTTTTTTCCTTTTCTCCTCCTAATTCAAATTGTTACAATTAGGCTTTGGCCCAAGTAACTTAATTTAATCATTTGTATCAGGAGAATTCCTAGAAGGCTGTCACATTCAGCCTTGTTAAAGTAAAAGTTATTAGTTGTGGAAATATCTTTTTGTTTTTGCTTGCTTGCTCACATGATATAGTTTCAATACTCTGATCTTTGCAATTCATAAATCTAAATTTACAACTGTCATAAAATATCTCAATATTACCAAAAACAAAAAAAAATCCCTTCACTGATATCTCAAAAACCAGAGCAGAAACTTTCTCTGTTTGCAATAAATGCATAAAAAATTTCCACTATCTCTTCAAATGGCTTCCTGTTTTGACTGAAATGCAGACCACGTTACTAAACAGGCAGAACTGTAATGCAGGTCTTTTCTTTTTCTCAATTTTGCTAATAAAAAAATATGCTCCTTGAATTAAACTACTGAGATCATAACTAATTTCTTTCCATGAATGTTTTGTTTCTCTGTCTCATTTTTAGGTGTATCTTTCACCAGAAAGTTAACAGATTATTAAATCCCAGCTACCCCAAGATTTGGCCTGTAGAATCAAGAAATCACTTAAACAGTAGCAAACATACCACAAAATCCAATACATAATTTAAAGAAAAAGCAGAGGGTTTAGTTCAGTCTTCAGGTTACTTATCTACTTTGGCTTAGACTATTCATCATTTTTCACAAATGGTTTGCCACAAAAAATAGCTCACCCAGTTTGTAAAAAAATTTCCAAAAGCTTCATAGGGATTATTTTCTACAAAAGGTACAGCCCTGTATAACTTATTATTTTTGGAGAGTTTAACTTTGCATAAGTTTAGAAGCTTTGATGGATGGAACAAAATTGTTGCAGGAAATGAAAAAAGGAATAAAGCACAAGCGGTAAAGCTGGACTATTAAAACCTTGCAGATGTGACATTAATTTGACATGTAGGTTTATAGCACTTGTAACAATGTAAAGTACTTTTTTTACTTTGTACATTTTTTAAAGTTATGAGTAAGTCAGTCTTTTTTTTAAATGTTTGCTTCTAGAAATGAGTGACAGCAAATACTGCTATCTAAAAGCCAAAACACGTATTGATTAAAAGCTACTTCAACTACCTTTAATCTGATGTGAGATGGATGATTAATAAAAAAAAAGGGTTTTAACAGATGCTGGGCAGTTTTCCTCTCCTGGAAAGAATGATGTGGGAAACTCTAAAAAATTCACTTGGTCTGTACTGGAATAACATAACCTTTGAAAGTTATTTTCAGGTCATGTGTGGTATTCCATTAAATCTTCTTCTGTTTTTTCTATCTTTGTGAGGGCGATAGAGAGGCAGAGCTTGGCCTTCCCTTCTCTCCACTGTGTGATCGAAAAAGTACCTTAGTAGCCGAATCCCAGATAGGTATGTCTCAAGTTTATTTTGTTTCTGGTCTCTTAAACAGATTAAGGTTGTTGTCTACATTGCTTCTGTAACAAAATAACACTAGACATCTTTATATGCCACCACAGTTCAAATTTGTTATAGTTTCTAAATTAAAAAATCAAACTGTAGTTTAATGCCTCTTTCTTGCATTGCAGCATCACTAAATTGAGGTCCAATCCTTTTGTTTAAATCGCTAAGATTATTTTTTAAGAAAAAGAGATTTCATAACCAAATTAACTCTTTCATCACCTTGCAAAAATATCCGTACATCAGTAAACTTTTTCCCCCCCTTTAAATTCATATTATAACCAGAATTTTGCAAGTAGGCACCATGTAAAGTACTAAAAAGCAAGCATAAATCCAAGTGCTCTGTTTAGGGCTCAGAAAAAAACAGCCTGATGAGTGCTCTGGCAAAACTTAAAATGTGATGTATGTAGACAGAGATATTTTTAAAGAAGGATAGGGAGAGATTTTTGTTTCTAAAGCTGCAAAGCTGGGAGAAATAAAATGACTCACGGGAACTGAATACAAATCTAAGGCAAGGTTTAAATTTTTATTTAAAAAGTTTTAAATTTTGACCACATATTATTTTCCCTTTTTCAAAATTAAGCACTGCTTTGTTTTGGTATATCACAAAAAAAATAGTTCCAGAGAAATCAACGCTAATATTTTACTCTGTATTTGTCCCTGTAACATAACATTGTAACATTTTTTCTTGCAGGTTTCATTGACCTCATTGTGTATCCAACATTTTCCCTGTTGACGGACATGGCAGAGAAAATTGTTATTCCCTTGGTGGAGGAGAACCCAGGTCCCCCAGATCCTTGCAACAGGCACAGGTACTGTGAAAAAAAAAGCAACAACACAAGATCCCTAAAGTTTTATACCTGGTGGAAAACGGGGAAAGGGGAGGAGGTCAAATGTTTAGGTAAAAACTAAATCTACATCCTGTATTTAGGAAAGCCTGAACATATATACATATGGATAAAATAAACCACTCCAAAATGGTAAAATAAGGGTGTGAAAAGGAGCCGGTATTTGTATCTGTTCATGTAAGATCTGCAAAAAAATGGCCCCCTTATCAAAGTGTGACGCAAGGACGGGGGAGAGCAGTGACTTTATTTGCGGGTGATATTACACATTAAGATTTTCTTGCTATCAAATACATTTAGTTCTTTTAGTATTTGTTATTGATCAATGGGAGTATCACATCACAGGCTTACAGGCAGCTATCAGGGGATGAGACTCCTTGTCTCTTCCTCAGCAGAAGCAGTTTACCAGGTAGTCTTCTCAACAATAACTGTCTGCACTGGTGACAGAATATAGAACAAGTCTGGGAACCAAAGCAGCTGAAAAAGAGAAGTCAGAACTGAGTGAGACACCACAGACATTCTACCCTACATTTACATACCCTGAAAAAAATCACATTTAACAGTATGTAAATCTGTTCTTATTTCAGTTGCTGTTTAAGAAAAAAATTGATAACTAAAATATCAATGCACAGCAAGGAGGCCATCATTAAACAAATAATCAAACAAAAAGGAAACTCAAAAATGTAATCCTCGCTTATTCATTTGTGAAGTTTTAATGATAAAAAGTGAATAACATTGATAAGAAATACTTATCAAAATGACTGTGAGCTGTACGATAGACATCTATGACTTTACTTTACATACTACATTTATATAGCAATGACAAATGTTAATAAATAACTTTTGAGGTATTCAAAATTCAAGAATTGTGTGAAACAATATTTGTCAAGCAATTTTGTGTAGGATCCTTAGATGTCTGTGTTCTACGTTTTTGGTGATTTCATTTCATTTCATTATTTAGTTTACTACATTATTTTTTGTATTCCTCTGTGTTAGCTTATGTGTTGCTTTAGGATTAAGTAATTTTAGGTTATATCTTCCTTCCATGTTTTCAGTTTCTGTCTCCCCTAAGAAATTTATACTTACAAACATGCTGATATTCTGCTTTTTATAAACCAAAAAATATCATGATCGTATTGAGAAATTAAAAACCCAAATATGATCCCTGAGGTACCCCTTTTCTAACCCAAATATTTGGTCATGTAAACGTGAATCAGCATATCCCCATCAAATGGAACATTGATTTGTGCTCTGCACATTTCTTATTCGCAAAGAATCTTGGTCTATTGAGTAGAGGAACTTCTTGTATGCGCCCCCTAACATACATATTCCATGTATACAGGAGTAACTCTCTCTGCTAACCAGTGTTGGGCAAGTTACTTTTATAAAGTAACTAGTTATAGTTACTAGTTTCTTCTTACAAAAAGTAACTAAGTTAGTTACTTAGTTACAAATTATAAAAACAACTAGTTACTTCAGAAAGTAACTATTGAGTTACTTTCAAGAAAATTTTTTATTTTTTAAATGTGACCCCACTTCCATCCCTCTTTAACGGAACTTAAAATATGTGTGCATATTGAATTATTTATGTTAAATCTGAATAGTATAATGAAATGGACACTTAATACAATACATTATTAACAAACAATGTAAGCCAATTTAAACTATTTTAATTTTGCTGTTGGACAGTGAGTCTAGTTTCCAATCAAATGCCATATAACGTATGTAGATATTATGTTTATTTTGTGGATCGATACAAATAACACAACAGATGTTTTGAAACTTTTGATATTTACTGCCCCTCAATCGGCCAACTGGGCAAAATTAAATTATGCTTGTTAAGTACTATACCAACAATAAATAACAAACATAAATACACTATTTGTAGTGCAAATAAAACAAAAAAAAACTTCAGAAAATTGGTAGATATACTTCAAGTATGTTCTTCCTCGAAAAAGTAGATATGAGGTGCTATCAGTGTAACTGAAAAGTGCCATGTATAGCAAAACTAAGGAATCCAAATATAAACAGGTAATACATAAAACAAAAATTAAATCTCTTTCTCTCTACGATGCTCAGCCAACGTCGTAAATGCTTTCAAACACACTGTCGTAAAAACGTACTCCCCCCTTGATATGAGCAACCCAGCTGATCAGTTGCCAACCCATCGGAGCAAAGGAACCGGCAATCAAAACTACCAGCTATCAGTTATGTCTACAGAGGTAAGTAAAGTAAGTTTCTTACTTACGTGTGGCATCGCTAGCCGGGTTTCGTTAGCCTGCCTCGTTGACTGTTTATATAATGCTGGGAGGCTTGCCGTAAACTGATCCTGCTTCACGCAATGTCTGAGCAAGACTAAAGGACACCTTGCAAGTGGGATATTCTTCTTACAGGCAGCGGGGGGAAGAGTCTTCATTCGCCTGGATGATTAATTAACATGAAAACGTTACCTGATGTCTCTTTAACTGACTCGCTTGTGTTTGTTTTGTGTTTGACTAAGCATGCTTTCGAACACCCGCCCAACTCTACTTCTGATTGGCTTAACATGAAATTTTACTCAACCTCAACCAATCGTCAATATTTCACCGCTTGTATCGCGCACTGCACTAAACAAGGAATGAATAACAAAGTATTTCCCTCTCAGCTCAAACATCCAGTTGGTGATGAAAAAACAACTTTATATAAGTACCGCGCCGCAATTTTTGGCAGTAACGGTAACGGCGTTATTAAGATGCGAATAGTAATCAATTAGATTACTCGTTACAGAGAAAAGCAACGCCGTTAGTAACGGCATTACTTATAACGGCGTTATTCCCATCACTGCTGCTAACGCATGTTAAACTAGTCATTCTGAATGTTTCAGAAACCCGAATAGCTACAAAAATCCGACCATAAACAGAATATTGGCTGCATATAAACTTAGTCACTGTTTTGGGGTTGTTTTGATCTTCTATTAGTTTTCTCCCAATCTCACCGTATTTCTTTGTGTTAGTTCTGTTAACTTAATTTCTCCTTTCATCTCTTTTTAAAATAATCTCTTTTAATTTCTATTTTAGGATGGTTTTCTGATTGGAATCTCTTTTTGAGTTTTTCTTGCTGTTCTTCTTTTCCCCTCCTTCATGTTCATTAGTGTTTATACCATAAGTTTCTTGAAGTTTCTCTAATGCTCCCTTATTCTTATTTTCTTACATATCTTTCATCCTTAGCTACCTCAGGGTTAGTTCTTACTCTTCACATTAGAATTACTTTCTGTCCAGTCTTCTCTTCTTACTATGCTCACACACCGAAAGCGATAGACGCGACTAGATAGTCCGGTTTACATGTAAAGTCAATGTAGGAGCGCGATGAAGCGCAACTGGGGATCCCGCGGCAAATCAGAAACTGATTTGCTTCGCGAAAAAGCTATTCTGCCTGATTTGTGTGACCAAGTAGTTTGGTTGGTGCATTTCAGGTGCAACCGATAATACGCGCTGCATTCTATGTCTGCCGAAGGAGTAGGAGAAATCTCAACTACAGCTTCAAGTTGAGCCACCACACCCAATCAGCTCACAGGTGTCAGTGATGCTGTGACTAAATGGAGTCACAGCATCAGCAGGACATGTAAACTGATAAACACAGTGGGTAATCAGCCCAAGCTACATGACACCAGCTGTTTTCTACAGAGACAGGAATAAAAAAATAAACATTATAAAGAGGTTAAACTATTTGGACAGGAAATCTCTTAAGAGGTTTGTGGGTGGCTCTTAAAAGAGCCGTTGTGGTTGCAAAACAGTTTCCTCACCTGGACACCCAGAACTGGTAAAGTTTCTAACACAGCACCTCACACACCGCTCACATATAAACTTTTACTAACAGCAGAAAAATGGGCAGCTTTGTAGTTGGTGTGGCGGTGGGGCAAAGCTTCGACCTTCGCTGCAGAAAAATGGGCGAGGAGCCGGGGTGTTTACTTATCCTCCCGCCGCTGGTGCGGTCCCAACATTTAACGAGGTCAGCTCATAGACCAGAGTTCACTTGGAGCTCCTAGAGGGTCGGTAGAAGGACGGAGAGCAGCAGAGCCGTCCCAGTCAGGATCCTTCCACATTTCTGGTACACACGCGTGAAAATGGCATATTTTAAAGTGCTGCCAGTTTGCTTTGGACACACTTCAAGGTGTGAATGTGCAAGCGACCAGCCAGGGGCATTTCACTTTTTTTGGTGACATCTATCACGTTTGGTGTGTAAGCACCGTTAGTATGCCTTTTGTTTGTCCACTCTGTGATTTCTCCCATCATTCTGCCACCCTGCCCAGCCGCTAATTGCCTCCACCTGCTCTCTCTTTCTCACCTTCATCAGTTTTCCACTCATTAGTCCTCTGGTTTCTCTCTGTCACTTCAACTCCTCTTTAGCATATATCCTGCATATTTACACGGAACCAAAACTGAGATATTTTCAAAAGTGGGTTTAAAAAACACATGCTGTCCAGATAGCTGCTGAAGCTGCTAGAAAACACACAAAAAAGAACATTGATCATTGCCGGTAAACGTAGTAGTAAGCAACAAATCTAGCTTTAAATTAGAGCTTTTTTCAAAAGTATATGGTGTCTGTGGTTCTCTGGATCCATTTTTACTGCTGGTGATAGAAGAGGGACAGTAAATAATATTGTAGGATTCATAATAATATGTGTTAGATGCGCTTTTCATGTAGGAATGGGGTGGTGACGTCATGCGCTCAGAAAAAACGCAGGAGAGCTCATAAACACGAGAAAAACTGAGCTGCCATTTTCAGGTTTCTCCTATATGGGACCCAATTTCAGAAATGATTGTTTCGGGTGCCCTTAAGTGCCGGCTCCTTGTGGATGAGACACATATGCCATCAAATATCTTTGCTGCTACATCTAGTTTTGTCTTCGTTTAGATAGGGCCTTAAGCTCTCCGGTTTCTTTTGTTCTCTGCTGGATCTTCCATCTTCATTCCTCATCTTTACCCCTTGCATTTATCCTTTGTGTTTCAGTTGTCAGTAGGACGTTTTAATTTCTTCATTTAAATTATTAAATTCCGGTCTCTCAACCTCAGTTTTATGCATTTGGGTCCTCCCTACCAGGCCAAACACGACATTTTGTCAAGCAAACAATCAATGATTTATTTTTACTACATGAAAATTTTGTGACTGGTCTTGTCCTAGTCTGGATCGCTGAAGAATTCAGGTTTCATTTGAATGTCAGCATGAAAATCAATTAATGCATTAATGACAATTTTTTTTTTGCCCTCAGTAATCTTTGGAAGGCAAGCTCCAGGGGTCTGCAGTGGAGTCTTGCACACATCACAGCTGAGCTTGTTAGTTTTCGCTCTACGTGGACACGACACACTGAAGACAACAAGCTCAAATGGAAAGAGACTGGCTCAAATGGTAGGTTTCATATTTAGTTTTGGCATGGCTGCCTTTAAGCATTTAGCAAAAAGAAAAAAATAGACACTATTGTTTAATGATTTTAAAGGTCCTATATCATGCAAAATAAACTTTCTGGAACTTTCAACCATCTTGTAGTGCATAAAAGAAGACAGTCAGAGGGGTTTTGGGCTTAATTCATGCATTTCTCAGTAATCCTCTTGCATCCTGCACCGCCCTCTCCTGCAAAACTACTGACTGATGACACAGTGACGTATTTACGTAACGCTGTCAAACTAGCAAGTGCCCAACCTGTCCATGCCACCCCTGCAGATTAAACACACATGCCCCCTTTCTCACAGGTTCAAGCTGCTCGCACCACCATTTTTGTAGTATTTTACCCTGTAAAACGTCTCGGCGAAAATGCCTGTTTGGCTGTGAGAATTGGAGGACTTCATTCAACATTCATAAAGAACAGTCAAATAGCCCAAAATGTATCTCTTATAGAACTTATAACGCTGCTTAAGTATTCAGGCACAACACCACCAGGCTGCACTGCAGACAAGGCAAGGCAAGTTTAGGCAAGGCAAGTTTATCTGTAGAACACAATTCATACACAACAACACCTGCGGCTAACAAAATATCCACCCAGTTCTCCACGTCATTCTCAGAAGAGAGAGCATTTTAAAATACGAACAGGGCTGGAAAGATCTGCTTGCTTCAGCACTGAATCACTCTGCTCCAATGTTTTGGGCTCTATCTACAATCTGCTGATAATTAAGAATCCGGCAGCTTTAGCTGCTGAAATCAGCTTTTATTGACCTGGTTTTTACACATAAAAAAAGTCTTCCAGGTCAACGAATAACTCCATGATATAAGTTATATTTCAGGGCTAATTAATACTTTATAAGGCCAACTTTAACATTTAATCATATATTGAAAATGTATATATTTTATCCTACATTCAAAACAATTATGGACAACCCTGAGCATCCTCTTCATGAGACTATCCTACAACAACAGAGTATCTGCAGTCGGAGGCTTCTTCAGTTTTGCTGCAACACAGGCCGCTACAGAAAATCCTTTCTTCCAACAGCCAACATCATCTACAAGAACTCCTTGAAGAATGAATTAGTTATGAGCTACAACAATGCTTAATTTCCCTCTGGGATCAATAAAGTATTTCTGAATTTAATTGAATATGTGCCTATCTCAGACGGTGAAAGTTGTAAAATAACGTGATATAGGACCTTTAAAGTAGCTCAACTTAGAAATTGTTTTCTTCTGATTCTTAGAATTAATGTATAGTACAAGAAATAAAAGTTTAAACACTTCTATTACAGTATAATAAATGATCTGCTTAAAAAAATAAATATCTCACATTCTGGCTGGGTTGAAGCTTCTTGACTCCATCCCTTTGATTTGATTTATCTTAATTCATTTTGGAGTGATCTCATGCTAAGATGAACAGATATGGGTACTTTGTTTTTCTTTCAGCTTATCAAAATTTTCCAATGTCTTTTCCAACTTTTTATTTCCTCTAGGATTTTCTGACTCTAGCGTTACAAAAGAACAACGATCCAGGCAAGAGGAGGGGTCAGAAAAATCTTTGCAAGACCGCACGGCAAATACAAAACAGTAGAAGGACTTTTTTTTTTTTTTTGGACTTGTTTCCAAATATTTCTGTACTGTTAAACTAAGGCTGGGAATCACTTTTTCTCTTCAACAAAACCACACAATCTTTTGATATAATGTGTGACAGAGAAGGATGTATGAATAGACTTAAGATTGAGATCATCTTCCAAAGGTAAGATGATATGCAATAAAAATAATATCCTTATGTCTTATTTCAAGAGTAGAACACCACAGTAATTTAAATGGAAAGTGGACATGCTGGTCATGTCATTTAGTAGTCAGTGGTCTTAATTTAAATTGCCACTTAAACACAACAGAAGCTGTTTTCCAATTGTAGTTATATAACTACAAACATATTTATCCTGCATTAAACTTTGAGCATACATCATTTTGGCTTATGTGACTTCTTTAAATGATTCTGAGGGGAGGAGGCAGAGTGCAGCATCAATAAATACTGTGCACTGTTTAACTTTTGAAGGACACAAGTTAAACATAGCCATTTTTATTATTTTTTTTTTTTATTCATAGCATTTAAAATGGTACCCTGCAAAAATTTGTTGGGGAAAATCACTCTGTTACACAATGACTTTACAATTTGAGCCAAAGATGGGCTACATTTTAAAGAGTTGGCTTTGAGAATGGCTCTCCGTCCTAATCTGGTACTTTATAAATATTTAAACACCTTTTCTGAAAATACTGTGTGCTTGCAAACCAAATTACGAATACTGTCTGTCTGTTTTATATGGTTGTGAAACTGTTAAGCAATCCATTTTCTATATTTGCTGACAACATTTTTGGGTTGCAATATGGATTAGATTAAATCTGGCAAAGAAAGATACATTTAAACCTTAATCTCCCAGAGGGTTGATTGCATAACTTTGGTCTTAACTTTACTTTCCAAATCTGGTCCAGGAGTCGCTTTCAGTTGCTTTGCTTAGTAGAGATACAAAGTTAATCACTTAGGCTCTAAGCCAGTTGTTAAGTCTAGAGGATAAAAAGCAGATACATATAGTGAAATGCTGCAGTTGGTTGCTTACCTGATTTCCCCAGAGGATAGACAATGTTAAGCACAGAAAGACAGGTCATATTTTGTCTTAGAGAACATTACTTAATTGGCAATAATAGTTCTAATGATGGGCTGCTTCAGGACGGTGCCACAGCTATAATTGAAGCATTGAGGAAGATGCAAGCTATGAAGAGCAAAAACACGCTACAACACAAAATTCAACCATAATTGCAAATCATGTAAAATTGGAGAGTAGTAGCAGCATGTAGCACAATGAAGTTAACCTTTTAACTTGTACATGAATTTCATATAGAATATAAAAAATAGTTTGGCAGTGTAAAATAAATAATTGTTGTCTGAGTGTCAAGGAGAAGCCCAACAGATTTACTTTCATGAGTGGATTATCATGGCTTTCGCTATATTGCCCCACTCTGTATTTGGTTCATTTCAAATGCAGTGGACACAGATACAGAAAAGAAAGGAAACTAGGAGGGGCAAGAAGTTAAAGGGGAAAGAGGGAGTTGAGAATACAATATAGTACGGACGAATATAACATAACAGCCTAGAAGTCTCTTCTATAACTAAAGAAAGAAAAACACCCCCACAGAGAAACCACAGCAACAAAACAGTATATTCATATATTTACAACAACGTCACTTGAAAGCACACAGTATAAATGAATCCAAGATGTATTCAGTGGCAAACATAGCTCGAAAAAGGGTGTATCCGTGATCGCTTGTGTTTCCAAACACCTGACACTCATGGTTTGAGGAGCCACAGACCTCTGTCTCTCCAGAAACAAACTCAATCCCCACAGAGGAAACCCACCCTTTGGTAGTAAAGCCACAGGGTGTGCTGGCAGCCGGCTACGTCAGAGCAGATCCAGTCATGTAGCTAGAGACCCAAGACCGAAGGTCACAGCAGCTAATAGAAAACCAACACATCCAGGGGGCCAAGAGATACCTGAGATGATCCAGGAGAGGGGGAAGTCCAGACTCGACCTGACAGATTTTCTCCTAGGTTCAGTTACCTACACGCCACAGAAGTAACAAGCCCCTGGACCCAGGAGGTAGTCTCCTTCATTCCAGAGTGAAGACAAGCAGAGCGCCAGGAGCCCCGCGAAAGCAGAGCAGCTCAACCCTCTATGGCAAACAGAGAACAGGGGTGTGGAAAGATCCCAAGCCTCCTTCAGCCCACTCAAAGGTGGTATTAATGGATGTTGTTATAGAGTAGATTTAAAATGTGGAGGGAAGCGTTGCAGGTGCATAAAGCTGCACAGCTACCAGCAACCTGAAAGAACATTTTAAGGAATAGATCAGATTATTAAAAGCACCACTTTGAAATCAATTTTGCTTGTGGCACTTATCATTGACCCAGAAATCATTGATAATTTGCTGACTCACTCTGACACTCAAAGGATAAAAGAATGGGTTGGTCAGACATAAATGATAACTTGGTAAAGTTATTCACAAGTTGAATAATGCGATTTTACATTTATGCTTATCACGTCCAATTTCTGCATCGTTTTACATATTTTGCGATAGATAGATAGATAGTGTTGTATCTTATTTTTTGGGGCTAATATCTTTAGTAAGAAGTCAGAGGTAAAAGTCTGTTTTTACCAATATTTTAATTGGGCACTTTTTGAGGAGCAGCAGAGGCCGTGGATAAATAATGGGGAGTATGTGTGACCTTTGAGGACCTCTGAGACAAAGAGTTTTATTGCAGGCTGTAAAAACAGGATGTCTGTAGATTTAGGATGCCAGAACCAAGGCCATAAAGCTGGGAGTTTTGCTTAGGACCATAAAACTCAGAATGAACTTTTGACTTGGATCCAGGAGAAAAGACACGTCCCTTGTGACTGCATGATTTTTGGACGGACCAATCATGGTTAAGACACTGTTTAAAACGTTCTGATTGGAGCAGATTAATCCTGGGAGGTTTTGGATGTTTATAAAAGTTATGACACGGAAACCATTCTTCGTCAGAAATTTTTGTCTGGCCCAGAGAAATTAGGGCATCTTTCTCTGTAAACTGCAATTTGTTAATCTGTTCAAAATAAATGTTAAGAACTGGAAATTGGTTCCTTGTCTCTGTTTTGAACATGCACTGAATTATTTTTGATAATATTTAATTCAACAAATGGTGACCTCGACCGTGTGCAGAGTTTGGACCAAGATCCAGTTCTTTTTTAAATTAATTAATGGACATGTATTTGCTCTATTGACAATTTGCGCAGAGTTGCGTAGTTTTTTAATTCTGTTGATTGGTTAATCTAACATTGGGTAATGTTGTCATGCAAGTTAAATATGTTTTTTAGTTTTGAGCAGATTAACTGTTGTGGGCCCGTTGAAGCTGCTCCCTTGTCTGTGTCTCTGTTCTGCGCATGACTGCGACCTGCTTTGCGCTCCGCAGAGAAACACCGGTGCCTGCTGGGAGATGGAGTTTGTTACTCTGCAGGACAATGGAGCAGCTGGACCGGATGGAGTGGTCCCTTCAACGAATAAAATCGGAGCCAAAGTGCGGATCGGGGCTTGAGAAGTGGCATCTCAATTTCGAAAGGACGCTTTTGAAGATTCTTCAGGGCTGGCAAACGGAAAACTTTGCAGTAGAGCCTGTGTGCCCTCCGTAATATGTACGGATTACCTTGTTGAAGCCGGCGTATCCCCAAACGCGCGATTGAGCCAAGCAAATTGGGTTGTGATTGATGGTCCGACTTTTGGTGTGGTCCGATTCAGGTTAGTGTTGTTAGGTTAGTTTTTAATAATATTATAAAAGTACTGTGTTTGGTATTTTGAGGTGACGAGCTGCACATGTGCGTATGTGTGTGTGCTGGTTTTTTACGCAGGCGCTTTGCGAGACGTGCTGGAGATGTTGCGTTTGTGTTAAAATGTTATAGTATAAATAATGAACTCGAGTATAATAAATAAATTAAAATAGATAAATAAATATCTAACTAAATATGATGGATAACTGAAATTAACAATCTATGAGAATTAGTTGTGAACATTTACAACAGGCCATCAGAGCGGACGCCCAAAGCTAGGTGGGGAGATGGCGGAGCTAATTCTGTGTGATTTTCTGCTTAATAGCACGGCTAACATACAACAGCTTTGACTATATGTTTTAATAAATAAATTAGTGGTAATAGGTGGTTTTCTGCCATCTGTTCGAGTCTTTTGAGTGGTTTTCTGGAGGCCGGCGCCGGGAAATTTCTCAAAGCGGACTACGAAGATTGTAACAGATTGGTCTAAACCTCCGCGATAAAATAATTAATAAGGTCTAAAAGTCACCGCTTATAATGTTGTGTTTTTTGTTAATGGTTTTGGGCTGTGACGGACGTTGTAGGTTCGGTGTTTTCTGTGCGGAACGGCTGTTAGGAAGCATGTGTTTCAGTCCGTGTTGGACGGACAGGAGATTGTTTTTGTTCATGCCGAATTAAAGTTTGGTAAAGTGGTATAAATTGTGCGGATTAAGTCCTGGTATTGCGGTAAGTAATTTTCTAAAGTGTGTGTTGCGATTTTCTTGACTGTTTTCGCCGTACGTTTTGTACTGTTTTAGGTTTCGTTGCACAAAGAGAGTTTACGGTAGCACGTTGCTGCAGGCTGCTGTGCTATGCTAGCGTTTTTGCTGTTGTGTGTCAATGTGTTTTGTGCTTTAATCCTAACTGCATGTTCTGTGTTTTGCAAGCTAAAAGTTGATTTTGGATAGAAAGTGATTACAGACTCCTGCAGACGATTGCCTTGTTAAGACTTAAACGAATTTGGATTTTGTCAAATTTTTCCAATTAATTAGGATGTAAAAAACGGCCTCAAGATAACTGTTCAGATAAATTTTGTTTGCTACTCCCTTTCGCAAATGTTTTAGCACATTTTCTACGAAGGGCAATTTAAGGTGTTTCACATTTAACTGAACTGTTACGGTACGGAGATTAAAGATTAAGAACTACATGCTGAATTTGGTTAACTGGTTTTGCCTGAGAAGGCTCAATTGATCACATGAGGAGAGCATGTACAGTTTTTGGGATAATTATGCATGTTACAATTAAACGCAAATGACTGAGAACAGTTACTCATGAGTCGATTCTGACTTGGTGAAGTTTTAATTTTTTATTTCATCTTTAAAATTAAAAAGAGGGGAGTGTATAGTAACAATAAAAGTTGCATTTTTGAATCTTTAATTAGGTGGATTTGTTGCTTTTTGATTGATCTAAGCAGGAGTTGATTAAGTTGGTCTAAATAAAGATAAAGCTATGAGCAGTAATTATAAGAATGGAACGAAAAGCAAACGGTGTTAATTGGAAAGCAACAAACTGGTTTAAATTATTTTTTTAAGCACCGTGTTGAATGGTACAGAGAATGAATTCTTTCTGTGATTTAAATAAGTATCATTTATGCTAAAATTATGTTTGGCTTATTTCTGATGGCTCTATAGACTTTAGAAATATAGCTTAGTCTCTGAATAAATGATCTAAAGGAGACTGGTGTTAAAAATTATTTACACAATTGAACATTCTTAAGGATTTTGTGGACACTAAATGCTTAGTGGATTTATCAAATTTCAACTGGGGCTCAAGGAGTAACCCAGCATATTTCAATTCCGTTACAAATTGAATGTTTTTACCATGCAAAACAATACTTATCATAGTATATTTTCTAAACTAGTGGGATTTGAATGTTTGAGTTTGAAAAAAAAGAAAACATTAAAACACAGAGTCATCTTTAAGGCATCAGTTTGTTTTTAAACAGGCTGGGGATAAATTTGGAATTGGTCTAAGGATTGAAAGTAACAACTAAATTCTTTGGTAGATTTGTTTATCAGCGGTGATCGAAATGATGGTTTAATTTAGAAGTAAGAAGTAAATTCTAATTCATTTATTCTGATCGTGTAGAAGCAAAATGTGATTGGACCAGCTACATTGAAATAATTTTTTACCATATATTTGAATGCACATTTTGTTTTGACAAATAAGAATTGGTTTTAGTTTTAAAAGTTTAAGATTAATCTTTCAGATGTTATTCATTAATTGTTAGCTAGTCTACTTGATGCTGAGAGTAAATTTACAGGTCCTAAAACATTTTGGAACAGTTCTGATCATAGAATAATGGCATAATATATCATTTGATTAGTGGGGACTCTGTAACTGACAATTTATTTAGATTGTTTTGATTTTATTTTTTCTTATTTTTATTTTTTTTTTTCTCTTTCTCTCTCAACCTTTATATATTTGGTTCGACTTGGATTCTGGCCCAGGTTTCTGAACTGCGGTCTGCTTATTAATGAGAACTTTGGAAAATGTTAATTTGAGAAGCTGAATTAAAGAAAACGTGATTCAGTGGTAATTTATTTGACATTTGTTTAGAAGCTTCAATTCAATTTGGTGTTTATCATTGGAGCAACAAAAAAGAAGCCTGAGAGGATAATTGGGATACTGAAAAATGCTAGTTTTTGTTTTTATTTTAATGCTACTAGTTTGTGTTTAGAGAAATCTTATCTCTTGAACCTCTTTTTTTGTTTTTTTGTTCTACTGCTAAGGGGAATTAGACTACTATGTATCCTACAAAAATTTAAGAGGACTTTTAGTTGAAAAAATCAGTTTGACTATGTCTGATTCACTTCACAGCATCTGACAAATGTTCTTGAAGTATGAACTGTTTCGTTATTTACAATCAGAATATTTGGGTAAGTTAGCACATTTGGGTTTGTTTAAAGAGGAATCATATAAGCAAAAGTACTTTGAATTTATATTGGATTGTGTTAAAAAAAAAAAAGTACTTTAGGTTTGGCAATTTCTAACAATAAGCAACCACCTGGTTACTTTCACATCAATTTGATCAGGGAATGAGACGTGCATGTTTTGCACTACGGTTTTAAAGTCCCACAGAAATATTTATAGGGAAGCTGTTTTGTCAGTGATTTAAATCTTGGATTTTTCTTTAGAAATATGGATAGAATTTGAAGTATAGCAAACTGAAGACTATTTTTGTAAACTATGTTGTGTTTATCAGTCAGTACTATTCTCTGATTTTGTTTTAAACATTTGATGTTTTTAATTTTGATATTTTTTGTCTGAGCCAGCTTGATAGAGATCCAGTACACTTAAGTGATGGGGAGTTTGGAGACTGGATCTTTGCAGATGGTTATTGCCTTTATTTTTGTTATTGCAATGTTTTAGTGGTGCTTTAGCAATATCTAACAGAAAAATCCAGCCTTTTTGTTTTTTTGTTTTTTTAATTTTATTTTATTTATCTATTTACTTTGTGAACAGACCACTAAACTTTGAAGAAAAGAATTAGTGAATGGTATCAATGCAGTTTATATCTGAGGAATAGACATTATGTCATAAAAGTTGTGTTTGCTCTCAGACACCATTTTGTAGGACATCAACATAGAACCTACTGATCTTACTGATTAATTTTCAGATATTTTACTCACCTCAAGGATTTGGGAGACTGCTGAGACTGAAATGTATTGCCCAGGAAGGAAGTTGTGGGGGTGATGAAAGAATTTGCAGAGTGGGTAAGACTGACTGATAGAGGTTAACCTGCGTTTTTCTATACTTTTGATTGTATTTGTGATCAGACCATAGATCTACTTGTCTGGACATGTTTGGTAAAACTAAGTAAGATTATATTGATTTGCCAAATTAGGGCATGGGACATGGTTATGGCTGTTTGTCCACTGTTGACGCACTCCAATGGCTGCAAGGAAGCTCGGTGCTTTGTGTTGAGACTGGATGGAATGTCTGGTCTGCTTATCTGTGGAATGTCTTGTCATAACTGCCTTTCGACAATAATGCAGGAGACAATTTGCTGAGATTAACAAACGTTCTCGGCTTTATCCACAGCAAGCACCTGAGAAAATGGGGAGAGCACAAAGCTGCTGCCCCAGTAGGACAGGTTTGATTTTTTTGCATTCTCAAAACGCTTTACAGGTTTTAGATCTTAAGTTCTAAACACTAACCCTGAAGGAGAGTACAGAGAAGTAATCAATCTATTTGAAGATAGATTGAAAGAGGGAGTGTTGTATCTTATTTTTTGGGGCTAATATCTTTAGTAAGAAGTCAGAGGTAAAAGTCTGTTTTTACCAATATTTTAATTGGGCACTTTTTGAGGAGCAGCAGAGGCCGTGGATAAATAATGGGGAGTATGTGTGACCTTTGAGGACCTCTGAGACAAAGAGTTTTATTGCAGGCTGTAAAAACAGGATGTCTGTAGATTTAGGATGCCAGAACCAAGGCCATAAAGCTGGGAGTTTTGCTTAGGATCATAAAACTCAGAATGAACTTTTGACTTGGATCCAGGAGAAAAGACACGTCCCTTATGACTGCATGATTTCTTGACATCCAATCATTGTTAAGACACTGTTTAAAACGTTCTGATTGGAGCAGATTAATCCTGGGAGGTTTTGGATGTTTATAAAAGTTATGACACGGAAACCATTCTTCGTCAGAAATCTTTGTCTGGCCCAGAGAAATTAGGGCATCTTTCTCTGTAAACTGCAATTTGTTAATCTGTTCAAAATAAATGTTAAGAACTGGAAATTGGTTCCTTGTCTCTGTTTTGAACATGCACTGAATTATTTTTGATAATATTTAATTCAACAATAGATAGATAGATAGATAGATAGATAGATAGATAGATAGATAGATAGATGCAATTAGGGTTAAACATAATTGGCTTTAACTGTTTGCTCTGGGCATGATGATTACAAAACATGAAAGAACAAAGTATCACAGCCAAAGCCAAAACAGGGTTTAGTAAGACCACCACCTTCCTATTGTTGAATTTAATAATTATTCAAAATTAATTCAATGCATGTTCAAGCAGAGACAAAATGGAGCCAATTTCCAGTTCTTAACATTTATTTTGAACAGATTAACAAATTGCAGTTTACAGAGAAAGATGCCCTAGTTTCTCTGGGCCAGACAAAAATTCCTGACGAAGAATGGACAATTGAATGATCTTCATTTCACAACTTTATAGACACCAGGCCTCGCCAGGACTCTAGGCGTTTCTTCTCCCTCCAATCAGAACATTTCCATACAGTGTCTTAACCATTATTGGCTGTCAGAGAATTATACAGTCATAAGATGAGCATTCTGAGTTTTATGTTTTATGGTCCTTCTTAAGCAAAACTCTTTGTCTAAGAGATCCTCACAGGTCACACATACTCCCACCAGAACTTTATCAGACCACATGTTAGTCCCAAGGTTTCCTCCTGACCTAATTTATGGCCTCCATCCTTATCTATACAGACATCCTGTTTTTACAGCCTGCAATAAAACTTACCCAAGAGTTTTATGACTTAAAAGCTTATCCCAATAACAAATACTGACAGACAATATATTTTTTACAACCATGCAAACTATATCAAACAAACTTTTACCTTCTGAATAATAGAATTTTAAAACATATGTAGAATAATACCACACTATTCATAAAATCTTTACCATCATGTTTTATCCCTGCAGCATGAGGAGCCATATAAGAAAACCAAGCTAAACCTAAGAAATAAAGAATTTCTAATATTTACTCTGATTTTATTTAGAGAGAAAAAAACTACTACATTTATTCTAAGAGGAGTGTTGCTTAATGATGCAGTTAAACCTATGACAAAAATCTCTCTTAAGAATGCAACATTTCTCTTAAGAATGCAAACAATGACTATGTTGGCCCAATTCAATTTTGTCTGTGCACTCCATGGCAGCTGTGGCTATAATGTAGCTTGCCATCACAGTGTGTGAATGTGTGTGTGAATGCGTGAACAACTGAATGTAGAGCGACTCGTTTTTACCATTTACCAATTTAGTGAGCTCTGTAAATTATGCATAGATTTAAATTGAAATTTTAAATAACAGTTTTTGTAAATGATTTTAATCACAGCTCCTGTTTCTAAATAAAGCTGATAAAAAAATATACATGAGGATATGACTTACTTTATCTGAGGATAATACAGACCTCTGATATACAATAATAAAAAAAACAACATTTATGTTTGTGTGCAGGGCTATCACTAGCTTAAATTGCTGCAGTGTTACAAAATGCATTTGTTGAGTCCTGCCTTCTTCATAAAAAATGTACGCAGTTTTATGTTCTTAGGTCTGAACAGAGTTAATTATTTACACCAAAATACCTATTTTTAGGGTCAACTCAAAATTTACTCCAAAAAACCCATGATAAATGAAGCACTGATAAGTTTAACCTCACAATTATTTATGACATTTCAATAGAAAAGCAGCTCCTGACTTACACCGCTTAGGACACTCATGCTGACTTTATGCTGAAACGGACTCTCAAACCAGGTGAGAGCCTTAAGCCTAGTTTATAGTTCTAAATCTGCAGAGACACGCAGACCGAAACACCCATCATCGGTTGACCCAAGGAGTCTCCAACAGATACGCAAGAACAGATGTCCAGGCAGATAATTGCTTTGAAGCAGTGACACACAAGCGGAGAACTATTAAGGGAAAAGGTTTCTGTCAACATGTGTGTGTGCGTGTGTGTGTGTGTGGGTGTGTATGCATTTGTGTGTGTGTGTGTAAATTGCTGTTGGAGAATTATAAACTAAACTAGCCTTAAGACTGCAACTAGGGCTGGACAATATGGCCTTATAATCAAGATAATGATACACTGAGAAGTTGACCTCACTAATGATAAATGGAATACAACTACTCAACTTTGTTTCTCTGCAATATTGGATATCCTTTGGTTGCCTCATTTGCATCATGTGCAGGAAATTGTAATAGATGTTTTTGAAATGTTGTGTTTTTATATAACTAATTTTGGCATACAAATCAGCCTTATAATACACGCAGTCGGCCCGTGTAACATTTCCAATAAACAGCTTCAACCAGCCTTTTAATTCAGGGTTCGTTCCCACCCCTTTTTGTATTTCTGAGCGTATAGTTTAGACTGAGACATGATGAGGCACAGACACATTGAAGGAAATGTGTAAGTGTCAGTGAAATCAGTGATTTACACTATGATTTAATGTGCAGTCGTTTATTTTAGACACATTTTTGTTTTGCATGGGTAGGACCCACAAGCATTCGGGATTTATCAGCATGCTGGACACTGCTGGATGGTAAATATCTGCTCTCTCCTGCTGGAGCTTGGTGGGTGGAGCTGCAGCATACCTGCATGCTGTGAGCACTCTGGGCCCTTTGTGCTTTACATCAGAGTCTCCAAAGGTCTCCAATTATAGCATTAAATTGACACTAGTTGCTTTTTTTTTAAAGAGTCGCTAGCGGGGTCTAAAAACTCTCTAAATATAGCGACACATTCGCTAAGCTGGCCGCACTGTCCCCTTAGAGTCACATGACCATAGGTAGTTACATGACTTCATATCTCCCAGTCTGTAGTAGTTCAGTCATCATTGTTAAAGTAAAACACATCTTTTCATTTTTTTTCAATTCCAAATATACCAACATGGCAGAATGGCGTCGGTAACCCTAACTGGATGAGGTTCATGGATACAGGTGAAAGAAACATAACCTATCCCCAACATAAACATTTTATTGTCTCAAACAAATTCAGATTACAGAAGCAAATCATAAAACAGTAACAAAAAGTCTTGACAATAACTCGTGTAAAGTACACTGTTATCATTCAAGACAGAGCAAACATTACATAACTATATAAGGGAGAAAAAATAAAAGCTTTCACAGGAATGTTTTACAGTCTTTCTTGTTTGTCCTCGTTAAAATAGCCATTGCTGCAACTGTTAAGTGTTTTCTGTTTAATTTCTGTTTTTTATTTTCTTTCAGAGATGGTAAATATGATTTAAGCCTAAATATCATGGAAAGATTGTCACATATTCTACATGATAATGCCACAGCAGTGAAACAAACAACTCAAAATGTGATGAGAACAATTCAAAAAGTAGTGATCACTTCATAGTTTGTTTACCACATACAAAACTAGATGAATATTAAACAGAGAATGCAGCAAATACAATTTGCGTCAAATTGTAAATGTTCAGATTGTTGTAGAAAATACATAAATGTACAATAAATGCCTTGAATTCAGACATAAAAATGGCATATCTTTACATTCAGTGCCATGCAAGAAGATGTTTATTATGGCCTGGGTTCAGATTCCCAAAAAGCATTCATGTGTTAAAAAGGATGGTGAAATTTGCTCATTTTAGAGGTTTCCCCTACTAATCCAAAATATCTAAATTAAGCTGCAGATTTATTCCACTGTAATAAACTGCTTGTCAGTCAGACATTCACAGCCTCGTGATCCAGCTGCTCTTCATATTGGCACCAATGTATAACAGTGTGTATGTAGTGAAATTGTGTACTCATTATGTACCTTTTCAAAAAGTAAACTCATGGGTTTCAGTCAATTCAAGAGTCCAACTCAAATGATTGCTTTTCCACACTTGACAGTTGCCTATTAAAGAGGGAGCTGTCGCCTAGTACAGCAGTCACCAGGAGATATGAGATATACTCTGAGCAAGTTTACTGCCCTTCACAAGGTTAACAAAGAATACATGTACAAACTCAGCTGTTCAATTTAAAACCAAGAATTAAAGTGACATATCCATTTTTAATTGGGTTAAAAACCTGCAAAACCAAGAGCTAAAATGCAGGGACATTTCTACCACTACAGCACTGTTTTTTTGTGTGTTTTTTTGTCAGATACATCTCAATTCTATCCTGCGGTAGTTATCAGCTCTTTGGGTTTTTAAATGATCATTATTGAGAGTCATTAATAAAACTGCACTCATGATGATGGCTTAATGCCATTGAATATTTAATTGATCACTGCATATTTTCCTCTTCACAGCTTGCAAAACAATATACAGTTTGACATTCTACCAGAAAGAGAGAGAGAGAGAGAGAGAGAGAATGAAGTGGGTGCCTGGCAGTGTTGGGTATAGTTACTTGGAAAGTAGTTAATTAGGTCACAATGTTACCCTCAATTGAAAGTAATCAGTTATGTTAAAGCATTACCTATTCATAAAAATAACGTGTTAGAGTACCCATGAGTTAACAAAAATTAAAAGCCAGTTTGCAGTGCCTCCCAAATGCACTGCAACTAATTTAACATCCAGCCTCCTTCAAATGCACTGAGAAGTTCTGACAATGAATAATGTCAGTCATCCAACTAAACAAATTAAACGTAACTATACAGGATAATGGTAACAGAAAGACCGCCAACAATCAGCTATTCCACATAGCAGTCGACAGAAGCTTTTCACCAACGCAGAGTGTGCATCTTACAGTGATGTACATTTCCTTTTTGTTGACGAATTGAAAATAATGTGCGTAATTCTACGATGCAAAAACCCTTCTATACTCTGCCATCTTAACTGGAGTCCGAAAACCCTCGCACACAACTCTGGTGTCTGGGGACTCAATGTTCCTCCTTTCTTAGGTAGGGGAAGACAGACAGCTCTTGGTTTAGTGGACAACATTAAATGATGAGTCATCAAAATGGAGTCATCCATCAATTTTCTGAACAGCTTAATCCTCAAGGGGTCGCGGGGGGGCTGGTTCCTATCTCCAGCTGTCAACGGGCGAGAGGCGGGGTACACCCTGGACAGGTTGCCAGTCCATCACAGCCAAATCTAAACATTGTAAGTTCATTAAAAACTGTTTCTGAATGTGTCAAGTCTGATACATCTTTACGCAAATGATGAGTCTATGCATGTGTGAGGTGAAGTGTTGTAAGAACATCACATAGGCTTTGTTAACCCACTTAATGGATGTTATAGCAGCATAGTCAGGCTGTCCAGCTAAAACTTTTTAACAAGAAAAGTGGGAATCGTAAGCAAAAGAAAAAAATTGTAGCATCTGGGATGGGATTGGTTAGTGAGTCGTAAAACTCATTAAGTGTACTGTGTTGCTTTACTAAGTTTTTTAGCACATCTGTTGAACAGAACATCTGATTCTTCTATACTCTTCTATGGGGTGGTGGTGGCCGCTATTCCAACTAGACCTCGTTACGGAGGTGTGGCCTAGACTTGGCTGCTTTAATACCCAATACTGACAGTGCAGCTGATGTCACACACATTGTCCAACGTCACACATCACAACAGAGAAAATAGGGATGGATCATTAAAATTCAAATGTAGTGCAGACTTTGAACCTGAAGAGGGCACCATACTGGCAGTTTTAGGCAGAAAATAGATTTTTAAAATAAAATGAACTACAATGCCAAAATGAGCATAGATGTAGACGGCACTAACAGAAAGCCATTTATACAGTTTATCATCAATTAAATAAAGGAAACATCAGAAATGATTCCCCCCCATCTTACAATAAGTGTACAATTGAGAATGGAAAAGCTTAGTGATTAAAAATATACGTTTTTGAAGTATCTATGTAGCAATGAGAAGAATTCATTTTTGAGAGTTCACCGATAATGATGTACACAGTATTTTTTTTATCAAGTGGTTTGCAATGTTAAGAAAAAATTGTAATATGAAACAAAGGATAAGGGATTTTTTTTTTCTTCAAGGTTTCCTCTTTGGAATTCTTTATTTTTTTATTTTTTTTTTTTTGCCTAACAAAACAATTTATTCCGCAGCGATTAAGGGTAAAATTAGACATTTTACTATTATGTGTACTTTTTATGTATACTTTGCTACAAAATTGTCACTTCTATAATTCAAACTGAACTCAAAATGACTGTGAAAAGCATAGGTACACTTAAAGTAAATGCAGTTTTTGCTGGATGGAACAAGTTTACCTGATTGGCTCAAGCATAGACAGAACCATGTAGTTGAGTTGTTGGTTAATATTATTCTTTTTTTTTATTGAAAGCATTGATAGCAGTGCTAAGCAATCAAGCAAGGACTGTTTTAAAAAATAAAGAAAAAGAAACTAAACATACAGTATGTAGTGATACTTTCTGTGTAGGTGTACGTCATTAAATAACTGTTACAGATGTAAGAAAAACATCTAAATTTACTTTGGCTGCTTTTTAAATACATTAATAATTAACTATTTATCATAGCTCAGGCTGTCCAGGTAGTTATCAATTTCTTATAAACTCTTTATCAATTTCATTTATCAAGATTTAGAGCTGATATTATGTTTTAGGGGGTGCATGTCTATTTACGTAAGTATACAATGGAATAAAATTTTAATCATCACAATCCACTACCAAATCAGTTAGGGATTTAGTTTATACCCAGGATTTAAATTAAAATGAATTACATGTCTGAAAGGATATTAAGTTCTATGCTTGTTGTTTTCCCAATTACTAAAAGGCAATATCATATATTGAGTATGGTTATGATTATGTTACTGACGCATGATTCCCAGATTTATACACGCAGTTGGCTAGCTTCAGGCCAATACAGAAAACTGTAAAAAAAAAATACATATATAAAAAAAGATTTTGTCTTGTTCTTGAGGTGGTATCTAAGGCCCGGCTGAAGAGGGATAGAGATGATGTTCATGAATCTGCACGGACAATCTTTTGTCACTGCGTTTGGCTTACTGAGCAGACTGGACAACATTTGGCTGCAAAGATGTCCTTATTTCTTTGTCTCAAGAATGACTTTCTTCGTCTTCCTCTCTGATTGCGGATTTGCACTGGATGCTCCTGCCTTTGAGTCTGAAAAAAACAGATAAATGATGAATACTAAGAGTAGAGAAACAGAGGCTTAGTTACATTATAATTGAATCGTCTTTGCAGGAATTTCATGAAAACTGAACGAACATTTGCTAATATATTTTATCATCCTTTTGAGAAATTATCTCACTTCTTTTTCTTTATATAAACATTTGTAGTCAATAGAATATTCTTTTTCAGTGCCACATCATCAGATATATAATTATAATACAATTATTAAGGATCTTACAGATTCTTTAGAGAATCTTTTTCAGATGAAGAATATTAATGCTCAGTAGTTAATTCTGTGTAAAGCGAAATTCTTTCATGCCCTTTGAATACAGTGTTGTTATTAGGTTTGAATGAGTAAGGGAGCAAGCTTTCTTTGTTTTTATATTGTCTTGAGGGTCTTGCCTTATTCAAAAGTCGGCTAAAACAATCTTAGTCAAACATGGTTTTCCTTAAGCTCTTTTAAAACATATCTAACACGTTAAAAAAAATAAAATAAAAAATAAATAACTAAATAAATAAATAAATAAATAAATAAAACATATCTATATTTGTTTTTAATTGTTGGTATCTTCAAAGTGTCTCTTTGTCTTTTTATGTTTAAATGTAATCACTTTTTAATGTTTTGGTCTGAAAGAGTCGCTGTATAAATACAATTTAAGTATTTACTATACTTACACAGGAATTACTCTTAACATGTCCCTATTGTTTCTAAAACAACAATAAAGAAGCTAATAATACTTGTAAATGTTGTCTTATGTGGTCACATATGACAAAGCTCATACTAATCATTAAGTTTATGAAACCTGCAGTTGTACAATGCAGTACATCACAGACCGCATATTGTTCAAAGACCGCATATTGTAACTGTGTACAAAACAAACAAACAACCAATTCCGCAATCTTTTAAACATATTTGCTGTTTCAGACATCTCTATGGGAAGCTGCTTTGTAGGATTTTATGTCAAAGTTCCAATTTCCTGTGGAATTTAAATGTGGAATAGTAAAATATATATATAAAAAGATATACTAACTTTTTTCAGCTTAAAAGTATATGTTTGCATCGTCTTCTGTGTTTGACCCTAATGAAGTTAACTTGTAAGTGGGATTTTACCATTACTATGATTATTCAACAAAATAATAAACAACAAAAACCAAATAAAATGATGTTCAGTTGTTTATTATTATTATATATTTCTTTAACTAATTATTATTTATCTTTAACTAATTATTATTTATTAATATATTTTTAACCGCTCAGCATGTTTTACCTGATTTAATTTTTAGTTTAGCTTTTAACTGTTTATTTATTAACCCGCTTTGCATTTTTATCATTTGTTTTACACTTATTGTTTTACACTTTATATTTTATAAACTTTATATTTTAACGTATTTTAATCTTTCTTGCCAGTGTTTCCTCTCTGGGGGGCCCCCTGCATTGGGGGCGGTGGTCGGCTGTGGCTGCCTAGGTGCCACCCAAGTAGAGCTTGGGTGGAGGTGGGGGTACCAGCCCTCCCTCCTCTGGGCGCCCTGGGTCGGAGCCTTGGCTGCTGCTGTTGATCTGCTGCTGCTGATGCAGATGGCTCCCATGATGGCATCTCCTGGCTTATCTGTACTCAGCCCGCTTTTTGTAGCTTCTAAGTGTGTGTGTGTGCGAGTATGGCTGATGAGTTGGGTTGGGAGGGGGTTGTATTTGCATTGATGATTTTATTTTTGAAGGGGGGGTTGTGGGGTTATTTTAAATCTGTAAAGCACTTTGAGTAACTTTGTTTGTTTGAAAAGCGCTTTATAAATAAAGTTTGATTGATTGATTATTATTATTATTATTATTATTAGTAGTAGTAGTAGTAGTAGTAGTAGTAGTAGTAGTAGTATTTATTCATTAGAACACGAAAAAACCAAAATGCTCTTATTTTCCCGAATATAACAAATAAGTTCTGACATATGCTACAAATAAACTTGGCTTCCCTTAAACTGAACTGTATAACTATAGCCATCTATATTCAACATACTGAGACTCAGCTGCCTTCATCAGGCGGTTTGCTGTCTTCCTGAATATTTCAGCCATGAAGTTTGCATCAAGGCCACTTCACAGTTGTTTATTGACAAGCCATGATTGTATGACAGAGACCAAATCTTGTTTACTTCGCATAAATAAACTCTTTATACTTGGTAAATGAACAGTGAAAATGTCCCCATGTGAAGAAAAAAAAGAAGGGATGCTAGTGAGGCTAATCTTTGTTTACCTGTTTGTGCATTTTCTTTTTGGGAAGAGGGATCTGTTCCGCTGGCCACACTGGAACAATCATTTCTCTCCTCGGAGAGGGGGCAATCTAGTTCACCGCCAGCATCTAATAGACTCTCCCTGGAGAACTCTGCAAGCAGCAGAGAGACAAATAAAAGTTGACCTGAGAAAAAGTACAGCCAGAGATGAAGCCCAACGTGCTAAAGATGAAACAGCATCCTGCAGTAGTGGTTTTAAGTGATGTAAGAACAGAGCTGCTCCACCTTTCATCAGTCAGTGCCACCTGACATTTACAGTTGAAGGTTATTTACCCCTCACAACAAATTGAAACCACTGATCTTTGAGTGAATCCGTACTCGACAGGACTGGTGTTAATGGTCATTGATTTGCTTTCCCCAGCTTCCTCTTTGCTTCTTTCAGCTAGACAAAGAACTTAATTTAAGCCTCTACTGGTGAATGATACTTGAAGAGCATGATCATCTTGTAATCTTGAAAAGGAGGCTTTCCATGCTGCATGAAAAACTGTGTGGTGAATTATAACTTAAACCATTATACTCTGGTACACTAATAGTGTTTTAGGAAAATAAGCCCAGTCCATTAGTCAAGAGCAGTTACTGAAGTGTTATCGTGTTGTTCACCATACCTGCCATTAAGCTGAATTAGTTGCCTTAGGATAGGCTATTTTTGTCATTCAAGCAAAAAAGCTTTGCTTAGAAAAACAGTAAGGGTACAGATGTAGTTTTAGCGTGTAACAGGTTGGATAAGAAAATGTGCTATTTAAGGTTTGAAGACAAAACACCAGGGTCAATAAGTAGCTACATAGTTAGCATTTTAGTGTACAGGTCAAGCATCACACTATTACTGTTTATTAATTATGTAGATTTTAAGGACTAAATAAGCTGCTGATATACAGTAGTAGCAAGCTCTCAATGTTTTGTGTATGTGTCCTTGCATGGGCTTATTAACAACTATCAAGCATTTTAATAATCTAGTGATATTTCTTTCAAATTATCAAAGTCCATCTACTATGTATATCATCCATTTTGTCATCTCCACTGCTGTGAACAAAAAACAGATGTATACAGTGCAACAAGTAGATATTTCTGTAAATTGTCAAATATTGAAACAGACCAAAAAGCTGAAATTTAGCTAAATTGCAAAGCGGTTAGATTAAGATACATCTCTACGTATTATAAGACATCAAAACAACTTTCTCTGGTGCAAAATAATCCATCACATAGCAACACAGACAAAAACAGTCTAGAAAGGAAACAACATAAGAAGAAATATGTCCATATATTTCCACTGTTTATTTTCCTTCTTCACGTAGCCGGGTATCTCACAAAACAGAGATATTTGTCTTCGGTTTGGTCTGTCATCCACACATAAACTGAGATTTTCAGCACCAAAAAATTATCTTTTTTAAAACTCCAAACGCCAAAGTGGAGATTTGCGTTTTCTCGGTTTTCAGTAACTGTGTGCGGATGGCCGAAAACTGAGTTTTAGGAACCATAACGGCACTATTTACGACAAAAAATGCTCAAACATCAGTGTGCGTCCTGTGTTTACTCTGAAAAACAGCACTTATGCCCTCAGAGCTATGTTGGTATCATCCATTGTTAAAACGCCTTTTTGTTTGTTTGTTTTTACAAGCTATATGACTGCTGCATGCTGAAGATAGAAGATAGAAAGTTACTCTGAGCGGATAGGATTTGGGAGAACTACTGCCCCCTACAGGTTTGCCACATCTATGAATGTGCTGAAAAAACCCATTTATCTGGTTATGTGTGGATGGAGATTTTTTATTTTTTTAAGTAGTGGAAGAAAATCT
The DNA here is from genome assembly GCA_028564705.1 of Apricaphanius iberus. Lineage (NCBI taxonomy): Eukaryota > Metazoa > Chordata > Actinopteri > Cyprinodontiformes > Aphaniidae > Apricaphanius > Apricaphanius iberus. The sequence continues at coordinate 410,499 of JAPXFQ010001338.1, read as the reverse complement.
TCGTTTTTTTTTAAAAAATCTGGCTACGTGTGGACATGACCTTAGTCTGGTTTAGAATTACTTTTTTAAATCCTAGTTTATTTTAGTGAATGCGCTTCTAAGGGAGGAAGCTGATCAACATTTCTGACCTCTAAACAGTGTTTAAAAACACCAATGCAAACAGGAGCTAGACTCAAAGGGTAAAAACCATTTTTTGCAACCTGGACTTTACTTTTATCTTGCATTACATTCATTTACTCACCAGGAAAAGTTTGGAGCTACTTGGAGTGCTTTTGGAGTTCTTTGGGAGAAGTTTATATCCATTCCCATATAATGGGAGTTAATGGGGCAACCAAAGTGCAGCCTCTAAATAAGACATTATCAGTCTCTAAACTCATTCATTTCACTAACATTTTGTTATCAATCAGTGGTGCTATTCCTTTGTGAGTTCTCAGAGGTGCTGCGTTGTTGTCATCCAGCGTGTTTACAGGCTTTTAATCCAACTACACTAACACGCAATTTCAATTACACCACTGCCGTACGATATCCCGGTTGTAGTCTGAGCAGGCCTTTCACTGTGCTTAAAGGCGGTCGGTTAGACAGAACTTGCTTCTGCAAACATCAAAATGTTTTGCTTTTGCATGTTTCCATATCGCACAAACAAAATGACCAAGTGGACTAAGTTCAGCTTCAAAATGCTTTGTTTCTGCTACCTATGCAGACTACAGCTGCAATGGCAGATGGCTGCAATGTCACTGAAATCGCTGATTAGTGTAAATTGGAATCAGCTGGATTAAAAGCCTGTAAAACCCTGGATGACAAGAACAAAGCAAAGGTGAGACGCTCTGAATTTACAGGGGAATAGTTTTAGCGATTCATACTAAAAACGGTGAATTAAATATGTTTTGTGGTAGATACCCCCTTATTCAGAGATTGCACTTTGGTTGCCCCATTAACTTCAATTATATGGATATACGCTGATCACGAATGGATAAAAACTTCTCCGGATGGACTCCGAGAAGCTCCAAATTAACATAATGCATGCTAAACATTTCAAGCTTTAGATAAAAACTATTTCTATATTTATTTTGGATCCTGAAATGTGTAGAGTAAAAGTGTTCAGTACAAGTTTTGGTGAAAACATAAAATGTCTGTTGATTTTTCCACCAGAAATTCAGGTATACTTATGTGAAATTATTACATTTTACCAAACCAGTTAAGATACGGTAACTATCAGAGAGAAAATATTTATTCTAAATACAGGTTCTCTGTTTCTTAGTACACCTGCTAAAATCTCCATGGATAAATGGCCCATCTGAGTAGAAAACAAAAGCCGTTTTTTATGTTTAAAAAACATTAATAGTGGGGGCCTTACATAACCAAGCACTCATTGCAATATGTGGTTAATTGTCTAGTGGATTTGCTTTGCGCAACCGACATGCACAAGCAAACAGTAAAATCTAATCTTTTCTTGGTTTCTAATTTACCTTCCATTTGGCAGCGCAGTTTTTCAAAGGCCTCTACAGTGGCTTCGTCGTCATGTGGAAGTTCCTCACCAGTTGGAACAGAGTCTGGGCTTGGCCGATCAGACAAGCAGCTCTCTGAGGAGCACTCGTCTCCAGCTCCCTGCTGCTGCTGCCTGTACAGGTGAGCTTCAACAAGAAACTGCAGCTCTGTGAGCAGGGAGGAGGAAATTACGGGGGGGGGAGAGGGGTTAATGCCCGCAAAACAGGATAAACAGGTGTAAGTTTGAAAAGTCTGTTTAAGGAAAAGCTATTAAAAAAAGGCCAGCTACAAAAAATACAACTGGGAATGTACTGTGTTTAATTAAAAATAAAGCTAAAAGCAGTACTTTGTTAAATGATCTTTGACCTGTATTACATTAAAATAATACAACAGCACATTATTTAATGTGTTCCTCATAAATGTATAGTTTTTTTTGTTTGGTTTTTCTTTCAAAATAACAATTCCAATGTTGGTCCTTGTAACACATTTAAAAAAAAGTTGGAACGTTAAAGCATTTGCCATTTGTAATATTGCCATGCCTAATCATAACACTTAAAATACATTCAAGGACTCCTCACAACAAGTGAAGAGTTTCAGTTGTAATTTTGTCCCATTCTTCCTGCAAACAAGACTTACAGTAAGGTGAGCAACAATAAGGGGTCTGCTTTTTCACATTTTGTGATTCAAAATGCACCACCCATTTTCTATTGGAGACTGCTGGCAGGCCAGTCAGGTACCCTTGCCCTCTTCCAGGACTTTGTAACGCGTGCAGACTGTGGTTTTGAGTGGTTTTGTTGAAATATGCATGAGCGTCTCTGGCAACAATGTCTTCTTGAAGGTAGCACATTGTGCTACAAAATCTTCATGTACTTTTTAGCATCAATGGTGCCATCAAAGAATTGCAAGTTACCTTAACTAAGGGCACCGACACAGCCCCATGCCATGATAGACCCTGGCTTTTAGGACTTGTTGCTGGAGACAGTCTGGATGATCCTTTTTTTCTTGGTCTGGAGCACACAGCATTAATTTCTTCCAAACAATACCTGAAATGCTGATTCATCTGACCACAGTTCCCATTTCTACAGTTTTAACTGGCATTTGTGGATGTAACTACGTATTTTGGTACTTGACAAAGGTATGCAAAAGTAGCCCTGAACCCTTGTGGTGATATCGTTTATAGATGAATGATGATTCTTGATGCAGTGTCACCCGAGGGATCAGAGATTGTTCAGCTTAGGAGTGCTCCATTGTCCTTTATGCACTGAAATTTTGTTCAGATTCCTTGAATTTTTTTATGATGTTGTATACTGGTGAATGTGAAATATACTAGGTATATTATTTGTAAAAATTTCTATAATTTTCTCACACATTTGTAGGCAAAATGGCAAGATTTAGAATCTTTTTTTGTACAAAGTCATTGAAAAGATAATGTTGCGATCATAAGCAAATACAAAAAAACAAACATAAAAACAGTCAAAACTGTCCCCAAAATGCTTATTCTATTCTTGTTTGAGTCAATTTAATAAAAAAATATTTCATTTGAACACATATGCTCCTCCATCCCTCTGAACTGTGCACTTAAAATAGCCTTTTTACTAATGAGCCGTAAAAAAATAACTTATAATGGGGAAACATTTAGTGATTGTATTCCTTGGTAGTTGTTTGTCCCACTCTTTGCATTTTCTAAAAGTTTCAAAAACCAATATAAGCTTTTTTCATATACACCAACTATTAAAATCAAAAACAGACTGCAGGGGAAAGCCATTCTGAAGATCGTATAATGAGTACTCGCCGAAGGAAGAGCAACACTGACAGACTAAGATAGAAATTGGACCCCTAAGATAGAAATAACTTCCCTCATTAACTACATGACTTCATGCAGATAATACTGTGCTGACTGTAGCGACTTGAAGTCTATAACGTAAAAAATTAAATTGTGGTCCAACAATTCATAAGTAGCTGTATATCTACATATATTTTAAGTAAGTGGGAAGAACTACAGTTGTAACAGTTTTAATTTCCAGAACAGTCAAAATTTCCAGAACAAAAAGCGTACATCAGAAGTAGCTCCTTGGCATATTTAGACAGTTTCCAGAAACTATTAACAGAACACTATATATGGTATATATATATATATATATATATATATATATATATATATATATATATATATATATATATATAATATTATATTATATATATATATAACTGCAGCTGCCTCTGAACATTATGAAGCAAAATAGATGCAATAACTTTTCAAACACACTAACAAACCACCTTTTATAGTATTTTACAGAAAAAATGTATGTACCTACATATTTCTGAAAAATACTGTATTCAAACAAATCTGGGGCCATATTCACAAAGACTCTTATCTTACCGCTAGGTGTTACTCCTAAGTTGCGCTAAAAGGTCTTACGTAGGAGTTGTCGTTTAAAACCTATTCACAAACGCACTAAGAGCTACTTTTACGTAGGAAAAATCCCTAAAAGTAAGATAAGAGTGACGTCCCGTTGCTATGGAAATCGTAATTTCCTATGTATGAGTAAATAGACGGACAGCAGTTTGATTGGTTGTTGAATGACACGTGTGAAACCAGGAAATGGAAAATTTCAATGTCGATAAAAGCATAATTATGAACAGCGCAAATAGCAGAAATAATGTACGATGACATATTTGTGTCGGCCACGACAATCACACTTCATACAACTTACACATAATAGCCTACTTACAGAGAGGGTGAAGTTTAAAAACGAAAAAACGGGAAACGCATCATATTATGTGACAGAATGGCGTCCTATCCAGGGTGTACCCTGACTAACGCCTGCTGATAGCTGGGATAAGCTCCAGCCCCCCCTCCCTCCATGCGACCCTGAATTGGATGAAAGCGGTATACATAGTGGATGGATGCATCATGTTAAGGGATTGATTGCGAGTGGGCTGTAAACAGTTAGGCTGTCTAATGAGCACATCAGCCACATCTTACAGTAAATAGACCCCCCACTACCGTGAAAAGCACCTCATGAACTGAAAATGGGTGGCGAGAAAAGGACAAGGAAACCTAACTGGTCGCAGGACCAATTATTACAACTGGCACAGTTGGTACTGGAGAAGAGGACGGTCCTCAAAGGGCGATTCGGAGCCAGGATTACGAATAAGAAGAAAAGGGAGACATGGGTGGAAATTAGCAGAAACATAAATGCATCTTATCCAGCGGTTTCTTGAACGTCAGAAGACTGTGAGAAGAGATGGTATTCTCTACAGTCCCAGTGTCGGCTCGAGATCGCCGCTTATAAAAAGGATGCTGCTGCAACAGGTAGGCAATGTCCGTCATATAGGCATCCTTACATGTTGCATAAATTGGAAGATGTGCACGTTTTCTTCTTTGTGAACCCCTGGCATACCTGCAATCGCCATGAAATTGGCTTTAATTCGATGCAGTTGCTCGATGTCTAATGGGAAACGGATGAATTGTTGGATAATGTGTGGTCGACAGAGCGCTTTAAGACTTTGGTGGATTGATCAGCTGATAGAGGGTTGTGATATATCCAAGTCCCTGTGGCTAAATATCTTAGTTTCACTAAACATTTAATTTCTGGACTGATCGGATTGTTACGTTTAGTTGGAGACGGGATTGCTTCCCGCACCACATCTGCAATAAACGATTTAGTCGGTATCATTTGGTTAATTCCGAATCATCCAGAGTGTCCAACACATTGCGTCTGTCTGCAGCCATTTTGGGAGTCTTTGTGAATAGGTCTTAGGGAGTTAGGAGTCCTCTTGACTTCTTTTAAGGACTCCCAGACTTAGGAGCTAAACTAGGAGTCCTAAATTTCAGAGTGACACGGCCACATTTTTTAGGAGTTACTCCAAAATTCGGCAGTTAGGACCTACTATTAGCCCTGAAATTCTTGGTGAATACGGCCCCTGTTTTATTACACACATATTTATGAAAACTTCTGTATAGATTCAGTAGCTTTCAGAAACATGTATGGAACTCATTTTTATACAGTAGCTTTCAGAAATATAAATGTAACAAAACAAAACCATCAATTCGTTTTATATGTGGTGTGTGTTGCACTTGTGTCCCACTCCTGAGTTTCTGTAACCCGGGTTGAACAGTGAAAACAGCTCTAATTATACCTCTTTTCAGTTGAAGTCTGTTTCTCTGTTTGGTCTTTATGTGTATCAGTGCTGATTGATTATTAGCTGGCATAATAAGAGTCTGGCTCTAAGTGTCTTTAATATTGAACATATTCACAATATTCTAATTTTCTGAGATAATTGATTTGGGACTTTGATTAATTGTCACTTATAATCATGAGAATTACAAGAAAAAAAACATTTGAAATATATCAGTCTGTTTGTGATAAATTAATCTAATATATGAGTTTCACTTTTTTAATGCATTTACTGAAATAAATCAACTTTTTCATTATACGAGACCTGTATAATGAACTACAATTGTGAAAAAGAAAAAGGTCACGTTACCTTCTGTAGTTTAGGTAGATGTAGATGTCGTTCACATTGTATTTGGAAAAAAAAACTAATCTATATATGTCAGAGGATCTTTTAAAAAAATCTGTTTTTATTATCGAGAACCCTTTGCAATTCCTCCAAGGACCACTAGGAGTTCGCGGACCCCAGCTGAGAAACACTGATGTAAAATATCTAACTTCATCCTTTTGGGCAGGGGGAACGGGAAATCACACTTTAACCACTCCCACTTCAGCCTCAAGAATTGGTATGAAAACATCTTATTCCACAGCTTTTTCTCAGGAAATCCTTGCTCCCTCCTCTTCCCCTTTAACCTATATACGTTCTGCCTCCATACCAAATACAGGCTCAGACTTAAAATATTTACTTGAAAAGCTGTCTTGAGCTAAGCCAGATATTACCGGTTTCCCCATTTTCCTTTTTCATCTCGCCTTTATGATTTAGGTGTGGTTTACATCAGCAAAACACACCTTTTTGTCATTTTATGAAAAAAGTTGAAAGTGAAAAGAGAGCTCCAACTGCATTTTATATTTTCATTTTTCAAAATTTTGTGCAGGCTATTTAATAAAATAACTTGATGCCTTAGCAGCAGACTAACTGTGAAAATATAAAAGAGCTTGGTGTTTTACAGAGGAAATGAGTTGTATATGTATTGTTGCATTGAGGAATCTGCTCTTGGGAGCTGAAAACCAAGTGCTGGTGAATTTGGGCAACTAAGGTATGTGTCTAGATTAATTATTACTATGAAACATTAGAGAGGCGATAGAGCTTATGATACAGTGTACCTTTCATTGTAGGTGTCCCCTTTGGTCCTTTTCTTCGTTGTCGGGGGGAGTTTAACAGGGCAGCCTGGAAAATATCAACATTACATATCAGTTAAGCAGACAGCACAAGGATGGGATATAAATAAAACTCAGTTCAACAAAAACAATACAGTCCATGGATTTTAATTTAATTTATTTATCGTTTAAATCTATAATTGTATTACGGTGAAACTGTCTTTTGGAGAGCAGGATTGAATTACCTTATACAACTGGTTTGGGAGCCGGTCCTCATCTATTTCTGTCACAAAGGAAACAATTTGTTTAGTTCTGGATACAGTGAAACAGAAGCAAAACCTGATAACTGCATCAAAAAGTATTACTCAGAGCATTTACATGCAGCAAGAGAAAGTCAAATTATTGCCTTAGTCCGACTGGAATCAGACCTATGAAATGCATGTTTATACCGTAAGCCTAGGTTATACTTCTCCGTCAGCAAGTTTGCACCCAGAGGCACAAATATTGACAAATAAGTTTTTTGTTTGTAGTAGATCCTGTTCTAAGTTGGCAGAGCCCTAGCATCGACTGATAATGGTACTGCATCAATCTGTTTCGACGTAGATGTAGAAGTATAAAATAGGCTTTAGTACGACTGAAGTAAAACCGGACTAGAGTGGGAGAAATCGGACTAAGGGGCCCAGATAATGCAATTGGAAATCAAATATCCCCAGGAAGTGACAAGGCGCCAAGCATGAATAAAAACAGCACAGTTGCAGAAGAAGAAGAATATAGCAGCTAAGAGAACCCTTAGTGGCCAGTCAGTGCATTTTCGGACAGAGATGGATGCATTCTGTTTGTGCATATCCTGCTTTTACTCTATCAGGTTCACTCCCACCATCATCTGTTTACTGTCTGTGAGCCACTCGAGGCTAAGCAGAAGAAGGCTAACATGAAAGGGTGGATGTCGCCACCAAGTGTCGTGGAGTCAAACACACTTCATTCAATAATTACATGATCTCTTTGACATGTAAACAGGGACACAACTCTCTGTCTGGTTAACGTATTAGTCCGATTACTGCCAAACGCTTGATTTAGATGTGCATGTTGGATCCATGTTTGAACGCACAAAATTCATGGATGAAGAAGTGCTGTGCATTCAAACAGAACAGAGAGGAAAACAAAGATGACCTCTAGCCACATTTCTAGTCTGATACAAAAGGGCTTGATTTATACCCAGCACTGAGCTTTGTGATGCTACTGCCCAAGGCTAAAAACTGATCTGTTTAGACCTGCCTTTGAATAAGTGATTAATAATAGCTGTAATTTAATATGTTTTAATGTGTCATACGTTGTGCATTTCTAATGTTGTGTTTTATGATTTTATTGCTACTTTTTCTTTATTTTATCCCCAAATAATGTAAAGGACCTTGAATTGCTTTGTTGTTGAAAGAGTGCTAAACAAATAAAGCCGCCTCGTCTTTCCCGTGCCTGTCTTTGTTGACTCTTGCCTTTTTAATGTCACTTGACATAAATCCATAAAATATTTTAAGATCCAATTCAGTTTGGGTTTTTTTGTCCATTGTTTATTTCAATGATGGAAATGCAACGTCTGAGCTGGGGTGTTCATTTGTTTAAGATGTTTCCATTTTTTATGCAGAACGCTAACTGTCCACTCTGCTATCTGAGGGATTATTTTTCCTTCAAATAATGTTTTATGATTACATTTTGTATTACATGAAACACTTTCACTTTCTGCCACAGTTTCCCAACCATAAAACACTTAAGACATTTACAAAGTTTGTCAAAAATATTCTTAAATAAAATACTGGTGATTGCTATTGTCCTCCATTTTCATGCTAAGAGCTTGTACGAAGATTTTCCTTCTCCTAATACTCCACACCCTCTGTTCAGAGTCAGAAAATAAAACATGACTTAACACCCATAAAAACGCTGTTGATTTATTGTTAGACTGATATCTCTGTCAGAATATTATTTTCCAACCTGCGACGGCAGTTGCTACTTAAATTTTATAACATAAAGCTCACAGTGACATGTTCAAGACCTATCCGATTTTTTACATTTCATGTGTGCTGGCCTAAGAACGATGTCTTTCTCCTCTCCCTAAAACTGCTAAAAGCTGTTAGTTCTTGCCTGTTACATATTCATCTTCTTAAAGTCAGAAGGAACCTTCAACATTACATAAACTGTAAAGCTCATAGGGGCTTCACAGGGGGGAAGAAAAGATGAAAAAGATTTATTACGTAACACAAAATAAAACAGCAACTACATGAAAGAGCCCAACATGTTGAAATTAAACGCTGACTGGGGTACAGTAAAACCTCTGATCAACATTCAGCATATTGAACTTACATCCAAATCTATGTCTTACAGCCTTGAAACTTTTTTCTAGGACACAACCTAGTTGCCTGGCAACCTGTGTATCCCTAGGCACTAGCGTTTGTGTTCTTGTGTGTGTGTGTGTGTGTGTGTGTGTGCGTGTGTTTGTGTGTGTGTGTGCGCTGACTTGCATATGATGTTCCTACTTAAAAGTATGCTCTGTTCTAAATGCCAGTAGTGTACTTGTTTCTTCATTCCTCTGTTTTCATAATTTTCATTTTACACCAAATGCTAACCCAGAAGTGAATCAAAACCTTATGAAATGCAATAAGATTTCATTTCAATTTATTTCTTCACAGCTGTGGGTCTAATTCAGTCTTCTTTTTTAGTTTTTTGGAGGAGTGTAATTTTATCTCTGATTAACACCAGGAAATAGATCCGTCAAGTTGATCTTTTAATTTATATCACAGATAGTTTTGTGCATAAAATACAGCTATGAAAAGGAAATATTGATTACGGTGGTTCATCACAAAGTCTATAACAACTTCTAACTAAGATAATCGACAGCAAGAGCCACATTTACTCTTCCTATTCCGTACTTTCTGTAAAATGACCTACTCTTGCTTCAGGTTTATTCTAAACATTAAGTGTTTTTAATGTGTAAAATGGATCAACCTTATTTCAAAGTTAATTTAAATCTTAGATTTTAGAACATTTTTAATATATTTCAATTTTTAAGCTTTTTTCAAGTATTTAACTAATCAGACACCTGCTGAGAGCCAAATGAGACATTATTGTAGAAGACGAGTTGCCTTGATCATCAAAACATGAAAATAGACAACTTAGTGGGAGATTTACAATTAAGAAATTATAATCAGATGTTGCACTGCAGATGAATTCACACTGGAGCAAAGTGGTCATAGTTCGTCTGCTAAAATCACGCTAGATTAAATGAAATCCCAAAAGCAACAAGAAACCTGGGTTTGATTTATAACAAAAGGGAAAACTGAAGAAAAATAAGTATGGCATTAATATGATTTATCAGATCTATAATGTGTGCAGCCCACCCGTGCTGCAGAATGAGGAAAACAGCCAATGAAAAAGATTTTCGAGCTTTGATGAGTCTATCACTATCAGAGACACCCTCTGACTTGCAGTCAAGCCTCCACATTCCTGTTATGTTTACAGTATACCATAAACCACTTTTAGTGCACAGTTAATTGCAATATCTGATAAAAGACAAATTCCGCAATCAGTTACTTATGTATTAGTGGAAAATATACAAATAAATGTCTCCTCTACGATTCACTTTTCCTCCCTTGGAGTATTAAACAAAGAGCCTGTTTTATCCTTTTTTTCTTTCCTTTATACCGGAGTGGCTTCTTTCTTTTTAATGCAAAAGGCTGCATCATGCCTCCTTCATTCTTTCTCTTTGTCTTTAAACCAAAGAACCACCAAATGTGCTTCTAAAGCAGATACAATCTCATATCAACAGAATTAATGACAGCAATTATTAATGAGGTTACTAGAAATAGAAACATCATGAATAGATGAATGACGCAATTCAGAAAACACTTTTGGGTCCTTTAGACTAAACAAGGAGCTATACAAGTACAGGTAATTTACGATTTACATATGTATGCCTACCTGCATATATAAATGGGCCAAAACTAGAGCAAACTATTGTGTAGGATTCGAAAGACAATGTCTTTACCAAAATGCTAGGGAAAATATATGTATATAATCCTAAACAGGACTCTCTTGAGAAAAAGAAATCGAAGGGTTCTCTTTATTATATACTGATTGTTTTACTTGGACACAAGTAAAACAAAACTGGGGAGAATAATAGCCATAAATATAGCAACAGGATACCGTTTCTTCTTTTTCATTGTCGATCTTCTCATTTTCAGTGAAACAGAGACAAACTTTTCAAAAGTTTTAGATTCTTCTGGTTAGCCATTTTTTTTCTTAGTATTCTTTTTTTTAGCCCTCTCCGAATGATAACATAAAGCAAGTTTTTTTTTTTTTTATGGGTAGGCAATTTATAGGTTTTATAAATTGTATATAGCAGTCAAACATGTAAGACATCAGCAGTGTTTATAATATTCAGGAAAAAAAGCTGATGATTTCCAACGCTAAAACAGAAGGGAGGATGGCTGTGCATATTTTCAGTTCTTTATCACTTGTACGAGCGGTAGAAATAATTCAGTTGCACTGATAAATCTTCAAGTGAGAAGCAAGTTAGCACACCTTCCAATCTTGCAATTGGATCTCAGCCAGGTTATTTCAAAAATCTGTGAAAATCTTTTACAAATTCCACGGTCAGCCTTGAAGAAAACTGAAGTCACCTTACATTAATGATCCTTCTTCATTAGTTTACCCACAGAGTGTATCTTAGTTGTCTGTGTTCCTCTGATATGCTTTTGGGGATCACAGTGCACAGAGAAGAGCAATCTGCAGCACATTTAATAATGCAGGGATTTATCTGATGTGGGGCATAACATTACTGCACCACTGCAGCTCTTCTTTCTGATCATCATATCTGTTAAGCCCCATCCCCCTTTTACTCTTTGGCACAAGCTTTCATCAAACTCACACACACAGGGCACACAAAGTTTGTCAAAACGGCTGTGATATTGTGTGTCTGCGACTGATTCAGTTTGTTTTTGCATCTCCTTGACTTAGTCTATCTTATTTGCTCATTTTTTAATTTTGCTTTGGCATTTGTGGGAGGTTTAATGAACCAGTCACATAGCTGCACTTTGATGAAAAGAAAAAAAATAATTTAATTATTTGTGGCAATTATGAATCATTACTGATACCGTACAAATAAAGAAAGGTTTAATACTTTGAACACCTGTAAGGTGAGGTTTTAATTAAATATTAACATAATATAATAATAATAATAATACAACATGGCTGTAAAAAAAAATAATGTTACGGGCTTTGAAAGATGTTTTATATCTACAGAAGCAATAGAATTAATGAAATATAAAGATGCAAATGAAACAGTTTTTTGTATTTAATTCAAAACGTTTAGTTTAGCCGTAAATTCAAGCACTCATTCACATGTTTTTTAAATTCTGTATTCTTTAACAAATCTGTCCTGCATGTTGATAATATTTAGTTGAAACCTAAAACATCTAAACAACGGAATTGTGAGTTAAAACATTTTTTTCATTGAATAGAATTTCTTTAAAACATTGTTTTAGATTCAATAAGCCTTTATTACATTTCTAGTAACACAACAATTATGTCTTAATTTTTTTTATTTTTTTTGGGGGGGGGCATCAGGAATTGAGTCAAGCATGAATAGCATAGAAATACTTTTATTGATCCCATGGAGGTAAATTCACATGCTAGACAAAATAAGGAAAATAAACTACAAAAAAAAGAGTTTACAAAAGGAACTGCACATAAATAAATTGTATACAATGGGGTATTGCACTGAGCAAGTGATAATGGTGAGCCAACAGCAGTTATAGTTATAGGGTCTCACAGCAGTGGGAGTAAAGGATCTATGAAAACATTTTGTTTTGCATTATGGATGTTTTAACCGTCCCTAGAAGGAGCAGCAAAGAGTCTCCAAAACCACTATACATAGTTAAATGGCATCCCATAACACTTCATACATTGGAAATGAAAATATGAAAAAACAGTTATATATACTGTATATGAAATAAATTCTACGTATCTGCTATTATGTTGAAAACACATCAGTGCGATCAGGTTGATTTCAATTTATTACTCTTTATTCAAAAAATCTTTCAGGGCATTTAAAAAAAACATCTAAAAAACCATCATACTTATGGGCACCTTGTGTATACTAACCAAGTTTTAAATATTTTATACTAATTTCTGTATTTCTTAAAAGGAGGGGTAAGATTAATGCAAAAGCCACCAATGTTCCCTCCTCCTCTTCATTAAGTCAATAATTCTATTTGCAGGTAGTCAACTCAGTTTCCTTAGGTTTGTTATCACATCTATTAAGTTAGTTGATTTCCCCTTTTAGCTGGAAATTGGTATTGTTTAAAAGGTTTTCACATTTGAATATGTATATATTTTATACACATGGATATGGCAACTCTATGATGGACTGGCGACCTGTCCAGGGTGTACCCCGCCTCTCGCCCGTTGACAGCTGGAGATAGGCACCAGCCCCCCGCGACCCCTGGAGGAATATGCGGTTCAGAAAATGGATGGATGGATGGATATGGCAACTTAAAAAAAACACCCAGCAAGTATGTATTAAGAAGTATGTATTAAGAAGGTTAAGAGGTTGGCTGTATTAAGAATATGTCATATTTGTAATGCAGGACTCTCAGAAGCAAAGAAAGTAAAATAAACTGTCAGATAAAGACAAAAAAAGCAAAATAATAGTATTCTCTTTTATCCTTCTCAATGGCTCATCACCTCGTACTTCATTCAGACCAGAGAATACCAGCAGGAGAAAATTATTCTCTCTGCTTTCATCTTTTAATTCTGCAGTGGGTCACATTACCCACAAACACATTCCAAAATCAACAGAAGCCGGGAGGAAAGCAGGGAGCCGACTGATGACTCACACAGCAAGAAAACTCCTCAGAGGTTGGCTGTTATGGTTGATCATAAAGGTCCCATGAGAGGACTCATAGCTGTTTTTGTTGCTCTAAAGTAGCAGGAATATTTATCTGGTGGTTATTAGAGATGAGATTAAATTTTATAATGTTAAAATAATATGCGCGATCTTGGAGTAATGAAATGCAAAGGTCTAGGCTTCCAGTTTATATATATTTACCACTGACATAGTGAAATTCCAAACATTTTGCTCTAAACTATAATTTTATTTTTAAAGCTAACAAGAGCTTTTTCAGATCAAATGTCTCTTTGTAACACATTCTTTTCATGTGTTGTACTACAATGGTGGAGTGGCCTAAAGACCTCTGGTGTGTCCCAGTGTATATTTACCATTTAAGAAACTCTCAAACATCTATCTCTTGAGAGAACATCTCCTACTTTTGCCCCTGCCCTATACTCAAATAGCACCTCTCTCATCACGTCTGGTCTTTCTTCTGAGCAACTTACTGTTAGCTTTACATTAACTACATTATTATATTCTCACTTGTAAATTCCATCCATCCATCCATCTTCTTAACCGCTTATCCAATTCAGGGTCATGGGGCAGCTGGAGCCTATCCCAGCAATTATCAGGCGTTAGGCAGGGTACACTCTGAACAGGACGCCAGTCTGTTGCAGGGCCAACACAGAGAGACAGACAACCATTCACACTCACATTCATTCCTAGGGACAATTTAGAGTGATCAATTCACCTATCATGCATGTTTTTGGACTGTGGGAGGAAGCCGGAGTACCCGGAGAGAACCCACGCATACACGGGGAGAACATGCAAACTCCATGCAGAAAGACCCTGGGCCGGGATACAAACCCACGACCTTCTTGCTGCAAGGCAACAGCGCTAACCACTGCGCCACCGTGCAGCCTCACTTGTAAATTGCTTTGGATAAAATTATTTGCCAAATGCACACATAAGAACACTTGTTTGTGTATTTAGAGAATTACGAAAACACCGACTATTTGCTTTGAGTGAAACTTAAAACTCTAAGAACATTTAAACAGCTTGGTAAATGTGTGGAATTTTACATTTCTAGCAGTAAGACTTAAAAAACAATGGATGCTTTCGGAGAAGCCCCAAATCTGAATTTTACTACAGAAACGGGAAAAACAAAAAAAACCCTCTCAAAATTAGTTGCATTACCAGAGTCCAACGGAGAGGCAGCAGATGTGTGAAGTAGCCTGCATACAGCCTCTGTGAGCCCCCTGAAGAAGAAGTGCTTCTGCTGCTTTAGCAGCCTGCTTGCTGTGCATTGTGCATTAAACATATGCATGAGAGGCTGTTGATAATATGGATATCGTGAAGATTTTTGGACAAAAAGACAAAAAAATTTTTTTTAAAGATTAACGGCAGCACCTGTGATAAAGCGGATCGTGACTCCGATTTGTGGATGACTCTTATCTTGAAAGCGCTGGCATACTAAATCTCAGCTTGGTGTAAGTAAAGTTTTGATACAAATGATGGAAATAGTGAACGGTAACAAAATAATGTTACGTATTCAGTGATATGGGAAGAATATCAAAGTATGGAGATGCTAATCATAGAAATTATGCAACTATCAGAAAGGCAGAGGACTGAGAAACGACTGAAAAATAGTGAAATACTGTCAGAGTCAGTGAATATGTAGACTATAGTTAACAAATGAGAGTATATAAAATAAAAATATAACATGTATTGTGCTTTTTCGTAGTGCCTCAGTTTGGCTGAAGGGGTCAATGACCCAACTGGAGACAGGGATTCAAAACCCCACTTCACGCTAAGTTTTGAAATCAGGGAACATTTCTCAAATTAAAGTAAATAAAACTTTTAAAGACTCTCTGTACAAGCCTTTCCCTGAAGCAGCAAGCTTCAATGTGAGAAAATACAGCAACATATGTGTCATTTCTGCACTGGTGATTGCTACTTCACCGGGCTCTTTGGGTCGCATCAGCTGCACTAGCCACATATACTGTATGCCCCAATGTCTCAATGACTCTTCAACCTGCTGTGGGATCCCAAATATCGAGATGCATTGAGCATTGTGTCCAGGTCTGAGATGATGCTCAGATAGTCTTGTGGCATTTTGTTTTATTAATTATCTTAACCAGCTCTAATAAATTAACCCAAATTAGCACTCTTAATTTATATTTTTGGCTCTTAATGGGTGTAAACTGTATTCCCTGGACCGGTTATCTGAGATGATTTCAATCAGCCGCTGACTGTGATATTGTTGATTGATAGTATTGTTTTGCTTCATTAAAGGCTCTTAAGTGTAATCCACTGCGTTCTGTCTGCTTTAAGGTGATCAGAATTCAAAAGTTGAGATGCTGTATAATTTAAAGGACCAATTCTTTGCACATCAGTTATCTGAGCTAAGCCTCTGCCTGAAAAAACAATTATGCCCCAAACAATTCACACTCTTTTCAGAGTGCAACATAAGAATTTGACAAAATAGTCTAAAATGTATTAAATTTATAGATTTTATTTTTTCATTAGTTGTTTATCCTTATATTTCATTTTAAATACTAATTTAAGAAGAAGAAGAAGCTCCGGAAGCAGCTGATAGGTACCGGCAGGCCAAGCGGAGTGCGGCTCGGATGGTCGCTGAGGCAAAAACTCGGGCGTGGGAGGAGTTTGGAGAGACCATGGAGAACGACTTCCGTATGGCTTCGAAGCGATTCTGGTCCACCATCCGGCGTCTCAGGGGGGGGAAGCGGTCTGCCGCCAACACTGTTTACAGTGGGGGCGGTGTGCTGCTGACCTCAACGCGGGACGTTTTGGGTCGGTGGATGGAATACTTCGAAGACCTCCTCAATCCCACCGACACGCCTTCCTGTTTGGAAGCAGAGTCTGGGGACTCTGGGACGGACTCTCCAATCTCTGGGGCTGAAGTCGCCGAGGTTGTTAAAAAGCTCCTCGGTGGTAAGGCTCCGGGGGTGGATGAGATTCGGCCGGAGTTCCTCAAGGCTCTGGATGTTGTAGGGCTGTGTTGGTTGACGCGGCTCTGCAATATTGCGTGGACATCGGGGGCAGTTCCCTTGGATTGGCAGACCGGGGTGGTGGTCCCCCTCTTTAAAAAGGGGGACCACAGAGTGTGTTCCAACTACAGGGGGATCACACTTCTGAGCCTCCCTGGTAAGGTCTATTCAGGGGTTCTGGAGAGGAGGGTACGACGGATAGTCGAACCTCGGATCCAGGAGGAACAATGCGGTTTTCGTCCTGGCCGTGGAACACTGGACCAGCTCTACACCCTCGGCAGGGTCCTGGAGGGTGCGTGGGAGTTCGCCCAACCAGTCTACATGTGCTTTGTGGACTTGGAGAAGGCGTTCGACCGTGTCCCTCGGGGTGTCCTGTGGGGGGTACTCCGGGAGTATGGGGTACCAGGCCCTCTGATACGGGCTGTTAGGTCCCTATATGACCGGTGTCAGAGTCTGGTTCGCATTGCCGGCAGTAAGTCGGACTCGTTTCCAGTGAGAGTTGGACTCCGCCAAGGTTGCCCTTTATCACCGATCCTGTTCATAACGTTTATGGACAGGATTTCTAGGTGCAGCCAAGGTGTTGAGGGGATCCGTTTTGGTGACCTCAGGATCGGGTCTCTGCTTTTCGCAGATGATGTGGTCTTGTTGGCTTCGTCTGAACGTGATCTACAGCTCTCGTTGGAGCGGTTCGCAGCCGAGTGTGAAGCGGCTGGGATGAGGATCAGCACCTCCAAATCCGAGACCATGGTCTTGAGTCGGAAAAGGGTAGGGTGCTCTCTTCGGGTTGGGGATGAGGTCCTTCCTCAAGTGGAGGAGTTTAGGTATCTGGGGGTCTTGTTCACGAATGAGGGAAAAATGGAGCGGGAGATCGATGGACGGATTGGTAGGGCGTCTGCAGTCATGCGGGCGCTGTACCGGTCTGTCGTGGTGAAGAGAGAGCTGAGTCGAAAGGCGAAGCTCTCGATTTACCGGTCGATCTACGTTCCTACCCTCATCTATGGTCACGAACGCTGGGTGGTGACCGAAAGAACGAGATCGCGGATACAGGCGGCTGAAATGAGTTTCCTCCGTAGGGTGGCTGGGCTCTCCCTTAGAGATAGGGTGAGAAGCTCGGTCATCCGGAGGGAGCTCAGAGTAGAGCCGCTGCTCCTCCACATCGAGAGGAGCCAGTTGAGGTGGCTCGGGCATCTAGTCAGGATGCCTCCTGGACGCCTCCCTGGTGAGGTGTTCCGGGCATGTCCCACCGGGAGGAGACCCAGGGGAAGACCCAGGACCCGTTGGAGAGATTATGTCTCCCAGCTGGCCTGGGAACGCCTCGGGATTCCTCCCGAGGAGCTGGCCCAAGTGGCCGGGGAGAGGCAAGTCTGGGTCTCCTTGCTTAGGCTACTGCCCCCGCGACCCGACCCCGGATAAGCGGAGGAAGATGGATGGATGGATGGATGGATGGAATTTAAGAAGATAAATAACGTGATACATTGTTAAGAAGTTTTACTAATATGAATAGGAGTTTTCAGGTATGAAATGGGGGTAATAACTGCCAAAGGTGCAAATTGGCTCAGAGGGAATTTTCTGAACAAGGACAAACCAGGAAGCAAAACTGAAATAGAAAAAAATGTCTTAGAGTGGTGCAAAATCTGTAATTGTAAGCAGAATTACAACATGCACTTTTTTGTTAGATGATTTAAGAAAATCATATGAATCATTTGACTTTCACTAAATATCTTCACATACAGTAAATCTATCTTGTGCACACGTGAGTGAAATCTGATCTCTAGAAACATATATTTGAAACACTTTACCTTGGCAGCTTGAAATTATATATCACCTGAAATATCAGTTAATATTACAGTAACATTTGCCATCCATCCATCCATTTTCTTTACCGCTTAATCCTTAATGGGTCACGGGGGTGCTGGTGCCTATCTCCAGCTGTCAATGGGCGAGAGGCGGGGTACACCCTGGACAGGTTGCCAGTCCATCACAGGGCAGGACAAACAGGACAAACAACCATGCACACACTCACACCTAAGGACAATTTGGTGACATCAATTAACCTGACATTTATGTTTTTGGACTGTGGGAGGAAGCCGGAGTACCCGGAGGGAACCCACGCATGCACGGGGAGAACATGCAAACTCCATGCAGAAAGGCCCTGGGCCGGGATATGACCCGTGCAGCCCTTAACATTTTGCCACTTTAGTGCAAATCATGGCTTGAAGTTGATGCAAAAATGAGAAAATCTCTGTATATGGGAGAGTGTTTACAGTTGAGTCTCTTACCAGGTGAAGACTGATCACTGGATGCCACCAGAGTTGCCGGTGTGGGTCTGCGTCTTCTGATCTGAAAAAGATATACGTATTATTTAGTTTGATATTAGGTTTTAATCCTTTTAGTGAATAAAAAAGGATAATAATTCAATAACAAACAGGCGCAGGTAAAGACTAAAAAGCACATCAATGCAAATTTCTTGTAGGAAGTCATTCAATTTGACTTATCAGATCTGAAATAAAAGTAGTGAAGGCAACGCTTTTAGCTTGGAAATCTTGACAAACTGTAGCAATAGCAAAACTCGATTTTGTCTCCGACAGGTTGATCTAGCCATGCTCCATTTTATATTCCCAGCAGGTCTACCAGTGGCTCAGCAAAGTGTAGGCAGGGCCAATCACTATGTTTGTAGAGTAACGTTGGGCAGACTTAGCACTATTACGGCAGAGCTTCGACGGAGCCAAAGAACAAGGATCAGGAACGGTACATTGACGGTACACCAAGTACTCCCATGTTTTTCCGACAAAAAACCCCAGAAGTCATTGATCTTGATGTTGTTATTGGATGGTATGACTTCCCTGTTCTTCTTCGAGGATTTGTGGAGGACTGCTCCCACTTCCATCGCTATGACTACGTCAAGTTGTTTGTTGCTCTGATTGGTCCTAGTGCTGTCCAGTTGCGTGCATAGACAGTTTGAAAGAATCCGTCTCTAGAATTAAGTTTGTCTGTTGGTCGTGGCCAGACGTATTTAAATAAATATAGGATGGTTTGCAAGCCTACCATTCTTCGTATTTTGGGGGTATGTTTCCTCAGATCATTAAAATGCTTGTTTGCTTGCTAAATTGTTATTGTCGCACATTTTATCAGCAGTAGTGCAGCCCTTTCCCAGTACGAGCAGTAGTATCAGAATCAGATGATTCAGACGACTTTATTCGTACCCAAAGGTAAATTTGTTTTGCAGTAGTTGAGTCATTAATATTTAGACATGCAGACGTTTCCACATAAATATTAAAAACATAAAAAACACATAAAAGCTAAGAAGCGAAGACTTATTCTTATTCAGAAGGCTTATAGCAGTAGGGATAAAATTGTTTCTAAAACGATTTGTTCTGCATTTCAGCATTCTGTTTTGTTGTCCTGAGGGCAGAAGCTGGAATTCACGGTGTAGCGGGTGGGAGGTATTTTTTGTAATTGATCCATAGCAAAGCTGTAATGCTCTGTTTGAGAAAGTCAATCTTGTTTTAAAAGCATGTGTATCAGTATGTGTCTGCTGCTCCCTTATCAGCTTGCTGGACCATTTCACTATTTGGTTCAGATGGTTTTTGTTTTTAAAGGACAAATTTCCAAAACAAGCTACTGAGCAGAAGGATAAAACAGATTCAATAAAAGCTTGATTAAACAAGGCCAACAGTGATTTGTCTACATTAAAAGACGTCGATGATTCCCCTTCCTGTCCACCGCCTCCGAGTTCGCCTCGAATGACACCTTACCATCGACCACAGTACCAAGATAGTATTTGGAGGTGTCAACACATTCTACACTCTGACCTTTAATTTTTTGTTGGTTCTTGTTTGGTTCATAAGGTCATCCTGGCATCCAGGATCCTGTTCTTGTCAGACCAGTGGAGTCCAGGAGAACTGGGATTCTATGGAATTTGACAATGGCTGATTTAGATGAAAATTTAGCTGTATCCTGCTGCACTGAGATCAGAAGGACAGTTTTCCACCTCCCGCCTTTGTCTTGGATCAGAAGCAGCAACACGAGGCAGCTCCAGGGAGATTTTGAACATAAAAAAATAACATTTTAGATTAACTGAAACTTTTCACTACTGAACATGGCTTTTGCTTAATGAGCAAAATAACTGAGCAGTAATGTTTAAAGATCCCTGCTCTGAGCTGGTGAAGGATTTAAGTGTGCCTTATTTAATCACTGCAAATGTAATGGGTAGTCATAATGAAGGATCAAGATTTTTTTCTTAAAATATATAAAAAGAGTATTGATTGTGGAAAGCTCTTGTTGAGACTACGGGATGCCAAAAAGCAAAAGCTTAGTAGGAAGACCAAAAAATAAAAATATTTCTGAAATAAACTCATTATGTACATCAAAACACATTCAGGAATTAGAAATTAATAAAAACATTATACTAATAAATGTGAAAAATTGTTATATTTGTGTTTTAAATGAAATCAACACTTTCTATCTAAATCTCTTCAGTGGAAACTGATATGTTTACATTTTATCCCTTAGACAGATTCAGGATCTGGAGAATACATTTAATGTTATTGCACCACTAACGTAAAAGGCTCTAATAAGGGAACCTTAAATAGTGTTAATTACTTCAGCGGTGTCACATCCCTTCCTTTTGATTTACACAAGCGTAAACAGTTGTACTGCAGCTGACAAGGCTGCTGAGTAATGCTTGTCGTTCCATCATTCAACATTCTGAAGCCTACTTGCGCACTTAGAGACTCATCCGGAGCACACCAGCATCGTTTTTTATTATTAACAAGGAACCTGAGCTAAAATTTGATGTTTTAAGTTATGGTTTAAAATATAAATCTACATCAGAAAAACAAGGCTCTTTTACATCTTTCTCCACCAAGAAAAAAAAACATTCAAAAGAATCCATACATGTACTTAATAGTGGGAACCAGAAATTTTCGCTTACAGTTCTGTTAATCTTGATCTGTAGTCAAGCCTTTCACTCTCTCTCTTTTCAGACATGAATTAATATCTGGAAATTTCTGTCTTACATGTGCAGCATACTGAGATATTAAGTTAGGGAGCTTCACAAGGTTGTAGACCTTAGCTGATATGCTCCACGCGTTGACACGGAGTACAAATGTGACTCCAGATAAAAAATGTGCCTTGACCGAAAAAGGAGCAGAGTTTGGTTTATCTTTATAGGACATTCAAAGTGATGTGATAGAAATATGGATATGTTATCTTTAAAATTCAACCATGCAGAGCGGGAAGGCTTTAAATATGTGTATATATAAAGATATATAAAAGATATATATAAATATATGTTTTCTACACCGACTAGGCAGAGGTGTGGGACTTTCATGTATAACTACATCTCATTTCCACGAAAATATCTTAGTTCGTATTTTAAGACAGATGTCAGATATTAACTGCAGTCTGTAATTGGTTCCAGAGTTGCTTTGTTAAGTATTACTGTTTACAATGGTAAAATGTGTGACAGTTCTTATAAAACCTCTGATACAAATGCGTGATTGCGGTGTCATTACTTCCATATTTTACAAGTTGTACAGTATTTTGGTCAGCTCTTATTCTTTATAGATGACTTTTGCAAAAGAAAAAGTAAATAACATGACTAGTTTGTTGTGCAATGTAAAAAACAAACAAACTTGGAGAAGCATCCTTCAATTATTTTTAGAATTAGTTCTCTAAATGTTACCTGAAGATACATTTTATATGAACACACCCATCCTATCACAACTCAGATGTTTTAAGCAAGCATGAACATATCGGGATCACCATGGAGTTGGCATTGAAGTTGCCATCGTCCACCTGCTTCAACCAGCCTACCATTGTCTGGGCAAAGCAGGCAGCACTGTGAGAGTCATGTTCTTTGATTTATCCAGTGCATTTAACACAATTCAGCCTGATTCGCTTTGTCAGAAACTCATGAAGACACAGGTGGAGCCATCAACAATTGCCTGGATCAATCACTAATAGATAACAGTTTGTGAGACTGAAGAATTGTTTGTCAAACTAGGTGATCAGCAGCACAAGAGCACCACAAGCGACTATACTCTCACCATTCCTTTTCACTTTGTACCTTTCCGACTTCCAGTTTAAGTCAGAGACTTGTCATCTGCAGAAATACTCTGCAATTGTTGGGTGTATGAGAGATGGAGAGGAAAATAAATGCAGAAAGTTGTGGACCACTTTGTGGCATGGTGTGGAAACAATCAGCTTTTTTTGAATGTGAACAAAACAAAGGAGATGACTGTTGATTTTAGAAGAAACAGACTGTACCTCTTGCAGAAGCTCAGGTCCTTCAAGGTTGGCAGCGAGTTGCTGAAAATCTTCTATAAATCTGTTGTATAGAGTATAATCTCCTCAGCCAACATATGCTAGGCTAGCAGCATCAGAGCCAAGGACTTAAAACAGGCTAAAAAACCTCATGAAGAATGCTGGTTCTGTTCTTGTAACTACTGTGGAACCACTAGAGATTATAAAGCAAAGAAAGATTCCTCAAATAATAAAAAAAAATATGCACAATGCTGGGCATCCTCTTCATTATACTATCCTACAACAATAGAGTGACTTTCTTAAATTTCAGTTTCACTGCAACACTGTCCGCTACAGGAAATCCTTCCTCCCAACAGCCATCATAATCTATACCAACATCTTGAAGAATTAATCGGTCTGAGTTACAGCAACACTTAATTTCCCTCTGATATCCCACAAAGTATTTTTGAATTGAATTTGTGATCTTTAAGGCTTCATATGAACAGCGTTGTTTCAAAGCTGAATAATGATACAAGCAAAAACAGGATAAGGAGCACCAGTCTGGATAAATTGTGGATTTTCTTCAGTGCATATATAATTATAATGATACCAAAAAACTCAAACATACATTCCCACAGATATTTAATTAGATTTCAATCAGGAAAAAAAATATCCTGTCATTATTCTGGCTGACATTCCAGTTGTTATTTCTCTTTATTTGTTATTTCAACCACTTTGTCCAACATAGAGCTAATACTATAAACAAAAAAGTCCCATAGTATAATGCCAAAACCACCAGAGACAATTTTAGTCATCCAATCAACATTTGAAAAAAAGGTATAGTTTTACTGAACAATGATCAAATATCAATTCAGGTTTTTGGAATGACCTTCTTATCCTGTTGAAAATTTGTGGACTGTTTTTGTTTTTCTATAGACACGCTTTCCACATTTCCCATAGCTGACAAATTCATCATGTGGAATCATTACTTTTAGGACAGGTTGAAGCTTTTATGACGGATAATTATTTTGAGTATCTATTTAGTAGTATTCTGAACCAAATATATATTTTTTTAACCTTGGGTTTAATGTGACAATGTTAATCTTTGAATACACTATGATAATAGTGATAATCAAAGACTTTAGAGGATTTGACACTTTAGCATAGATGAGATTTAGAACTCTAACCTCATTAATTACTGCTGCAAGCTTAATAACATTATGTTTATGGGACGTTCTGATCAGTCGCTCTCTGATGATTATTTGGAGAATTGTCATTAGTATTCCATAATCCTTTGTCCTTTCCATTCTTCTAATCATACTGAGGAAAGAAAATGTCCATATGTTGTAATTCGAGCTTGGGAGATTTTGTCCAAAACATCCTTCCTCATTTCTGATCACCACTTCTGGTTAAATGCAGCCACTAAAACCTTTGTGGCTGCATTTAACCTTCTTTCTTCCCTTCTTTAAAGAAGAAGGGAAGAAAGAAGGTTTGCTGCAATACATTGTTTGTGTTGGATTGTTTATGTTCCTTATCAGTGATTTAAAGACCGCAAACCAACTGGAAGTAATTTCCAGCCTCTTCTTTTTTCTAGTCCCTGTTGTTTGAGAGTTAGATGGACATTCAGAAAAGACACAAAGACTTTAACGAGTCAGTAAAATTCTCATATCTCATAAAGTTTGAATTGATTGACTGATATGATGAAAATTCTGTAATTATTCCCAGCCAAAAGTTTAATCAGCATTTTTTCTATTTATTATTTCTTGACATTTCTCAGCCTAATTCAGTGTCTGGGTCTCTCATCTGTAAGGATCTATTGAGATAAACTATTATGACTACTAATAAACACTTTGAGCCAAGTAGTAGTTCCTAATATTTTTTTTCTATGGTTTTGGGTGACCTTATCTCTGATAGAAATGAATTAGGGTGGTAACAATAGATTAACCCCTGGTCTTTTTGAATGTTTAAGCGATTATGAATTCAATGGAAATTTAAAATTATTCATATCAGATGGATAATTGTATTATTATTATATGTTTAATTTATGAGACAGGATAAGCTATTTTATTGCATAGTAATGTGATTAAAAGTGGAGTTAATCTCTCCCATGCCCATGAGTGTGTGTAAACTTTGTACTTGGACAAGAATTTCTGTGTAATTTGCACAATACTTAGATTTTTGTTTGGGGTCTTTCTTTTTCCATTCCTAAGAGCCAGCCCATCGGTGTACTATAAAGCACAACCATGGCTGTGTAGCACTGATTATAACCAGAGTCATTGTTATTCTTCTCACCCTGCGGCAGAGAAAAACTCCACGATCCTCCAGTCGCACAAACAGCAGCACTTGCTTAATGGACTTGCCCTTCCAGCCGCTGTGTCTGCCTTTCAACCCACAGTCTGTTAATAATGAACGCCTGTCACTTTTCACAACAATGAACAACAGCATTTTTTAAAAGTGACGGGTGGGCAGGAAAAACCTTAGCTGGAAAATATAGGTCGAGACAAAAATGGCAGAGTTGTGACTACACTAGTATAATCATGACTGTGCTGTGTAATTGTTTGTGTTCAAAAATAAACATTGGAGTAGCATGATTATTCTTTTCTTTTATTGTTTTTCTTTCTGTGACCAAACTGAATGTAAAATCTGGCTGACGAATAAATCTTTGGTAATAAAGAAAATACTTAAGTTTTCATAAAATTTCCTCCAAATACATAAAACAAGTTTTCTCCAGATTAAATCATTTTAAACTTGAAAGGTCTGTTTTTGTTGTGACATCTTGATGTCAGGCCCGTGAAAAATCTTTATATAAATGAAAAATCTTTATGTTGTTTTAGAAAGTGATGATAACAGCCATACAAAGTTATATTAAGAATAATGTAGTGGAACATGTTTTTGATTTTCTTATAGAGGTCAGATAATGCCATGAACAAATGTATCTTTTCAAGGATTGCTTAATACACTGTACCTTATACTGAGGTAGTCGATCTTTAAGGATTCTCTACAAGTGTGTTATTTCCATTTCAAAACAATACAATCTGCCCACGAAACAAAATAATAAGAAAAAACATAAAAATGTTTTCAGTTTGGTCATAATTAGAAGAAGAATGTTCAGAGGATTCAAGGTGAAACTTTGAAATATTAAACACCATACCAATTATTAGACAGCATGGAGGTAGCATCATGCTGTGGGCCTGTTTAAAATGACCAGCCCTAATAATGACGAAACATATGTGTCAGAAATACTTTATAAATCCCCGAGGGGAAACTCAGTTTCTAATTCATAATTGTCTTCCTTCTTTTTTTGCCTGATGGGAATGTGAAGTTAGAGAATTTGGCTTTATTTCTTGGTTTTTGGTTTTGGTACACACATAGCCTTTTATATATATATATATATATATATATATATATATATATATATATATATATATTTATATATTTTTTTTTTTTTTTTTTACTTTTTTTTTTTAATGCTAAATTTCTTATTTTTTTAATATATTGGTTAAGTGGAAACAATTTAGTTTAAACAAATCAATCTATTATTCAGGTTCTATGGCTAGAAACATTACTGATTACTAAACTCTGTCACAACTGTAGTTACTAAAGCTGAGTATCGATTCAAATTTCAAGAACTGATTTGAATCTGACTCTCAAGAGTTAGAATTGTTTATCACGATACGATTCAATCTGATCCAGTTCGATATTGGTATGGGTCAACACTTTACACTGGGTAACAGTTTACCATGAAAAATATCCTGTATTACCACTTTCAGAACCAAGCCTTAAAAGGTCTGTCTGGATTTTTAATTCCTACTATAGTTGTAAAAAAGGGCAAACTATGCAAAACAATTAAACCGATTCTTGAACTTGTGAATCGATTGGATTCTTTGAATTTTTATAAGAATCGATTCTGAATACATTTTTTCAACACAGCCCTAGTAGATACTGTACAAATCAGTTTCAGAAGGCCAATGCTAAAAGATTATCTTTTGACATTGTGTTTGATAAATCCAAAGTTATTTATATTTAGATGTGTTTTGGTAATGGTGAAAATGTTATTCCCAAATAAGATAATAAATTCCTACATAAATAAAAGCTAAAAGTAACCTTCCAAAAGGCTTGTTATTGCATGAGCCAAAGAAGACCAGAAATCCTGCACAGTGGAGAGATTGTATCAGTCCAGAAGGCATAATGTGATTTCTCATCCTTCATTCTGTCATTAGACATATAACCGTGATATTGTTCATACAAGACTGCAGCCATAATGAATCCTTCAGACTCTGTAATTTAAGATCCCTTTGATTTGAATTACTCCAGTAACCAGACAAAAGATATCCACATCACTACCTGGGGTTTTGCATTCCTCCGTCACCCTCGCTGTTTCTATGTGCCTTTCTGCGGGTTATAGTAGGTGTCTTGTTAAGCAAAATTTCAAATCTCAGATAAAGAAGTTTTTTTTTTTAGTCTTCATTTTAATGAGCAGTATATATGAGTATATTTATTGGGTTTGAGTTTAATGTCCCTTTTTTTATTCAATCCACACCCACAGATACTTTGTGTATGGTTCCAGGAAAGGACAAAGTCTAAGTCATTGTAGGGAACATCCTGAATTATAAGCAATAGATGGCAGTTTCCTTCTTTCTCTCCTTCTTTAGTATAGTTTTTTTTAAAGGTTTGTTTGTTTGTTTGTTTTGAATGAGCGAGGTTATGTTTTCTTTATAGAGCAGAACAATGAAAAAGCAATCATATTCTAGGAAATTGAAGTTATGCAACCACAAATAATAAGTGTTTCCATTCTCAAAATAAAGATATATAATGAGAGTACAATATTAAGAGGAAAATAAGCAGTCAAACACAACAAAAGACCAATACCTAATAATCAGTTGCTAGAATTGGGCTCTCATGTTTGTTTTGGTTAATGAATGCCTGGATCCTGACTATTCAGCCTAAGGGTTGGGTTTTTCTTTACCTTGTAATGTTGTAGTACCTAGCACAGCTCATTATATTTCATATCATATTTCTTCTTGTGAACAGACAGCTCAGGACAACATGGGGGAAACTGGTCAAAGATCTGAAGAGAGATCTGAAGATCATGCCACTCACCATTTTTGGACGTTGAAGAATGCTGCGCTGCATCGCAAGAATACTAGGCCCAACGTGACGCATGAGAGTGGAAACATGCTTTGAGCTGCTTTTCTGCAAAGGGGACAAGGCGACTGATCTATATCAAGAAAAGGATGACTGGAGCCGTGTGAAGTGAGATTTTGGAAAAAAACATCGTTCCATCAATGTGTGTAACCGTGGGAAAAATACCTACAGGAAACATCTGACCTCCTTCATTGCCAATCAAGGTTACATTACAAAGTGCTGAGATTAACTTTTTTTATTATTAATCAAATACTTATTTTCTGCTAACTGCACCAATATATGAAAAATAAACATAAACATCACTCACTGTGATTTCCTGGATAGTTTTTTACATGCTGTCTTTTACAGTTGAAATAGGCCAATGATGAAAGTGACAGACCTCATCTTTTTAAGTGGGAAATTTTGCACAAGCAGTGACTGCCAAATAGTTTTTGCCCAACAGTACACTTGAGGACACCCGACAGTAGGAATTATATCAATTTCTTGTATAGGACCTCTTCTCCCTTCCACTATTATTTGGACGTTGAGTGTAACAAGTAATTTTCATCATAAAATAAAAATAGGTAATCTTAAAAAATCATTGGGACTACAGACGTTAAAAATGGAACAGAAATAACATTTCATGATATTTTGGTCAAACCCTAAGCCAATCAAAAATCTAGACCTCTGGTGGGAAAAGAAACCATTACTTCATCAGCAAATTTCAGTATTTGTTATGTGTAGTACTCACACAAAGTGCCTAATCCAACCATGTTTCTGATCCAGAGTGGAATTAATAGAATTTACATTGTATATTTTCAAACTTTGCAAAGAGATTATCATAAACTTTTTTACAGTTAAATGCACAGCAGCTCTCCTCCATTTCAATTTGTTTTTTGTTTTGTTTTATATATTTTCAGCCACATCTATGGTACATTATCATTGTCAGAGTTCTTTCTTTCTCTCAGTGAAACACTCTATGAACATAATCCCTCGTTGAGATCTCTGTGACCTCTATTAACCTGGTATGTAAATGTTTTATGGACTTCGGAAGAAACTGGTGTTGCCAGAGAAACCTATGCATGAAGGGGCACAGCCTGGAAGCTCAGTATAAAAAAAGGAACTTGAGATCTGAAATCATGTTTGGAAACTATGGTAAAAGCAACAACAACAATAATAAAAAATGATTATTTAAAACATGAGTGAGTACAACATTTGTTGTAAAAACAAACAAATTGAAATCATTCAAGACCAGGACAAATAATCTAAAATTCTGGCAAGCTGATTCCCTGTTTTGTGCCGAGGGTTGTTGTAGCTTTAAATCTACCATCTGAGAATGTCTCAGCTCTTTTAGCTAATAAAATCATAACATAGCAACAAGTAAATGAATAATTTTAAATGAAAAACTGCAACATTAGAAACAGGAAGTAGCTATTATTACATCAAATCAGCATGAAATGTAAGCTGTGATTAATTCCTTAATTAAATTGGAGTTAAACTAGAAAGTTAAAATTGTCCATTCCTGTCTGAGTCAAGTTTGAAAATAAACAAAGATGAAAAGCAAGTGGGACCTGGAATCAGGAAGCCTTGTTACAGATAAAAGTTGAAAAATATTTTTGTAGTTTAAATCATTACTGTAATTTGATAAACTTTGTCCTTGAAATCCAATGTAATAGTAAGTAAGAAAGACAAATTGCGGTTTTGTAGGAGCTTTTGTACCACCCTACATTTTAACGAAGAACAAACATCATCTGTTTTTCCCTCTGTGTCCCGTACAATAATGAAATAATGAAAGCAAGCACATTTATTGTCAGTAAGACACATACAGGGAATTGACATATATACAGTTTCAGACAATAAAGTATCCACTTTTCAGTTTATCAATCCCTAGCTAGTCTATTCTTGTTAGTCCTCAAATTTATTTATGTTTTCTCAGCTTACAACAACAAACTTTAATAGATTTTATTGTGATTTGCAGCTCCCTTCATAAATTACTTGGTAATTAATATGCAGAGTCCACCCGAGACTAATTAGTATGCAGTATAAATCTAGAGAAAACTCTGGAGCCATTAAACAGATAGTAGAAATAATTAGAAAGTAAAGAATCAGGCTTAAATCCAACTGAAAACCTCTGGTTAAACTTGAAAACTGTGCTCTCCATCTAGTCTGATGACCCTAAAACTATTTTTAAAGAAAATTGGGTAAAACCTTTGGTTGCAGTTTTAACTTAACAAAATGAAGGGGGAAAAAAAGCATACTTTTACCTGTTATACTTTATCTGCGTACTAGCAGAAAATAAAATTCTGAGCTCTTTTTTGATTATATTGGTCAAAATGTTTAATATACATTGAACATTGGAAGAATCAATCATACAACTTTTTTTTTACAATCACAGCAATACCTGCAGCACAAATGCTTAAACACTGATTAAATTTATCCAAAATTAATGATATAACTGCAATCATTGCTGTTACCTTTTTTTGTTTAATAATCACCAACTATCGTTGCATACTTATAGCCACTGCCACTCTTCAACAGAATGTAAAAAATACAAAAAGCACTAAACGTCTATGGTGCTGTTTGCTTAAATGTAAAGTAAATCATGGCAAAGTAAGATGGCAAGTAATACTGGGCGATATCACTTCAAAACTTATATTGTGATCTAATCTTAAGCATGTGTTGCAACAATATGTATTGCAGTATATTGTTTTTTTCTTTATACATGTTAAAATGACTGCCTATAAACATGCTCCCTTGCCATTTAAAGAACAATTTTTGTGCAAAATGCCTTTAAAAACATTGAATTGTTTTTCCTAAAATTGCAACAAAAGAATTCTCACATAATAATTAAAGATGAAGATATTTTAAACCAAAAAAAAGCTAAATATTATTAAAATAAAGTACAAAATTGTGTGCTTTCCTGGTTACCTTTTTATACATGTAATATCACACAAAAATAAATCTGTACACAATTTAATTAAAAATGCTTCAAGTTCCACAGTTTTATTTTTTCCTCTAAATGAAAAATAACCTTTAAACATTTAATATCTAATGTGAAGACAAACTCTGCACTTCAGTATCCCTCCGTTCCCAGATTAAAGTATGCAGGCACAGCTTGATCACATTATCACAATGCAGTATAGTCAAAATCTCAACAACTGGGCTAAATTTATATCATTTCAACCATATACACTTCATATTGCCCACTACTAATGCCGGATATAAGTTATTTCAGAAAATGTTTTCCAACTGATAGAAATAAAATACTATGGATTTTCTGTATATATGCATCATTTTTATTGTAGAGGATCCAGCACCAACTTTATTAAACTGTGAAATGGACGTCTTCTCAGAAAGTCTTTGTATCGGGAATTCGTAAAGGACTCAACTCTCTACCCAAACTGAAACTCCTCAATTAGTTAGAAAAATACCATCAGAATGCATTAAAGCTCAATATTACCAATCTTTTCATTGGTCACCACTATCATTAGCCCTCCATTAGGTTCAATCAATGTACTCCCTTAGGTATACCATGCAAGGTTGGTGCATTGGTGTCAAGAAAAAAATATTAGGCTTTTTTGCTCATATCTATCAAGATCCCAGAGAGGGTATTCTGACTGACACCACAGTTCTTTAGAGAGCCTGGTTTACAATGCTGAGAGGTGTCAGGGTGCACGGATTACTGAACCATGAGTGAAACCCCCTTGGTGTGAAATTCATAAACACAATCCTTTTTCAGATATCGAGGTTCCTTTCTGTTTATTTCCTTGCTCTTAACTGCCTGCTGGGTTTTCTGGTCACAGTAACATTTCTAATAAAAATACAAAGGGACTTGAGAACCGACATGAAGAGCGAGTTGCTCATAGTGATGCTGAACAAATACAAAATAGATCCTGGAAAGGAAGAGTCCCACTGGCCATCATGAAAGGTCTTAGCATACTTATTGGGGTTGCGAGCTAAAATCCCTCTGTGTTTTTTAGATCAAAGAAAACAGATTTTCTCTCTTTATACAACTAAAAGGGAATATGTAATGCATAGAAGGAAGGAAACAAAAAGTTTGAGGTTATTTTTAGCTCTTGATTGATACAGTGATTACATCTGGAAGTTGATTGGGTTGTCTTTATATTATCGTTAAATTTCTTGAAAGTAAATTTTTTTTCAATTTGTCTTTGCAAAAATAGTTCAGTTACACTGGATCGAATGCCGTTTTGAATAGTAATTTATATGTCTTCCCTTTATCAAGTCTTGACTGTTTGCCATTATAACAGAAAAAGGGATTAATCTAAACCAGGGGTGTCAAAAAGTGCTGCTTTGTCATATTTGTGTCCCTTGGAATGATGTTGTGTGGTCGTTAACTGTAATTCAAGAAGCATGTATATTGGATCCTTCAGCAGCACATAGCTAATCCAAATGACGTGATTTTGAAAGTCCTTAGTATGATGTTTTTATAAAAGATGTGCCTCTAAATGTAAGCTATAGCACAAAATATTTCGGGTTTAATTGCTTTGATTTTGGTTTTATTTAAATATCATAGTAAGTGGAGCTACAAGCATCCAGTAAACCTTTTTTTTTCTCAAAAACAAATTATTTATTAAACTTTGCTTATTAAAAGTGTTTTAAAGAAAGTTTTTGTTTTTGTTGCTGGGGAAAAGAAACAAAAACTAAAAACACTCAGACTACAAATAGAAAATGGTGTGCTTTTCTTTTAACAAGGCAAACATTAGAAAAACATCAAGCAATTATTTTTTAGACCACAATAGGCACAATCTTTTTCTGCTTTTCTCTTTTTTCATTTTATTTCTGAGCAAGTAAAAATAAAACATTCATAAAAATAGCATTTTTAACAGGAAAGAATAGGCCCCTAAAAATTTTCTCCCTGATGATTTTGAACCATGGTGCTAAAGGTTTGGACACTAAACTTAACTATTTCTGTGCAGCTCTGGATCTATATTTAGGGGTTTTTGTCCAGCAGGAGCATGAACCTCTGAGCGGCTTCCTCTCCCTTTTCAAGAAAAGCACTAAATGATTTAATACTGTAATGGTTGTGTTTGTAATGTAACAAAATGTGAACAAATTGTGAAAGGCACTTCAAAGATTATTTGTCACTTAGAGACATTAAAGATCAGAGTTAAAAACCTGAAATGTGTTTCTGTAAAGAAGTAATGTTTTGTTAACATCAGTATCCAGGAAGGCCGCAGAGTGGTCATCATTTGATAAATTTCTTAAGCAAAAAAGGAACTCCCCCTGACACAATCTCATGTCAGAAAAATATGATATTCTGCAAGGTGACATTTCATTAGAACCACGAATCTAATCCCTGATTTAGTTTGGTGTTTGACAAACTCTGCTATACTGAGATTACATTTCTTGCCACATTAATTTTGTAATAGCTCAAAAGAACTGATAACGTGCTTCTTCCAGCACCTGATAGATAAAGATAATTTATGGTTTGGAACTAAAATTGCGTCTCTGTCTAACATTCAGACTGAAGCTCAGATCTGAATACATGAACTTAGATATAAATACAAGTTATCACAGATTCCAATGTCAGCATGAAGGTAGATCACAGAAATGTTAAAATTAATTTGGAAAGACAACCCTGCACAGTTTAGCAGCTTGTGTTCACCAGAAAAAAATATTTTTGAAGTGTAAATTTCTTTTCTAAAGATTATCTTCATTGGAGAAGCATCTGTACTCTAACTTAAGTTTCACCAAGCTGTTACTTGTATGCAGGCTGCACAGTGTAGCAGTTGGTGGCAAAGTTGCCTTGCAGAAAGAAGGTCCTGGGTTCAAAACCCAGCCTGGGGTCTTTCTGCATAGAGTTTGCATGTTTTCCGCCTCTCACCCGATGAATTCTGGAGAAGGCATCAGCCTGCCTAATACCTCCACCCCCCACGCCATGACCCTACAAGGATAATCGGAAAAGATAATTGAATGATTTTATATTTAGATGTCTCATGGGCTGCTTGCATTTTGTCCAAGACACCACTATTAATGAAGATTTAAGTTTCTCCAACAGCCTAGCTTTAGGCTAGGCTGTTGGAGGACATTATTAGGGTCTGTTCCTACTTTCTCTCCTACTTCTCCCCAACTGCATGATGTGCTGTCAATTCAAGCACTAACCTGTTTTCTATAATAGTAGGTACTCCGGATTAGCCCTGCTTGACGACCCTGACTAAGATGGCATTGCAGTGACGGAAAATTCTCCACGTCCTGCAACAAACTTCTGCATCAGTTCTATTGCTCTTTCTGTGTCTCTGTTATGTATTCTCCAAGCCACAGACGGTCGCGGCAGATAACCGCTTGTGCTGAGCCTGGTTCTGCCGGAGGTTTCTTCCTGTTAAAAGGGAGTTTTTCCTTCCCACTGTCGCTGCATGCTTGCTCAGTATGAGGGATTGCTGAGAATTCCACGACGCAATCTTCTGTGGTTCTGTAATTTCTACACTTAACATTGTATTGTAATAACTCTTTTTGTAAAGTGCCTTGAGATGACATCTGTTGTGAAATGGCGCTATATAAATAAACTGAATTGAAAATTGAAAATTGTTTTTTTCTAGTAAAAAAAGTATAAAAATAATTTGATAAAAATGTATATAATTAATGTTTGTTTGTTTTGTTTTTTGCTTAGATTTATTACTAGATGAACACCACATGTAAATATTTAATTCCAGGTCTCTCTATCTTTGAGTCACATATGTTGTGTCACTTTATGTATAGATTTTCAAACTCTTCGCTTGACATAATATATAGGGATGTGTATTTGCAAGAATCCGGCTATACAATATGTATCACAATACTAAGGGGGGCGATACGATACATTACCACACATGATGATATATCAGGCTGTTATGAGTAAGACTACGATGTATACAGTGATTTTTAAAATTGAACTTAAGTATAGAAAATCATTCTAAAGACTCCACCCTGTTTCTGTCATGACTCGTCACTCAGCTCCATTCACTCCCTCATCATCATCCGCACCGGTCTCCAATCTCCAATCCACTCACCTCACGTCCTTAAAACCAGCTCCCCTCAGTCAGCGCCGGATTATTGTAAACTATTGCTTTCTCCCAGTGTAGTTCCTGCTCGTCCTGACACTCCATCATCTCTACCATCAGCTGCACTTTTGATAAAGATCCCTGCACTCCTGCTTCTATGTCTGGGTCCATACCTTCCACCACACACACCCTGACAGTTTCATACACAACACATTGTATTGATACAACATTGTGACATAAAATATCACGATATATTGGCATATCGATATATTTTCAACCCTACTAATATACCCTGTCTCCATATTAAGAACATTTATTTGTGTATTAGGTTTAAGTTTATTAGTTCCAAGCAGCTCTTGGAAAATTCATTCCTGGGGTAAAATATTCTATCTGTGTTTGCTTTTTGTCACACTTGAATGTTTCCGATAAACATACAAATGTAATTTTCAGACTTAGTTATCAAGGACAGAATGCTACCCGGAAGTGGCTGGGATGAGAATCAGCACCTCTAATTGTGAGACCATGGTCATGAGCCGAAAAAAGGGTAGGGTGCCTTCTCTGGTTCGGGAGCGAGGATCCTTCCTTAAGTGGAGGGGTTCAAGTAGGAGTGGGAGATCGATAGGCGGATTGGTAAGGTGTCTGCAGTTATGCGGGCGCTGTCCCAGTCTGTTTTGGTGAAGAGCAAGCAAAGTAAAGCTGCAAAGCTCTCTCTTACCGGTCGATCTACGTTCCTACCCTCAAGGTCATTAACTCTGGGTGGTGACCGAAAGAAAGAGATCACAGATACAAGGAGCTGAAATGAGTTTCCTCCATCGGGTGTTTGGGCTCTCCCTTAGAGATAGAGTGAGAAGCTCAGTCATCCGTATGGGACTCAGAGTAGAGCCGGTGCTCCTTCACATCGAAAGAAGCCAGTTGAGGTGGCTCGGGCATCTGGTCAGAATGCCATTTGGATATCTCCCTGGTGAGGTGTTCTGGCCCTGATCTATGCATAAACAGAAATATTGCCTGCCTTGTTAAATCATACATTAATTATGATTAAACACATTTTGGTTCAGTTGATTTTTCAAACTAAAGCCTTAGAATTGTCAGACCGGAAGATTCAATAGATCACTCGTATAGAACCTATTTAACAACATAAAGTAGGCTAAAAGATCATTTCTTAATTAAATAAAGCCAAGCCACTCTCTCAACATGATCCGCCACGTTGTAAACTAGCAACAGAGAAATCCTCACCCACGTACTGACGTGTTGGTCTGACGCACCGACACGGACTAGTGTACAAGCAGCTGGAATTTAATTTTAAAGCATCAGTTTTTGTCCATTTGAGTGATTTGATGCCTAAAGGCGCTGACCAGTGTGAATGCAGTATAGCACTATTGTCACTGGACAAGCTTTGAGTACCTTTGACCGTGTAGGCAGGTGCGTTTTGGACATCTGTCCAGTCAACAGTCTACTGAACCAGACTAAGGATGCATCCTCAACTGAGAGTGCAGTTCGATTGGGAACCAGAATTCTGCCTTTTTTCTGATGCAGATTACTTATACATTTTCAGAAACACACCAAAGGTTTTGGGAAATGTGTTTACCTCCTCACCTGTGGGGATGCTGTAAGCAATAAGCTCTGAACAGAGGGACACAACATGGAGAGGTATCAGATTTTAGTAGTGTTTTTTTGTTTGCTCTGTTCTCTTTGGTAAATGTGTCAGACAAAACTGTAGCAGTAGTGGGCTCAGGAGACTTTGGATTTTAGGCGGATCAGAGTTCACATTTTCGTTTGCTTCAGAGTTCTATTGCACAGAATGAGACTTTTGGGGCAAAAGAACTAGAGTTCGATTAAAGCAGACAAAATTGGGGGCTGGTGTGAATACAACCTGAGAGAAGTTCAGGAAACCTCTGAAGGTGTTTTAAGTTAATTAGCAGATTAAAGTCTGACGTTTACAGTATTAAAATTTCTCATAATTTTCAAATTTTACAACAAACTGAATTTTGGACTTCTTTGTAAGCTATGCTAATCAAAATCATGACAAAAAAGGTTTGAGATATTTCACATTATCCATCCATTTTTTAAACCGCTTATCCTCAAGGGGTCGGGGGGGGTGCCTATCACTAGCTGTCAACCGGCAAGAGATGCAGGGACAGGTCATCAGTCCCTCGCAGGGCAACACAGACAGCACGCAAACAACCATGCATGCAAACACTCACTTAAGAACTATTTAGAGAAACCACTTAACCTAACACTTATTTTTTGGACTGTGGGATGAAGCCAGAGCACCCGGAGGGTACCAACACATGCACAGGGAGAACATGCTAACTCCATGCAGATGGACCCTGGGCCAGGATACAAACCCACAACGTTTTTGCTGAAAAGCAACAGTGCTACCCACTGCGCCACCGTGCAGCCTCTTTCAGATAATGTAAAATAAATATGGATTATATGTGAAAAGAGTGACAAAAATGTTCTATCTGTCTATCTATCTATCTATCTATCTATCTATCTATCTATCTATCTATCTATCTATCTATCTATCTATCTATCTATCTATCTATCTATCTATCTATTTTTTTATTTACCTGCACAATCATAAAAGTTATTGCTCTGTGTCAGCTTTCACCTCATCTTGACCATAACAGACAAATGCATAAATAAACAAATACAAAACCACTGATAATGTTCCCTGGTGTTTTTCTGTCAAAAAGAAGAAAAAAATTAAAAAGTAAGGCAGAACACGGAAGAAAACTAGAGGCAGATGGGGTGTAGGCAGACTCCTAATACTTTGCCGGCTGTACTCAGCACTCTTTCATTATGAATGAGCCTTCATCTTTATTTTATATTTATAAAAACGAGAAAACCTGACACATTTTCACACGGTATTCTCCACAGACGCAAGAACTGCACTCACTGGGATTTTCCACTGACGAAGCCTTAGTCCCTCTTGTATCAGGAAATGCAGATTTCAAAGCATTTCCTCACATTTTGAAACCAATAGGGCAAGTTTGCTAATAATGAATCCAGAATTTACTATCATATTGGACGAACAAATATTTACACTAGCAATATTGATTTACAACAGCATATCTGTCAGTTTTTCATATGTTAAAATCCTGAGCAGTCAGTCAGTGAAATAAAATATGTATCCAAATTAACCCCTTGAGATGAATATTTGAAATCCAACATCACTTTCAACACTGCTGAGATCCTAAGCGCTACTACAAATCTGCCAAACTGAAAGTCTAGGTAGGTGAAAAAATCAATCATAAATTAATTGGTCTTACATTTGCTCTGCATCCAGATCATACACCAAGCTCCAAGTATCAAATGTTGTTTTAACTGTGGTTTATTTTAGGACCATGCAGAATTTGTGACACACTCTGCTCAACACCTCTGGACAAATCTGGTTCGGTTAAATTCCAGCCAACTGTCTAAATATAATAATGTATTCCTACAAACATTAATATGTTTTAAAAGTGTAAATGTTTGTTACTTTTTCAGTAACAAAAATGAATAAATAAATACATTCCAGACCCTGACTGAACTACACAGTCAGCTCATCTTCTTCCCCCTTTTTTCCCTTCGATCTCTGCCTTCCTCCTTACTTGTTCTGCCGCCTCTGGGTCCAAGTGGGTGTCCAGCAGAGGGACGGTGAACTGAATCTTCCTTGGGCTCCCTGTTTCCATGGTGGTACTGTCTGTCAGAGAGGAGAGCAGGAAGAAGAACAAGAAGAAGAACGAGAGGGGAATCCGTACAGAGAAAAAATGAAGCAGGCTAGAAAAATAATTTAAAAAAAGAAATGGTCTCCAGGTTTTTTCTTTATTGTTAGTTTCTTTTTATTTTATCTATCTTCCCTACACCTTACCCTATTCAGCTTTATTTATGTCTACTTATTTCTAACCTACACACTTGTCCTGTCCTTAGCACCTGCCGGCGTGTTTTTTTCCAGCTCTCCTCTCCTTCCTCTCAGCCTCTCCAAGCTCTCAATGCTCAAGCAAGGGCATTTCAAGCTAGGGACACCTCTTCTCCTCTCCTTCGCTCTTATTCGCTGTGCTAAGCTCCCCTTCACACAAAGCCCCGCCCTCTCTTCACCATTATGTCTCTCTT
The DNA here is from genome assembly GCA_028564705.1 of Apricaphanius iberus. NCBI lineage: Eukaryota > Metazoa > Chordata > Actinopteri > Cyprinodontiformes > Aphaniidae > Apricaphanius > Apricaphanius iberus. Next base: position 371,387 of record JAPXFQ010001338.1, on the reverse strand, counting down.
TATTGGCTGTTTCAGCTCAGGGCTGTTCTGCAGCATCCTTTGCACAGATGGCAGAGTCAGGATGATAAAGAAACACTCTATCTCTGCTGAAAGGGGAATGATTCGAATACAGCTTTGGGAGTATTTTTAAAATCAGCAACCTACACATGCTTAAAAAAACAACCTGCGTTGTGTTCTTTACTCCCTGGTTGCCTTCAGTTGCTTTTAGCGAGATCAGTATACGGATTATATTATAATTTTACAAAATTGCATGCTGTAATTTCCATTTCATTGGTCTGGAAAATAAAGGCTGAAAATTAGAAACTACATTTGTGCTGACAAATAAACTGGTATGAACACATAGTTGGTATATGCATACGATGTTTCGATTCAATTCTTTTAACATTTAACATAAATTTATCTTAAAAGCAACTTCTGTAATTATTATCTGAGCTGTGTTAAATGTATTGATGCAATGTTTTCTTTGTCTGTCAGCCATCCTGGTCTTCATCGATCGTCTCTTGGCCTGAATGTCCCCCATATCACACGTCTGCTGGGTCCTGATACCTGACACCATTCAAAAAGCATATGGCGCACCAGATCTGGAGTGTTTTGGAGGAAAAAAACACAAAGCCTGCTGCGTTCTATCTGTGCACACATCTGTAGAGTTGCTACTTATGTATAGGATTTTTATTTTTTAAACGTCCTTTTTACACTTCACTCCTGTTTAAATTGCATTTTATACATAAACTATAAGTGCAATTTAATTTAAATTGTAAATGTTCATTCTTTAATCCATGATTTTGAAATCCCTTCAAAAGTTTATGTGATTTCCAAATAAGAATATAGAAATAGAAGGGACTTTAATCTGTAAAATTGGCATTTGTGCAGTGAAATTCTGAATACATTCTGGTTATGTGTGATGAGAACAATTATGTAAAAAAATAATCAAACTAAACTTTTATACATTATTATATATCAATAAATTGTATGGCTATCTATAAGACAGCATATCATGTGTTCAAGGGACACAGCTAGTGAAGAAAGAAGGGACAACCAATGGTTAAAACAGCCTGTTTCCTTTTACATTTTTATGTCACCCTTAACTTTGCTTAATGTAAATGCAAAAATGGGCTCAGTCAGTCACGTTCCATTGATTCCAATTTGTCATTTGAAGAGTGTGCAACTCACTACTAATTTAAAAAAGGTAGAAAGAAAAAGCCAGAAATTTCTTATAAACCACAGTAGAATCTTTTCCCAAATCTGATATATAAAGCTTATCCAGAAGTGCTAAAAATGAAGTTTTAGAAATTATCTTGAAACTACAGTAAAAACAACCAGATTTTTCTTTCTTGCAGCACAACTTAGTGTGAAAAGCTGTGATGCTAATGAAAACCTGCCACAGTAATTGGAGGCTTTATGATTTATGTCTTTGTGAATGAACGGTTAATAGAAGAGTAAATGCTCTCTCTCTTTGTGTTAAAAAAATAGAGCAAACAGCACCTGACTGCCAAACAACCTTGAGAGAAAAGCACAAAAAAAACCTAAAAAATATTATATTCCTGAACATGAGCAGGATTCCTTCTTCCCGATAAGGTTTGAAATTTTTGGATTTTTTAAATTTATTTATTTGTGGTGAAAACTGCTGATAAGCAATGCAAAAACATCCATGAGAAAAAGTATTGCTGGATATTTCAGATTCTTATATAAGAGGCGTTAAATTCAATGATTGATATGTGATATTACTTCATGTGCTGCAGGTCTCATTTTTATGCCCAATGTCTTCTGTCGTCTGTTTTGTTTTTCAAATCTAGTTTTCCTTATAAAAGCAATTAAGAAACGTTACTTTGGCTGCAGTTTCTGTGTGCAACCATTGGGCTAAAAATTATTGTCTTCATAAGATGTCCAAGGATTACTTTTACACAAGCATGTTTCAGTCATGTCCTCTGAAATAGAAATAACTGGGTCTACATCTGGAATGTACGGTCAAACAGAAAACAAAGTGTAAAGAAAGTAAGCTGGGAGATTACTTTTATCCTCCTCATGCCTTCAAAGCAGTGTAGCCATCAATTAAAGAAATGTCCTATTGTTCAGGAAACACAAATGAAAGTCAGGCTATTTACAAGAAATGAATTCAAAGGAGAGATGTTCCGAGACTTCAGTGTTTATACATATTTAAGTCATTGTCTTACAATTGCATATGTTTCTTTTCACTTGGAAAAAAGACTTTAGAGCATTGATTCAGGAGTATATCATTAGTTTTTTTCACATGTGTTTAATAATTGGGATTTACATCAGGAATCAAACAAATACAGTGTTATACCTAGCACCGGACTGGTTCTGTTCCTACCTGTGTCAGCCTGTGGAACCATGTATTACCCTCTGCTCATAAGTGGGGTGCCACAGGGCTCAGTTTTAAGCCCTGCTTCTTTTTTATTTTCCCTCCAACTTGGATCCATTACCCAGTGTGTCATTCCACTGTTGTGCAAATGATTACAAGATCTATGGCCCTTTCTTAAGGTAAGATGTAAACTATATATCAACTTAATGATCTGGTAAAGATTTGGTGGAATCTGAGCTAAGAGGTCAAAATTTATATATATTTTCAGGTCATCTTCTATGAGTCAACCGCAGGGGATCAAAATGTTGCAGTGCGTAATTTAATTTTCACATAAATATGGGCATATTTAACTTATCATACCTTCAATATATGCTGGCTGCCCATCTATTGAAATATAAAACTGTTTTTTTTTCAGTTTTTTTATCTTAATAAATGAATTTAAAACCGAGGTAATTGTCATCGTTTTTCAATAGTATTTGTCCGGAACATGCAATAAAATATCGATCCCAACCTGTAAAGCTCTAGATTTGCCAGTCTTAATTCAACTATTAAATTCTGCTGTACGGCTTTGGTGACTCCTGACCGAGACCTCCCCCTTTGCTCTTAAAAAATAACTGCCAAATTAAGATGAAGATGAGGGAAATAAAAGGCGGAAAAAACGTCAAAATCCTTAAATTGGACAGAGCTTTTCTGAGAATATATTTTCCGAGAAGGAACAAGAAACAGCATTTGAATAACAATCTGTCGATTTATGTTTGTGTTTCCTTGGTCTCTCTCTCAGTCTGTCTCCGTGTAGTGCACAGACAGGCATTTTTTCCAAGAGCCCCCTTGTGGACTCATGAAATTCAGATGAGTCTAGACCTTCTTAAACCCATATGTGCTGATCAAGGGCTTCTAATGAGTTAGAAAATAACACCCAGCCTTTCCTTTGCTTGTCTTATTGCTGCTTCATGTTTACTCCTCTATCTAAAGCCATCAACAGTTTAATTTGTAGAACAGATAATAGTCAAGTGCATAACAGCTCCATGTGATCACATGTGTTATTATACTAATATTATCCAACAACAGTAAACTTTTGTTCAGTTATTTTCAGAGGGTATAGGTTCATAGGTCTCTGAATGCATTTCCAGATTGGGGACTAAATTGTACTGCAGCAATCGGGGAAGGAGGTGGTGTGGATGGTTTGGCACCAATCAATAACAGTGTTATTGTGTGGAGACCATAAAAACAGGCAATCAGTTCTTATTATTGTCTTTATCCTCTCTGTTTCACATAGGGGAGGGGGAGGGAAGGGCATGTAGCTCAAGGTTGGTGAAGATGGGTTTTCTTTTATTTGTCCTTTAATGGATACAAATTAACAATTTCTACATTTTTGAAGTCTTCTTAAACAATAAGCTCTTTTATTAAAAATAATTGTTTGCCAAGTTTAAAAATTAGTTGTATTTTATTTTGTTAGCAGTGTCCAATGGTTTGGAGCTTAAGATTCCGGCAGTTTCCGTCATACATTTGTTAAAAACACATATAAAAAATAAAAATAAAGCTGTCCTTGAACCTTTTTGACTAGAGCTATTGGTTTCAAGCAATATGTATTTTAATACACTGAAAATGGTGCAATTTTATGCCCCACTATTTGTTTTCTAAGAATACATACTCAAAAAGTGGCTTTAGAATGAAGTGGTGACCTAAACGATACAGTGGGCCTAAAGCCTGAATTATTAACCTTATTTGCATCAAATTTGATAGCAGTGCACCAACAATGAATATTTTCTGCAAACCTTTTTTTCTTTTTAATTAAAGGTCAAAAGAGCCCAAAAGTGTGCTCTAAACGCCATCTCCTGGGTAAATGCTTTACTTTTCACTAATCAATAAAGATCGTCAGAATACTTACTTTCTCTTGTCAAACTAAGCTTTATTGCTTAAACTGTGTTTTATTTTGGACAATAAGGTGTGTTATGACATGCTGCTGAAAGGGTTACTGGTGTGCATTGTGCGTAATCATCTCATATCTGTGTTTGATACGTCATTTTCCGCTTGTCATTTACAACCACAGTGACCGTTTACCATGGTGATGTAAGATATCTGCTTTTACAGCATTACATTGGATATTTGATGCATCAATAATCAGAATTCTGCACTGTGACTGGTAGGAATGACACACAGAAGGAGAAAGCATGAACGAACGTGACAATCCATCTGTCAGCTGTTGAGCTATATCATCTAGCTCTTTATCACACCAGTTGTTCTATTTTTCCCTGCTCTATAAAAAAACAGAATGGGAGTACACCATAATAAAAGACTCATACTAAGAGGGAAGGACATGTATTCCCTCCCACTAATTGGCTGTGGAAACCGTTAACTCGCAGAGTAATTGCATGTTGCTGTGTTTTAATTAGTGCCCAAGCTTATTGCATGCTGCTCCTCCAGGTGGTTGTAAATCCAATAAAGACAACAGCCTTCAGTGTGTCTGTGGACAAACTCTGAGCAACGCTTCACATTAAAGGGACGGATACTGAACAAAACTGTTTCCATATTGTTACCAATAAATCGATTAGACTGTTATCATATAATAACAATAATAATAATAATAATAATAATAATAATAATAATAATAATAATAATAAATGTGTAGTGATATGGATATCATTTTTCATTCAACTCCTCTCTATTTTTGAGTTAAAATCATTCTACAGCTGAATTATTGGTGTCACCTACTTATAAATTACGAAATCTAACTCTTACCTCAAACAAATCACATCATGTACTGTAATTTGATTCTAAAATACCTCAGAGACCAAAGATTTAGTCATTTTTGGAATGAGACAGTGCTGCCATCTCATGAGAAGATTACAGTGTAATATCCATCAACACTTACAGGATACTGTGAACAGTAATTATCGTCTACCTTCACACGGATATAAACATGACTTAAATTCATACATTTTTAATCCCTTCAGTTTACTATGATATTGGCCACCATGTGCCTCTTTAATTACTTCATATCTTAGGACAAGGCTATCTACAAGGTTAAGGAGTGTGTTTATAGGATTTTTTTAAACATTCTTCCGGAGGCGCATTTGTGAAATCAATCACTAATGTTTGAAAGCAAGCAGTTGCTATTCTAGTTAATCAAAAATGTATTCTGTAAGGTTGGTGTCAGCAGCCATGTATTCCATACTAAACTTAGTCATTTGTGTATGTTAGCACCTTGCTTCTTATGTGGGAACAGGAAAAAGCCATTCCCAAAAGTGGTTTATCGAAACTGTGTGGAATGGTCCAAAATGTCTTGGTATGCTGAAATATTGAGTTTCTTCTGACAAAAAAAAAGCGACCTGGAAAACAGCCCTCCTGCACCAAATAGTATACAGTATAATCAGGTAAGCGCTGTTCACCTCACAACTGCACCACAGCCAGACCTATGTCACCGCCAGACAGAGAGGTGTGAGCTGTCAGAGAACATGTCTGCACTGATCTAGAGTCAAGTGACGGTTTGCTTTACAGTACTGCAGTTAACACTTTATATTGCCCTCGGGGATGTAAAGTCCATGGATACGCATACAGTCAAGTTCTGAACATACTATTCCCAAGCTATTCTGAAAGCTGCGTGCAGTTCTGAGGTCTGTAGCAATAGACTCTGCAGAAAGTCAATCAAATTTGAGATTTGAGATACTCTGCAACTCAACATCAATGTTAAATGCAATACATTTCTATAAATTGATTGTCTAAACTGTGTACTCCAAATGCTGAACTGCGCTTTGCCTGTATGTAATGAAAGCTGAGCACCTTAGCGATAGAACATTTCTCCAATTGAACAGATCAGAATTTGGTGTGACTCTTTGCACAAGGGCTATTTTTGATTGCTTCAGTGGGAGGAAATCCAGTAGAATTGCTGTTTTTGCATCAGTCGTTAGGCTGCAGTGACACCAGTGTCAACACCAGTCTGTGCATTGTACAGTCACAGATGCTCTCCATGCCTTGGTAACTCTTCAGCGCACTTCCTACAAGGAGAAACATTGGGTACAGCGTTCAGATCTGAGATGATGCTCAGATGCACTCATGGGAATCTTTTCTTGATTGTTTAAGTGATTCAGACTCCATGCCTTAAAGTTGAAATGTCTGCACATTTTCACCAAGTGGTCAAATATGTGATATTAATCTGATAAATGACCTAACGGCCTTCAGCTTTTTCCATCCTCATTGAAAAAAAATTGTCAAATACAAAAAATATTCGGTTAACACCGTATCCTGGACTACAGAATTAAAAACCTTATTTTCTTTAAATGTTTACTTTTGTTTTGAACAAAATACTTTTTGCGATTTACCAGTTAGGCTATTTACCAGTTGTCTTAGGTTGTTTTATTATATTAACTAAGGATTTAAACAAAGTTTTTCTTCTATTCATTTCAAAATACTTTTGAAAACTGGTCAGAAGAATTCACTTTCTTGATATATGGCAACATATCTCACACAGCTTTCCTGGTTCAGCACTGTTTTATTTGACAATTTACAACAAAGAACTTCAGTGTGAAATAGCATTCTTCTAAGTAAAAACAAAGAACAACAATTAGAAGAAAAGAAGCTAGAAAAGAAAGACAAAAACAATACAAATCCAAAGCTAATTTCTTCATCAATTGAAGTTAAAGTCTAAAAAAGGCCTTGCTGCCGGCCAAAGTATTTATCACAAAGAAAAAACAATGTATGCTAATGCTTTTTAGATTTTATTAATTTTAATTTAGTCATCTGTTCAGCCATGTACCAGAACAGTGCTGTACGGGTCCAGCTGCCTGACTACTTCTTTCCAAACCTCTGGGGAACGGCCATACTCCAGATCTGACCAGGGGCATCCTCCCAGTCCCGGTGTTGGATCTGATCCTCCGACACTACCTGCCCTTTGGAGCTGCGGCCAAACCTGTGTAGAATCAGCAACAATATGAAAAAATAAGGCTTGTAATTTAACATGATATACTGTAAGGCAAGATTCTCACGTGATTTGAAAACAAAATGTTATATAAACTATTGCTTTTATTATAAATACTACTAGACTAAAGCTACATTTCCTAAAAGTTTTTAAATCTTGAATCATTTGAAAAGAACCTGAGAATTTAAACAAAACTATTTTTAGAATAAAATATGTGAGGCTACACAGGAGACTTCAAATTGCTCTTACACAAGAAGAAAAACTACCCTGCGGCCAACAATTCTCGAATGACGTTCAAACCTTTCAGGCCGAAAGCACTATTACAGGGAGGGACATGTTCCTATTTTTATAGTAATAGTTGCTACTTTCTCTGAAACCTCTTATACAAACCATTGCCTCAGTGGTATGGTTAATGATGATACCTATTGCAGTTTGTGCTGTTTAAAAATGCAAATATAGAGGTTTATATTACATGCAATTACTTATTAAACTAAACTAGAACCATCAGAGCCCCTCAGGGAATAGGTGTTTATCCCGCAGTCTCTATGTTTTTTTGTATGTTTGGTTAAAAATAAAACAAATAAATAAACAGTATTTGTAACTATATAAAAAGTTCTCTTCTAGTTTTATGTATTGAATTTTTAACAGCAGACTATCAGAAAAAGCATCAAGTAAACTGCAGCGTCCGTTTTGGTGAAAAATGTTCCTAAACACACAAACCATTATAACTGACCTCTGTGGCTGATGGAGGACAGATTGCCTGGTTTCTCTCTGGAATCCCAAAAGCAGAGCTTTTAGCACTGAAGCCAGTAGGCGATCATCAAGGCTTTTGTCTCTGCTCTCAATCTCCTGGAACACATATTACATACATCCAGATTAGTACGCATACATTTAAAAAAGTAAAGACTAGTTTGAAAAAAAAAACATGTTCATTTAAAAACCCAAAAAAACGTATCGATTTACTTTCACAACACAACTCCACACAGTCTAAACTGCTTTGGTGTGAGATATTGATATGTAAGAGCACAAAGCTTCCCATATAGCAATTTAATCTCATTTTGCTAAACCAGACTCAGATCTGTCTGTTCTTAAAAGCCATAAAGAGAAAATCCTGTTTTCTTTTACTTTTGATCTGAAACCAAGTCTTTTCTCAGAAGTGGAAATCAGAATACATGTAACAGAGTATTTTAGTGTCGGTTTAGTGTTAGTGTTTCATGACAAAGAGATGTTTCTAAAATCAAAATTGTCCCTGTGATTTATCTGTATTTTATAAATACCCTTTTCTCATTTAAATTCTGCCCCACCTATAGTGACAGTTTCTGAACATTTTGGCATGACTTCTATCTGTGCAAAGAGTCTTTGATTCAGTTTAACGTAGATGTGTCTCCAAGTTTAACTTAGACTTCATATTGTGACATCATATGTATTTATGATGTCTTTAAGTGTTTTCAGTTTTTTAGTTGAAGATGCCACAATGATTTCGCACTTGATAGAAATTGTATTCTTCCAAAAGTAGCCGATTCTACATAAGACAGCAGAATATGGTCAAAGGTTTTGTGTGAATGTGTTGTTGTCTCACCAGCCCCAGCAGGCGGTCGGCCAAGTTCTCCTCCGAGCTTCCAGCCAGGATGTCATTTATATCCCCGCCGCCTTGGACGTGAAGAGCCTGACTGACGCCAGTCATTGCCACGATCAGAGCCAGAAGAGTCATCAGTGCAGCTGTGTCCATGGTCTGAAGCTGAAGAGGAGGTCAAACTGATGCTGAAGGAGAAAAGGTTGGCTGAGTAAACTTCTAAACTTCCCAGATTTTAATCATGCAAAGCAAAACAGAGAATCACCCTGATTCTGGTTCTGCTTACTTCCTTTGTGGCGTCCTGGAGAACTTCATTGGTGGCAGGAGGTTCTCTGGTTTTATACACCTTGAGATCAGTGGGTGAAAACCTCTGAAGAGTTGGAGAAATGTGCTACTGTAACAAGGGACCAGATGGTGGAAAAAATATTGGACATTAATGATGACTGAGAGCCTGGGTGAATTGTTATAAAGTCCTCAGGGTGATAAAAACCCAACTCTCAGAGTTATTAAAAAGATAAATCCCCACAAATGGAAGCTGATTCACCAGTCTCTGATGTCCTGTTAACACAGGATAAACGTAAAAACAAACATTAACCATGCTTCAATATGAGAATTTACCAATGACAACTTTACTGAACATAAATGGTAAAATAATGGACTACATAACACTAATAGAAAGCCTTGCACACTGCAAAAAAACAAAATATAAAAAGGAAAGTTGTTAAGCAGGAAGATAGAAGAAATAATTATTTATCCTTTATTTAAACTTACAGATTGGCTGCATCACACTCTTTGGGGTGAAGTTCTTCAAAGTCCACAATGGGATTCTACTTAAGATACTATTTAGTTTTATTGAGAGATTAACATACACTCCACATCACTCTGAATACATTTCAATGTTTGTCTTTTATTCATGAATTTGAGTCTTTGTCCAAGCTACTATGTTTGTTCAGCAAACAACATCAATTGCGTAAAAAAAAAAAGACCAGGGCCCTCACTTATCAATCATTTGTTGATAATCCCACATTTATGTACCCAGTTGCATACAGAAACACCCTCAATTAACCATATTTGGCAACACCAAATCCTCTAATCCATGTATGAAATCATTGCGCTGTTCCCAAAAATAATAGCCAACAAAGCGAAAAAAGGAATATCAGTGACACCGAAATCAGGGTGATGAACAGACTTTTAAAAATGCCATAGTTAACACAAATTAATTTCAACGCCGATAGTTTTTCCTGTTTCATCTACCTCTCACCCCCACCACCCCCCACCCAGCACGCAGCTGTTATAGTTCTGTATATTTTATGTATATTTTATGGTCAGTACAGAACATCCTGCTGTAGATGGCATCAAAAGTGACATCAAATATTTAAACTACCTCAAAAACACATCAGTTCTAAACTCATGCATGCAGACTCAAAAAGGGTGCATTTGACTGACCTAACGTGTCAAATGAGCCAACACATCTCCAACGTATCTCTAACATCTCTGTAATTGATATTGAGACCACTGTAAAAAATGCATTTTCTTGGGTACAGCTCAGTTGAAACCTTTAAAAAATTCAGTCTCCCACCTTCCTCCTGTTCACCTTATCCTCTAACACAAGCTCAGTAAACAAATTGTTGTTGAATTTCCCTCTATAATTTCAGCGATATTGATACTATCGTTCCAACTAAACCTTAAGCAGTCTCGGGTAGAAAGAAGTCTCCATGGACTATCGATCCACTTGTACTTAGTGTAAAAAGGGAGTGTTGACAAAAAGTTAACACATCCCTCCTGTCTGCTATCTTCCCCGAGGCTTTAAAAACAGGGGTTATTAAAGTTTTACCAAAGAAGAACAACCTGGACAATGTATTAATGCAAAACTATAGGCCAATCTTTAATCTCCCATTCATTAGCAATACTATTGAAAAAGATGTTTCAACAGTAAAATAGCTTCCCAACAATGACCAACAGTTATGAAATGTTCCAGTCTGGTTTCCTTGCTCACCACAGCTCCTAGAGTGCCCTCATCAAAGTTTTCAGCGTAGTATAAACACGTTCCTGGTCCTTGGGGACGTCAGTCCAGAATTTTACACTGTTGATCGTTATATACTATTGAAATGCCTGGAGAAATGGGTCGGACTTTCTGGTACAGTACTTTACTGGTTTCAGTCTTACCTCAAGAACAGGACATTTTTTATATCAATGTCTGCTTAAAAAGTCGATCATACAGCTCCAGCTGATCCAGAACACTGCTGCTCGTGTCCTCACTAGAACCAGAAAAGTAGAGCACATTACCCCAGTTCTATAGTCATTACGAATGAATAGTTGAATGAATAAATAGTTTTTTTTATTAATGTGTCTGGCATACACACTGTATGCCCAGCCCTAGTGGGCTTATAAGACACCAAAAGAGAACATCAACAAAAGGACCAGACAGTAGGCACAATATACGATACATAAACTTATCTAAACAAACAAGTCTGCCGCCTCATCCAGGCTTCACTCACAAAAGTAGCCAATTTAAACACATTAAAATTAAACAACCATTTCATCTTGTCGTCATCACTGATCCAAAACATTTCTGGCATTTGAACAAACAATTTATCCATCAATACATTTATAAGATCATCGAACCGTGGACAATATAACACAAAATGAGTTTCACTTTCAATCTCTCCTAAATCACACAGTCTACAGAGTCTGTCCTCTTTAGGAGTTTACACTGGCTCCATGTAGTTCAAAGAACAGACTTCAAAAAACTCCTACTAGTTTATAAATTATTTAATGGCTTATAGTCAAAATATGTTGGAGACCTGCTGTTTTTGAGTAAGCAATTAATGTGATATGTTTTGTGTGTTTGTTTAATGCTTTATTGCTGTTTTAATTTATGTAATGTTGTATTCTGTGCTTTTATTATTAATTCATCATACGTTATGTTCTTTTTCTTTATCACCAAATCATGTAAACCACTTTGAATTACCCAGTTGTTGAAAGTCTGCCATACAAATACAGTAAAATGGATATTGCCTTGCCTTGCCTCATTTGATTAGTCATTGAAGGTTGTAGAATGTCTTAAATTCATACCGCCAAGGAGTGATAACTATCAATAATAGGGGCCAAGAAAACCCTTTTGCTATGAGAAACAGAATATCTATTTTGGCAATAAATATTGCCCCTCTACCTACGCCTTGTCCATTTATCAATAAGTGTGTAAAGACAATGCATGGATGGGTTATCAAGAGTGCTTTCACTCTCCTCAATCTCGAAAAATACAATCGCCGTGACTGTTATGTATAAGGGACTTCAGGTCAACAATAACATCACAACTTATCAGTATTACAAAATACCGATGAAAATTTTAACTCAATATGTAATGGAAGACAATATGTTTTAGAACATGTTTTAGAGTTTACAGCCATTTTCTAAGATAGTTTTCTATGCAAAGTTTATCTTGATTAGTGAGGGGGACTCTGAGTTTCTTCACTTTATATGTTCACTTTGTTTCTTTATTTGACCTCAATGTGTGTTTGTGCATGTGTTTCTGTACAGTTCTTAGTCACTTCCCCTGCAATTGATGAGACGTCAACAGATTTGGCTCATCAAAGATCCTAATGGGTGACAATCCGCTTAAAGACACACGCCATGCAGCTAGTCTCGTTTAAGTGTCATGGTAACCAGGGTGACATCTGAAGGATTCAGAGGGGAATTAGTGTTCCTTACTATAATAGGATCAGAAACTTTTAGACTTTGAGAAAATTTGTATTAGCATACTTTGAAATTAAATATCAAAATAAAAATACAACATACAAATTTTGTCTGTTCTGGTTTACTAAAAACTACTGAATTTTAAACTAATCTTTTTTCTCAGCTAGATAGAGCTAATTGTTGAATTCAGGTCTGAACATGTGGACAAAAAGGAAACAGTTATCCGACAATTACGGATTACTGGAGATACAGAAATTACTTTGATGTTGTTTGTCCATGCAGCACTTATTGCACAAAATTAACAAGCAGTTATTTTGTTTTAACCAATACTGTAGGATTTTTGTAAAGCCTGAACACGTGCAGTTAAAAAAAAGATAATACAGCTTTACTCCAAGGGTTAGTTCTTGTGTCCTGCAGCAGGTTTTCTGATCTTTGTTAATGTTATAGTATAGAATCACATTTAAAATAAGAAATCTTCACCCAAATTTCATTTGAGTAATTAAAGACATTTTCAGTTTCAGGCTGCAAAAATTGTAATGCATTCAATTAATTTATTTCCCAGATTTAAATTATTCTGTAAGCTCTTGATCACAAGAAGCAACAACAAAAACGAAGGCAGAGAGGATGATTTACTTTTCTATTGGGTAACAAAGATCTCTCAGATAAGGAGAATTGGATCACTGTCATGTTCTTAAAAATTTACGATAAAAAATATTAAAAATAATGTATTAAATTTCCAAACTTCAAACGCCATTCTCAAAGCTTAAAAGGTCAGACTCATCAGGCTCAGAGAACTTTTGGTTTCTTGTAAAGCTACTAAATCTGTCGTCACAGGCGCATTTGGGAACTGTAAGATGACTTTATGACAAATGGCCTTCTCTATGAGAGGGATTAATGTAAGCAAACTCTCCAGCAGAACAAATAAAAAATAAAAATTTCTGAGAGAATTCATTTAACATAGGAGATATGAGGGGAACAAAATTTATGATCCTTCATGATTTATGCTGTTTTTATACAGTTTTGTATTTAAACGTTTGTCTAATAGTCTTAATCTTGATGTACATAAAATATAATCTTTTTTTCAGGGACATACATGCACTCAGGCTAAAAATGTTGTTGTTCTTAAAAAAATTTCTTCTTAAACTTGCACAAATGAAAATGAAACCAATAAATAGGGCACATTTTCAAAGCTGTCAAGATTTATTTTGTACTGGATTTTCGCTTTGACAAAATCAACTGGTCTATAGACAATTCCTTTGAATTCATAGGGTGGTTTCTACTCTGAGATGCATTTTCGACTGTCAGCTTCTGTTATAGTTCATCAAAAATGCACTAAATCTATTTTTAGTTCTTGCGTGTATTTTGTGTGGATTCTTGTCATACAAGTTTCATTGTTTTGTTGCCACCTTGTGTTGTGTTAGTGAGCTGCAACTTTTTTAAACCCATTCTGTTTGTATGTTGCTGGAAAAAAAGTAAATCTACAAACAACACTTTTCTCAACCTAATTGTCTTTTATTTACAATGTTCAAACAGTACAGCCAAACAAAAATAAATAAAACAAATGGCAACAAAAGTAGTCGGAATTGGAGACATCAGAACAGCAAAGACCCTCATGCAGAAAACACAAACGATTGTCCAGCGATACCTAAAATCCAAGCTGTCTCCTAATGCTTTACAGCTGACTCCCAATGAAACCGATAAATGTTTTTCCTTCTCTGTTTGCCTCTTGTTTTAGAAAACCAGGGAATCCCCTCCTTGTGTTGCTCAGAGTGTCTGAAAGACGTACTCATCCACTGGTACCAACAGATGTCCCAAGGCAGCATCATCTAATAAAGCAGGAGCCTTGTGTTTGTAATAAAAAGATCTCCATCTGCCTCGTTTACCATAAGGCACATGTTTGAAATTAGATCTATCACTGCTGAAGTTATGCTGGTTCATGGTAACTCATGTGAGTAGTTACAGTATCAGTGTGCCAAGTGAAGCTGTGTAGTTAGAAAACAACTTTATTCACTGTGCAGCTCTTAAATTGCCTGGTGAAAAATACACTTGTAGATTGCTCTCATCAAAACAACAACAACAAAAATGCAATTTTAGTCATTCTGTTTTGTGCATAACAACCATTACAGTTATCAGCAGGAATTGTTGAAAAAAAAATATGGTTTAAATATTGCTCACCTTCCTGACACATTTGATTTCCCTGCAACAACATTTCCATGATCCCCAGTATGTCATACCCTCTATAGTATTTCACTGTAAATTCAAGGTAACCCAGCCAGCAGACCAGATATTCTGCAGATTTAACATCTAACTAAAAAATGCATACAGTAACTCAGGGATTTCTTAAATCATGAGGCAGCAAAAATGTGAACATAAATGTGCATCTCAAATTAAAATCTCATCAATGTTTATTTATTTCAGTAACAATTTTTTAAAAGGGAAATTCGTGCATTAAACACAAAGTGGTATATGTTTAGCCTTTTTCACAGCTGTAAGCCATCGAATTATTCTGAAATCATTTGAATCTTATAAAAATATGTTTCACTTATAGAACTGGGTTACTAGAACAACATTTACAGTTTCGTGTTTTTTAATTTATTCGGATGCACTTGTATTTAACATTTTTTCAAGTAGCCAAGAATACAATGCATTCAGTTCATCGTTACTAACGACACAAAAAAAATTGTTCTGCCCATTTTATTAAAAAGCTCTTTTTCTTTACCCATACTCATTTTAAGTCCCAGTAGTTAAGGCAAAAAGTAGTCTTTGTCAAATGGCCTTCACATCAATCTTCATGTCTGTTGGCATCTAATTTTGTCCTGTATGTTTGTGCATTCATGCAGGTCTTTGATTTTCCAGTCCTCCTTTGAGCTGCCAGTCAAAACTGCTGACAGACGGTGAAGCGTCAACGCTCCGTTGTGTAGGCCGTGAAACATACTGAGCAGATAGGCTTGTTTTAATCTTGTTGGAAGCCTTCAGTGCTCGCTGTCAAACTGTGAAACACTGTGGATGCACAGTGTAAACACAATAGCTGAGGCCAAGATGTTAATGAGCTGCAGTTTGAAGAATACAGACCTGCTCAAAGGCTACCGATTTGCATGTTCTGACATGCACAAAATCTCATGTTCCCCATCGTTGGTGCACTTTTTTTTTTTCCTTTTTAAGTCAGTTAATTTCTAAGCAAAGACAGAATGAGTGCCACACACGCTGATTCAAATTCAGACAGCGCTTCAGAGTTACAAGGTCCCATCACTCCAGTGTGTGGCCCATTCCTTTTTATGGACGCTTCCAGACTTCTCCGTTTGGAACTGTGGTCGAAGCTCACGAGGAATCTTTACCGCGTGATACTGAGGAAGTTTGTCCTTATAGTGGGCACGTCGGAAGAAGCCACACTATCCGCGCAGGAAGGGCCACAAGTCCAGAGAAGATAGGGATGAGATGGAAAGAAAACAGAATGAAAGAGAAAAAAAATTATTATTATGGATATGACTGATTTAAGTATTCTAATTTCAAGGTTCTGATAACCTGCAGTCAAAGAACGCACATACCCAAAAGCATACTGCTCTGTGTCAAAGCATTCAACATTAAATTATACAAATTTATGATTTAAAGTCCATTAAACAAACACGGAAAAAAAATAATTAAAAAAAAAGAAACACACACAGTGATTATATGTCAAGTTCATCCCGGCAGTTGGTTTTAATTTCTCACGAGATGCAAGCAAACCAAACATGGTTAAAAAATACATCACATGTGTTTGTCAGAAAATGACAAATCTTTGCAGACCGATGCCAGAATGAACAGGTGCAGGTCAATAGACAGCAAAGGCACAGCACACAGCACAGCAGGCAGCTCAAAGCCCTGAAGCAGATACGACTGGATGGTGTTCAACAAGCACCGATTAGGATGCCATCCTCAATAATGGGAACATTTCATGTGCTAAAAATTTATATCCCACTGAATTGATGATTACGCCAGCAAGTGTCTCCTAACTTGAAGACCGCAGCTGAAGATTAATTAATATTATTCTGTGATTTGCATCAGTGCTTTATCATCCCCAGCCTTATGGTAAAACGTACATACAGCAACCTACACACTTAGAGACACCCCAACCAAGAAAAGTTAAAGGCATTAAAAAACGTCAGTATTTTACTAGCAGCATAATCAGACACTGAAACATTTAGAAAAATTGTATCTTTAATGTAAGTACTGCTTAACCGATTCAGCAGGTTAAAAAACATCAGAATTGAAGGAAGTTGGAACAGGGCAGAGTTATTTTCAGCCCTACTATTTTTGCTTTGCACAACCCGGTTTTGGCCAAAAAGACAGTACCCAGTCTCTGTTTCATGCTGTAATCCACAACACCAGGCTTGGAGTGGGCTGAGCAGCAAAACAATTGTGCATGAGGAGCTTTACCGCTTGGAGAGAGAGGAGGAGGGGAGAGCAGGCCAGATGGAAATAGGTTTGATATTATAGCTCTGATGCCTGCTTCTCCGCCTCCGAGGGCTGCACCCCCAAATGGGCGCGGTAGTACTCTGTCTCATAGTGCGGGCGTCGCTCGCTACGCTTGAAGAACCCACACTGAGACATCAGATCACCAGGGGGGGTGGGGAGAGTGGAGAAACAAAGAGAAAAGTGACAGGTTTAAAGGCAGAAGGATCCAAGAAAAAGAAAAAAAATGAAGGGGGAAAGAAGAAACATTATAAGCAGAAAAGAGTAAAATATAGCTGGAATGGAACTTGCAAAATGTATATGACTGAAAGATAAAGTGTCAGGAATAAATGGACTATGATATAGAGTATGGAGAAAATGGCGATTGAAATTAAGTGACAGAATAATTTTCACCTCTGGTGGAAAAATATGATGTACCTTTTAGTTAAACACAGCATTTAAGTGCATATTGAAATACCGGTAGTGAATATTTGTCATGATTCCTTTTAACTTATTTCTACAAAATATATTTACAAAAAGTAGAATCAGGATTAAACATTCATGTATTTTAAAGTCTAGTATATTGTGTTATTGTAAAACCTCTATGGTGATTCACAATTCTTACTGTTCACTCAGCTATCTTTTTCATATTTCTAGAGATATGTAACCTTAAAGGGAAATCCCATTTTCTTTTCAACATCAGTCTTTGGAGCCAGTTTGAGCCATTCAGCAGTTTTTTCACATCCAGTCTTGATCAGCCTACATCAGTAGAACGGGAGTGCTTGGGGCAGTACAAATGCCGCTTGCAATAAGGTTTAACCTATATTTTACCCAATAATCAGAAAAAACCTAGACTATACAGACTAAGAAGAAAGCCAACACAGATGCTCAGTGTTGCAAAATGCATGAAACAAAGATATTCTGTTAGTTACCTTCCACAATATGAAGACAAGGAGAGTAAGCAGCAGGATGCCTGCCAAGATGGCTATCAGAATGATCCACCAGGGGATCGAGTACTGCTCTGCAAGATCAAGCTCTGGGTAGATCATTACTGGGACCTAATGAGTAGGAGAGGATTAAATGTACAATTTACAAAAAATAAAATGTAATAACACATGTTTATTTGTATTTATTAGCATGTATTCTGTATTCTAATGTGTTTGAAGGTTAGTTTGTTTGTCACAAACATTAGTCACTGGCCCTGTTAAGCTTAAGATTTCTGTTTTTCACTTTTTTTTGAATGTATTATAACAATCTATTCTTCTCTTTGTAGTGTTGAGCTGATTACCTGTACAGAT
Organism: Apricaphanius iberus; assembly: GCA_028564705.1. NCBI lineage: Eukaryota > Metazoa > Chordata > Actinopteri > Cyprinodontiformes > Aphaniidae > Apricaphanius > Apricaphanius iberus. The sequence continues at coordinate 353,157 of JAPXFQ010001338.1, read as the reverse complement.
GCATCCCTGAGAACCAGGTGTTTGATGCTGGACTTCACAGTGATGTTGGCTCTAATCAGCAGCTCCAGAGCACTGACTGTTGGGAAATCCTGAGAGACAGAGAAATTAATTAAACTTTAACCCTGAAAAGTCCCATTGTTCAAATGTGGGCATGTTTTGTTTGCTACTTCCATTCGGTTTGCTTAGAGACATGCAGAGTTCAGCTTAACCCTTTATTCGTCATTATTTTGTAGAAGTGCTCTCGGTAGTTATCACTCTCCAGCACCATTTTAAAAAAATGAGTTGCAGCTGACCAAGCCCTTTACCCTTAAATGGTCTTCAAAAATAAATACTTTTGGATTTCTTTTACCTCTATAAAACTGCTCTTCCACAGCCTGGCGTGGATCTTGAGGACAGCCTGACCAGTGAAGCTGTGGAGCGGACACTGGAACAGCACACATCTCGCTGACCCCAGGAGGCAATCCTGGGAAGCAAAAGGACAGCTGAAGACTCTGCAGTGGATTATCCATTAAACTCAAGAGAAACAAACAAAATATCTATATGTATATATATATATAAGCATTTGGATTTAAAGGTTGGATATGGAACATGAACACAGCAGCGACATCTATTGTGTCTAGGTTGTAGTTGCAACAATAGAAAAATCATGCCAGCCCTTGGTTTGCCTGGTTTGATGCCGATAAGCCCAGTGACCAGCCTGAACCCAGTCCAGTAAGGAATGTATCCTAGAGGAGTTTAACTGACAGCTAACGTTAGCCAAGTGTATTTGATGCTGTGGAAATGTTCAATGTGGTTCCATCTAGTGTACACTTCACCTAAACTGACTCTAGTTTCTGCTCTTCTCCAGTCAATCCCCTTCTGAGGAAGATAATGTATGAATGAGGGGTCTGAAACATCTGCTTGAATTGCTGACTAATTGCTACCATTTTCCCAGTGCCAGCCATGCTGTACCAACAATATTGTTGGAAGATAGAGACTGTATCTGTCAACCCGAAATGGTGGCCGCTACTCGCTGGTAGATGTAGACATAACAGCATCTTGTGCCCGTTAAAATTTATATTTTATTATATTTTTATCTAAATGTTATTTTTTTTAAGAAAAAAAGGTAGTTTCATTCTGGATCCCTTAAATGCCTCATGGATGTGATTATTTTTTTGTACCTTTTTATGAAAATTTTCCATATTTAACCTTTAGTTTCCTGAGGGCATTTACAATAATTTAAAGTTACTTTTATTTTTTCTGTATTTCATCCCCTTCCTACCAGTTTGAGTGACTTGCGTCTCTCTGACGCTGCCACTGCTGGTGTGGTCCCTCCATCACTGCCTTTTGTCCTTATTAGATTTTCTTCCTCTGAATGTGAACGTCGACTTCTACCCACCTGCAAACAGTCCCACAACTTATCTTTTAAGCCTATAATTTTAAATGCAAATGGTGGTTAGATAAACAGTTGAGTGAGCCTAACCCTGGTTCCACCTACCACCTGATCAGAAGCTGATGAGCCTTGCAACTTTAGAGGATTCACAGCCTCAGCTGGACTGCAGTGAGTGTCCGGTTGGTCCTCAAACTTCAGGCTTGCTGGATACAGCAGCCACTTCCCATTGGCCAGCTCGCTAGGCCACATGATGTTGAGAAAGGCAGAGCCAAGTGTCTGGAGAGCTTTTCCAGGATTTGAAATCTAGAAAAAACATAAATTTAATTTTTTAGGCTTTTTTTGTATGTTTTATATATTTGCTTTCTTCTCTTTAGTCAAACTCAGTGGTTAAATTGTACACTAATACAAAATGGTCAATATATATAAACACAAAAATCCCTTTGTAACATACACAACCAACCAAAAACTGATAAAAACTCCTCCCTCACCACAAACTCTAAATCCGCACGGCTACCAATGTCCTCCAGGCTGGTCATGGCGCTCTCCCCCTTCACTGTACCACTGAAGAACAGCTGATGAGGACGAGCCAGTCTAAAGTAAAAAAATGATAACATTTCCACTTCTGTTACTAGTCATGCTGGTCATCATAGCTCTTGAATATTTTCTCAAATGTAAGTGCATTTTTCTGAGTTTTTATAAGAAAGATATACACAAACTAGTGCAAAATTCTCAAGTGGAACACAGATGATCCATGGTTTTCAAACCTTTTTTGCAAATAAAACTCTTGAGATGTATGGCATGCATTTACTCTTATAAGCTTACAAATAAATCTTTGTATTTGCCTTCAAAAGGCACTTAATTGTTAAACAGACTGTAATATTTAAACTACTTTTTTCTTATCAAGACAAATACGATTTATTTGTAGAAAACTGTTCCCTTACCCAACGACAGACAGGGGGAGCTCTATCACAACTTTAGCATAAGCTGTGACAGGATCCAGATTGAGCTGCTCACTGATACTGAAGAGAAAAGACCAACAGGTCAAAATAAAAACTTCTTAAACAGATATGGGTATTTACACTTCAAACACAGGTTGTTACGTAGGGGGTCATGGAGGCTTACGTTGCCAGCTGGAGACCTGCTGTCAGCTCAGTGGTCTCAGTAGTAATGTTTAAGGTGCTCAGGTTGAATGTAAATTTTAGCTGGAATAAAAACATGGACAATATTAAAGCGTAAACCTTTATGTTTACGCTTTGACACAAGAAGATGTTTCTGTCTAGTTTGAGGTTCCATACTGGTCATATTACATGTGTCTTACAGTGTATACAGGCATAAAAGTGCTTCCATACTGCAACACTTTGTCAAGAGTAGATTTTTTTTTTTTACCTTCGCATCTCGTTTGACAGGATTTCCCAGATCACATTCAACTTGGGATCCATTCTGATTGGCTTGACATGTCATCTGCAGTTAGACAAGGTATCAAACAAATACCATCAGAAGAAATATACTGGTTCACGCTAACTCTAAAAAGTTACTTTAACACATACCTGGGGTGGGACTCTTGAGCCGGCATAGGATAACGTGTCTGGAAGGCTGATGGATAGTTGGGAAGCATGAGCATCATCGCCGTCCTCCTCGGGGTTCAGAGGGTCTGAAGGCATGTTGGTGACAGTGATCTCCAGCACCACCAGTCGCTGGTCAGACAGAGAAAACACTTGTACGCCGTCATCATCTCTGCATGAAGATGAAGCACACATTTGACAATAAAAGAATTTGACAGTAAAACAAATTCATACTTTTTTTATCAACCATACCATCTGGATTTTTAACTAAAAAACGTTTAGACGTACACAGAAAAGATTTATAGATTTAAAATAAACCAGCAGTGACGATTACCATTTATTATAATTAATTAATATCGTTGAAGGAACATAAGACTTTCTCCCTGATCTAAAGAAATAATAAACATTTCATGTGAACTAGAAGCAAGTGGTTAATTAAGAGATAAACCCAAGGTAGATTTTTAAGTGTTTAAAGAAATTGAATCATTACTGAACTCAGTTATAAACAAGTTACAGCACTAACTTTGGCAAAGGAGTGAAGAGGTCAGAGTTCAGGTGCCTTGTTCCAAACTGGTAGCTGAGCTGCAGATTACTCTGACAGATTTTGTCGCTGCCACATCCTTCTCGTAGGAAGTTCACCTTCAGATTTTAATAGAAATAAAGAAAACATTAAGCTGCATCTAGTTTCCATTCTCACTCAATTAATTGTTTAAATATAAAGCTTGATTACCCTTATTTTTGTTACAGACCTCAGAATGTAGCTTGTTAGATGGAGAGATATTCAGTACAGGTGGTAGCTTCTGCGCTCTCTTGGCAGAGTTTCTTCGAGGTGGCACATGCTTGATTGTGTGGGTTATCGATAATGAAATGGGACGCAGTTTGTCACGAATGCTTTCCTGCATGGGTAGGAAGCAAGACAAAAAAAGCAACAACAAAAATTTGGTTGGGAAGTTTACATAATAGGTGTATGCCTGCAAAGGTAAAAAAAAAAGTGTAATCAGAAAGGTTTGTCCGTAGTAACTGACATGGAGCTGGAAGATGGCAGTGGCACATTCAGCACGGTTCTGCCGATGTAGCTCCACCTCTTCAGTTTGTGTGTATTCAGGCTCCAGCGAGCTGCGTCCCAGGAAGTTAACTCGGTGAGGGAGGCCAAGCTTTCTGCGCTCGTTGTCTGCTTCAAACTGCACCACCAGGGCTTAAGGAGAACAAAAAGACATGTGAAGATACTGAGGGGGAGCTCAGATCAGTGCTAAATATCTGCTTTAAAGCTGCTACACAGTATTTTCATACCAAGCTAGCTTAAAAAAAAATGTATGCGCTTTAAAATTGTGTTTACACAACATAGCTATAAATCTTTTTTGGAGATGAAAAATAAATGTAAAAAAAATTAAGTGGTTCTGCCTGCATTTGTCTATAAACCTCAGCCAATTACATAGCTCGATCCGAATTCAACAATTGGACCATCTTATTGTCTGACTCACTGGACAAGCGCATTTCCTCCACTCATTACACGCTGCCACATACTATAGCAGAAAGCCACTGATGAGAGAGTTTCTCCGCTCAATAATGTCAGAGACAAACTACCATGAAGACAAAATGCCATTTGAATTCACTCGTTACGAAAGACAGGTGAGTGTTCTACAACTGGTGTTTTGGGTTATCTTGTCTGCTGTTGTAATGCATGTTGCTGAATCAGCGGGGCGTGAGCTAGGAGTGATAGCCGACTGTAGGGGTGAGTGTTCTGTGACTGTGTTTGTGTTTGAAGCTATCTTCTTAAAACATTTTGAAGAAAAATCAGTATAGAAGATTTAATCAAGTTATTCTGCAAATAAGAAAGGCTTCCAATTTACTTATAAAATCATTACACTCTGGGCGGTGATAAAACTTCTGTTGCAAACAAGGTACATAAAACAATATAAAAGCTTTGGTTTAACTTACTAATGTGTGGAGAGTAGTGATGAGGGTGTGCAGTGAACATAAAACAGGCCTTAACCTCAACGCTGAAAGGAATTTGGAGAGAAAAAACTAGTTAGATACTGCAAGTACCTTATTTAAACCAACAACCCCTTTGCTTTATTACTTGGTCATCTTAGAGAGTTTTAACATTATCGGTTCATACCAGACTCCCTCTCTTCCCTTGCAATTCTTCTGCTCCAAATCAATATATTGAGGGTCAATTGATACTTCTCTGATCACATGGATGACTGGATGAGACCTTTAGTAGAGACAGTACAATAAGATGCATCAAGGGAAACCAATTTATGTGTATTAGCTTACAGTATATGTCCTTAATGTGTATTTGTATGCATTATTTCCTCCATTTTTATACAAAATAAAATTGAATAGTTATCTAAAAAATAAATTTCAGACTTGTAGATTTGTGTTTAGATGTTTGCTTATAAACGTATTTCACTGATGTAGTTTTAACATTTTTCTTCTTTGTTTTTTTACCTGAAGACAACCACTGAGTCATTAAGAGAACCAACAACCACATCTGGATAGTGGTTCTCATCTATATCCAGACCACCTGAAATGGAGTATCCAAAACGTGTCACATCAAAGTCCCGGCCATCCAGAACCTAATGTGAAATACATTACATTTAATGCCTCACTGCTTTCATTTACTTACATGTATATCTACTAATTTTCCTTCTGAAACTGACCTGAGCAGGTTTAGTCTCGATTCCAGCATCAGAGCCTCTGTAGATAAAAACTTTTCCATCTCCATCAAATGGAGCTCCCACAGCAATATCTGCAAATATCAGACACATTTATTTTGACCTGTTTTGGTTCCTCGAGCTAAAAAACGATCTTACAACCTGCTAATGCTTGCATTAAGTTACAGAAACAGAACAATTAGTTTATTTTAGAAGACATAATTTTGATTCAGAAACCTTAGTCTCAGAATCGTACAATCCGAAACTAATATTTTGTTATTAATAGCCTATCCTATCTGGCGTTTTTTGGTTAAGATTCATGATTTACCCATAAACTCTGTCTATAAAAAAACAGCGTTGCTCACACCTCCGTATCCGTCCTGATCAAGATCTCCGATGTTGCTGACTGTCATCCCAAACATGGAGTCGTACGTCCCATTGAGGCGGATCGGTCTGGCCTGGTCATCCCAGTGACCGAAAGGATTTAGATACACATAAACAGCTCCACCGATCTCAGCTTTACGGTCAAAAAAGTTCGGAGCTCCAACAATCACGTCTGTCCACCTAAAGGCAGAAACAGAGACAGGATTTCACATTTTGAAACAATATGTATAACTAAAAGGTTTTTTACCATTCAGTCCTTAAGTTAAGAGAACAGTTATGAGCAAATTAGGTTAACTTACATTTATCTTTAAGAAGAAACACTTTAAAGTCATCTATACAGCAGTGTTTTTCTTTGTCTTTCAGCTATTTAGTTTTTTTAAATATTAAACGAGCTTTGGAACCTCACAAAGGGTAAAGAAATAAAGTATTTGTCTTGCCATAGAAAACTAATTAAATAATTTGCTCAGCATTGTAACATGTTTATATATGTACACCATTGACATGTTGCACACTGCCTCCAAAAGGAAAGGAGCAAGTCATTACAGTTACAGATCTTGATTAGAATTTTTGAATAATTGTATTGAAATGACTTGCCTTGTAAAGTGCCTTGACATGACATCTGTTTTGAATTGGCGCTAAAATAACTGAATTTAATTTAATTTAATAGATATTGTTCAACTCCAAAATTGAATCTCCAGCAAGCTGGAGGTACAAAAGTCAAAGCTGGAGGTGACAATTATGTTGACACTGAAATAGGGATAACTCTCCTTTATAGTCTAAATATAAAATGTTATCCTCTTACATATGAACACAGTTTCATCAACCTAAACTTGGATCTCATGTTATTATCAATATGTTTTTATTGTTTTAGGCTGTGTATAAAATACCATCATGCGCAACAAGAGTTGAACAAGCTGTGACTCAGGGCTCAGGGTTCAACACAACCCTCCTTAAGATGCAGCCTAGGAGCCTTATTTATTCATCATTCATTACATTTTTTAGACCCTGTTAGAGATAATGTATAATCAGAGGAATGTGAAGAATGCTGGTTCTTTTTAGAAATTCTGAAAAAAAATACTACATCCTTCTTCTGTAAAGACCAGAGTGCAAAGCACTTAACTACTAGCTCTCATGTCGACAGGTCTCGGAGTATGGAGGATCATCCATTCCCAAATTGATAAATAAATAAAAAATAAATAAATAATTTAAAAAAAGGAAATTAGTTGATTGTTTTAGTTTTTCATTTCACGTTTATTTATTTACTTATATCCACATTTATCTATTTATTTTTTATGGTCAATTTTGACAGGGACGGTCCTCCATATTGAGTGGCATATCTTTGCAAATCCTCCAGACTTATCATTAGCCCTTCGGAAACTTTCTGATTAATACTTTTCTTCCTTGGCCAGTCCGTTTAGGTAGAGAGCAATGTGTTGTCATCTTTGCAGTTGAGCAATACTGTTTCAACTTTCAGGTAATAGCTTTGGCTTTCTGTGACATGTAAAGATTGGTTTGTTTTATGATGCTGTCTGTTCAATAATGTTCTATAACACACAAGTCATTCACAGAGCAGCTGTATTTATACTCCATTTAAATGACCACTCTCTAACTATAATAGGAGACTTTTGAAGGAGGAAATTTTTTTGGCCTGAGCTTTGTTTACTGGTATCAGACAGAAGGAGGTACATTGTTTATCTATGCCTCATATTTCAAATTGTATTTACTTATAAAATGTATCATTTCCCCTCCGTGCTTTGTGTTTATGTATCACATAAAATACTAAAAAGTGTAATATGATGTAGCATTTCCATTTATATCTTAGGTCTCTTATAATTTTACAGTGAATTATGAATTAATATTTTCCTCACCCATCATTATTGAGATCCGTGGTGGCCAATGAATATCCAAACGAGGATGCAAGCTCCTCCCCCCAAAAGATGTGTTGTGGCACCAGTCGGTGTACATTGTCCTTCTTTAGCAGCACCACAGCGCCTGTGTGATTGGCACGTGGTGCACCAGCCACAAAGGTCAACTCCTCAAGTTTCATTATACCCTTGGCTGAGTCTACAGAAAACCCTGGTGTAAAAGAAGAAAGAAGTATAAGCTGAGGAAAATTGTGTGTGAGTGTGTGTGTTTGTGTAGGGGGGCATTACAAACTTGGGTTTAGATTATAGTATTGGCTGTGTGGTTTAGTGCCAGCTCTTCTTTGTGGGCAATGATCGGCTTGTCCTCTTACTAATGAAATGTGTAGCTTAAGTGATTATTGATTTTATGTCAACGTCATGATGTGACTAAATGTTGTATGGTGTGCTTGTGTCTGCTGGTAAAAGCAAACTGGCCTATCGTGACAGTAACAGAAGAAGATGTTTGGTCCTACTCTGATGAGACTGATGACGCTGGAGCTCTGCATCAGATGCCTCTGGTGGGGTCAGTGTGCAAATAAAGTAAAAGCATATTAACGAGATTTATTGCTAAATGCCTCTCCTTTGTTTTCATGTGTGCTCTCTTTAAGCTTATGTGTGCAGGAATGTGAAAACACACTTGAATGTAAATCAAGTGAACCAAAGGAGTTGCGTAGGTGCATTTCGTTTCATGAAATGATCGTTAGCATTGTCTTATCAAAATGTGAAACAAAATTAAAAGTAATTTAGAATCTTTTTATACAAATAAGTGGATTTTTCAGTCTGAAAAGCTGGCAGAGGGTTCATATAGAGAGGTTAATCCAGGAGAACAAACAGAACATTTGTTAGCTCTGAGTAAACATGTAAAAGGCAAGAAGGACACAAAACTAGAGTGCTCTGGGTTGGCAGGTGTGGAATTTAACAGTGCAGCTCCTCTAAAACCAATATGGAGACAGGCTGTTACTTTTCCTGCACATAGTGACCATCACACCACCAAGCTTAGCACTGAAAAACTAATTGCAGAGTAAAAGCAGAATGGACCATAAGATTGCATAAGAAGATAAACTGTATGTCTTTTATGGTTTCACCACAGAATAACAACATAAATATTGTTTAAGTTTATATTTACTCTCACTTAGGTACATGCTGCTTTTCATCATACTCTTTGCAATCATTTTTTTTTTCAAAAATATCCAATTTTAATAAAAGTCAATTTTATGTTTTTTATTTAATCTTCTTCAAATGATAGAATATTAAAATAAAGATACAATATAAAGTGATCGGAAATGATCTGAGAGTAAATCTTTATTGATTTTGGCCAAATAAAAAACAATGTCATCTGTATAAAATTCACAGTAAATGTATACACCTAAAGACATAATCTTTCTAACTACCCTATAAGTTGGCTAGCATAAAAGTGCTCTTTATATTTTTTCTAAATTCTGTGGGTGACATTTGGTTTGTCCTTGAGGCATTTACAAAGGAGGCTTGCCTTTATTCAGCAAGATACCAATTTGGAAGGATGATTAGCACTTTTAATCATAGGGGACACCATTGTGAGCCTAAATCCGGATAAATCTTGTGGTATTTAAATAGCAATGATTGAAATGTTAGCAAGCATGCATAGGTGGGTAATGTCTGCCTGGTTGCAGAATCAATTGAAGCATGTGAGTGATAAATGAGGGCTAAAAGGTCATGAGGGAATTAGTGTTGTCAAGGAGACAGCTCAACATTGCAATGGTACGCAGGCTAAGAGAAATGTGAATGGAGATAGATTCATGATGGATCCACGCAGTGAAGAAAACCAACTGAAAATCAGCAGTAAATATAGACTAGTCCTTTTTAGCAGATAGCTGGCTCATTGACAACAGACAGTTTTAGTATGTCTGAGAGAGATGTTTTTCAAAATTTTGTTTCAGAGGCTTAGAGAAAGTTGATGATGTTTTTATACCCAGATAATCCATTCAGCTCCCCCATGACAGTAATGCATTTTCTTTACAGAAAAATTCTATAAAACTGGTTAGCTATTTAAAAAATAACATTTGCCCACAGCCTGCTGTAATAACTTCATACAATCTCTATATGGTTCTGCAGAAATCCCATTACAAAAACGTGTTTACTCATCTGGTCAGATCATCAAGATCCTGCAAAATATTTTGGCTTAATTTGACATAAAAACAGATGATATTTCCATAACTCTTACACCTGATCATTGACTGTATGAAATGTCAAACACATAAGGCAGAGTTGAAGGACCTCAAAATCCAGCTCCTTTCTACACTGTATGAGTGTGCTATGGAGCACCTCAGTGTCAGGGTTAAATTTAGAAAACAAATTGTTTTTCAAAATGCTGCACTGGCTTCCTACAACCCATTGTGGTGTCATTAGCTAGATTAATCGTTTTCTGCTCAGGTAGTTGGTAACTGCATTAAATATATAGTTATTCCCTTATTAAATTTTATGCAAAATGTTGTGCCTTCTAAATTATTCATACCCACACTTATCCACATTTTTTCACTCTATAGTCACAAATCTATGTATGTATTTGTATTAATTTTATATGATGGACAAAAAAGTTGTGCACAAGTATGAAGTTCATATTATTTCTTTCAAATACAAAATGCAAAAAACAAACCAACAAAGAAATTAACTTTTATGTAAATATTTTCATTGTAGCTCCTCCTGTGAATGGTTAGCTTTATTTACTCTGGTCTGTCTTAGTCTTAACTGTTTTGCATCTTTTAGCAGAAATTCTTCTACAACGTTTAGGTATTTCATATTCTAATCAATACAGAAAAGATTTTCTGCTCCAGCTATAAAGAAACATACTTCCCCACAGCACGATACTGTCTTCACACTTTTTTTGTCAGTATTTTGTGTTCAGAACAATAAACGAAGATATTTTTCCTTGCACAAAGTATTTAGATTTTACAACAAAACTTGAGGTTTCATCTTGGTCTCATCTTACGTGAGGAAATTTTCCCACATATTTGTTGTCTTTCCTACATGGGTGCTGGCACCTTCTTATCCCTTCCTGTCTTTCAGAGAAGCTACATATGTGCCTCTGCACCTCCTGCAGAGTTACCTACATTTGTTGGCTTCTTCAATAATTTTTGTCTTCCTGAGGAAGCATGTTTGATTGGGTGGATATGTTGTGGTATGTTTGAAGCTCTGAATATCTTTTTTATTTTAGTATGGTTAATTAAGAAATGCAAAGTTAAATGTTCAAAGCTGAAATATTTATAAAACCTAAGGCTGCTTTTCTAAAATGTTGTCCTGACTGCTCTGTTCCCTGGTCTTCATGACGCTATTTGTTCACTTACATTCCTTAGCATTCACAAACCAGTTGCATTTATATTGGGATTAAATTACACCCAGTGGGACTTTTTTCAAATTAGGTGACTTCTAAAGGCAATGTCTTGGAATTGATTTTGCAGATCTATCACTTAAAACACAAAAAAACGACATTGAAGTTGTTGTAATGTGAGGCTAGAAAAGCACTGAGAGAGCGCAGACCTCTGCCGAGCCAGCTCAGTCCCCGACCCCCCCCAGACTGTGATCCAGATCAGTCCCAAAATCTAATTCCTTATTCCTGGTCCCACTGTGGACATTTCCTGAAAATGTCACCAAACTCCAACTATAACCTTTTTGACTTAGGTAGCTAACAGACAAACTAATAACCAAACATGGGCAAATCCATAAGGCAAAAATATGAAAAAAACACAGCAAAAAGAACATAACTAAAGCAAAAATTTTACATTATCTATGTTATTCTTTAGTTAGAAACGCATCTGTTCAAGAATGCTCACTTTATTTGTTAGTTATTCACCAACAATCAAAAGAAAACCCACCACCAAGATGCTGTGCAAACTTTCACCCAAACAAACATTGACAAATAGTCTAAGCACACTAAGGACAGTGGACAAAACAGACAAATACCCTCGTGTTACAGTACTAAACACAAAGAGACAACCATCATTTTGTCTCAAAGACAAGTAGGTGATGATTAAAATAATTTAGTATGCTGTAACAAATGATTTAAGTGAATGAAATAAATTATCAAGTCACAGGTTAGAGAAAAGAATGTTTTAGATGGTTATTTCTTTATTATAGTATAAAGACATTACACACTAACAATCCAAATCTAAAGACAAATGCTAGAGACAAAGACGGAACAGAGACTACAGCCACTACAAGTCCAACTTGATCTAAACGACAACATTCCACGCCTACAAACCTAAGTAGCTATTATGAGCTACGTCCTCAAACGGTGTGGAAGGCTCCAGCGTTTTGTACAGCAGTGCATCCTCAACGGGGCTAGCCATGAACAAAAGCCCTATGTGGCCCAAAAAAAAATTGGGAGAGGAAAGACAGAAAGAGACAGAGGGACAAGTGTGGGAGGGGAGTGATGGGGTGGTGAAATGGTGAGGGAGAAAAAAAGAGGAGAAGGAGGTTGCAGGTGAGACAGGCTGTGATTGATTCATGCTTTTGTTTTTCGTGGCGCAGCAGCTCTTTTGCCTGTGAAACCCCTGGGTTTGTGTTGGAAAGGTGACGTTTTGGGCTCAGACTGCATCCCACCCGCTTAAAAATTTAACATGTTTTCTATTCTCCAGCCTCACAAACAGAGTGACACATGGAATGAGGGCAGGACTATTGCCCCGAAGCTGAAGCATACAATATTTTTTTTGTTTCCAGAAGAAAAGCAGTAATTCTGAGGCCACAGTCAGCTGAAGGCATTTTTGACATGTCCACCCACTGTGAGAAAGGGCTCAAAGAAAGATATTAAGTCATATTTTGGGTTTTATGAGTCACAGTCTCAGCCAGAAATTATCCCTTAGGAATGGGAGTGAAACTAAAACAAGTTGACCCTCTTACACTCAGAGACGGTTGAGAACTTGCTACTGTTTCTGGGTTTATTCACGGTTACAGTCTGTGCCCCAACGTCAGCCCCCCACAGCCCTCTCCTTCTCTCCTGTGCTCGGAGGAGTATGGAGGGCGAATCCTACCCAGGTAACTGTGGTAGGGCACGGGGATGAGCCGCACATTGAGCTCTTTGTGATCTGCCACCTCGTACGGGCCGTCGTCATAGACACCAAGGTCAAGCAAAGTCTGGTTCAGGAGTTCGACTCGCATCTCACCTGGAAAGGAAACAGGTGAAGGCACAGCATGGCAACAAGAAAACATTTTCTACAGTGCTGGTAAAAAAGGAAGCACAACCCATTTGAATTGGTTTTCTTTCAGAAGTTTGTTAGCAGTTATGACCTGCTTGGATTTATGAGTGATCTCAGTTCTTCAATCACTTTTCTGCTTTAGCTTCATCCCAGCTTCAAACATCCTTACAAAATGGTGTATGTGGTGCAGTGATTTGTAATATAGATATTAAATTTATAGAACTTTAGAAACTAGTAAAGACTAGATAAATTATTTATTTGGAAAGAGGGTGTAGTTTCTTTTTAGCACAATAATACTATACATCACTAGACAAATACAACATACAAGAGTAGAATTACACATGGGTGCCTTGTAGAAGTTTTTATACCTCTGTCACACTTTAACCACAAACTCCAGTGTGTTTTAAATGGATTTTATGTGGTCGACCAACACAAAGTTGTGCATTATTGTGAAGTCTCATAAGGGGATGCAATATTTTCTTCTTCTCAGAATTTTTCGATAATTAAAAATCTGAAATCTGGCATGCATTGTATTCACTCCAACAGCCCTTCATAAAATCCAAATAAAAACTGCCTTTAAATGTAACCCTATAGTGGTAGATAAATCTAACTGTGTTTCAGGTACCTCAGCATAAAAGCAGCTGTTTTGAAGGACTCATAAACTTGTTGGGGAAAATTTGTGAAGCTGGAATAAAACTGTGGTCAAGAATGAAAAAAAAGTTATTTAAGTTTCTCAGGTTCTGAGCATGATCTGAAAATGGAGAAAGTACCTCTCAGCTGCAAACAAACCAAGAAATGGTTGTCCACTTAACATGACAGGTCAGGCAAGGAGATTTTTAATCAGGGAGCCATCTAAGGGGCAGAGGGCAACTCTGGAAGAGCTGCAGAGATCCTCTACTCAGTTAGGAGATGGAGCAAAAAGAAGGTCATAGTTGAAACAGATTTGTAAAATAAAGTTTCCTTTGCCATTTGAAACAACCCATGTGTTGTTTATGTGGTGAACAAAGCAAACACAAGCTATTCTGGTCTCCTGCAAAATACTAATTATTTTGGAAAGCTAGCACTTCTCATGACCCTGAATGCATTATCCGTTTGGCAAAACACAGTAATGGCACCATCATGCTGTGAAGGCTTTTCTTCAGTAGGCACAGGGTAGCCGGTAAGAGTTGATTGGAAGAAAGATAGAGCTAGATACAGGTCGATCCTGGGGGAAAACCAATTAGAAGCCACAATACACTTCAACTGTGATGTACTAAGTCAAGTTGTGCTCACATGTTGCCTGAATTTCTGTTCACATACACTATCCATCCACACTGACTACTGTAAGCTTGAGCTGTTTTTCAAGGAAGAATATGAACTCTCTAAATCTGCAACGCTAGACATATATCCCATATATATATATATATATATATATATATATATATGTCCCTTGCAGCATTAACTGTAGCAAAATGGTGTTCAGTCTACAAGACAATGACCCAGGGTGGCCGAATTCAAATGCATGCCAAAGATTTTGATTACAAAGAGGAAGAACCATTTATCTTTTTTTTACTGCTTCATACTTACATGTGATACTTTGTGGTAGTTAAATACAATAAATAAAAAGCACTAAAATCAGTTTGTAAAAGGAAAAAGTGTGAAGATTTTGGAATAATAAAAACCTTTGCAAGGCAGTATATATCAAAAAACATCACATCATCGATCCAAATTTTACCTTCTCAACATGCATGTCAATATATTTTTAATCTTATATCTTTTTTTGCAAATTTGAAATCTTAAAAGATTTTTTAAATGTCAAAAAGGTATTATTTAGTAATTATTTTTCTGCCATTTCGTTTAACCTTATTTACCTTCTGCAAGTTAAAGTTCATCTCACTTTTCAGCATACAAATTTTTCCTTGACAAGTGTTTGTGTGCTTTCTTTTTTGCTTTTGTGCATCTACTCTGTCTTCTCGTGCCACCAGTTGGTTGCAGCAGGCAGCAGCTCTCACAAGTCGAGTTCTGATGAAGATTTCTTCATGTAAAAAGGAAGTTCTCCTCTCCACTGTTACCATAGTTGCAATAAGCATCAAACTCTTTCTTTGTTGTCTTTGTTAAATCTGAGTAAAACAAATCCATTAACTAATTATTGCATTAGATAAACCCAAGGGCGTAATTTGATATAGTATGTTCCACTGTTTGTGTTCAATTAGTAGATTGGCCTATATATCATAAACCCTGTCCTGCAGACAGTAATATATGATTTAATACATTTCCATTGATCAACTTTCTTTCCTAGATTGCAATCAAGTTTTTTAACCCTGATTTTCATATTCTCTGCATGTTAATAAAGGTAATTGGAAAATATTTTCAATTTGCTTTATAAAGGCTAAAAAATTTTGAAAGATTAGTTTTAAAATAACTTTCCTAGATACATTACCTTTCCAATTGTAGGTCCCTGGAGCACCAAACAGAATGAAGTTCCTGTCTGGAGTGAAACTGACAGACAGGCCCTGTTGACAGTAACCAAACTGCTCATGTCCCTGAGGTCGTCCCTCACAAAACTTCCACTCTCCTCCATCCAAGTCATCCCGCCTCGTCAGGTCGTCGCTCAGGACGTAGCAGCGTCCAATGGGATCCCGAGTTTCCGAAGGTTGCCTGACTCGTTGTCTCAGCTCGTACAGGTGAGCACAGGTCTTGTGAGAAACAATAAATTACATTTGTTGTTTCAAACTGGCCCAACCAGCTAACAAAGGAAAAAATAAACATGTTTTGCTCAACTACATGATAACTCACTGAGCTGATGGATGTCATGTTTACAGTGCTTAGAATACATACCACCACCTTGCCTCCGATTCCCTGACTTTTTACCGAAACTCCCAACCATTGGTTGTCTTTGCTCTCTCTGTCGAGACTTACTGAGTAAAAACAAAGGAACTGTCAGTGTCAACGTCGATATGGATAATCAGAATGGTAAAGTCACAGGGAACAATAGAAATATGTTGATAATGAAAAAGAAATTAGGACAAATGTGCATGAATTCTAACCAAAATCATAGCTATCTTACATTTTTCAAATTAAATCTTTTACTAATATTGAGAATCAATTTTAGCCATTTATACTGAACACAGGGAGCTTCCTTCCTTGCATATTCAAATAAAACAAACAGAGCGATATTGTTGGTGTGATCTTTATGAACACACGTAGCATTGATTTTAATGAAGTATTCGACAATGGGTCACTCTGAAAATGCCTATTCTATAATGGAGCAGCTGCGGCTCAGATGGAAAGGTAGTTGCCTTGCAATGGGAAGGTTTTGAGTTTCACACCAGCTTCCCCCGCCACATATTGATTCACCCTTCGGCAAGGCACCTAATTCCCAGCTACCTTCCAATCTGGATATGAGTGCATGGTTTCTTGAACAATGTAAATGAGTGAACCTTAGTTTGGTGTAAAAGAGCTTTGAGTGGTCATCATGATTAGACAGCTATGTAAATTTAGAGCCTAAAATGTGGGTTTTAAACATTTTTTTTCCCATGTAACTAGTATTACTTTTGTTTTTTGGGTTTTTTTTTTCTTGCCATCACAAATGATAGAGCACACATCAAATTTTGTTTAAAGCTCCTGTTTTTTTTGTTTTTTTTCACTATAAAAATAGCAAATAAACAACTTGTAGCTAAATTCTGGGAATTTCTCCAAACTGATGGTACAAACTCACCATCTCCATCGATATCGACCCTCTCACAGTCGTACTCCTCGGGTGTGATCGGACAACGGAAAAGGGCTCCCGGTCGACTTCCCCTCAGCTGACCATGCCCTGCCGCCTGAGGTGCTCCCACCAAGATCCTTCAAAAAAAAAAAAAGTATTTTGCTATTTTAATTATATTTCCTTTTAAAAAATGTAATATATGTTCTAATCTACCTACAATTTCAAGTGATACAGCTGAAACCTGCTTGCATAATGTGTTTCACAACATATCATGTAATCTTGATTTGTTCTCTGAGGTTTTTGGTGCACAACATACCGGTATCACAACTCATCCTCTACAATCATGGCGCAGAAAAGTTTTATTTCCAGTGAGGGGTGGCTGATATTTTGGGGCCAGTGTGCGTGTACTCTGCCATATTAGGAATGGCTGATTCAGGCAAGGATGCTATTTAAAAACCTAGCATTGAGCTTCATTTACCTACAGCACCATCAGCCACAGCATATCCACAGAAGTAAGGAGGACAGTGATTGATGACAGAGACAAGAAAGAGCTCAACATGTATGCAAACAGTTATCTAATAAAAATCTACATTTTTGTCAAACAGTCTTAAAAAAAATTTATATTTAAGGATAAAAAAAAGCTTTTTATAGTATGCATCAACTAATCATCTATGGGTTTCATCAGTTACCAGGTGTTCGGTCAGATTTAAATTAGTTAAATGTATGATTTACATAATTGGTTTTCCTTAAAGGAGCAGCAATTTAATTTTAAAATCAGATAAGCTGACATGAAATTACTCAAGCAACTAATTAATTAGTTCAAGCAATAATTCTTCAGATGAGCCTTTGAAAATCTAAAGCAATAACAAAGGTATGGATGAACAGAAAATCCCAGGTTTTATTGAAGAGCAACGATGAAATTGGTGCATGAATTAACTGAACAAGTCTGGATGATCGTTTTCTTCTTTGGTCCGGAGCACACAGCCTCAATTTCTCCCAAAAATACCTGATTCATCTGACCACAGTACATTTTTCTATTATGTGATTGTGCATCCCGGATGCTTCATAGCCTAGAGAAATCGACAGCGCTTCTGGATACTGATAGCATACAGCATCCTTTGGTCACAATCCTGTTTTAATTTGCATTTGTGGATGTAACTACTTATTGTGGTACTTGACAAAGGATTGCCAAAGTAGTCCTGAGTCCATGTGGGGATATCGCTTATCAATGAATAATTATTCTTGATGCAGTGGTGCCTGAGGGATCAGAGATCATGCTTGTTAAGCTTAGGCTTGTGCCCTTGTCCGTTACGCAGTGAAATTCCCAGAGATTCCTTGAAATTTTTAATTATGTTTTGCACTGTTGAAGGTGAAATATCCAAATCTTTTCCAAACTTTCTTGAGGAACATTGCATTAACATTAACATTAAACATGCTCTCACATATTTGTTGGCAAACTTGCAATCCTCAGCCCATCTTTGCTTATAAAGGATTAAATCTTTCTTGGATGCAGATTTTGTATCAAATTAAAATTACAATCACCTGTTGGCATCACCTGTTTCAAATCACATCAGTATTTAACCAATTTAACTGATTACTAGTCCTAAATTGCTGTTGTCCCGTTTTTTAACCATTTTTTCATGTGTTGCTGTGCTGAATAAAAGTAAAAGATGCACATTTAAAAATGAAATTAAGTTAACCAGACAAAACATGAAATATTTTGTGTTTATATTGTCTGCAATGAAATACAGGTCAAAGTAAATTTAAAAGAACTACTTTCCTTTTTATTTGCATTTTCTGTCCTGTCCGAACTTTTTCTTTTTTGGGATAGTAGGAATTACAAAAGCCAAATAAGGATACCACGTCATCAGGAATTAACATGGGGGGGGGGGGGGGGGGTTAAGGCAACCAGTGACAGCAAATATTGTGTCATTAAAAGCTTAAGATCCATTTTAACATTCTGGGAGGCTGTATTTTACGTTAATGAATAAGGCTGTACGTCTCTTTGCTACAAAAAGACTAGATGCAGGTCTTTTTGTTTATTTAAGGATCCCTATTAGTCTTCACCATAGCGAAAACTATTCTTCCTGGGGTCCGCTTCATAAAAATAAAAAAAACATATATCATTTTACATATAAACTGTAAGAAAAAGAGAACATACAAAGCATTTAAACTAGGGATGAACTAATACACTTTTTTTCATTTCCGATATCAAAACAAATATCTGAGATTCATAATCTGCAGATACCGATCCAATACTGATCCAAACATTTTTGAATTACATAAACTGTGTGCCGTGAGGAAGAGGCACTAGGGATGCAACGATACCACTTTTTTCAAACTGATACAATAAAAATACTTGGACCTGAGTACTTTCTGATACTGTGTACCAATACTGATATTTCTACCACACACAAAAAAGGCAATGACTTGGAAGACAGGTTTTATTGTCTTCTCTCCTTGTTACAACAAATGATGACGAATTACAGAAGAAAAAAATATTGATAAAAATTACATTTCTGTGTAATTCTACATTAATTTCTGTGAAATTAATGCTGTTTACACATTCTAAGTATCGGTTTATGATATTGGTTACCTAAACCGATATCAATACAGTACATTAGAATGGTATCGGCCCCAATAGCCAATACCAGTATTGGTATTGGTGCATCCCTAATTTAAAACAGACATATAAATTAATGTCTTTATTATAAATAAAACAAAAATAGGAAACATTAGAAACAAATATCAATGAAGAAATAAACAGAAAATAAAAAATTAATTATTTAAAACTAGTTGGAGTAGTTACATCTGTTATCTAATTTAAACTCATCATTATTACTAATTTCTTATGATTCACTTTGAACCTGCCATGATTATTTATTAATGAAATTTTAGAGGATATTCCAGTATGAACTTGATCTGTAAAGGACTTTTGTTTTAAGTGCATAAGTTCAGGGCAGTGCAAGAGTAAAGTTAACATGGGAGGCTTTCCTCGTGTTAAAACAATGTTGATTACAGGTCGGTAGCAGCTATGTGAACAAGCTAAAAGGCGTATGTAAAGTAACCTGCCGTAAAGCCCCTATTTAAAGAGGAGACATGGAGAGCTGTTGTTTACTTAACTTTATTCTGTAATCAAAAGCAAACCAGGCTTCAAAGATGCAATAGCTGCAGAGTAACCAGACAAAATCATTTGATCATGCAAAACTAATCGTACTTTTCAATCACAAAAAGAAATCAGCCAAGTATCGCTCTTAAGGGCACTCTACTTATAAAGGACTCAGGCCACATTATGCAGTCTATTTAAAGGTAATGGAAGTCTCATTTAAAATAAATTAAGTAGGTGTCAGACAAGAAGGAATTTAAGCAGAACAAAATTACTCTTCCTGAGTTTCTTAGAGAACCGGGATCTTTTTGGCTTTTACTGACAGCGATGAGGTATATTGAGTTATGATTTCAAAAGCAGCTGTCTCCATCATAATAGGAAAGGTACTGAAATAAGCCAAAGTGGTTGCAGCTCAGCACATAGACATGTACACCTGTCCTAAAGCATCAAGAGTGAGTAATACTTTCATCTATTTGGCATTTCTCAAAGTCTAAGCCAGCTCATTGTTTAATGCTGACTCAGACCATTCCATCATAGTCCCCATTACTAAATTCAATATTCAGTAAATCCTCATTTGAGATGGACTGCATGTTGAGTGTACATGTTGCGTATCATGGCAAGGCTATATTATTTTACTTCTGCAGACTGGCACTGAAACAGACATCAGGGTGTTTATAATAATGGCGACAGTGCTTCATGCAATACCCACATGAGCCCAGATCCTCCGGCGTCGGTACCAGCATATGTGTGTTTGTTCAAGGATGAGAACTTAGATAAGATGAAGCATCTGTCTTTTTGTTTATCAAGTCAGGCACCTCCTGAGATTTTCCAAACTGATTAAAACAAATTTAGGGCTGTACTTAAACACAGCAGTGGGATCAAACAGCGTAATATGATCAAATCAGCAATTTTTCTATGCAATTAGTGACATTATAAAGATGTTATTTTCACTTTATCCACTGTGCCCACTTGCTTTTATTTATTTATTTGTTGTACTGACATTTTTACAGTAAGTAAGAAGTCCTGTGAATAAGTATGCAGGAGTACGTGAAGCATCAAAAGAGCACCAATGTGAGATATCACAAGTAACCAGCAGCACTATAAATTTTCTTCTCTCTCTTCAGGACTCAGTTTCTGTCTTTTATCCCGCAAAATCTCAGTTGTCAAGACCTCAAAGGAAAACAGAAACTGCTGTAAGTCAAGGTGAGTCTGTACAGTGGGTCTCTGGAATAAATGCAGAATTATTTAAATGCATCTATTGAGTTTTTCATGGGTAACATAAACATGGCTAAAAGTGAAGCATGGAAGCATTCAGCTGTAGAATAACAATTCCAGGGTTCACAGAATGCAGCACAATGTAAACTCCAACTCCAGAGATGCTGTTAGTGTCACTGTTCACATATGTGATCAGTGATATTAACTACTCACTAGGGTATGCTTTTACTAAAAAAAGTACTATTAAAAATATGCACTGTTTTTTGGTATATTATAAAAATGACCATTCACTGGCCTATGCTTTGATTTGTGAGTTCTAACCTCTGCTCCATCTCCACAATGCTCCTCTTTGTTTTCGTAGTTGATCACCACAAAAACAACACCGACATGTAATGTGCTGCACTCATCAGGCAGATGTGTTCACTCAGGGGAGCATGTGCAATGACCCCAACACTTTCTCCTGACAGTCCTGACAACCCTTCCCCCACCAAGCACCTCTTTTTCCCCCTTGACACATACACACACACGCACAAACCCCCTATGCATCTTCCCACCAGCACTTCAGAGAGACACTTCTCTGAGATCAGCAACAAAAACATATAGATATAGGCAGATATTCTTTTTTCTACAGGCAAGAGGCAGATCACCTTGTATAAACATCCTGATGAACCGTTTATGGAAACAGAGGCTGTGTCTCTGCCAGAGCCAATGCTCATCTGAAGGTTATAAAAAATGTCCAGCTCTTTGGGGGTTGTTTTATAAAATCTGTTTCATATGATCAAAGTTCAAGGAGCCCTTAAGCTAAACAAATAACTCTGTCATCTCATTGTTACCAAGACATTTCATTGGAGCAACTGATCATTTACAGCTAAAAACACTTAAATCATTTGAAGGCTCTCAAACATCTGCAAGAAGTTATTACACATTCTTAGCAGAATTCAAAGCTTTTTTGTTAGTTTAGGAAAGGAAATTACTATGATTTAACTTCAATTTACTGGGACAAACAATTTGTTTAACCTTTAATGTAAAAAAACAAACAAAAAAACATGCAGGTTTTGCTTAGAAGACCCAGCCCCTTGTTGGAATGTTGCAGCTGTGGGTTTTAACAGGACGAAAAAAATGTCTAAAAGGATAAATGAAACCATGCTCAAAAAAACTTAGTTTCATTACTTTTACTCCTGCTCCCTCCTAATGTGTGCTCAGATCGTTTGCCATCTGTCAATCCCACAGTAGTGTGAATCTGCTCCTCTGTATACACTGTCTCTAAGCAATCAGCATGGGGCCATGAGGTACTTTAGACCTTCTGTTGTCACTGCGAACAAGACTGTGACCCCTGACCTGGACACACACATGCTGTGGAAAACATTCAAAGGCATGGGAATTAATACTGTACTGTAACTGTATTTATGGCTCCTATATATTTTCAAAACAAACACAAATGGATAAGGTCATCTGATAGGGACTTTTCTTAGTTTTTGAGTGATTTGTAAGCAGCAGCAAAGCTACAAGTAAAACGTGTTGCTTATCAAATCATTCTAAAACCACCACTGCACATACTGCACATTATTTTACAGAAACAGTCACATGCTAAACATTTTTAAAAGTATTTGGGCCTGAACTATCAATATTCCAAATAAAGAGTCCAAAATTGCTAGTGTCAAAAAAAAAAAGTATTGTGTGTAGGGTGTGTTACTGATTTGCAGCTGACCTACGGATGCCATGTACACACATAACAGAGTTGTTTTTTTAAATGAACATCTCCCTCAGTTCAACAAAAAAAAAATCTCCATCCATATATAACCGGATTAGTGTGTTTTTAAGCTCATTCATAGACATGGCAAACATGTAGGGGGCAGTAGTTTTCCCAAATCCTATCTGCTCAGAGTAACTTTGTACTCTCTAATTTCGGCTTACAGCAGTGATAGAACTTATAAAAACAAGCGACCAAAAAGCACGTGGACAATCGATAATACTCACACAGCTCTGAGGAATAAATGCTGTTTCTGAGTGTCAACGCATGCTGATCAACGGTTGTTGGAGCATTTTTTTTTTCGCATACAGTGACATTGCGGCACTTAAAACTCCAGGTTTCATCCGTCCACATGCAGACACTGAAAACAGAGCAAATGCAGATTTTCACTTTGGCCGGAGTTTTTAGAAATATTCCGGGGGGTTTTAGGACTTAGCATCAGCTGCTTTGTGTGCCAGCCTTTCTGCCACCTGCATTGTGCTATCGTCAGAGAGAGCGGGGGAATAGGTGCAGTGGATTCATGATGCTTCTTCAGCAGACTGTTAATTACTCTTTGGCTAAAATCTGTGTGAATGATATTTTTGTTTTTTCATCAGTAATCTTAATGTATGTGGTATACATGCATCGTTCTCTGCTCCATGCAGGCACAGCATTTCAGAGACAGCAGGTGCAGAAGCTGTCAGGTTTCTGGCCAATAGATTTTTAATTACTATTAGGTAAGAATGTGTGTGAATGGTATTTGGCATTTGTCAGTAATAAACACTATGTTGACTCATGGTGGCACAAAGTTAAGGAATGCCTTTCTGAGGTAGTAAAAGTAAGTGCAAAAACAGCTTGTAAAAACAGTTTCATGTTTGATAAATTACAATGCATGTGCAACTCCTCTACTTATTTTGCCCGTTCTCCTCCCAATATTTTGCAGCTTCTGACAAAAATGGACACACTGCATATTCATGAAGGTCAAAAGCGCTAATTGGATTGTGCACATCTTGCTGCGAGTTTAACAGTGCAATGTTCTCTGCACCAGGTTAGTAAATCACTTGCTGCATATTTTTGCACCTGTTGTGAGGTTTGGACTTGTAACAAGAGCAAAAATCTGATAAATCAGGCCCTTAATATTTAATAGATAAAAGTAGAATTGTAGGGGCTATTTTTCTTTACCAAGAAACTGTCTGACACAATTAGCCATTAAATTCTCTTGATAAAGATTTTGGTCTGTTGAACTTGACAATTAAATTAAATCTTGTTATTTGTCATTGTCAGTCTGTTAAATCAAAAATTGTAAAGCTTGTTTACAATGTTTATTAAACTCTGTCCCATAGGGCTTGAAGGTTGGTCAATTTTGATTTTTGACTTTTTGATTTTTGGAATATAGCATATAATTTATACAATTCAACTGAAAAACAAACAAATCTGTTGGGGTGTCCTGTAAAAAAAATCTTACGAAAAAGTCACTTGGGCTGGAACACATTCTTCACGTTATCCCTTGTGGTACATGGTAAACCACATGTGTAGCACATATGGACTTCACATGGGCTTCCCATGTAATGTCACATGGGTTGAAATTTGTTTTTTATTACATGTAGCTTTCCTGTGGAAAATAACATGTTTCACATGTGGTTTATATGTTATCTCATGGGCTTCGCATGTGATTGTCCATGGGTTTCACGTATATCCCCATGAAAATGTTCCAAATACACAGGGGAAATGTGTGCAAAACATACATGGTCATGTTTTTCACACACCTCACACGCTTTTTAACACAATTTCACATGTGAATTTCACATGGATTAAATATTTTTCACGTGTGATTACATGTGATTTTGCCCATGTTAAACAATAATCATATTGCTTAAGTCTGAACAAGCTTAAAGAACACCTAAAAATGGTTGTTGTGTGGTAATACTGGAAGTATTTCAATTTTTTTAATGTAAACATTATACAAAGTGGCATATAAAATTTTTGATCTAAAATTATATAGTTGTCATCACTGCTATATTGTAAAAGCACATACTCTCTTGAGCTAGGAAAATTATATAAAGGAACCAAGGCCATGTCAGATTTTAAGGGCCTCCATTTCAGTAGACTTCCGGAGCCAAATAAAAATCAGCTGTAAAAGAGAACTACCAAAGGAGCTGCCAAGGGGACATGAAAATGAATAAAATGAGCTGTTTTTAAAACTTTATCAGCCATATATTTCTTGTGTAAGTTAAAAAAATTTTTTTTAAATATTTTATTTATTTTGTCTCTTATTGTTTTTATTTACTTTCTGGGTGCCTGCTTAAACCAGGCACAGAAACTGTAGCCAAAAACACACTACTCTATTTTTATTAAATAATTGTAACTAGAAAAATAGCTAAACTTCACAACATGCTGTCTACCAATATAGACTGAAATGACGCATCCGTTTTGAAAAGAAAGTACAGTTCTTTCCCAGGTCTTCATTTTATTTCCAGTGATGGGAAAACAGCAGCTGATAATGGGGTGACCAAACCATGTATCATCACATATTTAACACCATAGATCTTTTCCACTCTGACCAGAAGAAATAATGGTTGGCAAAACATAAAAAGTGCAAGCGAGGGACAGAAACAGCTGCCTGTCTGGGTACAAAATCCTCTGGGACGTTGTGCCTCACTGCCCACGGATGTAACTCAACTTCCTGCCTAAATGATTAGTTTGTTGGTATCCAAAATCCTGTAGGGTCTCAATTTAAAAAAGGCATTGCAGGTCTACTGGAAATGGTGACTTAAAGTGGAAAAGGGAATCAACACAAATGTTTCACTCTTTAAAGACATTGATGACTCTATACGTTGCATATCAGTCTCTAACAACCCCCAAGATCATCACATGCTCCACTGATCAATAAATGAAGATCCATTTTCAGATGTAAATGGAGTAATGACTGGTCCTCAGGTCTGAAGTTGAAACAGGACAAAAGCCCAACACCATCCATCATCTCTTTACCTCATTCCTTTGTCTCAGTTTGTATCCACTTATCCATCTATTGATTGGTTAGTATGTATCTAGTGTCTTCAATTCAGTCTTTTTGTCAAGAGTTCTCTCTTTTTTTGTCCTGCATTTATGATCTAGCCAACATGCATTGCAAAGCGTAGTGTTAAATTTGCCATAGAAATTATCATGATGACGATCAAGTGTAATTACCATAATTTTGCTTTAGTTTGTTTTTTACTGCAAATTTGCTGAAGTGTGAAATGTTTTGTTTATTTAAACTACATCACAATTCAAAAAGATCCAGTGTAAGATTCCTTTCATAGTTAAAAAAGGGATGTCCGATTCAGTCTAAAATGCTAGCACCTCCAGTTAAATTCATCTTTTATTGCTGGTTTTGGAATCGCAGACTGCACTCAACTTGCTTCCCTCTGCAGTGCACTATGATTAAATCCAATAACTGGTGCCTTTTTTTGGATTTTCACAATAGTACAAGTATTATTTTTCAAGGAATATCAAATGCATGGATGCAAAGATCAGCCAATTCCACCAAAAACTATGGGAAGAATGAAATGTGATACAAGCAATAAAAAACAAGGACATGTGCTTTAATTATTTACTTATTTAAATATGTTCATAAAATGATTGATATTTATCTAAGAGGATTGTTGAGAATCAGACCCTCGATATATTTAACTACAAACATAGAACCTTCACCTCCTGTGTAATTTCCGTTCTTACTTGGCCTTTTCTTGATCTTGTCTTTTATTTTATCAGATGCCTGTCGAGCAGCCATCAGCTGATTTATTAAACTGTGTCAGTATCAATTATAACCCAAATGCCTCCATGCACAAACAAGCAGAGACACAGTTATTGTTTTTCTGATGAAAACCCTGCAATGAGTTATTCATCCATGCCGCCCCTCCATTCCCAAAAGCCCGGACACCTCCCCCACAAACGGATCGTATGATACTCAGAAGAAAATACAAGATACAGCGGAAGCCAAGATGGAACCACACCTTAACAGACAATCATAATTAACTGAGATAAGACATAAATTAACAGCTTCTAAATAAATACATGCAGAATCAGACTCTGTTCTTTTAACATAGTTCAGATTGCGCATTTTCTCTGTCCCTCCATCCACGTTGTATGGCTCTCCCTGACTCTGCAGATTGTCCCTGTGCTTTCACTGAGCATGTGGTCCGCAAAGCAATATTCTTGAAAGCCCTGATCCAGGCGGGCCTGCATCCCACTGTGCTTTTGTGCATGCCCGGGAAGCAGTGTGAAGGAATGGAAGAATGCTAAATAGACAGAGAGTAAGTGGGAGGTAGAATAGAAAGGGCATTAATCACCAGTGAGATATATAGACGCTCAGTTTTTTCTGATCTACCCTAATTTTAAGCAGCACAGAAGCCCAAACATTTAGCTGGGCCAATTGAAAAGGAGAATAAAAGGGAGACCAGCACAAAAATTATGGACTGAAATAATGGAGGAGAGAAATGAGTGTGGGTCATCCTGAACTCCTAAACCGGGGATGAAAAGTAGCTTCGGTTTTCCTTTTCTGATGTAAATTAGCATACTAAAACTCTCTCTTGTGCTGTGACTGTGTGAGGCAGGTCTGTGGGGCCCCATTTATATGTATTTCTGTGCCTTGTTCAACAGAAAATAAATGGCAGGAAATGTTGTTTTTGATTTATTACAATAATTATTGTCAGTGGTTGTGATGTTGCAGCAAAGTTAAAACATAACTTTGGGAAAACACAAAAACACTGAGGAAAAACTGGGGGGAAAAATGTGTTTTTCATTAATGGTCTTAAATGTTTATTCTGTAACACTGTAAAACTGAATCCGCAAACCCAGACCTCTCTTTTTCTGTTTATCAACTTAGAGCATTCTACTTGCTGTCTGGAGATTTACATTTGTCCACTGGTTCTATTCCTAAGGCTGTTAATGAAGCCTAAGGTTTAATGAGAGGATTAGTTCAGCCTCAGAAATTGTTGTGTCAGATTCCTACTCAGCCGGTGACACCAAACTCCAGACAACACGTCTACGACCACATTGGCTGCACGAGACCATCATGGGAGTAAGACAGAGAGCCCATGGCATAAAAAGGTACCAAAGCAAGTCCAAATGTAAACATGAACCTCTTTGCAACCGGAGACCTTTCTGCTGTCCCATTTGAGAGCAATGCAGCACAGCCCATTTTAAGCCCACTGAATCAAAAGCCACATGATGAAAGACAACAAATTCAAACAATTCTGCTCATAAACTATTGAAAATCTACAAGAAAAAGAAAACTGGCAGCAACATTTTAAAGGACATCCATGGGGTTGGAGCAGAGATATTTTCCAATATAATAAATGAGTAACAGTCATATATCTGTCAACAAAAAAACAATGATAGATGGATTGTGATCTGTATGGTTGCAGCAGAGCCTAGGTGCCTGTAATATACTTGTGTTTAATGTTTATGATTGAAAAAAACTTTTTGTTGTTTCAAGAAAGAAAAAAAAACTTTTTACAAAATTGGTTTTATAAAGAAAACGACTGACAAAGCTTCATGACTTGATTTTTTGTTTCAGATCTATTGCAGAAATATGCATATCCAGATAAGTGTCAATCTCCCATAGTTTAGTGTAGCCTAAAAATTAAACAAAATATTGGTGCATTCATATTTTTTCTCTGTATCAAATGTAAAATTAAGAACAGTAAGTCTCACTCATGTAATTATAATCAACTGTCATTTAAAAACTTCCTTACAAGTGCCTAAGTGGATTTTATTGTCTGATATGTTACTTCAAATATAAAATTCACAGCAGCAGACTTTGGAAACAATGTAGTTAAAGGGAAAATCCTCAGGACCTTCCCTGCCCTCAACCATCAGAGAACTATAAGCAGAAGCTTTCCTCATGTCATTATAAATAGCCAACAAGCACATAACTCAAATACCCTCCCCTCTTATCCTCAGTCTGCCATCAGCAGTAGCAGAAGCCCTTTCAGATTTAAGGGCTCTGTATCACAAAAACCAAAATAGCAAATGTGAAAAGGTTTACAGGTTTACCAAATCTAGACAGAGGCTCTCTGAGGGTGGCATACATATATTTCCTGGAGACATGAGTCGGGCCACAATCTATTTACACCAAATATGAGCTCATTGTGTTACACGGGGTCTTACTTGCCTTGACCCTTGATGCCACACTATAAAAAGCCACCTGAAGCACACATTTCTCATGCACATTCAGTCTGCTCTTCAGCTCTATATAAACTCCTTAGGTGAGGCATCTCAGCACTTATTCATCACAAGTTGTGATCCAGTTATGAGTAACTGAGCATCAAAGCAGCAATATCAGATTTACTACTGAATCAGGTGACATGAAACACACAATAAAGCAGGAACAGAATCGCCACAGGCTGAAGTAACTCAGAAAGTCCCAGTACAAAAAGAAAATGACTCAACGGCATTTAATTACAGCAAGTTTCAAGCAGATTGCTCCAAGCAACATGATAAACATTGGAATGATATAAGAAGAAAACTGCATTAACACAGAGTGAGCACTAAAATAAAGTTCCATGGAAATGTATTCTTCTAGCAGGATGTGATATGTTAATTGTTTGATTATTGAATAATTCATTACATGAGGCTTTTCAGCTACTCATATAAAGTTGAGATAATGGTACATTAACAATGACCGTTTTCTCTGTTGTTGATGAGGAACGAGTTTAGATTTTCCCCTCTCAGCTTGAGTTCAAAAAAATCTACCTGCACTGGGAAACGGTATTTGCTAAAAAAAAAGCAGTTTCCCAATCACAGAGGAAACAGATATCCAAACTGATTCCACTCTGTGTGAAAAAGGAATTGTTCCGTAGACTTAACAGCTATTAATTTTTATCAATGATTCCAAAAATTATAGCAAGTTAAATATTCTGAAGCAGCTAAGCATCAATATCTCTCTGACTATTGGTTTAATTTGCTTGCTATGTTAGTCTAACACCAGATATATTAGGTTGCACTCCTTCTTAAAAGGTCCACATCATTCCCCAAGGTCTTGTGGATTGTCAAGATGGGGATTTTGGCAGATGTAAGGCTTTGTGTTCTTTCCCATCAGCAATGGTTTTCGGCTTGGAACTCTCCTATCAGTGCCAGTTTTGTCCAGGCTCTTTCTTATAGCTGAAACATGAACACTGACCTCAACTGAGGCAAGTCAGGAATGCATTCCTTTCTTGAGTTGTTCATGTTCATCATCCTGGATGATCCATGAAAGTAAGCAGGTGAAGAGGATAGATTTGTCTGACGCTGATTTTTAAAACCACTGCAGAGCTCTTTCAGTTGTTTGGAAAAAATACTAGAGCTAGTCCCCTTGAAAATAAGAGTAGTAACACTGGTCAAGAGGACATTCATTGCTGTGAAGAATTACATGGATAATGGAGTAATGTCACAGTCCAATCAACTCTTTGGGAAGGATGCCACTTTGTTTGCTGTCCATGCTATTGCTCTCGGACATTTCTCCTGA
The DNA here is from genome assembly GCA_028564705.1 of Apricaphanius iberus. NCBI lineage: Eukaryota > Metazoa > Chordata > Actinopteri > Cyprinodontiformes > Aphaniidae > Apricaphanius > Apricaphanius iberus. The sequence goes on along the minus strand of JAPXFQ010001338.1, from coordinate 322,886 downwards.
CTTCCTAGTCCTCACGAGGTAAATCTCCATAAAAATCTTTCATTTACTAACTTCAAATACAGCTGTAGACCTTATCCTCATTTCCACTGAGTGGACCAGTGCAGAACAGTGTGTGCGATCTGGTCCAGTCCACCTTTTTGTCTGTTTCTATTGTAAAAGCAGCCTGTTCAGCAGGCCAGTTCCCGACCATGAATAGCCCACCTTCAGTTGTAGATCTATAGGACAAGGGGAGGTACGGTTAGGCCAGACCTACTGGCGTCACACAACATACAGTACGTTTGCATGCAGCAAGAGAAAGTTTAACTATTACCTCAGTCTGAATTAAGTCAGAATCGATCTAGAGTTTCAGAAGCTCGAATAAGGTACCCAGATAATGCAATTTGAATCTGACTTCTCTACAACCAGTGACATGTAAACTGGGACTCTGCTCTCAACAGGGGGCAAGCCCTCACGATCCCTACACATCGAACACGACCTACACGACCAAAAAGCGGCATACACCCCTAGCTGCACATTTGCACCTTGAAGCGTGTCCAAAGCGAATTGGTCGCCATTTTCATGCGCATTAAGGGGAAATACGTATCTTGTGGGAGGACCCTGACCGGCACCACTGTAGCAGTCAGCTGGCCTCTTCCTCCTCCCTCCCTCCTTTTCCTGACCCTCTGGGAGCTCCCAGTCGACTCTGATCTCTGAGCTGACCACGTTAAATGTTCGGCCTCACCTTGGGCGGAGCTGGGACCACTCCTGCAGGGGAAGACCTGGTCGATCAGCAGCGAAAGGATCCAGAACCTGGGAGTGGGGCCTCCATCAAGCCCAGCATGTGCGAGCGCAGCTGCCGGTGGACTATGGTATCCGAGCTGATGGAGGACTGCATGTGCGGCCTTGCCTCCTGGGACCATTGCAGTGGGGGTTTGGAGAGCTACCAGTTGAGCTGTGGCGGAGGGATTCATAAACACTGCCTCCTCGCCACCACTCGGAGAACCTCGCCTGCTCGCCCAGATTGTGCCACAAAGGTCAAAACTACGCTGCCGACACACCAACTACTAAGCTGAGCGGCTGTTCTTCTGTCTGCGGTTAGTAAAACTGTATACTATATAATATGTGAGCGTGCAGGATGTGCTGTGGTGAAGCAATTACCAGGCCTGGGTGTTCAGATGAGGAAACTGTTCATGGCTTACTTCTCGGCGGAGAGAGCGGGACCTTTTGCAGCCGCAATGGCTCTTTTAAGAGCAACCTACAAACCTCTGAAGTGAATTCCTGTCTAAATAGTTTAACTTCTTTTATAACTTCTTTTATAATGTTCAATTTTTGTTCCGGTCTGCCTGTATAGACAACAGCTGGTGTCATGTAGCTCGGTGTGATAAGCCACGGTGTTTATCAGTATCCATGTCCTGCTGATAACGTGACTCCATTCACTCTGGGCCTTTTCACATGTGTGACTGTGCCAGAAAACGGCCAGAGAAAATTCTATTTTTGTTCTGTTCACATGACACGGATTTTGGCCTGTACTGGAATCCAGTGTTTTACATGAGGAAATACACCCAAACAGCAGGTGGAAGTATACAAATAATTCGGTAACTATCCAACAAACAAGGGAGTGAGAAGTACCTATATCATAAAACAAGCGACAGCCTAGAATGTAAACAAATTGGTCTACTGGTCAACTGCTACCTGAGGCCATCTACAGGGTGAGTGTTGTAGTAAACCTGCCGTTTTGTAACCTGGTGTGTTGCTGTGGGATGCTTGAATCGCGTTGTTCGATCTTTTTATGGTCGAGAGGTGATTCTGTAATTTCGGCCGGTGGTGTCGTCATTTCAGCGTCTATTGTCTTGGAGTACAGCCAGAGTATGGCTTGTGTTCATATGATTCATATCCACTCGGACCTGGACTCTGATACCCCCTCCAAGGGAGGTCTCTCTGGCCGTATCCTAGCATGGTCCAGGCTGTGTTCACATGGTACGAAATAAGTGGATTTTGACTCCAACACCATGTGAAAACGCCCTCAGTCACAACATCATTGACACCCCGTCACCTGATTGGTTGATGCGGTGCGATTTGAAGCCAAAGTTCTGATTTTTCGAAGTTGAGCGATAGATGTGGATTAGCGCAAATTCACAAAATGCTGCACATTATAAGCAGGGCGTATTTTAGGTCACGCTTCAAACGCATCGTTTGCGCTACATGGCCATGCGACTCAAGCCGAAAAGCTTTTTCGCGATGTAAATCTGCTTCTAATGTCTCCCAGGACCCCCAGTCGCACTTCATCACGCTCCTCCATTGACTTTACATATAAACCTGACTCCCTGTTCGCGTTCGGTGTGTATGCACTGTTAGTCCAATTTGACCAAAAAGCTAGATGTGCTTGTAAATATACTGATAGTCCTTGGAGTGAAAAACATTGCTGCTTGCAACAAGCAATAGACATAAACACCAGTGCTGTTGCTTCCTCTCACTTCCTTGCACAGAATTTATTTTTACCTCTTTTTTGCTTGCTGACAGGTTTGGCTTTGGGTGGCACATAAACAGTGGCAGAAGCCACAACAACAGGTGTGGATCCTCAGAAGAAGGCAACATTGAAGCTGAAACCACCAGCAAGCAAAAAAGAGATTTCTTTGCTGCACTGAGTAAGGTTTCTGTAAAGAAAGATCCAAAAACCAAGCACAAGCTGCTGTCTTAAGTCATTTGTTAAGTTTTAGGTTTGGTGCAACAGTGGCTCAGGAGTTAGGAGTTTGTCTAGTAATTGTAATGCTGGTTCGAGCCCCACCTCCAACTGTCTTGGTTGCTGTGTCCTTGGGCAAGACACTTCACCCATTCCCCATGGTACTGGTCAGAGGGCCCGGTTGCGCCAGTGTCTGGCAGCGTCACCTCTCTCAGTGTGCCTCAGGGAAGCTGTTGCTACAACGTAGCTTGCCATCATCAGTGTGTGAATGTGTGCATTAATGGGAAAATGAGTGAATGCAGTTTAAATTGCTTTGAGGTCTGTAGGGACTAAGTAAAGCATTGTACAACTAAAGGCCATTTACCATAAATTGCGTCATGATTATCGCTGCACTATTATGACAGCGCGGTATAATCCTGCCCACCAAATGAGATTCCAGCTGCTGATGGAAAAGTTCTCCTAAATACTTTAGACCTGACCGGATCTGATCAGACTGGACTGTACTAGACTGGATTGAAGCCCCACCGTTTCGCTCAGTGGAAACTACTCTTTTGCTACCATTGCTTTGTCTTGGGAGGCTATACTGCTAGGCTTCCAAATGTAATGTAATTGACAACAATTGACATTTAGCTACTTTGAGCTAACCTTTTTTTTATTTCTCACACTTTCAATTACTTTTTTCTATTTCTCAATTTCAGACATATAAATTAAAAAATTGTGAGATATAAGTTCAAATATAATGACTATGGTAAACTTATACAAATCATGACATATGCCATTTTAAACTCATTAGTGACCAAATGATCCCTTTGGAGTTGTTGTATGTATCTGATACTGTTGCTGGTGTCTGCAGTTCCTACAATGAACTGTTGAACCTTCGATTGTGTCTTATCTGTTCCCCAACCCTTATAGAATCAAGTTGGTACAAAATATGATTCAATTAATAAATGAATATCATATATTCATTGTTTTCAATAGTATTAACTGTTCAAAAGATGTCTGTGAAATTGATATTACTGATTTTACAAAAATCTTGCTAATTTTTTTGGTTAAAGCCCCTAAAAATTCAGTCATTTTCCAAGAACATCCATGCCTGAAACACCAACACATGATTTAGATATTTAGACAACTCTGATAGGTTTTACATTAAAAGGTGGCTCAGTATTTCTAAGGTTCTGGCTTCAGCCCAGAAACCATATCAGACACCAATCAGATCAGGGATGAAATCATCATAAGTACAGAAAATATAAAGACTGACGTAAAAGCATACTAAAAGCAAGCATTATTCATCCTAGTTCCTCTTACAGTATGTGCATCATCTCATTTATTGACTGTCTCCTGGCACTAATACTCTTCACGCACAAATCTTCAGAGTCATCCCTCTTGTTTACTGCAAGCCACTGCAGTGAGCCATACATTATATTAATAATATAGTTATTACAGTCATTCTTTTTTAAACTAGTTACAGGAATCCTGCTGGAAAAGCAAGCAGGTTTTTAGAAGGGTGACATGACTGCCTGATGTCACTGGCCTGGTCTTACCAGGCGTCAGGATGACTGCAACACAGGTAAACCGAGGAGCTGGCGGTTAAATATGGAGCCACAAACAAGAGCATATAGAACATGAAATTCTCTCATGTAAAACTATTTGTTTTCACATTGATTCTGCATGTTTTACTTTGACGTTTAGAGTACTTTTATGCTTTGATACATTTTTATAAAAATGCTTAAAACCTGCGGAACTTTGTGAGCACTTGCAGGAAACAGGATTTTAATGACTCATCCAGAGAGCACTGCATAGTTCAACCAACAAATAAAGTGGATGATCTACATTCCTTCATGTAATATCAACGCCAAAGCTAGAGGAGAACTTCACTTTATTTACTGTCCTGCAGCAAACATTTAAAAAGATTTACAACCAGACAAGAAATCGTAATTTATTTATGTTTTCTAAAAGGGTCTAGAGCAGAGCTTAGTTCTCAAATACGCATCAAATTAGTCAATTAGAATAAATAATTGAAACAGAAATGTAAGCACTTCTCCTTTGAATGTGGGATCTGCCGCTGATTGGAAAAATATTTCTTCTTAAAACATTTTAAAGCACTCCCACTCTCTGTGCTGATTCATCAGACCCACCTTCATCCACTCTCCATTGACTGTAAATCTTTCTCGTTTAACTCACTCCACCAGCTTCTTTCACTGTGATGCAGCACAGAAATGCTGACTGTACTCTGCAAAGCATAACCTCGTGGTTTCAGGGGATAATTCATGAAAAGAGCAGGTGATGGAGAAGGAAAAAAGAAATCCCAAGTTCAAACTTAGAAGAAAAATACAGGCATGGTCACACAGGGCGCACTTAGCCCACCATTGAGCAACTCACCAGCTTTTAGGTTCGGGGTTAAGCTGCTGGTGAAGTGCCACAGAGAAACCAAAGAAGGTGCCACGGTCTCCCAGCTTATGCAGTGTGTGAGTGGTGTCCAGGTTAAAGCTGCAGACCTGACTCAAGAGAGAGGAGAGAGCCCAGAGGAAGAACAGCCAAGGATGAGAGGAGACAGATGAGAGGGAAGCCGGGTCCCCATGTCCCATTAGGGCTACCATAGCAGAGAGCAGGTTGTCCAGCAGAGAAAGTTCAGTTGAAGAAGAGCAGAGGAGAGATTCCTTTTATGGTTCCCAGGGTGCTGAAAAAGCAGCAAATCCTGAGTAAATCTCTTCTCTCCTGTCCTCTTTAGATGACTTCCTTGTATCCAGCCCTCTGTCCTCCTCTCTCTTGTGCAGGCTCTCAACTCCGTTTGCTACTGTCAGTCTGAAGAGCGGTCTGTGAAAATGCGAGCGCTACTACTGTGTTCGTGTGCAATAGGGCTTCTCTCAATGCATGCGCGCCTCCCCCTCCTTTATGCTCACAGGGAGACAGAGGACAAGTGCCTTGAATAGCCCGCTCACTCCTCCCCCTCCCCTAACTCTTACAGCCTGTCCACTCCTTCCTCCCTCCCTCTGCTCCACTCAGCTGACATCAACACTCAGGGGACCGGAGCCAAAATACCAGGCAAGGTTGTCAGGATACTTGGAGGCTACTGAACAGAGTGAGACGGCATAAAGAGACTTGACTGTTTTATCTGCTGAGTTCACACGGTCCATGCTGTGTTCTTCTGCATCCCTCTGCTGCAGGTGCTTGTAAAGCTGAGTTGCATGAAGATATAAACTAAGAATTTTAGCAAAGAAAGTAAAAATGTTAACTATATATAACTAAGTATCTGTTTTATTGTTATTACACCAGACTTGAAAGCTCTGACACCTCACTTCTTGCTACAGTGATCTGGAAAGAATCCCAGACACAGAAGAGAGTAGAAATGTGCACAGTGATCCAAGAAAGTTCATCCCATTGACATCCTCTAAGAAGAGTAGTAATAGAATAGGCTATATATACTGTGGCAAAGCAGCACACAATAAACAATAAGCAAGACGGCAAGACAAAATGAAAGCACTGAAACTTCTGTAACTTTGTTTATACAAAGCTATACAACTAAAATATATTATTGTGTTTCTAAAGTGAATTACAAGTATATTTATTCCCCTTGGACTGTTTTATTGAGAGTCTGAGAGATCAACGTCAGATAGCCCATTACAGTGATTTTGTCCTCTATCTTTTGCACAATAGCTTAAACTCAGTCAGATATAATGCAGTGTGTCTTTCAGCATCTGTTTTAAGTCTTGCCACAGATTCTCTTTTGGATTTGGATCAGAACTTTGACTAGACCATTGTACAAAGCTCTCAAAAAAAAGTGTTTTGATCAAAACCATTTCCTTGTAGCTGTGGTTGAATGTTTTGCAGATACGATGAACCTTCACCCCAGTCTCAAGTAGTTCACGACCTCTTATAGGTTTTTCTCCAAGAGTGCCTGTATTTTGCTCCACTGGTATTCCTATTTGTTCTGACCTGCTTCCACGTCTGAACCCCCCAGCATGATGCTGCAACTATCTTTGTGTTCAATGTATTGTGTTTTCCTCCAAACATAGCATTTTATACGTAAGTCAAAAAGTTGAATAGGTGGCCAATTAGTTCGTGTTAAAGGTTGAATGTGGAACATTTTAATAAAAAGCTCGATTTTAAAAACACAATACATTCACAGGGCTTTTAGAGAGCTGCAGAATGAAAAAACATTTCCTTAAAAAATATATATATATTTGAATTAAAGTATAATAAAATGTAAATTTAAAGCGGGCATGACAATGACGTTATATTTACATCTAAAAGAAGTAGAGGCTACGGGTTGCAGTTTGACAGATCTTCCAACTATATGGTCAGCACAGCTCGGCTAGCACTGGGAAGAATGGTTGAGTCAGCAAGTCAAGCAGATGCTTCAGAGCCCCGGATACATTTTCATGCTCAGGAGAAGAGTGACCAGAAAAGAACAGAAACTAGAGTAGTTTTAGGTGAAGCGTGCACTAGGTGGACCCACATAAACCATTTCCACGCCATCAAACACACGCTGAAGCGGTAACTTTCCTCCTGGATCAGTAAGCTAACTCACTTGCTAACTTTGCTAACGTTAGCTGTCAGTTAAAGTCCTTTAAAATACATTCCTCACTGGACAGAGTTCAGGTTGGTCCCTGGGTGTATCAGCAACTATCCAGGCAACTCAACTGCTGGAATTATGTTTTTATTGTTGTAACTACAACCTAGATAGACTAGATGTCGCTATCATGTTCCATATATAACCTTTGACTGACCAAAGCAACTCTTTTAGCATGTTTTCTGTGTCTCCTGCGCAGACTTTGGCCAACTGATTTTTGAGGGAAGCTAATTATCTGTACCTCCTTATAAGTATTTATTATAAAAGTGTTGCAAACTGAGGTTCAACACAAAAATCCAGGGAATTTACATTTGCACTCCAAACAGGACTTATTTGGCTTTCTTTCAAAAAAGGCTTCCTCCTACTCCTTCATGAAGGCCAGATTTGGTTCTTTCAACTGATTCTCCAACCTGAACTGTGTTTTTTCTTCAACTCCTCCAGAACTAACACAGATTCTCTTGGCTGCTTCTTTAATTTTTGGTCTTCTTCCCCAGACTGTTAAGGCTGGTGCACATGGCAGGATTTTAAAATGGTCGTAGAGTTTCCCACCTTGAGAGACTGCACACATATAATAAAAAATCGTGGAAGCAACAAAAACACAACGGAAAAGGTATTAGATAAAGGAATGGAAACGGCAGGAGCAGGGGCTCTACTTGCTATTCAAACAAATTGAATTTTTTTCACTTTGCAAAGTCGTTACACACTTTGCTCTGATTGATCTATGTTTCAGAGCATTTGTGGATTATGTCTAGTGAGCTGACACTTAGAAATAAATGACGCTTCCAAGGAGTATCGCCGCCTGTTTTCTCCCTTTCTACTGGCGCGACCTAACATTCAACGGGCTGCATGCTCAGTTGTCCTCACAACACACCACACAGGATATCAGAGCTAGACAATCCAACATGTTTATTATCCCTGATTTGTGATTTGAGCGGTCCCAACATCTTTACCAGCAGACCAGAGTATTCTTGACACAGCCCACATAGCAGAAATATCTATGAATGTTATCTTAAAAACCATCCTGATAACCAGGGCATCCTTGCAATTACCCAGAGGGAAAAATGGGCTCGAAATGAGCTTAAAAAACTTGTTGTGTGAACCAGCCTTTAGCTTAGGTGGACTTGTTAGGTTTGCGGTTGTGCCATGCTCTTTCTATTTTCAGATGACAGTTTTTGTAGTGCCATATGAGATTAAAATCATTTTCAAATCTAACCCTGCTTTGAACTCGGCTACGTTGAGGAATCTAAAATAGGACTTCCTGGCACTCGACAGATCAGGTCTGACTGGAGATATTTTAAAAGTTCTTTTACAGTGCTTTTAAGTTGTTCAATCTAAAAAATATTTTATATATACATTCTGAGACCCTATATCTGGCAAGAAACCTAGTTGGAAGTGGTGGATGATCTTCACACTTTTGGATTGTTTGTGGATTCTGTTTCGGCCTCCTCCATCTGCTGAAGCCTGAGGATTTCCTGGTAGAGAACCTGAGCATATCATGCCACCTAAAAAGGACCCAAGTAACAACCAAAGTAATGGTGAGGAGCTGGTGTCAATCTCACAGGTACGAGAGCTAATGAGTCAACAAAGAGATCTGTTTATGCAACTTCTGCAGCAGCAAGAAAGTAGTTTCAAGACTGTGGTGGAATTACTTGTGAACAATGTGAATACTCGGATTGACAAATTGACCATTGAGACACAGAAGCTGAGAAGCAGCTTGCAATTCTCCCAGAAGGACATTGATGATCTAAAACAGAAAAATTTGAAAATTGAGTCAGAGAGAACAACTGTTTATGCTGAAATTAAGACAATGCAGGAGAAACTAATAAAGATGACTGAGAGAGCTGACTACTTTGAGGGTCAAACAAGAAGAAATAACCTTGTTGTGGATGGCATTCCTGAGATCCAGAACGAAAGTTGGAGGGAGACGGAGGATAAAGTCAGCTGTATGATCAATGAGAAACTTCACCTGGACAGTAGTCAGATGGTGATTGAACGTGCACACCGGACTGGCAATCCATCAGGATATTCTGGAAAGAAACCTAGGCCTATTGTGGTCAAATTTCTTAAATATAAGGACAAAATGGCTGTTCTGGGAAAGGCAAAAGATCTAAAAGGCACCAGCATCTATGTGAATGAGGACTACACTGAAGCTGTCAGGCAAAAGCGTAGGGAACTCATTCCTGCCATGAAAGCTGCGAGAGAACGTGGTGACATAGCCTACATCCGACATGACAAGCTAATTGTCCATCCCCCTTTCCAAAGGTCAGGGGCAAGAGAGAGAGATTAGTTCTCCGGTCTCCATAATTTGTGTTTATTTGGACTGATCAACGTTTTTTACCCTTTTAAAAAAAAAAAAAAAAACTGTGAATGGATAGTAGACCTATCAAGGATAAGTATCGTCTTTCTGTTTCAAAGGGTCTTGTTATGGCCCATTTGAATGTTTGCAGCATCAGGAATAAGGTGCATGAAATTAACTATATGTTGACAGAAAACATCATTCACATATTGGCTGTATCAGAAACCCATCTGGATGCAAATGTTCTTGACACTGAGATCTGCATTGATGGCTATAATACCTTTAGAAGGGATAGGAATAAAAATGGGGGTGGCGTAGCATTATATATAAAAAGTAATTTTCCTGCAACTTTGTGCTCTGAGTTCATGTCAGATAGTTTAGAATCTCTATGGGTTAAGGTGCATCTTCCTCACTTAAAGCCGATATTAGTCGGCTGTTGCTATAGACCACCTGGAACTGATGTGCAGTATTTGAATGATTTATGTATGTTAATTGACAGAGTTACAGATGTGAATAGTGATATTTTTTTACTTGGAGATATGAACATAGATTGGTTTGCAAATCAATGTCCAATGAAACAAAAGATGGTATCATTAATTGATGCTTGTAACTTGTCTCAGATGATCTCTCAACCAACCAGAATTTTTACAAACAGTGCTGGCCATACTTCTGCCACTTGTATAGATCACATTTATACAAATATTCCTGAATTCTGCACTAAGCCAGTCTCTCAATCTGTGGGTTTTAGTGACCATAATATCATAACAATTACTAAGAGAACTAAAATTCCTAAAGGAAAGGTTAATATAATATATAAAAGGATGTTTAAGAAATTCATTCCTGAAAATTTTTTGGCAGATGTTGGTAATATTGATTGGACAGATGTGTATGCTGCTGAGGAGCCTGAGGCCTCCTTAAATATATTTATGGAAAAATTCATGAAGATCGTTGATAAACATGCCCCAATGAGAAAGTGTATTATAAAAGGGAGGCCAGCTCCGTGGCTGAACGAGACTCTAAAGAGCCTCATGAAGGAAAGAGATGAAGCCAAATTTACATTATTAAAGTCTGGATTAGTGGAGGATAAATACAAATATTGTAAACTGAGAAACCTGGTAACAAAATTGAATAGATCTACGAAAAAACAATACTACATGCAAAGAATAGATGCTGTGAAGGGAGATGGTAAAGCACTCTGGAAAACCCTTAATGAAATTATGGGGAGAAGGACAACTGGTGGGGCTTCTTTTGTGGAATCTGAAGGCGTGTTTCTGACCAAACCATCTGATATTGCAAATTATTTTAATGATTTTTTTATAAATAAGGTTAATAAACTGAGGCAGTCTATGGACATTTACAATTCTGATTATTTAAATCTAATAAAAAATAATGTGATGTTCGATAAGAGTTGCACTTTTCATTTTAAGTGCATAGATGAACAGAAAGTATGGATGTTGTTGAAGTCTTTGCCTGAACATAGCTCAGTGGGTACTGATATGCTGGACAGTAAGGTACTTGGTCTGGCAGCTGACTACATTTACAGTCCAATATGTCATATATTGAATGTATGCTTAATGAAGGGTGTTTATCCCACAATCTGGAAAGAGGGTAAGGTTATTCCCTTACCTAAAGATGGCAGATTAGCGCTCACTGGGAAGAACAGTCGACCTATAACTATTCTACCAGTTCTTAGTAAACTGATGGAGAGAATAGTTTGTTCACAAATACAGGAGTACTTTGACCGTAATGGCTTGAACACAGGATTTCAACATGCTTATAGACAGGACCATTCAACTTGTTCTGCCCTTACAGTAATGACAGATAACTGGCTCACGGAAATTGATAACTCAAAGATGACTGGGGCAGTGTTACTTGACTTTAGTGCGGCATTTGATGTCATCAATCACAATTTGCTCATTGCTAAACTAGAATGCTATGGATTTAGTCCCACTGCCATACTATTTATGAAGTGTTATCTCACAAAAAGGACACAACGGGTATATTACAATTGAAGCTGGTCTGACTCTAAGTCATTGGACTGTGGAGTGCCCCAAGGGAGCTGCCTAGGACCGCTCTTATATGCCATCTTCACGAACGATTTACCATTCGTTTTGAATAAAGCAACTGTCCAAATGTATGCCGATGACTCCACATTGTATTATGCTGCAAACACGGTCAGTGAACTAGAAAATGTTTTATCAGCTGAGTTAGATATGGTCTTTGACTGGATAAAACTAAATAAGTTGGTGCTGAACATTTCAAAAACCAAATCAATTATCTTGGGATCGAAACATAAATTGTCATTCACACCAAAGATGAGTTTAAATCTGTCTGGAGAACCTATAGAACAGGTAGATAAAGTAAAACTACTGGGTATAATAATTGATAGCTGTCATGGGCAGAACACATTGATACGATAGTGAAGAGGATGGGTTGTGGCATTTCAGTGGTAAGAAAATGTCTTTTTTATGTACCTTCTCACATTGTGGGACAGGTGGCTAAATCTTTAATTTTATGTCACCTGGATTATTGTGCACCTGTATGGTCCTCTGCATCTAAAGGTCAGCTAAAGAAATTACAAACTGCCCAGAACAGAGCTGCCAGATTAGTATTACATTGTACTATAAGAACTAACACTATCAGTATGCATCATCAGCTCTCATGGTTAACTGTAGAGAATAGGATGGTTTTCAGTATAGCTACATTTTTCAGGAACATTGTCTTTTCTTTTCAACCTGTTTTGCTACATAAGCAAATTGTTAGATGTAGTCAGGTTCACTTTCATTTCACTAGGTCAGCAGATGATGGACAGATTATGTTGCCACGTCCAAAATCGAACGCTTTAAAGAAAACAGTTATTTATCGTGCTATCGATCTTTGGAATTATATCCCACTGCATATACGTAAATTAAATAGTAAAGTATCTTTCAAGTACCATCTGAGAATGTACTATTTACATTTTTGAATGAACACATCTACTGTTGTATGTAATGAAAAATGTTATGCCCATGATGTAAAAGCTTTTCCTGACTGATTTTCAGAGGCTAATAATGCTGTCTGCAATGTCTCACAGCTTTTAGATTATCATTGTAAGATTTTGATTTGTATTTTGTGTATTGTACATTTGTCTTTTGTCTTGTCTTTTGTATGGACCCCAGGAAGACTAGCTAGTTCCTCCTTGGAGACAGCTAATGGGGATCCTTTTACCAATAAACCAATAAACCAATAAACTTTTCCACAACTTTATCTCTAATATGTCTAACCTTACTCAGACTAAAGTTGGAGGAAGACACATGGACTCCCTACTTTTCAGACTGGTGCTAAAAAAAAGAACTTTAAAAAAATGGAAAATACTCAATAATGTGCTACTTTGTGTTGTTCTAGCACATAAAACATGTCTGAGTTTGCGGTTGCAGATGGTAAATTTACAATTATAATATTAAATCTAAGCGCAAGACATAGAAATGAGAGGCAACATAAAGATCAAAGAGTTGCATTGGAAAGAGTAGGAAAGTTGAGGCTGCTGTCATGAAATGTAGTCAAGAAGAGAGGACAAAAACAGAGAGAAAAGAGGGCAGCTAGGCATTAAAATAGAGTTGGAACTCAAGAAAAACTGACTGAACATGAGGCTGAGGCTGTGACGCTATTAAGTGTCATAGCTCTGTTTCGCTTGGGTCAGTCTGTGTGCAGCTGTCACTTCAACCGTTTGCCTCAATGAACTTCGTACAAACAGATGCATAGCAGTCACACAAACAGGTGAGATTCCTGGACCATGGAGTCAAGACATCTTTCTCACATTTTGTACTGCAGAAGAAAGAAACTGGGTTGAGGTATGTTTTTTGCTCTTTTTTTTTTTTTTTTGCAGACATCTGTGTCATACTCAAAAAAAGCATCCTCAGTAATTTTACGGTTAAAAAAGGCTGTTTAAATTAATTTTGTGTCTCAAGTCACTTTTTTGGAGTAGATGGTATCCTTACAGACATTTAAGTTATGATTTAGAGTTGTATTTTTTTGTTTAAGTTGAATATACTTCTTTCATCCTTTTGTTTTTATGTGTTTTATTATGTTAATACTGAAAAAAATAGAATCGGCAGGTCTTTGAATTTACAGAAACAAAACAAGTGTATGCTACACAATCTATACATTTTCTCTGGTTTACATGATTTAATTAAATTAACATTACAGCATTTAAAAATTTGTTGTTGGATTGTTGGAAAGTGAATGAATTGTGTTACTGAAACTATTACAATCATGTTTAGTTAACAATGAGTTAGAAATGAAATCATTTGTTATTTAAAAACAAGATTTCTGAGTCATTGTGTAACAAAGTGGTTATCGCAGAACCAGAAGCCTAGGTCTTGTTGTGGGTTTGAGTCCCATCCCCTTGCTGCATGTTTCCGTGCCTCCATGTACAATCCACTGTCAAATAAAGCTTATTGGTCACATAATTGTGGTCAATTCTTCGAGCCCCACAGTGAAAATATGAATTATTCCCAACTTAAAAATCAAATTTCTGTAAACTTAAAAAAATTAGATTGTAAAACATTTACTTTTTTTTTTAGAAAGATTGAAGTAAAAAGTTTTGCTGTAGCATTAACTTAAATTATGATTTTCAATCCAAAAAAAACTGTTAGTTGACTAAAATTAATTATTTTTAGTAACATCAAAGAAAAAGTTATTACTGTCATAACATCTGAACCACAAACGGAGAAATATTGAACAGGTATGTGATTGATTTAAACCATTTTTGGGTATTTAAAAAAGGTTCTTTACTATAAGAAAGCAGTCATTATTTATAGATATTTGATGGATTTATAGAAACACTTACAGTCAACAAATAGGAGACCTGTCAAATCCCAGCCTGGGTATTTTCTAGCTTGTAGTCACATTACACATCACCATTGAGTAAGTGTGACAATCACAAGGAAGTTAGTGTTAAAATTGAAAACATTTTTTTAATGACTTAAAAATAATATTACTACATTCTGTAATAAATTCATGTTATGGCAACCAATAAATATCATGTTGATTCAAGATGATATTTTTAAATGATCCTATGTTAATAAAATACTTTGAATTGACAACATTTCTTATTTAGGAGAGAGCGTAAATTATGTCAGACTTATTTATTCTGATTGTTTGGAACTGATGTACACAATGCGATCAAGTAAAATAACTTTGTTTTTTAGGGTTTGTTCAGTTAGATCAGGGGTCAGCATCCTTTTCCATCCAAAGAGCCATGTTATCCTAATGTCAATGTCGTAAAAGTTCAATGTAAAAGTGTAAAGCATCTAAACCTATCTTAGTAAAAGAATAAAATAGATAACTATGCAAAAAGTGTAAATATAAATACAACATAAAATTCACTTAATTGTGAAAACAAGAAAGACAATTGTTTTGTCAAACTTTATGAGATTACCTGATATTTATGTCTACTAATTATTGTTAAACTGCATTTTCATCTTTAAACATTAGAATTGTACACATATTACTGTATTTGAACAAGCCTGGAGAGAAACCAAAGTTGTTCAACCGTGGATTTTCTATTGAGAAATTAGCAACAAATTGGATTTTTGTTAAAATATTTGCAGATTAAGAAGGATGGGAATGATGTCAAGATTACTGTCTCTGGATATTAGCATCAGTACACCAGCTTATTCTAACAAGAGGCTCAAATCTTCTCATGTGATTTGGCTGGTTTCATGAAGTATGGTGTTAAACTATTTCTGCCCCCTGCTGTCCTTATGGGATTATTAAAAAACAGGTTGATTTAATTTTAGCTGCTATATTGTGCATTACTTTCTGTGAGGCCACAGGTTGTACACTGAAAAAAAGAGAATGCAGCTCCAATTTAAATAAATACTTTACTTGGTCACAAGTAATTTCATTAAGTTGATTCAAGTAACTTCAGATAAAAATATAAATAAATTAAGTTTGATTAATTTAATTCAATTACTTGTGACTGGTTAAAGCAATGTATTTAAGTTAGAGATGTATTTTCTTTTTTTCAGTGTACCTGCAAATCAATATGAACATGCAAGGCAGGTGTGTTAAATCTTAGTCAGGTTATCATTCAAATATTTGCTTTTAAAAACCCTCAAAATTGAATGGAAGTTTAAGAAAGGAAGCAAATGAAAAAAGCCAGAGAATAAAATGTAAATATTTCTCATGTCAAAGCTTATTTATACCCTTCTCAACAATCAAAAGAAAAATATTTATAGGCATTAAAGCAATCAAATCCTTTTTTTTATGTTTTAGCTGACTATTTAGCTTTGGTGATAATAAGTGCCAAGTCTTTGAGTTTTATAACATGCTTACTACATACATTTCAGACAAGAAAAGATCTTCTGGTCATACCAAAAACAAACCCAATGTCACGTCATGGTGCTTTGATTCATTATGGTTCTGTAATATGGAACTGCCTTAAGAACTTAGATCAGTCATTAAATCTAAAACATATCTATTTTGTCAGGTTCTCAATTATGCTCATGTGCTTTACTTAGATAAATGTTGTTTTGTTATCTTTTAGCATTTGAGGTAATTACTAGAACTTTGATCCAAACCTGTATCAGCAGCTGTTAGAAAATAGTAAACGGCAGAAGAAATATAACCGCCTTTTCTCCGACTCATATCTTCTCATATTCTGAAAGGCCTTAAGGGGGTTCTCTACCAAATACTCCCAGTGTGAACAGAATGATCTCACCCTGAAACAATACCTCAGTACACAGCTCAGTGTTTCCTCCACTACAGTAGCAGTCTGTGTTGCAGTTAAACTGTTAATTCACAGCTACCCTGTGATTAATTAGATTACATGATTCAATCGTTAAATGTCCCCCCCCCCCCCCCAAACACACACACACAAGCACCATCCCACCATCATTGCTGGATTTATTGAAAAACATCAACCAATATTGCACATACATAATTATTATAATGGATAAGCAAAGAATACCAATTCTATAACTTAAATTAGAAGTGTAAAGTGAGATACATCCTATAGTGATCAGCGATCACGCTCCTGTTTCTTTAAATTTAGCAAATAAAATTGCAACCCTTCAATATAAAAATTGGAGATTTAATACATCATTACTTAAGGATAAAGAATTTATTAAATATATTGAAAAAGAATGGGCTTCATACATGGAATTTAATGATCTCCCTGGTATGTCGCCATCCACTCTATGGGAAGCAGGGAAAGCTGTGATTAGAGGTAAAATAATTTCATTCTCATCAAATAAAAAGAGAACAGAAAATAAACATGTTCAGGAATTAGAAGAAACTATTAAATCATTAGAACCTTCCCTGGATAAAGAGAGCTTAAGTAAAATAAGGAAAGCAAAATTAGAGTTAAATGAAATTATTAATAAAAGGACGCAGTTCTTAATCCAAAGACTTAGAATAGAAAACTTTGAACATAGTAATAAATCAGGTAGCTTCTTAGCTAATCAGTTAAAAATAAATAAAGAAAAAACAACTATATCTGCAATCAAAGACAAAACTGGGAATATAATATATGACCCTGAAAAAATAAACAACACTTTCAAAGAATTTTATGAGACGTTATACACACCAGAGATAAACCCTTCAAATAATGATATTGTACAATTTCTGGATAAAATAACTCTTCCTAAACTTTCAGACAGTCAAGCAAAGGCCCTGGATTCACCGCTAACAGTGTCTGAACTCCAGGAGGCCCTCCAATCTATGCCTAATAATAAAGCTCCAGGTCCAGATGGATTTCCAGCAGAGTTCTATAAAGAATTCTGGAATATTCTGGCACCAACATTTTACAAAATGTTACAGGAAACAAAGGAAAATGGTCGAATACCACCAAACATGAATTCTGCCTACATCAATCTTCTATTAAAACCAGGAAAAGACCCTATGTCTCCTACCAGTTATCGTCCGATTTCTCTTATCAATGTGGATCTGAAAATAATTTGCAAAGCTCTTGCAAGAAGGATAGAGAAAATAACACCTCTAATAATCCACCCGGATCAAACAGGTTTTATAAAAGGTAGGCTCTCTTCCACAAATTCACGTAGATTAATAGATTTAATAGATTATTCCCACTGTAAAAACGTCCAAACCAATATATTATCTTTAGATGCAGAAAAAGCATTTGATAGAGTTAACTGGAAATTTTTATTTGCAGCCTTAAATAAATTCGGATTCAGTAATTCTTTTGTAAACTGGTTAAAAATATTATACAGCTCACCAACAGCATGTATTAGGACCAATAATCAAACATCATCAAGGTTCTTTCTTCAGAGAGGTACCAGGCAGGGATGTCCACTTTCTCCCTCCCTCTTTGCTATTTTTATTGAACCATTAGCAGCAGCAATCAGGCAAAATAATAATGTTAAAGGTATACAATGCAACAAAATAGAACATAAAATCAGTTTATACGCAGATGATGTACTACTTTTTCTACAGCATTCACAAACTTCCTTGTATCAGGTAATTGAGTTAATAAAATCTTACTCAAGAGTTTCAGACTATTCCATAAATTGGTTAAAATCTACAGTCCTTCCTATCAACTGTTCTTACCAGAGTCCTGTTGCTTTACAGCTCCGGTCGGGAAATATTACATATCTAGGTATCCATATCTCACCAAGACTGGCAGACTTATCTAAGCTAAACTACGTCCCACTTTTAAAAAAAGTGGAAGATGATCTGGCAAGATGGAAATCCCTTCCAATATCACTTATTGGAAGGGTAGCTACAATAAAAATGATGGTTTTGCCTAGAATCAATTATTTATTCTCAATGATCCCAAGCAAACCATCACCTGATTGGTTTAGATCTCTGGACTCTTCTGTTTCTAAATTCCTTTGGAAAGATAAACCCCCACGTATCAGCTTAAAAACACTACAGAAGTCCAAAGATAAAGGAGGTCTAGACCTACCAAACTTTCGTCATTATTTCTTAGCCAACAGACTCCAATACACATCAAGATGGGTAAAACACAGTTATATCGATGAGTGCTGGGTAGATGTAGAACAGACACTATGCAATAAGATAAAACTTTCAGATCTACCTTTTGTTAGCTCAAATATAAAACAAAATGAATGTTTCAAAAGTATAAATATCAGCTCCTCTCTGACAGCTTGGTGGGAATTTCTTAAAATGACAAAGACCTCACTAGTCCCATGCAGGCGTACACCCATCTGGAATAACCCGGATATCTTACAAAAAAAATGCATGATTAACTTTCCAGGCTGGAGTTGTAAAGGAATTGAATACCTGGAGCATATATTTGATGGAACAGACTTTATCCCCTTTAATACATTGGTTACACAATTCGGAATTAACAAGAATAAATTCTTAGAATACCAACAAATTAAATCAATTATAAAAAATAAATTTAGGCTCAATACAGTTGATTTACAAATTCCAGGAAAAGTTTTAGACTTCCTTAATCTTAACCCTCCCAAACTGCTATCTAAAATATACAAAACATTAAATAGAATAGATGAATCAATAGCCCTTCCTATTTCAAAATGGGAGATGGACTTGTCCATCTCAATAGACCAAAACCTCTGGTCTCAAATTTCATTAAGAACCTTCAAATTTCTTAAGAATCCTAATCTACGATTAATACAATATAAAATCCTTCATAGAGTGCATTATACAGGGCAACGGATGTTCAAGATGGGTTATACGCCGTCTGATACCTGTTTACAATGTACAAGCAATCTACCAGACAATTATATTCATGCTCTTTGGTTCTGCCCACCTGTTAAGAAATATTGGTACCAGATATGTGAAGATCTATCAAAGTGTCTGAAATGTAATATCACACCTGCTCCCAGAGTTTGCTTGCTGGGAAATATAGATGAAGTTACCATGGATACAAAGTCTATGCAATTATTTTACATCGCCTTATGCATCGCTAAGAAAAATATCCTCTTGAACTGGAAAAATAAAAATACTCTGAATATTAATCAATATAGAGATCTCCTTCTGGATTACATTGGTCTAGAAACGGCATCTGCCTCCACATCTGATCAATCTTTCTGGTCACCCTTGATCAGTTCCATCACCTAGTGGGGTCGGGCCCTTGATTCCGTTCTGTGGGACACGGTTGCCGATGTGGAGCTTAAGGGTTGGTGGTGACTGCGGGGAGGTCCTTGGGGGTGGGTCCGCTTGCGGTTCGGCGATAGGTGCCGAGACCCTCGCCTGGGGTGGGACTTTGGGGTCTTTGTGTGGTGACTCCTAGTGGCTGCATGCGGCGCCTTAGAGGGGTCGTGCTGGCGGACACGGGTTACTGGCCTGGTGCTGTGCTGCTCTGGGGGGGTCTGGACTGGGCCTGGGGCTCGGGGTTCTGGGGCGGCTGCCGTCGGTGCCGGCTGGGGGGGGGCTGTGGTCGGCCGGTGGTTGGCGGGCGCTGCTGCCCTTTCCATCTCCCCGGGCTGGTTCCTGTCGCTTGCTCCCCGGTGGCCGCTTGCCGCGTCCGGGCGTCGGCGAGAGGCCGTGGCGGGTGGCCGGCGTCTCCGGGCCCGATCGGCTATATTGACACTGGACATGGCTCCTGGGTCTTGGTCTTAGCCCTCGCGGGGGTGCTGGGGTGGGGGGCTCTGGCCGGTGTTGGTCGGCCTCCACGGTGACTGACCAGTTGGTGGGGTGTGGGCTGGTGGGTGGACGTGCTG
The DNA here is from genome assembly GCA_028564705.1 of Apricaphanius iberus. Taxonomy (NCBI): domain Eukaryota; kingdom Metazoa; phylum Chordata; class Actinopteri; order Cyprinodontiformes; family Aphaniidae; genus Apricaphanius; species Apricaphanius iberus. The sequence goes on along the minus strand of JAPXFQ010001338.1, from coordinate 302,709 downwards.
GGTTCTGTTGCCACCCGGCCATCGGGCGGTAGTAGCAAGGCTGGAGGATGTCGGCCTGGGGATTGGCCGCCCGGGACTTCGGTCTGCTCACGGGCCTGGCGCGGCATGTCCGGGGTACCCGAGTCGGTGGTGCGCCGGGTTCCGGCCTCGGCCCGGGGGTCCTCGGACGCTGGCGGTGCCTGGGGCGTCTCTTATTGGCGGGGAGGCTTTTTACCATCTAGCACAGGCGCTCTTTTTAACGGGGTGCGCTTGGGACGGGAGGGGGGAGGGCGTTGAGGGTGAGGGGGGGCTAAACTCAACCTGGGTGTCTAGTGACATGTGTTTTGTTAGCAGTGTGAATGTTGGGGAGGATTTAGGTATGCCCCTGGCATGGGGGCTGGTGGATTGCCGGGGCCCCCATGGGGCTCGGCGGTACCGCTGCCGTGGGCCCCGACTGGACGTGCTGGGGCCTCCCACCCCTGGTGGATCGGGCCGAACGGGGGTGCCTATTGGAGTCAGCAGGGGAGCTGGCTCCCTGGGGTTGGCAATGGTCACCCCAGTTATTTTCTCCCCATCCCCATGCCTCTGTCCACCTGCTCCTTCATTCTACCATTCACAAGGCCTTGGGACGTGGGCACGTCACTGGGGTGCGGGATGGAGCTTCCGTCTTCGCTACCCGGTGGCGGCCTGGGTCCCGATTTTATTGAGCAATTTAGACACTACACTTGCAACATTTACAGGGAACGCACATGTAGGGACCCTGTCTTTCTGGCACCCACTGGGTAAACGCATCTAGACACTGAGGGCCCGGGGGGGGAGATGGGGGTACCCGGCAGTATTCCCATGTCCCCCCCCTCTGTTTTAAGTGCACATTAGAACAACACGCAACAACACCACATTGAGCTGGGGGAGAGAGGCTGGGGGGTCTTTCCACACCCCTGTTCGTTGGACCATCAGGGGTCGGAGCCCGGATAGAACATCACGCCGTCTGGTCGGGGTCCTGGGCTGGTGGGCTGCTCTTGCCGGTGTGGGGGCCTTGGCGGTCTACTTGTCCCCGTCCTGGTGGGCAAAGGGGTCTGTCTCCTGGGTGCAGGGGCAGGGTTCTCTACTGGGGCGTCTGTCCCTGGGCCTGGGAGTACGGAGTATAGTGTACGTATGGGGGGTATGAATGAGGGTATAGCGTCCTTTTTTCGTATGTCCTGTATTTGTAAGAATGTGTACACATGAGAGGGAGGGTACGTATGAGTGTCTCTGTCTGTCTATGTCTACCTGTCAGGTTGGGTGTTTGGCTGCTCTCTGGCCTGATGCATCTTCTTCCCTCCCCGTCACTCCCCGTCGGTGATGGTTGCTCCTGCCCGCTGGTTGATGATGACTCTCGATGCATGGGGCTGGGGGTCCCGGTTGCGGCCCGGCTCGGTCCTGGTGCATGTCGGGCGGGTCCTGGGTGGTCCGGTGTGTCGGGCGGCCGCTGTTTCGGGCTGATGTCCTCCTTGGATTGACTGGGGCACCTCTTATGGGGGTGCCGGGGTTGTAGAATAGGTTGGTGCCGTCCGGTGGATCGGTGGGGACCGTGCCTGGCGCCCAGTCCTCCTGCCGGTTCCAGGACTTCAGCTGGCTGGTCTGTTCACCTGGTGGGGCTGTCCGGCATTGGCTGGGCCCCTGATCTTGGCGCCCCACGTGGGGCGGGATCTGGACCCTGGAGCTGGAAGATCTGGATGTCCAGGTGCCGGCTGGGCGCGGCCTGGGGAGGGCGTACATCCGCTGTGGCTCTTGCTGTGGCTCCCTGGCGTGTGGATGTGTGGAGGCGGGCCGGGTTGTTGGCGGTGGGTATTGGTCCGGGGTGGCGGCGGCGTGTGTTGTCCGTCGGTTGGCTGCGGGTCCTCCTTGCCTGCGGCGGCGGCGGGGGGCCCTTGTCGGCTGGTCCCTGGTTGGGGCCCCGCTGGGGGGCGGGGTGCCCCTGGTCCCCGTGGCCTCCGGTTCCTGGTCCGGGCCCGCCCTGGCGTAGCCGGTTACCGGCGGAGCCCGTGGGCTCGTCACTGCGATCTCTCGGGCCCCAGCATCGCGGCTGGTGGGTGTTCCCCTGGGGCTTCCATCTGTTCCTCTCTTGGTGGGTGATCGACCCTGCGCTGATCCGCCTGTGGACTCTGTACTCTGTGGGACCCTGGATGCATACATCTCTTGCCTCCTCCATGTCTGTGCCGATTCCTGTAGGACGGATTGACGGTTCCTTACACCAGCTATCAATCACTTGCATGGGGAAACCTTATTCAGACCTGCATGCTCGCACACACATAGGTGTGGGACATAGGTGAGGACGGACATATCTTAAGCTGAGGTTATCATCATTAGTTAGTTGTTCACAGGAGCTTACCAGAAACATTTGTATTATGTTCATTAATCAATGCTTGTGTGTAGTGAATGTACGAAAACCGCATTGTTCCTTCTGAATCCGAGGTTCGACTATCCGTCGGAACCTCCTCTCCAGAACCCATGAATAGACCTTACCAGGGAGGCTCAGAAGTGTGATCCCCCTATAGTTGGAATACACTCTGTGGTCCCCCTTTTCAAAGAGGGGGACCACCACCCCGGTCTGCCAATCCAAGGGAACTGCCCCCAATGTCCACGCAATACTGCAGAGCCGCGCTACCCAACACAACCCCACAGCATCCAGAGCCTTGAGGAACTCCGGCAAAATCTCATCCACCCCTGGTGCCTTGCCACCGAGGAACTTTTTAAAAAACGTCAGCGACTTCAGCACCAGAGATTGGAGAGCCCGTCCCAGAGTCCCCAGACTCTGCTTCCAAACAGGAAGACGTGTCGGTGGCATTGAGAACCCAAAACGTCCCGTGTCCAGGTCTGCAGCACATCGCCCCCACTGTAAACAGTGTTGGTGGCAGACCGCTTCCCCCACTGAGACGCTGGATGGTGGACCAGAATGGCTTCGAAGCCACACGGAAGTCGTTCTCCATGCTCTCTTCGAACTCCTCCCACGCCCGAGTTTTTGCCTCAGCGACCATCCGAGCTGCACTCCGCTTGGCCTGCCAGTACCTATCAGCTGCTTCTGGAGTCTCATGGGCCAAAAAGACCTGATAGAACTCCTTCTTCAGCTTGACAGCTCGAGGGTTGCTGCCGCGACAGGCACCAACTACCTTACGGTCACAACTACGGTCAGCCGCTTCGACAATGGAGGCATGGAACATGGCGCACTCGGACTCAATGTCCCCCGCCTCCCCCGGGACGTGTTCGGGGTTCTGCCGGAGGTGAGAGTTGAAGCTCCTTCTGACAGGAGACTCTGCCAGACGTTCCCAGCAGACCCTCACAATACGTTTGGACCTGCCAGGTCTGTCCGGCGTCCTCCCCCACCACCGGAGCCGACTCACCACCAGGTAGTGGTCGGTGGGTAGCTCCGCCCCTCTCTTCACCCGAGTGTCCAAAACATGCGGCTGCAGATCAGATGAAACGACAACTAAGTCGATAATCGAGCAACGGCTTAGGGTGTCCTGGTGCCAAGTGCACACATGAACACCCCTATGCTTGAACATGGTGTTCGTTATGGACAATCCATGACGAGCACAGAAGTCCAATAACAAAACACCGCTCCGGTTCAGATCCGGGGGGCCATACTGCCCAACCACGCCTCTCCAGGTCTCACTGTCATTGCCCACGTGAGCGTTGAAGTCTCCCAGCAGAATGAGGGAGTCCCCAGAAGGAGCACTCTCCAGTACCCTCTCCAAGGACCCAAGGAAGGGTGGTAATCTGAACTACTGTTTGGTGCATAAGCACAAACAATAGTCAGGACCCTTCCCCCCCACCCGTAGGCGGAGGGAGACTACCCTCTCATTCAGCGGGGTAAACCCCAACGTACAGGCGCCGAGATCGGGGGCAACAAGTATGCCCACCCCAGCCCGGCGCCTCACACCGGGAGCAACTCATATTTATATATATAAATATATCACAGAGGGAATCTACAGTGCTGCAAGGTAGTAAAAAGAGAGCAGGACCAGAGGGATGTTGAGAAAGAAGCTAAAAATATTGTAATGGAAGCTTGGGCAGAAAGCCAAAAACCTTCAGACTGGACAAAGTACAGTCAGGAAGTGGGAAAAGAAAAAGCTAAAACATAACACTGGCATCAAAGAGGGGGTGAAAATACAATGACGGCTTCATTTAAAGATTATGTGCCAGTAAGAAATCCCACTACAAGAGCTCATTAGCAGTCTGAGCCACACTTCAAGGATAGAGCTTGTTTCCGATTGCAGCAGCAGCAGGTTACAGTCAGGGTCAGCTTTCCCTATTTAGTCCCTCCATCAGTCTGATAACTGAGATAACTGCAGTCAGCACTATTTCTGTATTGATTAATGGACAGCTCTATAGGAGGGAGTGGTGGTGGTTATTATGGGATTAAATGCATGCATACGAAGCCAAACCCACAGGAAAAGGCTAAACTGCGGGTAAGGCTTTTGTTGCACAAGTAATAACATTTAGCAAGAATGTAACCTGAAATCTGCAATAGGACGATTTCTTAAGTAGGCTTATCACTCGTATTTCCCTCAATGCTTTAGAGAAACAACCTATTTGTGAGAAATCACTGGAGTGCTGCTGTGCTAAATTTGACACAGTTTGACTTGTCATCACTCCGATGGTACTCCTTACATTCCGATTAGTGTCTTAGCTTTCAAGGGTCATGTATCTGATGTTCTATAAACCTTCTTAAACACTGACCTTTGCCACATTGACTCTGTAAAGGCTTTTAGTTCCCTAAATATACTGTACACTTTAACATTACTGAAGGATTGCAGGGCCAACATTATGAAAAAGTGGGGTTTTCTCCCAAGCAAGGGTTTGTCTTAAATATAAGCAAGTTGTTTTTTTTTTTCTTTGTCTCTTAACATTTGTTATTAGTAAGTTTTACTGCGATTTAAACAGCATATGTATCATTTTTTGAAAGAAATAATGTAAACAGAAAGTGAAAATGAGCATATATGTTTTCTAAAGTGGTCCAAAAGGTCAAACTAATGTTTTGGTCTACAGTCTAAAGACAATTTCAGGAGTTGTTCACTTGTCCATCAGTGAGTCCTGAATAATATAGCAATTTTTGAAACAAAATATTTTGTTGCCAGTTATTGGATGTATACAAACGTCGAAAAAGCAGAAGAAGAAAGACTGAAATACTTCAAACAATATGCAACACATCCAGTTCAATTAAAACTCCAACCCAAAATGGATATCTAATTTAACAATTGGAGAAGGAGATCAGTGAAGTACAACCTTAGAAAAGGTGGATCATTTTTAATCCAGGTTTACACAATAACAGCAGTAACTGTCTTAAATTTGGAACCAGCAATCTTAATCAAACTCTCCAAAAGACCGAAAGCTGTTATGGTTTCTGCTTTACTTTTAGATTCTTCACCTTATATAGATTAAGTACACACACTGATGTTTTCATGCCTTTATCTCTATTGATAAAAATAATTATCTGCTTATAGTTAATGAAAATGTGACATTTAAGATCAGGATATTACATCAGATCAACAAAAAACATTGTTTAATACAGTGATGTGAACTTGATGGTTTGTTTAGTACCTGCTTAAAGGTTGTTTACAAAAGGTGTATTTAATCTGAAAAATGAGCCATAATTGGATGCATATTCTGATGTCTAAAATTGTAGAGACTGAATATTATTGTACAGTACTGTAAATAAAAGTATTTGCTTCCTTACAGATTTAAACCAGGAACAAGTTGTTTTCCTAAAGAATGTGACTTCTTCTGTTAAATGAAAGAAAATGTGACAACAGAGCAAAGAAAACACACATATACGGAATAATTTACACAATTCCACAGGAATTATACAAAAACAACATTTGAGTCAAAACGGGATGCATATTCTAATTTCTAAAATTCTAGAGACTGAATATTATTGTACAGAATGGTAAAAAAAGTATTTGCTTCCTTATAGATTTCTTCTCCTTTTTTCTTTCCTGTCAGAGTTAAATCTTTAAGATAATCAAACAAATTTGAATCTTAATAGCAGGTTTAATGCAGAATACATTTACAGAATACAGTTTTGAAATAATTATTTCATTTTTTGTATGTAAAAAAGCTCCCCAATCTGATCTTGTGTGACCAAAGAACAGGCAAGAATTGCTACTTCTTTGTTATCATTAATTAATACTTTTTATTTTTTTATTTTTTTTGCTAGATGTGAGCTCGTTTGATTAATCATCATGTCTTCAGCTATCATCCATTTTTGCTCTAGGTGGCAATTTGTTCCTCTTTTTTAGACTTTACCTATTTTAACCTTATATTTTTAGCTGCTTAAAATGTTTCTGCAGCTTAGCGCAAGAAAGGCAAGTTGAGGATGCATGTATTCTGTTATATGCAAACAATTAATTGTTGTTTCCATGTTGGAACTGAACAGGTTTGTTTAGTTTTCTATTAAAACAGACATCGACTCAGGATCAATTTAAACTAAACTGTGCTTTAACTTGCTCAAAAGCTGAGATTTATTTCTTCATCAATGCAGGATAATAAAGGCCATACAGGGGTGTCTAATCAATGCAGGAGGCAATTTCCAAATAACCAAAATTCTTGCACTGCAGGAACATATTTCAAAATAAGCTACTTAGGACAAAAAGGGAGTCAGGAGTTCATGTCAAGTAGATGCACTTATAAAATTGCTGTGTACTCTGTCAAATATTGTAAATATACCAAATCAAAGCACGGTGAACACTAGAAAATTATCACAAGACGTTACTGATGAACATATGCAGGGTTTTAAAACATGTAAAATACAAAAAAAGATTATAACCATGTAGACATTGTGATCACAAGCTTACTGAACAACCTACAATGCATTGCTAAACTGAACAAAGCTATTATTGCGCGGACCGGCACAATTATTTTTGTGCAAGTGAGTCAGAGGCGCCATCTGCTGGTAGGTTGGTTACAAGAGGAATCCCAGTTGTGCTCAGACTGTACATTTTTAATAAGACATACAATGACAAAGACATACAAAAACCTACTATATATGGAAAAATGCTGAGCTCTATTTGTGCAAGTAATGTAAGGTTACTTGCACTGTTACATACTTTTTGTTTTGATTGTGTCTATCAAGCTTTTGTTGCAACTTAAATGTAACACAATGACAGAGAAAATTAAAGAACTAATTCAACATTTAACCAGAGAGAGTGAATGAATAGAAATAGACCAGTCATTCTCTGAATAAATCACACTTTAGGTTTGTTGCTAATATGATATCGTTTGCATTTGAAAAGGATTGACTTTTTTCCACAGTTCTCCCTAAATGCTTCAACCAGGACTCTGAAATATACAGTTTGACTGAGTAAGAAGCCTGAGCTCAGAGTTGTGGTCCATATGATGGGTTGTAGGGTGGCTGAACAACTTCATCTGCAGGTAGTGGAGGTGCACAAGGCTGGGAGGGAGTTGGAGGGTAAGACGCACCAACTGAGAAGATGAGACACAATTATTGTTCTATCTTTTGTAAAGAACAGAGGAGTCAAAAGAAGTATAGATACTAGGATTTAAAAAGACTTCTATAAAAGCTGAAGTATCCTTTCAAGCGTTTAACTTGAGTAAAAATGAAGAAAAAAAGTACTGGTTTCAAAATCACTTAATTATGAAAGCAATAGAAATGTATGTTTAAAAAATACCATTGAGTACTAAAACTTAAGCTTAACCACATAACTTCTACTCCTCCCCACAAACAACACTTGTTCCAAAGACCATATAATTAGTACAATGTTATATAAATATGTTAATATTGAAAAATGTTTGATACACTAGGCCCCTGACTAAGCTGCTTATATGTTCATTGAAAACTGAAAAACATTAAAGAACCATATGTGTGGTACTAAGTATAAATGTTTTCACGGAGTGGAATATATTAAAACTAGTTCCCTATAACAACGAGTCTCTGTAAGTTGTTTTTCTGCTCTTTAAGTCTACTTAATTTCCCACTGTGATCAATGAAGTAGTTCTGAATTTAGATGCATTTTCCATGCACAGTTAGAGGTTACTTTTTCGCTTTCCATCATTTTGACCAACAGGATCCAAAAACATCCAGTCATGATATATTTTTACCTGTCAGTTTTTTAAATGATGATATATTCAATTGCGTTAGGCCTATTTTTCTTATCCACTTTAATTAATATCCAGTATGAATAAGCTGAACAGAAAATTGCGAATAAACTATGACATTACACGATTGCATTTTGAATACAAATATTTAACCTGTTGTGGCCTGAAAGCACAGTCTCACAACTTTGTCCTGCTTCACATTAAACTGAGATGTACACCGACTTGTCCATAGTCAAATCTTTTAAGTGTAATTGCTGCAGAGGTTATTGTCATGACGTTTTGATCTGGATATAAAACTTCTCATAGGGTTTCAGCTTCAGGCTCTTCAGCTTTTTTTCTGTTGAATTACTTGCCTGTACTCAGAGCATAAAGTTGAACATGTCTGCACGTCTACATAAGTTGGTCAAGGGTGTGAAATGTAATTTATCAAAAATGATAAACCTGCGTTCAGTTTTTTCCATCACTATTCTAAAAAAGTAGCTGAATATGGAAGATATTCGGTTAAAGCAACCTTTGTGTGCAGTGTGTAAAATATTGCGTACAAACACGGTGTCAGTATGGTAGTTGTTTAAAATTATTATCAATCTGCAGTCTAATTCTATCCAGTTAGTGCAATTTATCTGAAAAGGTTTTTTGTGTTTGTGTTTTTTACCACTGTGACAAGCTTAACTGAAATAGGTGTAACAAGGCTATTTAAAAAATTGAAGCAGTTGAAAGTATAGCTAATTATATGAAAATGTAAGGAGTAGAAGTACAAAGTTGGCTTATAGATGATTATTCCATTACAATTTAAACAGGCTACGCCAAATTTCTACTTAAGTAAGGTAACGTATTTATATTTTGTTACATGCCATCTTTAGTAAAGATGGTGAATATAAATTAAATCTTTTTAAGTTGTTCTCTACAATTTTCTAACTATTTGTGCATTCCATATCCAAAAGATTTTTAAGTGCCGTAACAATTTGGCAGCTCCTTTTCTACTTTTTTTCCGATGTTTGAGACATGCATTGAACAACTTCCACCATAAACAACATATACTTGATTATTCAGCGAACTTTTAAAAACATTTTAACATCGATCCTAAGTTTATATATTTAGAGTTTGTAAAGTTCGTAAAAGTAAATTAAACAACTTACTGCACTCCATATATGATGGAGGTGGGGCACTGGGCAGCACTGAGCCCTCGTGTGGCACCGCCTGATAGCCCGGAAGGGAGGGTTGATGCCCGGATGGTGAGTACGGAGGCTGCGGCATGTTGAGTACATTGCTTGTTACCACTAGGAAAAGTAACACATTTAGTTAGACTGTTAAATAATTTGTAGATATGCTTGCTGACATAACATCACAAGTTAGTTTTACCCTTTAATAGAGCATAACATTTTTATATCAAAGCAAAAATATACCAAACCATTTGATAGATATATGGATTTTACTACCACATCACTTGCAAAAGAATTCATAGAGATGGAACTTTTTTCACATTTTACTGCATTACAACCACAAGCTTTAATATGTTTTATCTGCCTTTTATGTGATGGACTAAAAAAAATAAACCCCTAAAGCCGAGTCAAGGTCAAGTTTATTTATGAAGCATATTTTCAATAACCCATGTCACAGAAACCGCTGTACAACAAAATCAACAAGAAACAAGATGAAACCAAAAACCAGTATTGTTAAAATGCATCAAGTTCACAAAATGTGAAAAATACGATGCATAGTTTTCAACTTTTTTCATGGAAAAAAACTATTTAACCTTAGTTTTAGTCAAAACAGAAAATTTTAAAGCTGTGATCACAGTTGCAAGTTTTTTGATGTATGTGCAACAGCTTTGCACATCTAAAAATAGAAACAGATGTCCATTTTAAATTTCAAAACAATTCAAGCTCAGTCAGAGTGGATGGAGAGTTTTGATGTTATCAAGATCATTGTCCTGCTGAACGGTGAACCTCAGCTCCAGTTTAAGGGTTTTTTTCCTTTCCGGCACACTTCCATTAAGGCAAACATTGTGGACAGCAATAACAATAGTTGTTCTTGTCTTAGATTATCCCATTTGGGGATCTCGGCACTTCCTCCAGAATAACAATGGGCCTCTTAGCCGCTTCATTGACTATAGGGGAAAGTTTGAAGAATTAGAATTTTGTGCAAAATGTATTTCAGTAATTCAACCTAAAAGGTGAAACTAAAATATAGCAGAGATGCATTACATGCAAAGCGATACATTTCAAACCTTTATTTCCTCAAAGTTCATTGGCCGGCAGCTGCCACCTGATCACCCCAGAACTGCCTCCTATTGTCTAGTATCAGCGGCCATCTTGGATAAGCCACCAGCGCTTATAAAGCTGACTGGATCAACTAGCTCGCCCCGTTTGTCCATCAAGTCCCGTGCTTGTCGGAGGGATATTTGAAATTCTCCAGCTGGAAAGATTTTCACTGCCAGCAACCTGGCTGTTTCCAGCCAAGATTTTGGACTAAATTCGATAGTGCTCTCTGATTTACAAAGGGGCTCACTTTTCAGATAGACTGATTTCTAGTTAAAGTACTACTATGTAACTCTTGCTCTCGGGGTCCCCCTACAGTTGGGAAAAAGGTATTGTCTACTACTACTGTTGAAAAATCTGTTATGGTTACACCAGAGGATTCCCGCGCATTGACAAGCGATACCCTCGAACGTTGCAGATTTTCACGTCTTTGGCTGATAGCTTCCGTAACATAGACGGCAGACAACTTATTCAAAAAAACTAGAGATAGTTTGCAAGCAATGTACTAGTCCAAGAGAATGACGGCCAAGTCCGCATCGGTTTGGCACCCCTCATAACTTCTTTAGTTCACGCCAGCGAGTAAACGCTCGACCAATATTGATTCTCGTCCGGCCCTTTAGTTTGTCACTCTCTCTTTTTCTTTTTAGAGTCTTCTCCGACTTCGCCTTCTTCGGTTTGGTTGCTGCTTCGGCCATTACAACTTTCTCACTCACGCGCGGTAGCAGCCGGCAAACAAATGCTTGTTGGGCTCACGTAAGTAGGGTACGGAAGTGAAGTATGGCGTAAAGCAGCAGTTGAGTTTTGTAGTTCTTTTTGTGCACAGGTAGCCACCCGCATCCGAAGTTACATAGTGCCAGTGAAAGCGATACAGACCCCGTCAGGCTATGGCATGCGTGTCATTCAACCTATTGTAAGTCGATGTACCATCACAAGGCTATTGGAAATATATTGTAAAAGTTGAAAAACTACATAGTGTTGCTTTAAAAAATTAAGATTACTTTATATAAACCCAAATTTAAATGAAGTTGGTGTCCCTTTTACAATTAATACATTTTCATAATTAATGAATTTCTTTGGTTGCCATAAGGAACCCAGGATTTATTTCCAGATAACATAGAATTTCCTCAACATCCTGCAAAGGGTTCTTGAGCCTTGACAAGGTCTCACGGTCCGCTTCAGTAGGAATCACAATCATGGGAAGACTGTTTTGCAGAAAACCATCAATGACCCCTTCCATAATGATAAAAGGCCTTGAAAGGTGTTTGCAAAAGAAATGGGATGTTCCTAAAGTGCTGTATCAAAGCACATTAACAGAAAGTTATGTGGAAAGGAAAAGTGTGCAAAAAAAAGGTCTGCAAGCAGCAGCGATGACCTTAGCCTGGAGAGGATTGTCAGGAAAAGGCCATTCAAAAGTGTTGGGGACCTTCACAAGTGGTGTTGTCATGATACTAAAATTTTAAACTCGATTCAATACTAAAGAAAATAACTCGATACTTGATTTCAATACTGAGGTGACTTAAAAACACCAATTTATTCAACAAGTAGATACAACAAATTACATTCCTTTTATCTAGCTACCTTAATGTATAGTGAAAAAATGAGATGTAAACAATTCTCAGGTGTAAACAGTTTCACTTAAAAAGTTTAAGCAAAACTGTTTACACTTATCACCAGTGTTTTTAAGTGAAAATACTGGTGAAAGATAGCACAGTTTAAAACTTTCAACAATAAAGTCTTAAAACAAGAAAAAGCACAGCACTCAATATGAAAATATATTAACAATATATTAGTAAATGTTAGGACTGTCAAACAATTAATGTTTTAGACCTAATTAATTACAATTTAGCTGTGAATTAACCATGATTAACGAATTAACATTCCTAAATATGGTAGAGTTAACCACATAAAATGAATAGAGTCAGCATTACACATCACATAAATTAAATGTAATGTAGCAGCAGATAAAACTCTCCGGTGCTTCCACATGCTCTTATTGTGAAGAGCATTACTCTGTTCACAATAAGAGAGTACACACATAAGGGGGAGGAAGACCAAGCCAACAGCCGGAGCGGAATGTAACAAGTAAGTAAAATTCCCTCTGACGACTTATAAACTTCATCACATCAACTCAAAGCCATTATTTCAATATTAGTATACAAACTTGTCATTTATGCGCACACACTTGAGCTCTGTCGTAGTTTAATGTCAGTGTACTCAGAAGAGGCGTGTGGATATGCCTGACTTGGAAAAAAATCAATACCACGGAACAGAATATCTCATTTAGATGCCAGTTTTAGTATCGATTACTTTCTAGGTATCGATTATTTTGACAACTCTATTCATAAGTAGTGAACCAAAACACACAGATGGATCCTGAACAAAAACTTCAAGTAATATATATATATATATATATATATATATATATATATATATATATATATATATATATATATATATATGGTTGCACTTTAATTTATGTTAAAGAGGGTCGGAAAACAGACACATGCCACACTGTTCAGATTGTGCTCCATTTTCTTTCAGCTTCAAAATGAATCTAATATAGTAGATCAAAGTTTGTGGTTATAACAAGAAAAAATGAAGTTGTCCAAGAGGTTAGTATATCTGAAAGGTGCAGTATTATTTGTATCTTTCAACACTAAAACCTGTTGATTGCAGAAGCAAAACTGGAGCTTACCTATCTGTCTTTGTCTGCGTGGTTTTATACAACACTTGTAGCACAAGCAGCCAGGAACCACACAGCAGATGATAACACACAGAAGGACAACAACAATTGGAACAACTGTACCCAGCGAGATTACCAAAATCGCAAAGTCACCATGTTCCTCATAGGTAGGCCTTTAAAAAAAAAAAACAGACAGCAAGCAGTATTTTTAACTTGTCTTGAAATATGAATGCCTTTACTTAACACATGTCTAAATCTTTGGCTATGAGAAAGAGAAAAACAGTGGCACACCTTTTCGAACAGTTATCCTGGTCTGCCAAGGTGAAATGATCTTTTTTGTTTTTGCAACAATATCTATTATTGCAGTCACCACAGCAGTACTTTTCACAGTTCAACAAATCATTGTATTTATTGTCTGAATCCCAATAGCTTTTGCAATAATCCGCTGTTGGGACACATTAATTAAAAAGAGAGATAACAGACATTTCTGAAAAGGTAGCTACAGTACTAAATAATATTGGTAAAAGCTGATTAGCAGCAGAACGAGAGACCTGAAGACAAAAAAAATCTACTAAATCCAATCCGTCTTGTTCTCTAGCTAGTTTCCCTTTTTATCTACATTTTACTTTCACTTTGTTTTTCGTTTCATTTAACTGAGGTATATTGGTGTCTAAGGTAAAAGGAAAACATGAATGAGGAGATAAACAGAAAAACTCACCCCATACTTCTGGTATCACGACCACACAGAAAATACACAAAAACCTGATCCAAACACCTGAGAGGAGAACTGCCATGACACACCTAGGGAAAGACTTTGACTCTGCAATAAGACGGCTGTAAGAACCCGTGTGTCCCTCCCAGACAACTCACCTAACCAGATTCCTCAAAACATGAAAAACTCTTCTCAGTGTAATTTATGAAAGAAAGTAACCACTTTTAACTGCTCTACGGTGTTCACAGTAGTTTTGATGTTGGGAGTTATACATTAAAAATTCTTTTAAAGGTTTAATTTAGTTGTTTTATTTTTCAGGAGTTTGAAGCCTAGAAGGTAAAAATGAAAGTTTTAAAGCAGACAGGCTGGAAAGACAGTCTAAGAACAGGCTATGCGGGAGACCTTAAGGAGCATTAATGGAACAATAGAGATCTAAATGTACACAAATCCAGATTTTCGGGTTACGTCCAGCCTTTAAAAATATAACCCTTATATACACCTTAATATTTCCCACTTCTAAAAAGAAATTTGACCAATATTTAATACTTGTGCTACAATTAATTGAACACAAACTAAGTTTAATCAGATTGACGAAAGAAGAAATAAAACATACATGAATGCGTCATTATGCCCCCCACAAGATAATAGTATTTCTCAAACGGTGGTGGAAATTTGTCTTTTTTTAAAGCTACAGTTCATAAAAAATGTAACACACAATTGACAAAACTGTTGGTTCAGAAACTTTGATTCAAAGCAGAAACCAGATTAGAATAGTTAGAATAACATTCAGGTTTTTTTTTTCTTGTGCAACAATGATTGCAATAAGTGACTCCACCCAGATTTGCTCTAAACCACTTAGTTTCATGTATCCACCCAATCTCTACAGATTTGTGGACCTAAAGCCAATACTGCAGCATCCCTCACATACCTAAAAGGATCTCGTCATTCCACAAAAAACAGAATGAGTCTCTTTCTGTGTTTGCAGGGCTGCAGAATGTTATATCTTTTCAACATCATATTTTACTGTTCTGTCTTTTTTTTCTTTTAATATATTAGATTTGGATCGATGTTCTCCCCCAAAGTATCTTAACAAGGTTTTAAATAATTTAGTTGGCTGATATGTACCACCACCAGATGGAGTCTAGAAGGGAGGAGGAAGTAATAGCAGGGTTAAATGAAAAGGCAGTTATCAGGTTTTACCATAAAAACAATAGATTTATTAATAAAACGATTTTTCAAAATGATTGTGGCTGGATCCTACTGGAAAGAAAAAAAGAATAAACCTAAACTCCACTCTAGAAGAATTGGAGTTCTCTCCTCAGCTATATGGAACTAGAAAGAATATTCACCCTCTCTATAGGGGAAAAATGGCCAGAGGAAAAATAAACAAACCCAAATAACTTCCTTTAACAAAGGACACAAACCAAAAGAAAAGCATCCTCCTTCACTAAGGAGGATCAAAAACCAAGAGTTAAACTCCTTCACTGAGGATTAAAACACACTCAGCAGCAGTTAGAGGTGCACGGTCAGACCAAAGCTCTTCCAACAACCTGCACACAAGCAGCAACTCCATAATTTGACCAAGGTAGTTTTGCCGCTTCTCAAATACTCTGTCCCGCCTAATTGCCTAAATGGGACACATGTGCCCTCTGCTTGGAGTGCTTGGCAGAACGAGAGAGTAAACAAAAACAGCACATGCACAGAGCTGCACGCAACATTGGTCAAAACAGCTACAGTATGTGAAAGTTTGGGAAAGGAGGTTAGATTTGCAGCAAAAGTTACGACTATAGCTTCAGTTCGGTTGGGAAACTATGTATTTAAAACTGAAAATGCTAAACTGAAGCACTAATACCGCTTCTAATTATTAATGTCATAGTGCAACCAATCACAATGTTCATGGAAAACCACAGAGATATGACTTAATTTCCATTGTTAACTAAACATGATTATTATTGCTTATTTTATTATTATTATTGCAGTAATATAATTCCAGTAATATAATTCAGTAATAATGCAATGCAGTAATATAATTCCTTCACTTTTTTTCATGAAAAACTGGAATTGGCAAAAACGTCTGTCTGCACGGAGAGGCGGGTCGACCTACTGGCAACAGCAAACACTCAGTCTTACAGGAGCGGGAGCTGCAAGATCACTACAGGAACAACATTTAATTGTGCGATCCATTTTTTGTTTTTACCGCGAGTCCATCTCCTTTTCACACACTGTGGAGTCCGTCTATCAGTTCTCCCTACAGGCTTCTTCTGCTGGGCTGAACAGGCAGCCTGTTGATAAGTTTGAGCACTGCTGCCATCTTGATCAACGTTAAAGTATGAATATAAGCCTCTGCTACCGGGAGGGAGGCACGAGGGGTGGCTGGGGGGGCTGGCTGCCCACCCAACCCCACTATTTGAAAAGCACTGACTTTGACATATATTGACCTCTAACTTATTTAGATGCTACCCTTCTGGGTCCTAAAGAATGCTTTCTCAAGTCCAAATGAAAAGATTTTCCAAAAAGGTAAGATTTAAATCAAATAATTATTGGAGAAATGTAGGTCTATGATTTTTGTGCATTTTTCCCATTATGTAGCTAATCAAAAGAAGGCTGAGGCCCGTCTACCTGGTGGGGGGCCACCACCATCTCCCCTCACACTAGCTGAGGAGTTGGATCTGTAAGGGCCAACCAGTGGTTCATGGCTTTCCTGGGGGCACTTCATCATCTTGCGCCCAGTGACTTTGTTAAATGGAAGTTTACTAAATATACTAATATTCCAATCAAACAACTGTCATTGTTGCCAGTTAATGGCATTTTAATGCACTTGGCAATAGTCATTTTTTCACAAAGAAGGATTATTTTATGTAGCTGCATATAATGTGTTCTGTAATCTTATTTGAAATACTCTTAAATGTTACTAATATGTTTGTGAAATAGTTTTTTTGTATTGTTTGTAATATGTATTGGGCTTTGTCCTACAGTTTCTGGTTGACAAAATTAAAGTTATTTTGACAAAATAATAGTATAAGCTGTGCTTCCGCGTCCAAAGGATCATCATTTAAAAGTTCACGCCACGCTCAGAACCCTCTCTAGAACAAACTTACCCAGAACATGACCTAGTCCGGACCAGGTTATGTTCAGAGATTAAGTTGCTATGCTTAATAACATACCTTGAAAGATACCTCCGTTTTTGGAACCAAAAGTTGAGGTTATCCACAAACTTACCCTCAAACTTATCCCATTATGTCACATAACCTACTTTCTGGAACAAAACCCAGGATAGGGGAGCTGGTCAAAGTTGAATTTGTAAAGCCTAAAACAAAATTCAGAGGCCATCATTTTTTTTTGCTTAGGAAACATAAAGAAGTTGATTTGTTTATGTAATTATGTAAAACTTAAATATACATGTATTTACATGACATGACAGGATAAATATTTTTGGATGAGAAGAATAAAAACAGTTTAATATGAGCTATTTTCCAAGTGACAGCCAAACAAAATCTCATGAAGTAAATAATAACCCAGCTTTATCTAAACACAAAGTAAACCAGGAACAAGTTGTTTTCCTAAAGAATGTGACTTCTTCGGTTCATATAAGAAGAAAAACGAGTCATGTTTTCAAATGATTTGAGTAAAAAGTTAAAAAACATTGCTTTTCTTTTTATGTGACAACAGAGCAAAGAAAACACACATATACAGAATAATTTACAAAATTTCACGGGAATTATACAAAAACAACATTTGAGCCATAATGGGATGCATATTCTAATGTCTAAAATTCTAAAGACTGCATATTATTGTACAGAATGGTAAAAAAGTATTTGCTTCCTTACAGATTTCTTCTGCTTTATTCTTTCCAGTCAGAGTGAAATCTTTAAGATAATCGAACAAATTTGAATCTTAATACCAGGTTTAATGTAGAATGCAGTTTTGAAATCATTATTTCATTTTTTTCTATGTAAAAAAGCTCCCCAATCTAATCTTGTGTGACCAAAGAACAGGAGGAATTGCTGCTTCTTTGTTATCATTTATTATTTTATTTTATTTTTTATCTAAATTTCTTTTTTCTTATTTTGCTGGATGTGAGCAAGTTTTTGAGTTTGATTAATCATCATGTCTTCAGCTATCATCCATTTTTGCTCTTGGTGCAATTTGTTCTTTTTTAGACTTTATCTTTTTATATCATATATTTTTAGCTGATTAAAAGGTATCGTTAGCACAGCGCAAGAAAGGCAACTTGAGGATGCATGTATTCTGTTATATGCAAACAATGAATTATTGTTTCCATGTTGGAACTGAACAGGTTTGTTTAGTTTTTATATTAAAACAGACATTGACTCAGGATGAATTTAAACTAAACTGTGCTTTAACTTGCTCAAAAGCTTAGATTGCTGGCACCAACAGGATTTATTTCTTCATCAATGCATGATAATAAAGGCCATACAGGGGTGACTAATCAATGCAGGAGGCAATTATGATCATTTTCCAAATAACCAAAATTCTTGCACTACAGGAACATATTTCATAATAACTCACTTAGGACAGAAAGGGAGTCAGGAGTTCACATCTATTTAAAAAGGGGAGATTTCAAGTAGATGCACTTATAAAATTGCTGTATACACTGTCAAATATTGTAAAGATACCAACTCCAAGCAAAGTGAACACTGGTAAATTATCACAATAAGTTACTGATGAACATGTGCAGGATTTTAAAACATCTGAAAACCTAACAGGAATATAACCATGTAGACATTGTGATCTCAATCTTACTGAACAACCTACAATGCATTGCTAAACTGAACAGGGGTCCGTTCCAGAAAGCTTGGTCAACTTACCATTTGGCAAACCCTGAAATCCAGGTTAATCAACCAAGTACTTGCTTAGCCTGAGTATGTTGGTTCCAGAACACCTGATAAGAATTTTGTTAATCAACCTACTCCTGGTTAACCCTGAAACATAAAGACCCCCTCAATGAATCAGAGAATTCAAGTGTCACAAAGGAAACTGAAGAGAAAAAAAGGCCAGAATACCTAAAGGAATTGGAAATGGAAGTACTAATGTTGACCTATTAGGAATTCAAGCCAATAGTTATGAAAAAATAGCAATAAAGCTAAAGAAAGAGCGTTGGCTTGGGGAAAACAGTGTGTGACTCTAAAGTCCAACTCACCCCCTAATCAACTTTTTTTTGCTGATAAGCTGTATAAATGAGTGTCTATTAGTATGGTCTACATGTCTCTTCGTTATTTTAATTCTTTTAGTAAATTTTAGTAAAGAAAAAACATAAATTTTCTACCAAAAAAAAAAAACATCAGTGGAGTGCCCTCTTCAGGTTAAAACGTTACACTGTACTTGAATTTGAATAACAGAGTATTCGTACTGGCTCAGCCTTATTGGAGACAGCCTTAAATATAATAAGTCTCAAAAATATACCTTTTTTTTATTCTTTTTCTACCCATTATTCCCAGTTGAGGTCAAATGGTGCTGGAGGATATAATGTATAATTTAAAATGTGTTCCTGTATGTTGGGTCATTATTCAAAATGTACTTTCTTTTGCCACCAATTTGTTGAGATAACCATAATATTATGGATTGACTTAGACATATATTGACCTCTAACTTAATTTTATGCTATCCTTCTGTATCCAAAATAAATCTTTCTCAAGTCAAAATGAATCACAAAAAGATTTTCCTAAAAGGTAAGATTGAAATCAAATAATTATTGGAGAGATGTAGGGCTATTACGTATTTATTTTTGTGCATTCTTCCCATTATGTAGCTAATCAAAAGAAGGTTGAGGCCTGTCTAACTGGTGGGGGGACACCACCATCTCCCCTCACACCAGCTGAGGAGTTGGCTCTGTAAAGGCCGACCAGTCATTCATGGCTTTCCTGGGGGCACTACATCATCTTTCTTCCAGTGACTTATAATATATGATAATATATTCTAATTAACCAACTATTTTTTCTGCCAGTTAATGGCATTTTAATGCATTTGGCAGTAGTCATTATTTCACAATGCAGGATTATTTTATTTAGCTGCATATAATGTGTTCTGTAATCTTATTTGCAATACTCTTACATGTTACAAACATAACCTGGTTCGGAGCAGGTTATGTTCAGAGATTAAGTTGCTATGGTAACTAACATACCTTGAATGATACCTCCATTTTTGGAACCGGAAGTTGAAATTATCCACAAACTTAACCTCAAACTTATCTGGTTATGTCACATAACCTACTTTCTGGAACAGACCCCAGAGATTTTACTGAGCGGACCACCACAATTTGAAGGTTTGTGCAACTGAGTCAGAGGCGCTCTCTGGTGGTAGCTTGGTTACTAGAGGAGTCCCAGTTTTAATTTTTTAATAAACAGAGATAGAAAAACATACTATATATAGAAAAATGATGAGCTCCATTTTTGCAAGTAATGTAAGGTTTTTTGCATTGTTACATACTTTTTCTTTAGATTGTGTCTTTCAAGCTTTTGTTGCAACTTGAATGTAACACATTAACAGAGAAAATTAAAGAACTAATTCAACATTTAACCAGAGAGAGTGAATGAATAGAAATAGACCAGTCATTCTCTGAATAAATCACACTTTAGGTTCATTGCTAATGTGACATTGTTTGCATTTGAAAAGGATTGACTTTTTTTTTTACACATTTTGCACAAGAAAATCAATTGAAAAGATGAAGAGAGCAGCGCAAACAGACACAAATAAAGCTCTGGTTCATTTTACTTTAACACAAGGCAATTCAAAGTGCTTTACATGATTTGGTGGTAAAGAAACCATACAGATAATGAAAGCATTAAAAGTAAAAACAGCAATAGTATGAAAATTAAAAACTGGAAAAATGATAATCAGTAAAATAAATCATTTAACATTTGATTAAAACAGTAATTTGGGAGAAGCATATATAAGCATCTAAGAAAACATTTAGACTGTAAAAAAACAATTTAGAACTCAAAAGCAGCTCCAACTACAATGTTATATAAAATGTTAATATAGAAAAATGTGGGATACACTAGGTCCCTGTTATATATGTTTATTTGTTCACTGAAATTTGAAAACCATTAAGAAAAGAAAATGTGTGTTACTGACTATTAATGTGTTTCATGGACTGGAATATGTTATAACGATTAGCCTACAGTGGATATAAAGAGTCCACACACCCCTGTTCAAACGTCAGGTTTTTGTCGGGTAAAAAAATGACAGCAAGACAAAAAATTTCACAACTTTTTCCAACATACAATGCAATTTTGAAAACAAAATAAAACCTTTAAAGGGTAAAAATATAAAGTAAAAAATGTAAAATAACCTGGTTGTATAAATATGCACACCCTTAAACTAATACTTTGTTGCAGCACCTTTGGGGTTTTTTAGGTATCAGCGTGGCACATCTTGATGTGGCAAAATTTTCCCACTCTTCTTTGCAAAACCGCTCCAAATCTGACAGATTGCAAGGGAATCTCCTCCTGTGCATGGCTCCCTTCAGATCATCCCACAGATGTTCAATGGGATTCAGGTCTGAACATTGGCTGGGCCATTCCAAAACCATTCTTTTGTTGATATGGATGTAGAATACATTACCTCATTTACTATATTTTATATCAGACTGCTTTATACCAAAATGCTTCATCTACAATTTACTGTACAATATTTCACTTGTAACAATGATAACTGTCCCTAATTTAATTAAAATCCTACTGCTATTATTTCATTATATTTTATATCTGCCTGCTCATTGCCAAAATGACTACGTCATTCACAATCTACACTGGAATATTTTAGCTATAATATTTATATACTTTTTATAGCTACTAATCACAGTCTTTAACAAACAGGTTTTACAGTTTTTTTAAGGCTCACCATTTTCGACTTATTTATTTCTTCTTTTTTTTTTTTTCCGGATGCAAAGCAACTGAAATTTCATAGGTAATAAATCACACAATGTGTTTTTATTTTATTTTTTTTGTGCAATGACAATAAAGGAAGTCTAAGTATTTTTTTAGTCATTTTCGTGCTGAAATATGAAGTTGCTCTTTATCAAGTTTTTATGCCAACACTGACTGGTATTTGGAGCAGTTCATAATTCCCTCCACCCTGATTAAGGCCCCAGTTACAGCTGAAGAAAATAGTCACCACCATGCTTCACTATTGTTATGGTGTTCTTTTGGTGATAAGCAGGTTTTTTTATGTGCCAAATATTCCTTTTGTCCAAAAAGTTCATCTTCGGTTTCATCAGACCATAACACATTTAACCACATGTGTATGGGAGATCTCAGATGTCTCTATGTGAAATTAAGACGGGCTTGGATGTTTTTCTTTGTAAGGCAAAGCTTCCGTCTTGCCACCCTGCCCCATAGACCAGACATACGAAGAAGACGGGAGATTGTTTTCACATATACTACACAGCTGGTACTTGCCAGAAATTCCTGGAGCTCCTTCAGTGTTGCTGTCTACTTTTTGGCAGCCTCCCTATAGTTTTCTTCCTGTCTTATCAGTTTTGGACAGATGTCCTGTTCTTGGTGATCTCACTGTTGTGCCTTATTTTCTCCCATTGGTGATGATGGTCTTCACTGTGTTCCATGGTATATTTAACTCCTTGGAACTTGTTTTGCAGCCTTCACCTGACTGATATCTTTGAATAATGGGCCCCCTCTGATGCTTAGGAAGCTCTCTGCAGACCATGCTTGTGCTTGAAAACGTGGCTACAAAAACGTCAGGAAAAGCCTTCTAGAACAGCTGAACTTTATACTGGGTTGATCAGAAGCCCTTTAATTGGTGACAGCTGTGTGCTGACTGCAGTTTAACATGACTTTGAATGTAATTGGTTAAATCTGAAAACAGCCATATCCCCAGTTACCAAAAGGTGTATACACTTGAGCAACCTGTAGTGGAATAATTATTTCAAGATTAGTTATTTTTTTTTGTGATTAGTAATTATTAGTAAGAGCAGAGGGGAATATTCCAGAATTCTGGAGTCATGGATTGTCATGGAAATTTGAACTACACTGACGTAGCTGGAGGAAACTGCTATCATTGTTATGTCTGTAGAGTAGCTCACTCTGATATAAGTTCACAGCGCTTGTGGAGAGGGAGATCTACTCATGTCTAGATGGGGAGAGAGAAATTACCCTAGAAATGGGTTTCTGTTCAGGTCCTAATGAATCAGCCTTATCCTTATTTCCACCTCTATGGTGAAACCCATACGAAACCACATTTTCCCAGTTCTCTATTTTTCTGTTTATTTCTGTTTTTCAGTTGTGTTGCACAGGTTATAGGTCACATTAAAAATGGAAAAAAGTTGTGAAATTATTTATTTTGCTGTAATTTTTAAATGACAAAATTCTGGCATTTGAACAGGGATGTGTAGAAGTTTTACATCCACTGTATAACAGTGAGTCACTGTAATTCTGTGTTTTTCTGCTCTGTAAATTTACTTAATTTCCCTCCCTTAATTTTCCCACAAATTCTAGCGCTGAGTGTAGCTGAAACACATCTGGATGGGGAAACACATATTGACGTAACAGACCCGTCCAGACAGTAACGCCCTCCAGAGTTTCAAAGCAAAAAAACGGGTCTGCAGCGTTTCTAACCTTCTCCATTTTGGGTTTGCATTTTTGCCGTTTTTAGTGACAGGAGGTGCAAACGTACTGAAAGGTTTTGAAAAGGAATGCAGTAGTGTAAAAGGCCCCGTTAAAAAAAGCAAGGCTGTTATACAAGGGGGGTGGGGACTAGACTGAATGACAGACATCATCCACAAAACAGGGGGACTAAAGACATATGAAAATACATAAAATTCATTAATAATTCTAACTAATTAAAGCTGTTTCTCTTATCGTTCATTAAAATATTATCTACACAAGAAGTGATAATGTAGCACCTTCATGAATGCAGGACAGAAGCAGCTTCTGCAGAAAACAGGCCAAGATTAAAAGCACTGACTCACCAACGACTACATTTTCAGCAATGATTGTCAGGGAGGAAAAATATATATATATATAAAAAAGAATATATAACTAGAATAAACTAGACTACACAACTCATTCAATCAAGTTTAATTTGTGTTCTGACTGCATAGACCACTGTGTTGACAGGGACTGAGCTGCCTTGGCGTAGGTCCATACTCTCTGAGTGCTCTTCTAGGTTTCCCCCAATAAAGGAAATTTGAATACTGACTATGTTGCAAAGGTCACTTACTTTTACAATTAATTTTTATGATTATATCTATCATGATAAAAGAAACCTCTTGTTATATTCAGATTTCAGATGACCTGGTCAAGACAGATTGTGGGGAAAAGAGGAGCATACAAAAAAATCCAACATGTTACCTTGTAGAGGACTAACTGTTGTGCTTGTCAGGGACAGAGAAATTAATATAAAATGTTACCTATTGGCTACTTTTATCATCCTTTCTTACTTTATATCAGTACCGATTTTAATTATCTTGTTTACATTAGCATGCCTAAATTTGAAAATAAATACATTGTGAAGTGCGTATATCTGTATTTGGCTTTAAACAAGGTGCAACAATGCTTGAACAGGCTCTAATAAAAAAACTTTGTTTTACTTTGTAGGTCCCTCCAGATTCCTCTAAGGGTATGGGCTCAGCCCCCTAGTTCCAGGAACCGTCCCTGGTATTAAACACTTACATCCATAAAGCTTAAATCTCTTTCTATCTTTAAACGTTAATATTGTTGGATGTGTAATGGTAAGATTTTGTTAAACAAGGATGATGTACACATCAGTTGAGCTTTGGTGCCTGATGTACCAGAAACCCCCTCTAAATCACACTCTCTTTTTGCACGCATGCACAAATGGACTAAATATGGTTGCATGCAATAGAAAATAATGTGTAGAATAACTTAATTTTAAATTCAGAGTTTGGAATAAAGTAAAAAAGTAAATGAAACAACTTACCGAACTCCATATATCATGGAGGCGGGGCACTGGGCAGCATTGAGCTCTCGCGTGGCACCGCCTGATAGCATGAAAGGGAGGCTTCATGCCCGGATGGTGAGTACGGAGGCTGTGGCATGTTGGGTATATTAATTGTTTCCACTAGGAAAAGTAACACATTTAGTTAGAATGTTAAATAATGTGCATATAAGCTTGTTGACATAACATCAATAGTTAAAGTTCACCCTTTAATAGAGCAAACCATTTTTATATCAAAGCCAAGACAAAAATATACCAAACAATTTGATGGATATAAGGATTTTACTACCATATCACTTGTAAAATAATTCATACAGTTTTAAGTTTTTTCACAAATTTAAAACATTATAACCACAAGCTTTAATATGTTTTATCTGGCTTTTATGTGACTGACTGATATAAATAAACCCTAAAGTACAGCACAGTCATGGTCAAGTTTGGTCAATCCATGTCACCGAAAGTGCTGTATAATAAAATCAACATAAACAAGAACAGCCTTGATTACAGTCATTTCTGAAAAGGTAGATATTACCTTGAGATGTAAATGAACAGCAGAGTCAATGCCTGAGGAGTTAGATCTCCTGTGTTGGGCCATGTGTTTGTACAGTGGTTGTTTGGTTTCACCAATGTAGAGGTTCTTGCATTCTTCATTGCCTTTACATCTCAAGGAGAAAGCCCACTCTTTTGAGGACAGCAATGACCAGATATCAGACAGAGAGGACAGATGGTCTGAAAGAGGAGTAAAAGCCATCTATGTAAAAGTAGAGAAACCATTGCTTAACAGAGGAGGCCTGAGACATCACCTATCTCCAATTTACAATGCTGCCCTTTCATCCCTCCCCAGGAGACTCAACAATTTAACCTCTAATAAGAAAAACAACTGTGACTCCAACGACTGTCGTTATAACACAATAGAGCACTAATGAAGCCGAAACCTAACCTCCACCAATAGGCGACACGCCAACGACCATCGTTAAGACGTGGAACACAAAGGATCCAATGACACAATCAGTCTTGGAAAAGCCCTCCAAGAGGTTAAATAGCTGAGTCTCCACTCCAAGACAAATTACCAAGTCCAGTTGCGTTCGATTGAAATAACCTTGAGAGTATAAACAAAAAGCAAAATTTAAGTATAAAAAAGTTTTTCACAGATTAATAGCTACTTACTGTAGCCTTGGATTTCTGATATATTTTTCTTTTTTTCGTGGGATGTATATATATATATATATATATATATAGCTGAACCCAAAACAGATTCGAAGATGGTAAAAAAAAGCCAAATTTGAACTCCAAAATGCCTCAGCATCTCCAAATGGTAAATACCTGTCCTGACCCTGAAAGAGTCCAGTTCATTCTAAAGAGATATAGGATTTTAATGCAGTCTACTATCAAAGTGTTTGCTTCCTAAATGTTCACGTATCCCTGCTAAATCTGTCAGGAACAACAACCAACAAAAAAGTATTTTATGAGGATAGAGCAAGACACACTGGTGCATAATTACAAAATAAAAAGTAAAATCCCATATTTTTAACAATAATTTGAAACATTCTTCTTTTAAAATGTCAATACCCTTTACTGTGATACTTGTCTCAGAAGTCTTGTAATTATTGAACATAGTCCATCCAGTCATTTAATCTTTGAATAATCCAGCTGCTGAAAGCCTTTATGAAGAAAGCACCGTGAACACCAACAAAACCAGAGCACAGCTACAAAGACATGACTAGCCACCTAAATGAAGGGATCATGTTTTGGGTGGGACCAAGTTCGGCTGGCACCCAGGTAGGTTAGATTCCAGCTACCTCCAGTCACATGTCGATGTGCCCCTGGGCCAGGCACTTAACCCCCAAAATTCTACATCGTCCTACCGAGCCATGTTGGCTATAGGTGTGTGAGTGAGTGTGAATGTGGCTTCAATGTAAAGCGCTTTGAGTGGTCAGTATGACTAGAAAAGCGCTAGATAAGTTCAGTCCATTTACCATTTATTTCCATTCTGGAGGCTTCAGTTTGATTCGATATCCATTACCTTCAATTTCAATTCAATATTTAAGTAAAAGCCATAGACTGTATATAATAAAAACACAATTAAGTAACTGAGTATATTTTTAAAATGTGTGCAGTATTACCAATGTTTAAGAACAAATTGACCCCAGCATGTTTCCTGTCATGGTTTATTTAGCAGAACAAACTGTACAATATTGTACATGTGTTTAATACGTAACAAACAGGTCAACATTTTCCGCAATACTGTATGGGTGTACGTCTTTACAGATGTAGACGGCCACAGATCCTGTTATCTTAATTGGTTTTATCCACCTTTTCATTCGTTCCAAGTTTACAGTGGAATCCAAAATGAGCCCAAATATCGGCTTTGAACGTTGGTGGTACAGCCGTGAACAGATTACTGCTGCTGTCCGACATCTTGCCGTTTTGGTAAAGCTCATCTTGTACAACGGCGAACGCTCTCACTAGTGTTGCCCACAATGCCGCCAGTGGACTGAATCGATTCATAGGATTTGATTAATCGATATTGAATTGAGAAATAAATAAGTGCAATGCATCGATTAATCTTTTATTTTTTTTACCCAGCCTAAATAGGAAGTTAAGAGGGGTGGAGAATTAAAGTACATATTCTTACAAAATAAATTGCCGCATGAAAATGACGATGTTTACATCTACCAGCCAGGCACCATTGCGGGTTTGCCAGATACGGTCTCTATGATCCAACAACATGGTCGGCACAGCTCTGCTGGTACTGGGAAAAACTGCTCAGAGCCCCAGAGATATAGTTATCCGTCTCAGGAAAGGAGTGACCGGCGAAGAGCAGAAACTAAAGTAAATTTTGGGGAAGCCTACACTAGATGGACCTACACAAAAAATGTCTACGGCATCAAAAGCGTTCCTACTGGATCTGTAACCTAACATACTTACCAAGTCAGTTAAACTGCTCTAAAATACATTCCTCACTGGGCGTATCGGTAGCAAACCTGGCAACCCAATGGCTGTAAGGATTTTTCCATTGCTGCAGCTACATCTTAGACACACTAGAATACTATCGTATTCATGTTCCATATCCGATCTCGATGGTGTGGGGTTCGTTATTTCACCAGGACAGGGGAGCTGGTCAAAGTTTGATTTTGCAAAGCCTCAAGCAAAATTCAGAGGCCATCATTTTATTTTGCTGAGGACAACAGAAAAATAAATGCCTTGGACATACTTCTTTTCATCAAAGGTTAATGCAAGCAGGAATGTTTTATGCAATTATGTAAATCTAAATGGTACATGTATTTACATGATATGACAGGAGAAATACTTTGGATGAGAAGGTTAAAAACAGTTTAACATGAACTATTTTCCAAGTGACAGCCCAAAAAAATCTGATGAAGTAAATAACCCAGTTTCATTTAGACACAAGGTAAACCAGGAAAAAGTTGTTTTCCTAAAGAATGTGACTCCTTCTGTTCATTGAAAGAAAAGCAAGACATGTTTTAGAATGATTTGAGTAAAAAGCAAAAAAAAAAAAAAAACTTTGCTTTTTAGGTGACAACAGGGCAAAGAAAACACACATGCACCAAATAATTTACAAAATTTCACAGGAATTATACAAAAACAAAATTTGAGCATCAACCTTTCAAAAATTAAGTTGTGCAGCTAAAGTTAGCTGGGCATGTGATGAAAAAAAAAACAAAAAAACATTTGAAAAACACTTTTGGGTCTAGTTAAAATTAAAACTAAATAAATTGTAAAAGTTCTTTAATGCCGAACATGAGATGTCTATACAGCAAAGGAATTAATTATTTTTTATATGTAAACATTTGAAATTAAAAGGAACAAAACTTGTGCTCCCAAATCAAATAATTTTAGGTCAGAGCAAAAAAATCGGAAGCTTACAAAGTCATGAAATGCATCATCTCGGATTTCCAAAAGCTGCTCTAAAGGCACATTTGTGTCTTGCATTTCAAAAATGTAACCTCTCTCTTTTTTGGCATAGACTGTTTGGTCGACTGATGAGGCGTAAAACTGAATTTATTATGACTCCATGTGTATAGATGTACATTTGACATATCAGCAGAAACCAAACATGAACTCTATCACATATATAAGCTTTTGTTTCTGAACATTTTCTTAATTGACAAAAGAAATGTTCCCTTTTATAAGGAGTGTTAAGAAACATAAAGCATCCCCAACGTGAGTTAAAAACTACACATTTTACCAACAGTAAAAAAAAAACAAGAATATGATAAGAAAAAATAAAACCTGTAAGAGAAAGGACTTCTGCAGGAACATGGCAGGTAATTTAGGTGTTGAGCAGACATGAAAGCACCTTTTTCAAAGACTAGTCACAGAGTTGCTGAAAGTGAATGAAGGAGTCCAACCGTTTTGAGGCATTTTCACAGTGATGAAACATTCTACACTTTAAAAAATGAAAGTCAGACAAAGTTTACCCAAATGTCTAATTTCCCCAAGATGTCTATGGAGCCACAACTAAACTGATATAGAACATAACATATCCTCCACTGTTACATTTCCATGTTTACCATCAAACTGAAGGAAGCAACATTTTTTCTTCCAGTTCTGCCAATGTAAAAAACATTGTCGTATGTTTTTGAACTGAAGTACTTTTACCCAGTTGTGGGTGGTGCGACATAGTCTGGGTTGTATGCCGGCTGCGCCAGGAAGTCTGTGTGTAAGGATGGAGCGTTTGGCTGTGGGTGGGCGGGAGGTTGTAAAGGGTATGCTGGCTGTCCGGGGTTGTACGCCGCCTGGCTGTAAGGCATCGGCTGGTGGGGAGGGTAGGCTGGGCCGACTGGAAATAGAAGGGGGAAAATATGAGAAAGAATGGGCCAGAAAAATCCTTTAACCACATAAAAGGTCTGCAAAATACAGATCCACTTCCTCTTACTTGAGGAAAAAAACAAAAAAAAACCTCAGACATTTTTTAGCAGTTAATCCGCCTCCACTTTTGCTATTCTGGAGTGACAATTTTACATAACAGCGCACAGATTTTAGTGCTTAAACATACGATTTAAACCAGATTGTTACATATACTGTAAATTTACGGAAAAAAAAGTCATCCAAGATTTCATGGTTTTGCAAGTTTTGCAAGTTGCAACATTTGAATTATATGAAGGCACACTGGAAGGGGAAGTACCGTTTTTTGCAACCTGGACCTTATTTCAAGCATGCATTATCTTAATTTACTCACTCAGGCAAGTTTGGAGCCACTTGGAGTCCTTTGGAAGAAGTTTATATTGATTCCCGATCAGCGTATATCCATATAATAGGAGCTAATGGGACACCCAAAGTGCAGCCTATAAGGCATTATCTGCCACAAAAATAAATTTCAACAATGTTTTGTTATGAATTGCTAGCACTATTCCCCTGGGATTTTGGAGCGTCTTGGAGGTGCTTTGTTGTTGTCATCCAGGTTTTTTTTTACAGGCTTTTAATCCAACTGATTCCAACCTACAACAAACACAGATTTCAATGACGTCGCAGCCGTCCGCCTTTACAGCCGTAATCTGCGTAGGTAGCAGAACGGGAGCCTGTGTGAAGCTTAGCTTAGTCCAGTTGGTCCTTTTGTTTATGTAAATTAAGAACACACAAATGCAAAACATGTCTGCCGTAGCAAGTTCTGTTTAACCAACCGGTGTAGAGCACAGAGTGAAAGTCCTGCTCAAAACTACAACCAGGATGAAGCAAGGCAGTGATGTAATTGAAATTGTGTGTAAGTGTTGTTGTATTAAAAGCCTGTAAAATACCCTAGAATTAAATTGCGGATCACCTCCGAGACGCTCCGAACTCACAGGGTAATAGCACTAACAATTAATAACAAGTGCCTTATTTAGAGGCTGCACTTTGGTTGTCCCATTAACTCCTATTCTATGGATAGAAGCTGATCGCGAATGGACAAACTTCTCCTGAAGAACTCCAAGTGGTTCCAAACTTTTCTGGGTGAGTAAATGAACACATTGCATGCTTAAAATAAGGTCCAGTTAGCATGAACTTAACGATAAAGAACTTAAAAAGCCCCATTAAAGTATAGTAGTATATTGGCTAAAATGAGACGTCTCACATTTGGAAGAAAAAGGGGGAGAACACTATTAAAACAATAGAAGATGTACAGTCGTGGCCAAAAGTTTTGAGAATGACACAAATATTAGTTTTCACAAAGTTTGCTGCTAAACTGCTTTCAGATCTTTGTTTCAGTTGTTTCTGTGATGTACTGAGATTATTATGTCAGGCTGATGGGGTTCACATGTTAAAAGGAGGGTGATGCTTGAAATCTTTTTTCTTCCATTGTTAACCATGGTGACCTGCAAAGAAACGCGTGCTGCCATCATTGCGTTGCATAAAAATGGCTTCACAGGCAACGATTTTGTGGATACTAAGATTGCACCTGAAATGTATAGGATTATCAAGAACTTCAAGGAAAGAGGTTCAGCTCTTGTTAAGAAAGCTTCTGGGCGTCCAAGAAACTCCAGGTTTGTCTCCTAAAGAAGATTCAGCTGCGGGATCTGAGTGCCACCAGTGAAGAGCTAGCTCAGGACTGGCAGTAGGCAGGTGTGAGCGAATCTGCACGCACAGTAAGGCGAAGACTTTTGGAAGATGGCCTGGTGTCAAAAAGGGCAGCAAAAAAGCCACTTCTCTTCAAAAAAAACATCAGGGACAGATTGATTTTGGATGGAGAATGGACTGCTGAGGACTGGGGCAAAGTCATTTTCTTCCATGAAGCCTCTTTACGATTGTTTGGGGCATCTGGAAAAAGGATAGTCCGGAGAAGAAAAGGTGAGCGCTACCATCAGTCCTGTGTCATGCCAACAGTAAAGCATCCAGAGACCATTCATGTGTGGGGTTGCTTCTCATCCAAAGGGAGTGGGCTCACTTACAATTTAGCCCAAAAACACAGCCATGCATAAATAATGGTACGAAATCATCCTCCAACTCCAACTTCTTCCAACAATCTAACAACAATTTGGTGAAGAACAAGGCATTTTCCAGCACGATGGAGCACCGTGCCATAAGGCAAAAGTGATAACCTAGTGGCTCGGGCACCAAAAAGTTGAAATTTTGGGTCCATGGCCTGGAAACTCCCCAGATCTTTATCCCATTGAGAACTTGTGGTCAATCCTCAAGAGGCGGGTGGACAAACAAAAACCCACTAATTCTGACAAACTCCAAGAAGTGATTATGAAAGAATGGGTTGCCATCAGTCAGGATTTGGCCCAGAAGTTGATTGAGAGCATGCCCAGTCGAATTGCAGATGTTTTCAAAAAGAAGGGCCAACACTGCAAATACTGACTCTTTGCATAGATGTCATGTAATTGTCGATAAAAGCCTTTGAAACTGTGAAAACTAATATTTGTGTCATTCTTAAAACTTTTGGCCACGACTGTAGGTGGGAGCATCATGTTGTGTTCTGCTGCAGGAGGAAGTGGTGGATTTCACAAAATGGATGGCAACACAACGAAAGAACACATTGTGGAAATATTCAACAACCACTGAAACATCAAACAGGAAGTAGATACTTGGGTACAAACTGCTCGTCTAAATAGAGAACGACCCCAAGCATACTGCCGGTTCAATGTAGCTCAAGGTCAACAATGTCAATGTTTTAGAGTTGATATCAGAGAGCAAGGATCTTAGTCCCATAAAAATGTGTGGGCAGAGTTGAAAAGCAAAGAGCCCAACCAACCCGACTCATTTACACGAGTTCTGTCAAGACGACTGAGCCAAAACAACATCAAACTATTGTGAGAAGCTTGTGGAAGGATAACCACAAAATTTGACATTAGTCAGAAAGTTTAGAAGGATATATACACAATTACTAAGGTGTATTTCAACCTCTGAATTCAAAAACTTAAGGTCATTGTTCTGACATTATTTAAATATAAATAGGTCTGGTAATCCTAATCTGCCAGAACCAGGAAAAGTTTTATCCGACCTAATGTGGAAAAAAAAGGGTTGTGTTTTTTTTATACAGGAAACAGACATATGTTTGGCTAGCGCTAGCTAGCTAGCTTTAGCCGCTAGGCTAAAGCCTCAGCATGAAAGACGAAAGAGAAATCCAGCCCGCCCAGTCTTTGCTGAAGGTAAATGTTTGGGCTGTCTAAAAGGTCTTCTCCATGCTACTGACACCCTTAGCTAAAGTTTTTTTTTTTTTTTTTTATAAATCTGCAAGTATATAAGAGAGATCTTTCTTTATAGGCTACACATAAACATCCAGCAGCGCTGCACACCTGTGGCGCTTTCAAGGAAGTCCGAAATATATGCAGAGTTCAATAACGTTAGGACTTTTAAAATTTCTAAAAAAAAACAATTAAAATAATAACATAAGCCATAAATTTCTGTTTAATGATGGTTGATAAGCAACATTTGGTGCATACTAAATATTTTCAATGTATTTTCTACTTCATACCAAAGAACAAACAAAATACATATTATGTTTATTTTTTTCTTCTTAAAATATATCAGCCTTTTTTTTCAAGACTATAAATTTTGTTTAAAAGGTCTTGGATGTCCATTTGCAATTTTATGTCTTGTTACTTTTGAACCAGTTCCCTTTCTCTCAACATAGATTGTAAAATCCATTTTGTGTTGATGCCCCATTACATTCATGGCTCACTTCATCACAGACACTTGGCAGATCAAGTTGTGTGTATTACCAACACAAATGATGAATGAAAGCGTATTGACTAAGAATTTTTTTTTTGATTTGAATCGAGAATCGCTTCTGAATCGAGAATCGTTTCTGAATCTAATCGTCAGCCCAAGAATCGGAATCGAATTGAATCGTGAGATGTTGTAAGATTCCCATCCCTAATATTTATCCTCTGGATCACTGCTTACTCTTAGTTGCTCAGAGGAAATGTTAACCTTCATTAGGAACAGAGCAATCTTGTATAGTTAGATAATGGCAAAAAAAAAGGTCCCTTAATAACTCTGTTCATATATGTGATAACATTTGCTGGACTGTTTGCATGTAAAATGGAAAACATGAACTGCATACTCCCATTTATTTGAGACAAAAGCCTACTTTGTGCACGCCCATTATTTCAAACTTGCAAACAAAACTGTGGCTATTTTCATATTTCATTTTTTTTTTCCTGGGTTCAAGTCAGAATTCACACTCACTGGCTTCCTGATAAGGTGGTGGTGGTCCTGGGGTATACGGCTGTCCTTTATAAGGCGATGTAGGCATGGGGTGTGTTCCATAGCCAGGCTGAACTGGCATGGGCTGGTATGGTGGATACTGGGTCGCCTGGTAGGACTGGGGGTGTCCAGGCACTGAAGTAGGCTGCCGCGGGTAGTGCTGAGGGGCAGAGGTAACCACAGTGGTGTGGGTGGTAGTAGCTACCACAGCTGTAAGAGAACAAAAAGTAAAAATGATAAATAACTGAAATATTTATTGTGCAACGTAGAGTAGAAAAGAAACACAGTCTACCATAGAGAGAGACAGAGAGAAAACTGGCCTCAAAATCAGTGTCTCATTTATAACCCACGTTTCGCACAGTTAGTCCCTAAATAGTCAAATCACAGATGACAACAAAGCACTTCAAAGACGTTCCAAAATAGTCATGTGACACAATTACATTCATTCATCCAAAAGGTTTTTCTGACAGTAAGGAGACAAGCATCTTGCAAACACAATCTAAAAGAAGTACTTATTTTAAACAAACTTATTTTATATCCACAAAAAGATCAACATAGAAATAATAATGCACTTCTCAATCTTTGGAAACATCTTTATTGGCATCAGCACAATCAACCCCTTCAATTAATGTTCTTTCCATTGGTAATTTAAAGACTGATTACCTCTAATCCATGAAGCTGGAAGGCCACCTTGCCATCACCATAATCTTTAGCTCACTTTACAGGTTCTCTATCAGGTGCAAGTCAGAACTCTGGCTGGGGCGCTTCAAAATATTATTTCCAGTCAAAAGAATAACATATTCATACAGAGACACTGGGGTCAGCTTGGGGGTTAAGTGCCTTCCCCATGGCCACTTTGACGTCTGACAGACAGCTGAAATCTAACCTACAACCCTCTGATTGCAAGCCAACAACTCTGCCCTGAGACCCAAAGCTGCTCCTATTAGCCTAAATATAAGGAGACAGAGACTTTCAGCTGCTGCCATTCACAATTTCTACAACAAAAAGATGGCTATCCTTCTGATGTTATTTAGAAAAATGGGAGTGGTGACTAAGATGTGCGATTATCTATTATTCAGTTTATAATAATGACTGTTTCAGTAAAAAAAAAAAAAAAAGCTTTTATTAACTACAAGCTATTCAGCACTTTACTTACAACCAAGCTGTTTCAATACCAAAACAGCAGAATTTGTGAGAAGCTACTTTTTCCATAAACACCTTGTAGAAAGAGAAACAAATCTTATCCAAGAATACTAAACAAATCTTAAAAAAGAAAGTCTACTAAACAACTATATACCATTTACAATTTTATCTCAGTGACTTTTTATGGGTAAACTTTGGTAAGGCTGAATTAGTACATTAAAACAGAACTGCCGTTGGTTTTCTTCCTCTGAGGAAGAGTCAACTTAGACTTTTACTTCTGTTTTTACCTATAAAACCAGAAAAACGTGTTTGGATATAAATAGATAATTGTATCAGTCCAAACTACCAGAATGGATTTTTAAGTGTTAATTTAATTACTACCATGAATTTATTTTAAATGAAGCATTTTTATACATATTATAGTATTTTTTCAAACAGATTTGAAGATGGATTAAGAAGTAACAGATAAAACTTTTTCTCTATAAAATAAGTAAATACATATTTAGTATTCTACTGAACACTCTCTCTAAAATTTCACAATTTACAATGAAAATAAACTTCTTCACATTATTTCCTGCTTAACATTTATATGCAGTATTAGTCAGCAGGATAATTTTTTTTATATAAAGAAGAGGGTGGATGTCTTCGCTACCACTTCCTGTAAATGAGGTTGGCTGTGCTTAAGATTTCCCCTCAATGGTTGTCGTGGAAACAATGACTCACTCTCTGAACATTTCTGTATTTGATCTCAGCATGCGGCTGTCCGGGCCAAGGGAAGCCGCATTTCTGTAGCTTACTTGCGTTTTCTACTAGAGAAAAGGTGGCAAAACGTTAACAATTTTAGCTTCTTTTTTTTTTTTTCCTTTTTAATTTTCTGTTTCGCAAGGTTTTTTGTCTTGTGGTGTGAAAGCATTATTCATTTATCTACTTAATCTTCTTGAAGTAAATATAGTTTAGGGGCTTTTTGAGGAAATGCAGACTTTCTTGTCTGTAATTAACCCTCTACAACAACTACAATTTAAATGTCTAGGGATTATATTTTTAAAATTATGCTGAAAGACTAACCTTGAGGGATTCATTAAATATCTTTCATCAGAATACCTCAACGGTCTTTTCAACAAATTTCACGAGGACCAAAATAGAAATTTTTCAAAACCCCTTCATCACATGCCTGTGGCTTTCGGTTCTCTGCTGAAGAGATAAACCCTCTGCAACAACTTCATTTTCAAACGCAGACAAACAGGTGTTAGTAACAAGCTCATTAGTTTAATATTAAGATTTTCAAATTTCAAAATTACATAGTTCAGAGTATCCCACAATAAATATGGATTCTGCAAAGCACAGTTTGTGAATTTGTATAACTATTTGTTTGAAGAAATTCTAAATCTTAGCAAATTTCATACATTGTTCTGCATTTTAGCAAGGCCCAGACCTAAAAGTGAATTAGTGGTGTAAATATAGTCAGTAATTAAATGTTAAAATCAAGGAGTGATGTGGAATTTCAAAGACAAAGCACATAAGCTTTAATCAGACTATAATTTAACTCTGAAATTATTTGTGGTTACAATTGAGTCCTTCAGCAAACTGAAGATGAGATAAAGTATGGTAGGTTAAATATGTTTCCTTACACCATTTTCTTTTCCCCATATTCATCCAAACTTCTTGTTGAAGTTTGTTGATGTCATACTTTAAGGCTGTAGAAACCCTGTAATATAGCGTTGTAAAAAAAAAAACTATTTAGGTCACAAATTATCCATAAAATCAAAAAAAGTCTATTGGATTTCATTTCATTTATAAGAGGGAAAAAACTATCCAAAGCAACCATTTTCAGTTTCCCTCAAAACACTTTAGCAGTGTGATGTAAGCAGTCACACAAACATGAAGAAATCAATTATCTAAAGAAATCCAACAATTGATTAGAAATAAAAACTCATGGACATCTTCCCTCTAGAAAGGGTTACAAAGCCATTTCTAAGGTTCTGGGAGTCCTGAACCAAAGTGGGAGCCAATATCCATAAAGAGAGTAAACAGGGAAAGGTGTTGATCCTTCCCAGAAGTATCCTTTTCATATCCATATCAATTCAAACTACAGAGTGACTAAACAAGCCATCATGAAGATTAGAAAAGAACCCGGAACAACATTGAAAGCACTGCAAGCCTCATTAGCCATATTATTTGGGTTTATGATTCTTGTTGAGCCAATATACTTTTGGTAAAATATTCTGTGGAAGTAGAAGACAAAGAATGAACCTATTTGTTCCTCTTTATAACTGGAGCAAAATTAACAGCATTTTGGATAAACATGGCAGTGGTAGTTCTTCTGGGACTGCCTAGCTGCTACAGGACCAGGGTGATTTTCTTTTTGCCTATTAATGGAGCCTTATATTTTGAGCTCTACAAGAAAATCCGGATAAGTCAATGTTTGGAAATGTATCCACAGTGACGTAAAAGATTAATGGCAGCTATCCCAAACACTTGACCACAAGGTTTAGATTTAGAGGGCAATTGCTTTTTTGCATAAGGCCAAATTGATGGCATGAAATTATAATTTTTTTAAACTTACATGGCATTAAATATGCTGCAGTGTACTCCCCAAAATGCAGCAGGTACAGAAGCAAAGAAAGGAATAATATTTCCAGGCTAACAAGCAGCAGAATAAAACTTGTCTCAAACACCAAACGGCAATTATCTTTGATGACTTAATGTCCCATAATCCTAAGGGATCGTGACTACAGAGGCTCGATTTTCATGCTGCATGAACCTCTGCTCAGCTTGCTCTCCATGTCACGTCTTCGCTATCAGTACGACCCAGACCCTGCTGTAATGAAAGTCAGGTGGTGGGTGGGCCAACGCTCATGAAATGAGAGTGCTGATGTTCCATTCTACAAATACGCAGACAAAACACTCCGACACACTGAAAACCAAGAGTACAGGTTTTATTCTAAGTGTGAAGCTAGGTGCTGCACTGATACATGTAGTGACAGGTTTTCAAAGCATCTCTAGAAAGTCTTACCTGGTGTTCGTCTGTAGGAAACGAATGTGTGCAGCAGCAAGCTGCAGACACTGCAGCTGTTGGCTACAAGATGGCATCCAAATATAGACTCAACCTGTATTTACAGCTTTTGTTGTGTTAATGATTAGCTAGTCTGATATGAAACTGATATGAAAATGTAACATATATTTTTATTAATGTTATTAATAATACACAGCACAGCTTAAAGGTAGCATTTACTTTTTGAAAATAATAAAATCTTCTAATATAATCCAAACTTCATTAAATAATTTTTTTTTTGCATGACAATATAAGGATTAAGCATTATAATAACAAAATCGTGTTTGCTTTAGTTTAGAATGTAAGGCCTGCCGCACACAAGAGCAATCTGCTGGGCTAACAGGAATTCGAGGCCGTTTGCTCAGCAGATAGCTCGCTGTGTGCGGCTAATTTTTGTTGAGTTTTCTGCCTCATGAGGCGCTGAGGTGAATATCAAACAGGTTTGATATTTTTTGCCTCGCGAGGCAAGAAACCCGCCGTGTGCGGTCTCTATGAGCTGTCTACTGAGCTCAAATATTCAGGCGACTAATCAAAACGTGGTCTCCGATCACATGATTCCAAGATGGCAGCCCCCGTCGGTTACCTCAGAAAAAGGAATGACACGGAGACCGAGATAGATATGGAGGAAATGCTGCTGCTCATTTTGTTGATGAAGTGTCATCGCAAACAAACAAACAGGTATAGTCTGGCGAAATGTCCACATGTCTTTATCTTCTAAAATGTAATTTTCTCCATGGGGTTCCATCTTGGAATCATGAGATCGGAGACCGCGTTTTGATTGGTCGCTTGAATATTTGAGCTCAGCAGACAGCTGTCAGCAGACAGCTCGCAGATAGCGCGTATGGCGAGTTTCTCGCCTTGCGAGGCAAAAAATATCAAACCTGTTTGATTTTCACCTCAACGCCTCATGAGGCAGAAAACTCATCAAAAATTAGCCACACAAAGCGAGCTATCTGCTTAGCACACGGCCTGGAATGACTGTTAGCTCAGCAGATTGCTCTCGTGTGCAGCAGGCTTTAAAGAATGTCCAATGAAGATTTACTCAGTTGTGTTATTAATGATGATTTACTAAAGATGATAAAATAACAACAAACAAAACAAATCATTTGGTGTTTCTTAATAAGTACTTACGCTGCGGCCTGCGGCACATCTTGTAGAGGCAGCAGCAGGGACAGATGCAGCAGCAGATGATTGCAAGAAGAACGGTGATGGAGCCCACAACACCAACAATTATAGGCACAGGTGAAGGAGTTGAGAAATCACTGAAGAAATTATTACCACTAAAAGGAAGAAAAAGAACAAAAAAAAATAGACATTAATTATTACGTGATCTCTAAAGAAAAAGCTCAAACTATGTGTGCATAAGTAAAAAATTAGTAAGCAGTCAGAGTAAAATGAAGGTGACTTTTTGTTCTCCACAATTTTTGTTTTGTTCTATCAGGAGTTAATAAAATATATTGTCCTTGAAGTATACTTACTAAAATTATTTGAATCTAAAGTAACATTACAAAAACACAGTTATTAGGCAAAGATAAAAACCTATATCAGAGAACTTTTATGGGTTTAAAAAAGTACCGGAAGTAGAAAAGTTAAATTTTGTCAAAGAACAGAAAAAGACTAAAAAACTATGGCTCCAAGTAAGTCTCATCAGAACGCAAAGGAGCACAAGAGATTTTTAGGATCCATCTGAATGAAACAATATTTAGGCTAAACATCTAATTCTCACAAAAAAGCTAAAGTAAACCTTTTTGATATGTGCAGTGACATATTAGTTATATAGCTCATCCCAACTTTCAAGCACAGAGGTGGAGGCTTGATGATGTGGGCTTGTTTCACAGTCCTAGCACTTAGGCATCCAAGTCTTTTCTGTACAAGTACTCTGGAGGGAAATTTGAACAAGCCTAAAACTTGATCAGTAAATCAACAGAAAGGCTGAAAAACAGAAGCAAGGCGACACAATGACCCAGACAAACACCGAATGTGATCAGAACGCAGAGCTGGGGCCTTAAAGTTCATTTGATCACTTAACTTCATTTTTTGGCCAGATGTAAAGCTCATCCAAGCCATGTTGAAGACTTACAATGGGAATGCAACACGACTATCCAGCCACCGTCGACTTTTTATACGTCTAAACCTATGTATGATCTAAACAAAAAAACAAAAATTAAATGCTATCTCAACATCAGCACAACTCCAGTAGCAGATCATGGTGCCTCCCTCTCCCCCAGCTTTTTCTGTGCCGTTGCATTCTTCAGATGTCCAGAGCAACATCTATTAAAGGTATTTACCTCCAAGCACCAAGTCATCAAAACTGTAGACAGAAGCTGTGTATGAATACAAGTCTTCAAGTTTCAATAAACTGAAGCAACATTATGAATAAGAGTTGCCTAAAAGTCCTCAAAGACGATGTGAGAGACAAAATTCATTCAGAAAATTACAAATTCAACGCATTTTGTTCTATAGAGGGTTCTAAAACATCCTGCTTCCTGTTTGTTTTGTAGACTAAAGATAAGATTAGGGTTGCCAAAATAATCATTTTAGAAGATGAATTATTGATGGATATTAGTTAGCATCATATTGAACCAACCATTTGCACAAATTTTTGTGTTTTTCCGGCAGCAGCACTGCAATAATAGGAGACACTCAACCCCTTCCCTCCCAGCAGACATTCCGCTTTAAAAATTAGATTCATGGACATGGAAAACCAAAAAACACTGTTCTGTTCGTCTGAGCTCCTCTGTCAAGATGCGCTTTCCAAGTGTGAAGTTACAAATCCTGCAACGCTCCATCATACCAGCTAAAGCAGAAAAAAGTTAACCAGCTGATGGCACAGTCAAATATTAAACCGTGAAGTAGTGTAAGAAACCAATTCTGCCCCCTCTACTAGTCTTCCATTTACATGTAATGACACCATCCACACAAGTGTGGATAATAACACTGATTGTGGTGGCGCAAGACTGAAGCTTACAGAGAAGAAAGAAGCAGAAACGGATAGTTACCCACCCTGCAGCTGGACCTGATCGCCCAAAAAAATGTCACGGAAAACTAGCAGAAAGACAGAAATCATACAAGGCTGCTGCTGAATACATCTGCATTTTGTCTAGAACGATTATTTATACCTCCTTATTCAATTAGAATTGTTTGAACAACAAATTGACAAAGGAAGCATACAGTGGCACACTAAAGAAATAAAATAATTTCAGGATTGAACCAAAGGTGCACACATTCATAAAAGATATTAACAATTATACTAGGTGTGATCCTGTCTTTTTTTCTTTTTTTTTACCCAACAGGGAAATTACATTTTTACACATTTAGTTTGAAGCATTTTTTTTTCTGCCTATTTAGCAATTTTTGCCCCAATAAAGAAAATTAAAATAGTCACATTGTAATTAGGGATGAACCGATACTGGTATCGGGGCCGATATAAGTTCTTATGTACTGTGTCGGTAAAAGTTAACAGGTAC
This sequence comes from Apricaphanius iberus, assembly GCA_028564705.1. NCBI lineage: Eukaryota > Metazoa > Chordata > Actinopteri > Cyprinodontiformes > Aphaniidae > Apricaphanius > Apricaphanius iberus. The sequence goes on along the minus strand of JAPXFQ010001338.1, from coordinate 261,236 downwards.
CATGAAGCGATACTTAAAATGTGGAAACTGCAATAATGTCACAGAAAATTATTATTTTTCACTTGACCTTTTAATTTTGCTGTCATTTTTGTTAATATACATACATATTTTCTTATCATTTGTTGTAACAAGCAGAGAAGAAAATAGAGTCTGTCATTCAATTTATTGCATTTTTGTGTGTGGTAGAACTATCGACACGGTACTCTATCGGCAAATACTCAGATCCAAATATTGGTGTCGTACCGGTTTGAAAAAAAAGTGGTATTGTTGCATCTCTAGTGCTTTTTTCTCACAGCACACAGTTTATGTAATTCAGTACTGTCTGGAACGGTATCGGCAGATTACGAACCTCAGATATCTGTATCGGAGAGGAAAACAGTGGATCGGTGCCTCCCTAATTGTAATATTTTTTCTCTTGGCCTAAAAGAACCCTGTGCCTTCAAAAAAATTTTTTTTTTGCTGTGGTATCAAAATGGTATCAAGTATTTGACTTGACAGTATCTTGACAACCCTCGGTTCAATTTCGATAAATACAGAAACAAGTATACACCACATTGTACAGATTAGTGTTTTTACAACAATAAAATATCGATCTCATTTCCGAAAAGCTCAATGCCATCTTTACATCTGGCCAGGGCTTGTTGGTTTGTCTGTCTGTTAGTTAGCAACATAAAGCAAAAAGTTATTGATGGATTTTGATGACATTTTCAGGAAGTCACAGATTTTTGTTTTTCTCTTCTAAAAGAAATCCTACGCATTTATATAATATAAATAATGTTTTTCTATAGTATTAACTACAAAAGCATTGTAGAGCACTGGTCTAACCCCCCCCCCCAAAAAAAAACTGCAGGAGGAAGAAAAAAAAAAGGACAAAATAAATAACCTACCAGTCTTCCTGACTATTTTCACTTAGCCTTTGGAGAAAATTGTTACAGCACCATCTGTCGTAACAAGAACCACAGCAAAATTTTGACCCTTCGCACGTCTGAGACATTTTCCATTGATTGTGTGAATCTCTGTAGCCGTCACAGTCATCGTCAAAAGCTGTAACAGAGGAGAGTAAGATCAATTTTTTAGTGCAAAGATGCATCAACATGAATGACCAAAATCAATTGTTATACTTTTATAGCATCAAAACATGTTTAACAATTGAGCTGCTGTTTTTTACACGTTGCCTGGATATGTTTGTAGCTTTTACAACATTCATGAAACCTTCTACATTAAAGCATGCTAGTATGTGTCCTAAAGTTTAATAACTGTTTACATCTTTGCTGTGAATTAAAGTATCCAGAAATGGCACGATAAGAAGGATGGAGGCCAAGGTTTGCACAACCGCGACTTCCTGTTAGAACAGATTTGCTGGCCCACAGCTCTCAATCTGAATAGAGCTGATTTCTTTAGGTGATTTGCATGATGTTGTGCTAGATGTGATTTCATCTGGTAAGGTAAGAGTTAATAGAATCCGGTAGTCAAAGAACAACAACAACAAAAAGATTGTCTTGAAGGTAATTTGTTTGTTTGTTGTCTTCTAAAGTCAAAGAAATAAGCTCTCAACAGTAATTTTAAAAATTAGCGTGCATTTTCAAACATCTATAAGGCTTTCTTTATGAATACTTACTTAAAATGTCTACTGTAGAGCACCAAAGCCTTGACTTATTCAACCATATTACATCTAAATCAGTTAGATTTTTTTGTAAGGACGGTCTAACTATCGTCAGTCACATTTGTTTTTTTAACTACAGTTAGATTTGGTTAAACTCATTCTGTCAATCACCTTAAAAAACCAACAATGAATCCTGAAACCAACCCAGTCAAATTTAGAGCCGGTTATCGATTCACATTAGAGTTAGAATCGATTATCACGATCCAATCCGATCAGTTTCGATTCAGACTGATCTTTTCCAATTCAATATTGATATGAGTCTGTCGGCAAATTATTATTTTTTTGATCGGTTGAGTAACTGTCCTCAACCGATCAAAAAAATAATAATTTGCCCAGAAGGCCATTTTGAGGCTTGTTTCTCAAAATGGCCTTCTGGCCTTATCCTTCTGATTTTCGCTGTAAAAAGGGGCAAACAATGTTCAACAAATCGATTTTTTGGACTTGTGAATTCAGTTAGATTTTTTTCTTCAACACAGCACTAGACAAAGGGAACTACAGGGGTGAACTGTCCCAAATATAGCTTAAAATGTATCTAGATTATGTTTGCAACACTACTGACACACTAAAGAGAAGAAAGCTGAATACGACTGAATTCAACAAATTTTTTTTTTTAATTCAGTCAATCCTCATGGGTTAGCTTGACCTTACATACAAACTAAAACTATACAAAACCTTTACTATTTAATTAATCTTAAGAACCATACTTCAGTGTTTCTCTTACATAGGCGTTACGGTGGCGCCAGGCCTACAAAATGCAAACCTCCCAAACTGTAGGCAACATATTTTGCATTGCAAGTACACGATTTAACATCTATGTACACTGGTACGACTTGCCCCTTTAAACAACAACAAAAACGTGGATGTTAGTTTTGTGCTAAATGGACAGTACTCATGTCTACAACATGATGCAGCAGGGTGGTGAAAAGGTTTCAGCCAATCATTGTAGAAAAGCAGATGATAATCAGTCTACTGAACGTCATTTCTGCGCCCCCTCCATCTTCCAAGCCTCCTCCTGCCGACTGTTTCTAAATTTCAATGAAATTCTGACACACCACAATCATTTTGGCAGTAAAATTGAAAACAGGACTGTTATTTGGTGGCTTTTTTACTTCCTTCGTTCCAGTGGATAAACTAGAACTAGTAGTAAAAATGGATGAGTTATGGATGAAACATATTGGAGTGTTTAGGATTCTGTGACAGGTTTCCTACAGTTAAATTCAGTTTTGAAAATCGCAATATATAGCATTACTCATATTGTGATATATATCGCATTGTTTCCTCTGTATTTTGAAACGTATGGTATCGCCTGATTCTTGCCAATACACATCCCTAGCCAATGCCATGTGGAGGGCAAGGAAAATCAAAGATCATGGCCAGTACAGTACAATATGTCTATAATTTCTTTATTTAAAGCATTGTAATAAAAATTATAGGTTTTATACAGAGTGTTGAGTTCGAAGAAGGAAGGTAGCAGAAGAAAAAATATTTTTTTGATTTAAATTTTTCCAAGATATTAACGTATAGATGAGCAGTACTTACGATTCCATCTATGATTAAGTAATTGGCCGTAGCAGTACCAATTTTTATCGGTGTACGTTTATTTTCTTCAGTCGGGAAGTTCATCAAAACTACTGAATGATCCTTACAGAAAGATCCTTCCTGCCCAGAGTCATTTAACATCTAAATCAAATCCAAATCAAATCAATTTATTTATAAAGCGCTTTAACATGACTGAGTCAAAACAAAGCGCTGTACAGTTTAATAATCAGGACAGACCATAAATATGAATAAATCTAAAATCGGAGTAAACATTACATTGTGACAAAATACGTGTTTTAATACAATAAAAAAAACAATAAGCAGCAGTTTTTTTGTTGTGACACTTGCACTTGATGTCCTGCAAATAACAGCAGCTGCTGCGCTCTGTTCGGTCTAGGAAATAATCAGAACCAGCCTCTAAGCAGCAGCTCGGGCCGTCGAGAACGTCACATGAGAGAATCTGGACATTTTCATCAATCTATGAATACCCCATGCTACCTAGGAAAGAAGGTAAAAAGCCAACATTTTGTGGGGGGGGGGTCACACTACTGTTGATGCTAATTTTAGCAGCTAACAAGCTAACTAGCTCATAGAGGCTACTGTCCCTCTTTGTCATCAGCCACAGCGGGGATGGTTTGCATGTCGTAGTTCAAGGAAATAAATTATCTAAAAAATTAAATAATGCTATCTGTGACTTAACAGAATGAAAATGCCGAGAGCACACACTCATCGACAGTGGGATACTCTTTAAGGTTATGTTTGGCCGCCTTACAGCTCCGATCCAAGCGAGGCGTTGACAATTTCGGATAGTCCGTGGTAACCCGTTTTCCAGGTAGAAAAATGATGAAAAGTTAACCTGTTTTACAAATTTTTCCCTGACAATCATGAGTTGCACTGTTGCACCCCAACAAAACAGCAACCATGGTTGAATAATAATAACAGTAGGTCCAATGAATAATTGATTAAATTAAGCTGCAAGACAGAGAAAGAATAGGCCTTCAAACAGGGCTCTGTTCTTTTAGGAACACTACCAAAATGTCAGCCGCATATATATATATACATATATATATGTATATATATATATATATGTATATAGACACGTTGAAACGTGACGTCACGCACCCAAGCCCCCGCCTCCCAGCTCTTCTCTGGAGGGCAGAAAGACCGATCGCCCCTACCGACTACTGTTGTTGTTAGCTGACAGTTATCAACAGATCATCGCTACATGGCAGTGAAGGAAAAATCTATCAGCATGATTAACATGTGCAGCGCTGTAGGCTGCAGAAATAAAAGAAAAAAGGATGGTAATAATATTCAATAGGTTTCCAGCCGATGGAATACACTGCCATCTAAGGCTGAATTAGATTAAATGGTCCATCCATCGAGGGGTCCAGTCTCATGAAGAAATCTGCTCATCTCCCACACTGATATGTTGATGTTAATATATATTTATGCATTGTTTGTTTCTGCTGTGTGAAGTTGAGGCATGATGATCAAATAATGTAGATATCTGTAAACTGAACTGGCGACGGTCATATCTGAGGAGTTTCTACCTGTAGCTTGTTAGCTATTTGAAACAGTCTGGGAGCTAGCTCTGTGGGTTAGCTCTTAGCTAGCTCAGCTAGCTTCTTAAACGTTACTGGTTGTACAAACGGCTGGCTGTAAGTTTATTGTTTTATTTCTTATCGGGTGCCTGTTTATAGCAGAAGCCGTGGTGCTGCACTCAGCTTGATGGTGATGTGAATAGCTAGCTGTTCTCTACACAGAGTGCTAACGTAGCCTGCATAGTGTAAGCTGTCGGTTAGCTCTGAAATTACTTCATAACTCTGTAATGTGTTGTTGTCTTTGGGTTTTGAATATGTCTATGACATGTCAGTAATCTGGTGAAGTTATAAATGGTGGCCTGTCGGGGTTAAGCTGGCTGAATGGTAACTCAGTTGTTGTGAGTTGTGATATTGGCGTGTTGATGATCAATCGGTATAAAATGTGTATGAAGAGTCGAGCGCTGGGAGTTGTCCTATTGATTGTATCCCTTCTTTGCTTTTGCCGTATAAAGTCACAGAATGTTGATCATATAATTGTAGAGATCTCCATACTGATCTGGCGGCGGTCATATCATATTTTCCTCCCGTGGCTTGTAACTAAACGATCATAAATGGTCTGGAAGCTTTGCACCACATACAAGTAGCTTTGTGATGTGACTTTTTCTATTATCTGCACAAAGATGGTTTAGGTTTTACTTTATTTGTGGTGTTCAACCAAAACCGCACGGCTTTGCACAGCGGTGTGGAAGCTTTTTGCCCTCCACTGTTGTACGCTTGCGCAAAAATACCCGGATGAAAACAGTAACATTCAACGTGTCTATAGCAGTATTTGTGTTTGATTGACTCTCGATACTGTGTGCAGTTAGTTCTGTAAACAAATGTTGATGATTTTGATCAATTTAACTTCTTTAATGGGAACTGGAAATTGCCTCATAGCAGAAAAGAGATTCGACTCAAATATGTTGAGATAGGAAAAAGTACGGAAGAATATTTGTGGATGGATCAAACTTGAAGATTACATCTTTAAAAGTGCTGATTACTGTGGGCTCCAAAAGAAAATAGTGCTTTGGTTATGAGACCGTTTCAGTAAGTTGTTCAAAAAAGAAGTACGTAACACATCCATTTGTTTAAAATTATTAATTTTTTTAAAATAAATGTCAACATTGGGTATAGTTGGGAGTATTTTTGAGGAGCTGCTTCTAGTCAAAGACAGACAGGAAATGACATAAATCCTGTTGCCAGGGGACTTGATCCAATCACAAACTGGGAAAACTGCTCCTGCCTTTCTAGGAAAGGAAAGTGATTTGGTTGCTGTTTTCATGTTGAGAAAAGACAATAAATTATATATATATATATATATATATATATATATATATATTAATAAATAGAATAAGAGTGACAACCATTCTGTGGCTAAATTACGTTTATTTGAAAAGTTTGACAAGTTAGTTTTGTCTAAGCTTTTTCCAACAACCAACCCTTAATTAACAGATTAAAATGATTTTTATTCCTACAGTTAGCAGAGATTGGGCAGCCAGAGTGAGTGAGATACCCGCCTGAAGCTAACCTTTCAGGCTAACCAGCTTTCAGGCAACGGCGACGGTTTGTCAGCTTAAAATGACACACTTACCGAAGACACTGGTGGACACGGAGGCACAGATGACCAACACGGCCACACCGGACAGGCCTGGCGCCATGGCTGCTTTAATTATCCCAGAATCCGCGCTGATACCGACAGCCACCTCCACCTCACCGACTGAAGGAAGAAGTCTGCTGCTCTGGACCCGCTGCTGCTTGCTGCTGCTGCTGCTGCGTAGGTTCCTAGGAGTTCCCTCCGCCTTCAGCGTTTACACAGGGTGTGGCGTGAGGTAGCTAATGAAAAGGGAGTGAATCCTGTTATGTATGAAAATATCCGAATTATATTTGTCTGCATTTTCCAGAGACATACACAGAAAGAAAGCTAAAACAGAGTGAACGTTTTATGGGAGTCCGAGGGGGAAAAAAGCATATGGCAAGACAAAGCAAGACAAAAATACAAACGAGACATGTGACAAATAAAACAAATTAAAAAAAAGACCCAGAAAAAGTAGCAACATTTAAAACAGTTGGGCTAGAATGTCAAACCTTTATATCTTTAATCAAGATATGTAAAGTTGTAAATAGAATGTAAAGCTCCATGATAACATGCAAAAATAATAACCACCACAATTTGTTGCATGCACATTAATGAAAGGCCGCCTTTGTTTCTCACTGTCTGACATCAAATCAGGGTAAAATCAAATGTTCCGTTTTAAGTCTATTTGGGACTTGCCAGAATAGCATGAGAGATTTTTGTTATATAATTTTTATCACATACATATTCGTAATGACTGCAAAGTACTGAGATCCTGGCAAAACAAGCCCAAATAATCACTCCTTCCCACCATGCTTCAAAGTTTGTGCAAAGTGGTCAGTTTTATTTTGTTTTTTAACCAAATACAGCTCTTTGGATGACTCAGCATCTCTACTTAGGTCTAGGGATGCACCGATCCTCTGATTTCATTTCCGGTACCGATACAGATATCTGAGGTTCATAATCTGCCGATACCAAATCGAACAGTACTGAATTATAAACTGTGTCCCATGAGGAAAAAACATTAGGGATGCAACGATGCCACTTTTTCAAACCGAAACGATACCAGTACTTGGATCTCAGTACTTGCAGATACCGATTACCAGTACCAATGCCGCTACTTCTACCACACACAAAAATGCAATAATTTGGAAGACAGGTTTTATTTTCCTCTGCTTGTTACAACAAATGATGGTAAATAAAATAAAAAAAGGTTTTGTATTTTTTAAATAACAGCGAAAGTAAAATTTCAATTGAAAAATAAAAGATTTCGGTGAAATTATCGCAGTTTCCACATTTTAAGTATCGGTTCATGGTATCTGTTAACTTTAACTGATACCGATAAAGTACATAAGGTATCGGTCCCGATACTAGTATTATTATCGGTGCATACCTAGGTCCCATCCACCATCCAAATATCTGGGTAAATTTAGTTGAAGTTAGTGAAAGGTCATGTATGACGAGTTTTATGTTGTCCAGTATTTTACCTAATTTAATTAGTTTTCAACTCATAGCTTCTCCATTTTGTCTTGGTTTCAGATTTATAAATAACGACAATCTGTTATGGATTTGAATTCCTTCAGAAACTAGATGATTTTTTTTTTTTATTGTGAGCTGCATATAAACCCCAATCCCAGCTAAAAGACACGTTTATTTCTTTTTCCCCATTAACTGTAAATGAAAGTTTTTCTGCCATCTTTGCCTTAGTCATACCTACATTAAAGGTCAGAGGGAAAAATAAGTGATGAAATTTGTCATTCAGTTGTGGCTTTCATGTGATATGTCATACTAGATGGAGTTCACAATCATCTGACTAGTTTCTCAATACATGGGAAACACTACAAAGATTTAACAATTCGAAATGAGAACAAAATATGACTGAAACATTATAATCCTGTTTTAAAGATGAAAGCTTGTTATTGAGGGGCGACAACTAAACAATATGGTAAAATATATATTTTTTAAATTGTCTGCAACAGTTTTTTTTCACAGTATTGTAGGCCTACCAATAATGTTTTTTAAGCAATCAAACTTAACTATTGCATAAATTCAAAAACAATTTATTTTCTTGTTTAAAGCTGCGCTCAAAATTATTTTAAAATTTATTTCCCACATGTATAGGGCCATGGGATTTATCATGTGTTCCTAAATAATTACTAAGTCTCTGTAGCTGTAGTAACAGAAATAGGAGTGGTCAAAGTCACATGAATATGAACACCAAAGAGCTGAAAGTTCCTTTTAATGGTGAAGAAGCATCTGAGGCAAAATACAAAACACGATTATCTGGTTCAAGAGTCACCTTATCTTAACCTAGTCTTTCCTTCATAGTCACTAACCTCAAATATATTCAAAATGAAGTAAGTTTTTTATGTGGTAAAAACATAAATTAGAATTTTAAAAACCTACAAGTCTAGAATCCCTATTGGCCAATTTATTGAAATAAAAATGTAAACACTCTACAGTAATTTAAAATTATATTTTCCATAGATTATTTACAAGTATTAGTCTATAAATGATTGTATTTTCTGAGTCTGAGTTTTATAATTAAAGTCAGGTCCCACATGTTTAATGTGGCAGATTAACATGAACAGCAGGGGGCAGCAGAACATCGTGGCTGTAACAGTCTGGAGAATATCCGACGGCTCAGAAACTCATGCAGGATTTAAATAGATCAAGTTGGAAATATTGAATTTCTTAAACTATAGGATTTATTTATTACTCGTTTTTTAACGAGTACTGTTTTATTCTGGTGCTATATAATTTAATCTGGAAGAAAATGTACATCTGCTACTTTATCTTTCCTTATGTTTTTGAAAAAAAAAATTTAAATAGCAGACCCAAGACAAGCCTTTCTCTGTTTGATTATTATTTCTTAAGATGTTTTTTTATTTTATTTTTTATTTTTTTGCAAGGTATCTCTCATAGCTCCAAGTATTTTTGCGATGGTTTTGAGGATAAACTTTATGATCTTCCACCTGTTCCATTACCAATAGGGGTACCATAATAATGGTCATTTGAATTGGTGAACAAATAAAGTTGGGTTTTAGTCCTATAAATTCCAGTCTGGATTTAGTCTGCAAATCTGTCCTCTGTTATAGAAGATAACAAACATCTCTTGGCACTATTTCTTATCGGCCTGTTATAAATGATTTAGGTATATAAAAAACTATAACTTGCAAAAGATTCTAAGCCGTGTTTTGCACTCAGTTCATATTTGAATATAGTGGGGGGGTTAAGGAATGAGAAAATAAACTATCGGGATTTATCTGATGATTTAGCCAATCACATTAACTTTGTGTTACTTTTAACTGTTTCTGTTGCTCTCGATGACAGGTGATGGTGCAACTTCAGTCGCCATGGATGACCTAAATTTACCCGTCACACATCCAGTGAGTTTCCATGTCAACAATCTTGTTGACAACCAAACAATGAGATGACTTAGGACAATTTTTTTATAATTGTGGGCTGGGAGCTTGAATAGCATATTGAGGGGGTGATTAAAGTGACAGTAATGTATATGCTCCAAAAAAAAAAAACATTTCAAAGGTCTGTTTAGATTCAGTCACAACCAGCCTTTTACTGTGCTGCTGCAGCTTATAAATATTTGTATGCTAGGCATAAATGAACTGACAGGCTAAACTAACCTTTAACCTGAAATCCCAAAGCACAGTGTTGTAATGTTTGCTTCTGAGTCACGTCTACCCTGACAGCCATTTGACCCGACTACTTAGGCTGGTCTCACATTCTTTCAACTTCAATAGTTATTTATTAGCATTAATTTTGATATTTGTCATCGAAATGCTTTGTATTTTTAAATATTTTAGCATATGCTCTGAAGAGATTATATCTGTTTAATATTTTTTACAGTACAATCCTTTTGAGTATAAACATAATGGTATAATGGTATCAAAGCATTTCTGCAAAAAAGTAAAAGAAAAATGTCTGAATTTGTCCAAATGATAAAATAACAATAATTATTAATGGGTTGTGTTCCTTTAGCTCAGTGACTAGAAATATTGACGAACAAATGAATGTGTCTGACTTGTAAGCAGGATAAAGTAAAGAAGCTGTCTCTGAACCAAAGATTAGCCAGTTGGCAGAGCTGCATTACACTTGACATTGTACAACTAGAGAAATCTCAAGAGAGTCTAGGACTTTATCACAAAAACTTGATTTAGAAAAGAAGATGATTACTTCTGCACATAGGGCTGGGTTGATGTGGAGGTTTGGCCTAATAAGTGGGAGAAAAAAAAGAAAATCGCTTTTAGTATTAAATTCGTTTTATCTGAAAAATTATAAAATTTAAAAAAAGCATAAACATTTAGATAGATATTGGGGGGGTGGGTGATTCCCAATTAACACACATTGTATATACAGTCCTATTAAAAATCATGTTTTTGCTTTTTGTTGTTGTCCTTTTTCAAGTTTTTGTTCGGCAGCATTTAAAAAAAAAAATCCAAAAATAAATGGGGATTTGTTACACAATTATTATATATTAACACATATAAATATACAATAAGTGAGTTAAAACAAAACAAAAATTAAAGGCACAAAAAGTAATTAAGAAATAGAACATTTAAAGTTACTACAGGAAAAGCCACACTTATGTAGGTCAATGTAAGATATTAATAAAACTGTAACAGATTATTAAACACATTAGTAAACACTTTTTTTTTTTTTGCTTAATTTCTAATTTCCATGAAGATAAAAAAAGTGTTCTTAATTGCACTCGGTTCTGATTTGTTTTCTGAATTTCATACGGATATTCTGGCGTTAGTTATCTTATAAAATGTATTATTTCATCCCCACGATGTCTTTGACTGATAAATATGAACTATAAATACGCATCTCTTAACACCTATTAAAAAACCAATGAGCAATTAAAAAACTAAAGCTTTACTCGTGATAAATTCCACAGTAACTCAGATGTCACGTGTCAATGACGCATATGACGCAAATATCGCGAGACTCAGCCATGCAGTTACATTTTATAAACCCGGCTCGTTCTCGTCCTCTTCGTTCGTCCTCAGTGCAGGATAACGTAACGTGTCGTTGCCGCTGTCTTCATTAAAAACGGGAAAACCGCCAAGTAATTCGGACTTGGGTTTATATTTATTCAACTTCCATACTGCTATCCTGTGTCCTACACGACCTGCGAGGAGTCCGCTGCCCCGTGGTGTTTTTAAAAGGTGAGTTTTGATTTTCCAAACGGCAACATCCTCACTTCTGGTTGCTTAATATGGCAGTGTAGCTTACGTCAAGCTAGGTCAGCCGGCAAGGATCAACGGAGAGGCTTTTAATGTCCGCACTGTATCTTCCTTTTATGTCAAATATACGCTTATTTTCTTCACTGTAACACCATTGACGTATGTAGATTGTAGGAATAATTTCTACGGTTTGTGAAATAACATAGCTATGTAACCTTTACTATGACGTGCCAATACAATATTAATTACATCACTTGGAAATGATCACATTTTCTTCGTGTTGAAATCTCAATTAAAAAAAGTCATTTCAGTGTTAAGTTGCGTTATTATTTTAAGCGTTGCAAAGTTTTATCGCCTCTCGCGATAAAACTTTGAAATTACATTATTAGAACCTAAAATACATCGTTTATACACTTTACTAATTGTTCAGTCAAACTTTATTTTCTTTTTCTTTTTTTACTTTCTCTTGCTTTTTCCATGAAGTATCATAGAATACTTCATGGAAAAGTGGGAGTGAATAGTCTTCCCGGGAATGTGTAAAACCCGGCGTCTTTAGGAGGGGAAAACTCTGGAGTTTCAGAGATTTCGCAAAAATCATTGTCTTTTGTTTATTACACTGTCGTCATCAGACACAGACAGACTAGTTGCCGTGTTGGTGAAGGGATCCTTCAGAAGAAAATGCCTTTAGTCCTCCGCAGAGATGTTTGAGTTTGTGCTGGTTTGTTTGGACATCCTCCCTAACAGGTTTATAATGAGACAGATCTAAGTTCAAGGTCCCATGCAGCAACATATTACGGTCAATTTAAACAGCTTTGTATTCTTTAAAATATATTTAATTACTTTTTGTATTATTTTTACATATTCAGATTTTTAAATGCTTGTTATATATATCATATTTTTGTTTTATTATACATTCATAACGAATAATATATATTTTACAGTTTTTTTCTTTTTTAGTCATCTTTATTTATTTTTGCACTTTCTTTCTAAGAAAACGTTTTACATTAAGGGCAGTTCTAAAAAATTGGATTTAATTCGACTTGGCTGACATCTCTTTCTACCACTTGGATCAGTTTTAATGCATGAGATTTCAGCGTCTTGTTCTTTGTTGGTTACCTTTTTCCTCTCCCATTTAGGTATTTTTTAACGTTCATCATCACTGAAAACGATGGAAATGATCGTGCGTCGCTGTCCCTTTCTGGCTTGCGTGCCACAGGCCTTTTTCCAGCAGTCCAGAAAGGCCATGGTGACATACGCTCAGCGATGTCCTATCATGATGGAGCTGGCTTCGAAACCTATGGCTCCTTCGATGGCACGGGCTTTGTGCTCTTCATCTTCCAATCAAAAGTCTGAGAACAATGCTGCAAATGAAGGTGATACATATTGTGGTAATTAGATTCAGTTAGTTTTTTTTTGGGTAATATGTTGGTTTTAATCTTGCATACAATTTTTCAGCCCCAGTAATGCGAGCAGATTCCAAGCTGCCTACTGGTCATCCTGTACCAGCTGCTGGCCAGGCGGTGGGTTCCAAATGCCCTTTCTTGGCCGCTGAGATGAAGCAGAAGAACAGCGGTGTGGTCCGTCAGGTCACCGTCGAATTCCAGGAGGACGTTGAGGAAGTGCGCACTGTTCAGAAAGGTGAGCTTTATGGCAGATGTCTAACGCTTTAGTTCACTGTGCTGTGCCATATCTCAAACATTTTGTTTTTCTCTTTGTCCTTTTCGCCTACTTTTAGAGATTTCACCTGCCCATTTGAAGAAGCCCTCCTTGGCCACCACCAGTAACGCGGGACAGCAGGGTAATTTGATGAAGACTCTCCTGAAGCAGCGTCCCAAGAGGGTCACCCACCTGCTGCAGGACAACTTGCTTGGCAGAGGTACGCTTTATTTGGCTGCTGAGCGTCACACCGTGTAGTTTTGCGACAGTGTCACGCAAGTCTTAACCTTCTGGTTTGTTGCAGCATCCCGCTTCCAGTACGATGACTTCTTTGAGAAGAAGATAGAAGAGAAGAAGAACGACCACACCTACCGCGTGTTTAAAACCGTGAACCGCCTTGCCACCGAATTTCCGATGGCGGACAACTTCTCGGGATCGCTGGAGGAAAAGCGTGAGGTCTCCGTTTGGTGCAGCAACGACTACCTGGGCATGAGTCGACACCCTCGAGTCGTCCAGTCCATCATGTGAGTTGTAGAAAAAAAGAAAAGCGGTCTTGCATACGTAACCTTCAAATGATAACGTTTGCTCTAGTTTCTTGGTTCAAGGTTTGTTATGCAATGAAGAAAATATTTGTATATGGTGCACACTTTACTCTGATTGCCCTGATGTGGCTTTTGTCCCAGTGTAAGAGCCGAGGTCGGACAGAAAGAACTAGAACTGCTTAGAGACGCTACACGATGATTAGATATAACCTGACACCCAGGAGTGGTGTCTGTTCTGTTTCCAGGGAAGTAGCTGGTCAGAGTTCATATGAAATTTTTTTTTTCTTCTTCCAGCATGTCAGAGCCTGCTCATTTTTTAATTTCTAGTCGCATACAGCATTGCGGTTGTAAAACCTGTTGCTCAATCGTTGAAATTTTACACCTACTTTTACACCTTAGCTTTTATTTGGGAAACGGATATGGACTGTTGTCGCTGTAGCTTTTAGAAAACCAGACAAAAGTAACACATCTTTGTTCGCTTGTGTTCTTCTTTCAGGGACACCTTACAAAAGCACGGGTCAGGGGCAGGGGGAACCAGAAACATATCTGGGACCAGCAAATTCCACGTGGAGCTGGAACAAGAGCTGGCTGACCTACACAACAAGGACGCCGCTCTGCTCTTCACCTCCTGCTTCGTTGCCAACGACTCTACCCTTTTCACTCTCGCCAAGATGCTTCCTGGTAATTTTTTTAGGGGTGAAAAGCATAATTGTTGGAGCTTATACAGTTTTAGTTCTCACTAAGTGTCTCTCTTCACACTGTAAGGTTGCGAGATTTACTCGGACGCAGGCAACCATGCGTCAATGATCCAGGGCATCCGGAACAGCGGCGCCAAGAAGTTTATATTCCGCCACAACGACTTGGCTCACCTCAGAGAGCTGCTGGAGAAGGGAGACCCCACAAAACCCAAGATCGTGGCGTTTGAGACGGTCCACTCCATGGACGGTCAGTTTTAACCGCTTATCTGGCATCGCCAATCGAAGTTTCTTTTGAAGTACTTGTAATCTCACGTTGTTACTGGGTTCTCTGTAACACAGGCGCCGTGTGTCCCCTGGAGGAGATGTGCGACGTGGCTCATGAGTTTGGCGCCATCACCTTCGTCGACGAGGTTCACGCCGTGGGTCTGTATGGGCCCAGAGGAGGAGGAATTGGCGACAGGGACGGCGTAATGCACAAGATGGATATCATTTCAGGAACTCTAGGTCAGCATGCAACACCTACTAAAGGAAGTAATGATTTCTAACGGGGGTGTTTGGACTTTCAGGTTCTTCTTTGATATTATTGAGCCACTTGTGTTTCAACATGACTGTATCTCTGGGATGTTTCGATTCTGAACCAAAACAACTGCTCCCAGTTTGCGTGACTCATCCTAGTCTTTGTTTTTATGCCCCTGTGGGGGATTAAGCTTCACTACTGACATCTCATATGCCTGTGCGCTTAAAGACGCAACAGGAGTGCTGTGGTTGCTAGGAAACCGTGTCCTCTCCCTCGTTGAGTAACTGTCGCTGTCGAGCTTAACCCAACAGCTCCATGAAAGTTTCAGAGAGCTTGGTGCTTTTTATAAGTGTTTTTTTTTGTGCGTGTCTTGATTCTACATTCTGGAAGCCATAGAATTCAGTTTATTTATGCAGCTCTACTTCACAACAGATGTCCCCTTAAGGCACTTTACAAGAAAAGCACTTTCAATATCAGTCAAAAGTTTTCTATTTAAGCATGGCTCGGCGATATGGCCTCAAATCTATATTGCGATATAATCTAATGCATGTGTGGTAATAACTATATGTTTTGCTATATATTTTTTTTTTTCTTTAGCAATTTCAAAATGACATCTATCTCCAGCCACATTGCTGCAGAACAACTTCAAAAAGGTTTTGACCATTTAAAGAAAATATTCTGTGCAATGCATTTAAAATATGTAGTCTTTTTCAAAAATTATGCAACCCAAAAATTCTCACTCCATAAATAAAGATGAAGATATTTTATATAAAGTAAAAGCTAAATGTTATGAAAATATTTTTTACAATTGTCTGCTTTCCTGGTTACTTGTTTGTACATTTTATATCGCACAAAAAGAAAGTTGCACAAATTTGAATAAAAAATGCTTCAAGTTTAACAGGTTTTCCATTAAATGAAAAACCAAAAATGTTAAGCTTTCAGTTTCAAGTGTGAAGACAAACACTGAACATCAGTATCCTTGCGCCCCCGTTACAAAGTGTGTACACACACCTTGATGACATCAAAATTCAAAAAGGCGGTATAGTCAAAAACTTTTAGCTACATTTATATATTATTTTCTACCTTATACCGTTTTATATTGCCCACTGCTATATTTTATAAAGCAGATTGCCAATTATCTCAGTTTTGAAATAACGGGGTGTTCTGTTTTACAGGCAAAGCTTTCGGGTGTGTCGGAGGCTACATCGCCAGCACCGCTGCCCTCGTGGACACGGTGCGCTCCTACGCCGCCGGCTTCATTTTCACCACCTCCCTGCCCCCGATGCTCTTGGCTGGGGCCCGGCAGTCGATCCAGACCCTTAAAGGGGAAGAGGGTCGCATGCTCAGGCGCAAACACCAGCGCAACGTGCAGCTGCTCAGACAGATGCTGATGGACGAAGGGCTCCCCGTGGTGCACTGCCCCAGCCACATTATCCCCCTTCGGGTAAGCTTAGTTTAATTTAGTTCACATCTTAATCTCATCAAACGGAAACACTTTAAGTACAGACAACCTGATTAGCTTTAAGCCCCACATAAGACACGCATGGTGGCTCCTCTTCAATCCTCCTGTGTGACTTTTTGATCTCAGGTGGCAGACGCTGAGAAAAACTCAGAGGTGTGCGACATCATGATGAATCGCCACAACATCTACGTGCAGGCCATCAACTACCCCACTGTTGCAAGAGGGGAGGAGCTTCTGCGCATTGCCCCAACACCTCACCACAACCCGGAGATGATGAAATACTTTGTCGGTGAGATGATAAAACTTTTAAAATCGGACCCAGCATGCTAGGATTGAGTAGTTGGTTCATTCAAACTGTTACGGGTTGCATATTTCTTCTCTAACTTGAATAACCGTTTTGCTTTCAGAGAGGCTGGTGCATACGTGGAAGGGAGTGGGCCTCGAGCTGAAGCCCCACTCATCGGCAGAGTGCACGTTCTGCCAGCAGCCGCTGCACTTTGAGCTGATGAGCGAGCGGGAGAAGTCGTACTTCAGCGGCCTCAGCCACACCATCTCAGCCTGCGCGTAACACTACTCCTCGATGCTAGCTCAAAACAGCACATAAACACTCATTCCTTTCTCATAGAATGTATTAAGTTTGATCGTATTATATGTAATATTTAAGATATTCTATCTTCAGATGTTCTATAAGCTTCAAATAAAATGTAAAAGGAAAACCGTTACCGTTTTCTGGGTGTGTGTTTTATCAATTCTTGAATAAACAGGAGTGCAACTGAAACGCTGGGAAGAAGAGAGTAAATTCTCTTCATTAAAAACTACATTTCCAAGTGAATAATTGAAACAAGACATGCATTAATGTTGATTCATGTGTTGCGTGACATGGAGCAGAATCTGGCTATCATTAAAGGTTGAGCTAAGTCAATTTCTTGACATATTTTGAGTTCAACTAGTTTTGCAGTTAAAGAATAGAGCATGAGCCACTGCATGGAAAAACATGTGAAAGGCCTAGAGCTTAGGGCATTTAGAAAGACTTTTAGGGTTGGAACATTTTACAAATATGTAAATTAGGCTTCTAAGGAACTGTAACCACAATGTTAGCTGAAAGGCTGCTTTTGCTAGATCTTCCCCACCTGTATCATCATTTGGTTCAAGTTCAGGTTACTTTACTTATTCCTGTAAAATTATATGGTCTCCTGCAAGACATCTACATGACTTAATAGTTGTTGATGTTCCTTATGACCCAGAGGTTGCAGCACCTTGTAAAGATATTATAATCTATTGGAACTGTGATAGAACAACACAAGATGTTCGTATGAAAAAGAAAACTGGTCCTTTATTTTAGCAAAAAATGAAATTGCAGTCTGCATCACCAGTTTAAACCTATTTTAAATTGATACCCTTAATCACATTTCATTGCTTCTAATTGTTTTTAGAAGTTAATTAATACATGTAAAAATCCCAGCATCACATGAGGTGACTAATGGTGCATTCAGACCGCAGACCTTGTCAGCGTCAGCAACGTCAAGATTACATGTTAAGTCTAAGGTGGAGGCCGTTGGAGGAGCTTCACGGCCTTTGTGAGCTTTGGCTCTATCAACTTTTCAAGCTTTTCCTGCGTTTCAAGCTTCGAAGCTCATAACGCTAGCATAGCAGAAGATCAGCTAGTTGAACTTTTGATGGTCTTAAAGCTGTTGACGCAGCACGGCAACCAATCAGAGTGACTCACTGTAGTGACGTTGCCCGAGGTTGATGCTGCCTAGCCAACCACGATCCGCTAGTGTTTAAAACATCCAGCAGAGAAAGGCCTGCCTACGAGCTTTGCGAGCTTCATCTTAAAAATGTATCTTCAGTGTATATGCATCGAACTAGTCGCTTTATGAGCGTTATCACCATTAGTGATGGAGCTGCAGAGAGCTGGTACCAAAGTAACAAAGGCTACCACCAGTAACACACTATGCCGTCAGGGACACAAATCCTGCAGTCCCAGACGTGTCCCCCTGCTTAAGCCAGTACATGTCCAGGCCAATCTGAAGTTTTCTCGAGAGTATTTGGATGATCCAGGAGAGGATTGGGAAAATGTCATCTGGTCAGATGAAACCAAAATATAACTTTTTGGTAAATACTCTACCTGTGTTGAGAGAAGAGACAGTGCTTTAGTTTTATGCAAAGAACACCACAGCTACTGTGAAGCATGGTGGTGGAAACATCAAGTTTTAAAGCTGTTTTTTTTTGCAAAGGGACCAGAAAGACTGATCCCTGTAATGCTGTAATGGAAATAATGAATGGAGCCATATTTCGTGTCTATTTGAGTGAAAACGCCCTTCCATCAGTAAGTTCGAAGTTTGAAAGGTGGCAGGGTCTTTCAGTATGACAATGATCCCAAGCACACCTCCTGGGTAGTAAAGGAGTGGCTTCATAAGAAGCATTTCAAGGTCCTGCCGTGGCCAAGTTAGTCTCCTGATCTCAACCCCATAGAAAATCTTTGGACGGAGTTGAAAGCCTGTGTTGCCCAGCAATAGCCCCAAAACATCACAGCTCCATAGATCTGCATGGAGGAATGGGCCAAAATACCAGCAAGAGTGTACGAAAACCTGGAGAAGGATTAAAGACAACGTTTTACCTCTGTCATTGTTGGCAATGACAGAGTGTTGAGATGAACATTTGTAATTACTTATTATACACCGAAATTTGCAAATAAACTCTTTAAAAATCACACCATGAGATTTCCTGATTTTCTTTCTTATTTTGTCTCATAATTGTTGTATGCCTATATTGAATACTACAGGCCTCTCTCATCTTTTTAAGTGGAAGAACTTGCACAAATGGTGGCTGACTATATACTATATTTCCCCACTGTATGAGAACAAAAACTCTGAGCATAAAACTAACCCTGAACGCCTTTTCAATACAGTAAAACATTGTGGCGTCAACAGCATCTTGCTTGTGGTGGTGTTTTTTGGTAAAAGATGAGAAGAAACATAAAACCTAAACACAAGGAAATCTTAGGGGGGACAAAAAACAAAAACTGGTAGAGGTAGCAAAAGATAACAGACTGTGATAGAGGTTCACCATTCAGCACAAAAACAAGTCTGACAATGTGGATGCCATGCAACCACACTGTCAGAGGCTGAATTTTACATATAGGGCCAAAGGCTTTACAAAATATACAGCAATATATTACTAGTTTCAATTTCAGCAACTCAAGTTACAAATGCATTTTAACATTTTCTGGCCGACTAATGCAACAGACCAAATCAAGTTGGATACGGTAGAACAAGATCCACCATCCTCTTCCTGTTGCTCAGAACTAAAACATAAGAGAATCAGGACGGCTGAGGAAAAGATCGACTGTACATTTAAACAGCGGCATTAATCACACTGTTTTCCTAACCATCTGTTGCGAGACTTCAGACATTGGCGTCTCATGTTTGTCAACCATCTTTGTGATGAGCACTTTCAGTACCTTCTTTTGATTAGATTTAACAAACATTACCATGAAATAGAAGGCATGCAAAGGAACTTGAGGCTTAATTTCAATAAAATAGTGTTAAAAATTCAGTATTTGTGGTGTGACACTTGTGTAAAATGTAAATTGATAAGTTACGGTGGGTAGAAGTCGTGTTAGATATTTAAGATATTTTGCCAAAAGTAACTTAAGGTAGTGTAACATTTTTAACACAGTAATATGTAATGCAAACATATTAAATTTTCACATTGTAACTAGTAATGTGAAATATATTGCAATTTCTTTGTAACTTGCCCAACACTGGTCACACAACATGTCATTTTTATTTTTCCTGCTAAAATATTATGGAGCTTGGGAGCTAACATCTGGGTTTGGTAACATGCCTAAATGTGAAAGAGAATATGAACAGTGTACAGTAAATTCTGGTTTCAGACAATACTACCACTTTAACCCTAAAAGGGTTAATCTTTTCCGATTAAGTGCTTTATGCGCTGTGGTTAAGACATGAGCTTCTTAGGAGTAGTTTTAGCCACCTGTAAGTTGTTTAAGTACCTTAGCCAACTTATGGGATGTTTTGATTACATGAATCAAGGTGTGAATGGGTTTTGAAACAGAGTTAAGCCTGTTCTTTAAATTTTAGATGATAGAGACGAGGATGCACCGCTGTATCCAATGATGAGAAAAGAAGAATGGTATGCAAAGTGTTTGGATCTATGATGAACGCCGAATGCAGAAATCTTTATTTAGCAGATGCTGATGATGTGCCACGAGCCTCTTAACAACCACTTAAGAAGCTCATGGCTCATCAAAGAGGTGCCAACTCTCCAGCTTAAAACAGCAGTTCACCTTCATGTGAAGGACAGGAGCATTCAGGGACAGAAACGTCTGCATTCTTTGTCATATGTTTATTCGGTTATTTTTAACTGGATCTGAACCTGACTGTATATTTGTATTATATTGGAATCATCTGATCTGAGTTCACTTGGGGGGACCTAGTGAAGAATCAATGCATTCTATTAAGTTGAATATTAAGGAAACACTTGTCTTGTAAACTGCCCTAATATTACATTTGATATTGGCTGCTGCTAAATAATGAGTTAAGCTGAACCAAGTTATTGAATTATTTTATTCCTTTATTTGAAGGTTTTTGCCACTATCGTAGAAAATATATTATTCCACTTCCTCCTTTAGTCCCACCTCATTTCATAGTTTCTTTTCTATTCACTAAATTAAGTATTTTTGTGTGAAACCATAGTCATTCAGTGCAACAAAAGAGCGGATATACAATGTTGAGCCACATACATTAAGTGGAATCTAATACTTTGGTAGAACTGGGTCACCGTAATGAGCTTTTCTCGGCTTGCCGAATGGCCAAATCTTTGTGTCTGACTATCGATGGAGCGGCCTTATTATTTACGTGCACTGCTTATTGTTGCTTTATAATAAAAGTAGGCCATGGAAAAATTTCCCCCCTATTTTTGTCTCATTAACACACAAAAAAGGAAGGGTATCACAGATATTTGCAATGGAAAAAGGAAAGATTTTATATTTGTCATTATTTGCTTTTAAGTTTTTGAAATTAAATTTAGAACAGGTGATTTGAATAGTAGTGTTTCATTTGGTCTTTTCAGATTTTTGCACTTCTTATCTTTAATTTTTGTTATACCATATGCAATGTAACACTTCGAATGGGGGACCTACTAACCCACTGTCCTGTAAAATCAGGTAAAAATTACATAAATGGGTTTAAAAGATCCATATTGACAACGCAAAGATGATGGTGATGATAGCAAACATAACCAGACACGGATCCATCCAGTGTTACACCACTTTCTAAAATATTTAAAGGCAGTGTCATTGATTCCTTCTAAGAACATATCCTCAACTTTTGTCACTGCATACCATTGAGCAGTTTGTCCTCTTGTAAGGTGTAGTAAATGTCACAGCTGCCTTATAAAACGCAGAAGTTCTCAGAAAATAGAAGTGAGAAATACCTTTGGTTGTTACAAAGAACTCAAGTTTCCATTGCATATGCAAGTATTTCAACTTCTGTC
Organism: Apricaphanius iberus; assembly: GCA_028564705.1. Classification (NCBI taxonomy): domain Eukaryota; kingdom Metazoa; phylum Chordata; class Actinopteri; order Cyprinodontiformes; family Aphaniidae; genus Apricaphanius; species Apricaphanius iberus. Next base: position 239,276 of record JAPXFQ010001338.1, on the reverse strand, counting down.
GCAGGCCTCCTTAGACTGCAAGCAAAAGCTGTAATAGATGTAATAGAAAGATTAATTAATCCTTTTGCTTATTCACATTTATATTAAATTAGAGGAAATTAGAAATTAGTGCATAATTAAGAAGAGGGGAAAGAAAATAATTATCTGAAAACAAGTTTGTACATCCACATTTAGCTTAAAATGCATTTTTCAAAGCTCATTCTTTTTCTGTGCAAAGGCATGATGCTACCATCACCACGTTTTACATTGGGGATGGTGTGATCAAAGTGTTGTGCAGTGTTAGTTTTCTACCACCCATTGTATTTTGCATGTTTCTCTGGATATGTTTTATAACCTGACCCTGCAGATTAAGTCAAACGCAGGCAAACTCTATTTGCAATAAAGTTGCTTCTTTGAAGTAACTGATTTTCAGTAAGAGGTGTCTCTGAAAAGGTCGGTAGACACAGATACACTCCGCACTTTTTATATTAAAAAAATGTCTCTGGAAAACCACAGTCAGGCACTGTATGCACAAATGTATCCTGCATTTTATTGATTTGATGAACTATGACAATTATCTTTAATTTTAGATGCTCACAATTTTATGTGACATATCCCCATTTGTAACCAAAACCTATGTTAGGAACCTAAGGTTGCAAGATTTGACAAATGTCTTCACACCTAAAACGGGTTAAGAAAAACAATGTGATGAAATAGGTTTCAAAACTGAAAAAAGAGGTTGAACCCTGAAGGAGGGAAGTTGCTTTGCAAAAAAGTAGAAGAAAAAGTAAAACAAAAAAAATTAAATAGAATGAAATCCCCAAAAAGTCTGGATTTTTCTCCTTCATGTGAGGAGGCATGAAAGTCTTGAGAAAAGTCACATACCAGCTCAACAAGCTGCATGACAAATTTAAATCCAATTCAAAATAGTTGGTTTATACCAAAGTAAAATGACATGTTCTATCTTCAAAGACTCAAAGAGTCTTTGTGTATGCGATGATATGGGCAGGAAGGATCTCCAGTAGTAGTCAGTCTTGCAGCAAATCTGAAGAAGCCTCTGACTGAAGACCATTGCTGCCTGATAATCTGTCATGACATGCAGTCGACTCAGTTTCCAGGGAACGGAGATTATATAAAATGTGCTCATTTAAGATGAGTTTATAAAAATAAAAAAAACTCAGAAAATCTCACATACAGCACATATGGTACAAATAACTTTAGAAAGAATTTCATGAAAACAAAGCTTATTGCATTTTAATATTATTTTTTCAAATAATAACATAATGAAACAATGCAGTACCTAATACGTTATTTTTTAAATCCCTAATATACGCAAATGTGCTTAGTTTTCCACTTTAAAGCAAGAAAAATGCAAAATTGCATAATGTCCATAAAGGATACGTAGGAAAACCACCCTAGGTTTCAAGTGCATGAGGAAGTAGGGGTATGAGAGTCCTGAGACAACACATCCAACCTCACAATCCTGTGATCAATAAAAATTCTCCCTCCACTTCTGACTAATATAGATGTTTCACTTATACTCATCTATTTATGCACATCCACATACTGAGAAAACTGGATGTGTCACTGGCAGCATTACAAAATGATGATATTCATGTGATCTTCAAAGAACTCCTGGATGACTCTCTTGAGGGATTCTCTGAGAAAATGTGAAGGACAAAAACAGAAACTTACATGAAAAAAACAAAAACAAATAGCCCACATGTTGGGGTTTTCATGCAAACTGTACTGTGCCCTAATCATGCTAACACCTTGCAGCACAATGTATCACAAAATGTGTCACATCTTTTGGCTTCCTGTGTCATTAAAATGGTAGACATTTTTGTCCTGGTGTGGGAACCACTTGTTTACATCAGATCTTGTTGGATCTGACCAGAGCGGCTGAATTTCCATGGCTACTCACTCCTGTGCAGCTGCCAGCTCTCATGATCCATACAAAAGCAGGAGCAAGCCCACACAGCTTGTTAAAAGAACCATTTGTACACAAAAGAACTAGGCTGATCCATTGAGTACAATGATGAGTAACGCTTCAAAAATTCATTCTGTGAATATTTTTTGAAAACCCTAAATGCTTCCTGGGATTTTTTTTTTTGTCAAAGAAGAAGACTGCAAACTTCCTTTTTTTCTGGTAGCTGCACATGTTGAAATAAACTTTTTTCCCTAATAAATTATAATTTAAAGTATATTGTTTTTCTTCATTTATATAGCACCTTTCAAGATAAAAATAAAGTGCTTAACAATAAAACAACACAGAAAGCAGAAAAGCAAATGAAACTAATCAAAGACAAGTTTAAAAAGATGCGTTTTTAACTGCTTCTTAAAAGCGATCAGAGTCCAGAGATCTCAGGCTGAGAGGAAGGGAGTTCTATAAAGAGGGGGCCACTGCTGCAAAGGCTCTGCCAGCTTTTGTTTTTAACGGTGTACACTTTGTAACCAGCAGGCCCTGATCAGTGGATCTCATGGACCTGTTGGGGATGTAAGACTGCAGAAGCTCTCCAATATAACATGCTGCTTGATTGTTCAGAGCTCTATATGATGAAACCAGAATTTTAAAATGTACTCTGTAATGAATGGGGAGCCAGTGCGGCTGGATTAATAAAAGGGTGATGTGTGAATATTTGGAGCACCTATTGATTAACCTTGCAGCAGCGTTCTGGACAACTTGAAGACGTTCAAGGGATTTCTTGCTTAAGCAGGTAAAAAAAGACTTTACAGTAGTCGAGATGTGATGAAATGAAGGCATGAATAATCATCTCCATCTCAGAAACGGGGCACAATTTGACTCAGCTTTGCAATGTTTTTCAAATGTTAAAACAAGCACAAACCTATAGTTTAATATGAGATTCCAAAGACAGCGTGGGGTCAAGAGTCACCCCGAGGTTCCTCACTGAGGACTTAATACCTTCTACTATCTCTGGCAGAAACCAGGACTTCGGTTTTTGCTTCATTAAGTTGAAGAAAGTTGTCATTCAGACAACTCTTGACAGAATCTAAACACTGAAGCAGAATTTTTATCTTAAAAACATCTCAATATTTAAAAGAAACATACAGCTGAATATCATCACCATAGCAATGATAAGAAATATCCTTTAAAGAGCCTAAAATATGGTTCAAAGGGAGATGATATAAAATAGACAGTAAGGGCCCCAAAACAGATCCTTGCGGCACACCAAAAGTAGGTGAGTAGGAAGCGGAGGACTTTGATTTAGTGACGGCAACAGTAAAAGATCTTCCTGATTAAGATAAGAGGATAACTAACTCTAGAGCTAACTTTCTAAGGATTTTCCTTAGAAAGTTAAACTAAATAAGTAAAAATCCATTAGGGGATTTTTTTGTTCCGGTCAAGATGTAATTACCAATGTAATATGCCTATATCTACACTCTTATAAAAGAAATTATAACAGGCATCCACTAGGCCAATTTTTTTGTATTTAAATTGTTTTTATTAATCTAGCATCTTATTCTCATTTTCTAATTTCTAATTAGCCGTAAACTGTAACAGAAATTATGGCTTGAAAACACCACTCTGTGTTTGATTAATCTCTACATATGTTTCATTTAGAAAATTACTGAGTTACTGAAATAATTTAGCATTTCAAAGATACCCAAATGTATTAAATATAACTGTAATAAACTAGACATTAAAGTGGTTTAGTGTTTCTGACATTGTGGAAGAGAGGAATAATTTTACTTTGCTTTTTGGCTTGCCAAAAACAGCTGAAAGGTATATTTAATAAAATCTATTAGTTTTTCATCATATCTACACATTAGGTTGATAATAGCAATGTTAGAATATTCTCAGTTATTGAAATACTATTTTGAAATCCTTTCTGCTTATTGATGATTTGGTTTTAATTTCTAGTCTTATACTGGAATATTTCGTGGCATTAGAAAAATTGGGGAAAACTATATGACCTGGGGGGAAAAAACCTAAGCACTTGGTGGCTGGAAAGCAAGAAAGTATGCCCTCCGGCTACACCACAGGAAAAGACACCCCTCCGCTTAAATACACAGAATAAAGGTGTGACATTGAGGGGGAAATGGTTGAATTAGTTTCTTATTGGGAAAAAACATTCACCATGTAGGTCAAAGCTATACACATCTTCAGTCCTCTATGTGAACTACAGGTCACATAAAAGAAAAAAAAAATGAATGTCATTTAAAACCCACACCCTTTGGCATTTAATTCAGGAAGTGAGTAAGCATAATTTCCTTAGAATTGCAACACTCCTTCAAGACTAATCATCAATTTCAACTAAATTTTTTTAATGTAAACGTGACTTATGGCCATATGTGCTATGCAAGTGGTTATCAATCTTGCAGTACAAATTAGTTTCATGTCTGGGGAAGAAAAACAGTGTAAGGCCAAATGTACCCTATGGATGTATAAATTGAGTTGAATGTATTTTTTAATGCACAAACGGGTGTATAATTGTCACAAAATAGCAGAATAATCTGTGTCTTTCCATCCTAATGATAATACCAATCCATTAAGAGTAGGCCAATCTTTAAATACATGTGAAGTTTGATTATGACTTGGCTCCTGTCAAATTTTTATCAAGTTTAGTGCAATATTATTACAGTATGGTTGTATATCAGAATGCACTCTGTATTTCTTTTTTTGTTCTTAATAACATGTTTTGGAGAAATGCTGCACTAACTTCCGTGCTAAGAAGAAAAAAGACATTTGAAAACTTTAAACAACTCAACTAAATGCAGTAATTCCTAAACTTTGAGTCGAGAACCTACTTTGGGTCACAAGTATGTTAATAATAGATTTACATTTTTTCAAACAACAAAACTAAACATGCACATTCTATAAACATTTCCTGTTTTCTTAATTATTCTATTCAGTTGCACATTAAAAATTGAATATGACACCTCATGTCCAAAAAATGCACAGTACTTGGTTTTGTAATTTTTGACCTTAATGTATTTATATTATTCCTAATTCTGTATGTTTTTCTTCTATTTTTCTTATGTGAATCTAAATGCTTCTATTATCTTACACTTTGATGCTGTTATAGTTGACTTTTTCAATTTGTGGGACAATAAAGGATTATTATATGTGAGTCTGGGGTCTAGAGACCCTCTTGAAAAATGAAAATGAAAACACTTGAGAAAAAAGCAACAGTTTGGTCAGTATAGTGGATGTTTGTTTTCTTGATTACGTTGTCCTTATGTCTCCTTTTGATATAACTAAATGAAAATGCTTGAGATCTCAACTATGAATCAGAGTCATAACCCTCCTTTTTATTTAGTTCAAAAGCTGGAAAGTTCAGGGCACCACTATCCTAATGGTTGTGTGAGCTAATACATTTTGAGAAATATTTGCTATGATTTTAAACACCAGCACTATTTATTAGTGGCATCAAACATGATATTTTTGTTAGAGTGATGTTAGGCTGTGACCCTGCAAGAACTCCATGTCCTTTCCTGGTTGTGGATCACCAGAGTATCACAGTATCACACACATTGTTTCTGTCTCACTTGAACAAGTTGGTTGAACTGAACTGTCACATATATCACTGTTAGTTAGTCAATGTTGCACCATACGTTGTTTAAAAGGAAGCCTGCTAACAGGAAACTATGGCAAAATTGGGACCTAATGATTAGACCAGAGAAGTTATTGTTTGTTTCAGGTTGTTTAAGCCCTTTTAACTCAACCAGACTCCTTATATTTGATTGATGGTGTAGTGTTTGAGGAGTCATTTTAACCTAAGCATTAGATTTGTGCTCCAGGCTAAATATTCTCTACGCTGTGCAGTTATAGGATGCCCCTGTGGTCAAATATTAGATGGTGACAGCATTTCAGTTCATCATGTTCTAGAAGAGACAGGTTGTCTCTGTGCACACACTTATTACAGCATGCAAAAACTCAGTGTGCTAAGTAATGAGATAGGGTTTGAGGGTATGCTTAACTGAGACTAGATTGGAATTATTTAAAAATGTTGCAACTGAAAGATAAAAAACTGGTCTGACTGTCTGTAAAATGAACCTCTTTAAAGGGCAAGTTTATTTTTTCACACCTGGACCTTATTTATAGTATGCATTATGTTAATTTACTCACCCAGAGATGCTTGAGGCCACTTGAAGTCCTTTGGGACTCGGCAATCGGCATATTTATAATGGGAGTTGTAGCTTCTAAATAAGACAATATCTGCCATTAAGCCCCTTCATTTCACCAATGTTTGTGTATTAATCGTTGGTGCTATTCTCCTGTGAGTTCGGAGGGTCTAAGAGGTGCTTTGTTTTTGTGTTTGGGTTTTGTCTTACAGGTACAGCACCCAGTAATTTCAATAGCGTCACTGCTGTGTCCCATTGCAGTTGTAGTCTGAGCAGGGCTTTTACTCTGTGCTCCCCTACAGCGGTCGGTTAGACAAAACCTGCCACTGCTTCAGCTTCCACAGGCTCCCTTTATTCAACCTGCGTAGTCCTGCTTATGGGCTCCACAAATGGGAGGCGACGTTGATTCTTCTCCATTCATTTTCAATGGGACATGTGCTACAACGCGATAATCACGAGTCTCCCTCCTGCCAAGGGACATGGGAAAATCATCCATGTGAAATTTTGGACTCGTGCATGTATCGTGCACGCGCAGTCCTGAGACGCGATCACAGAAAGTTAAGAAAAGTTCAACTATTCATTTACGTATATGTACAGTCTATGTCTCTGTCGCTCAAAACAAGGACCAATCGGCTGAGGTTTTATTGACTGACCAATGAGCTGACAGGATTCCACTGAGTGATCTCTGGGAAAACATGAAGTAAAAGTTAATACTCACTGTGTCAGTTTTCCCAGAGCTTTACAATATTTCTACAAAATAAGATAGAACAGGATCAGTCTTGAGGTCCCTCACTAAATGCTGGTATTTACTCTCTTTCTCATTTTTATATAGCAAAGTCAGAAGTAAGATTTCACTTAACTCTAGCAAAATCTTGTGACACTTGATATCTGCTACCCTGAGCTGCTTTGATACCCCAAAATTCCCTCCAATCTGATAGCCAATCAAAATAACGGACGAATAACAGAGCGCGTCATTGGCTTATGTCGCTAGCTTGTGTTGCTGGCTTGCATCCTTTGCCGTTGCCGCATGTTTTTCTCCCTTGCATCTGGTTTTCAAAGCGCTTGTGACGAGTTTCCATGATGATGGTCGTTTGTCGAGCCCATCATATTACAAATGAAATGGCAGATGGCAGCAATGTTTTTGAAATCACTCTTCGTTGTAAGTTGTGATCGGTTGGAATAAAAGGCTGTAAAACACCCTGGAAGACAACTACAAAGCATCTTAGAGACGCTCCTAACTTACTGGGGAATAGTTCTAGCAATTCATAACAAAACATTGGTGAAATGAAGGAAATGCCTTATGTAGAAGCTGTACTTTGGCTGCCCTTTACTCCCAGTGTGGGACCCTCCAATCATGTGATCATGATCCCTGGGCTGTTCCTTTGGCTGACTGGTTAGTGTGCATTAATAACTCCCAGGAGTCTGAGGATCGAATCCTGCCCAGGCCCTTGTTGTCAGCCTTGCCACAATATGGATATATGCTGATTGTGAATGGACTTAAACATCTCCCAAAGGACTCCAAGTAGCACCAATCTTGTGTGGGTGAGTGCATCAATGTAATGCATCCTATAAATAGGGTTCAGGCTGGAAAAAAAACAACCTTCCTCTTTAAAGAGTTTGACCTCTAAGGGAGTTGATCTTGTTATGATACATGTTCATACTGGGAAAACAACTCAGACACTTTACAGAACTCTAGATTTTCAAAGTCTTGAAATGTTTTCGTTTAATCTCAAAGACTCAAACATCATCATTTAATGAAAGGAACTACATAAAAAGTGTAGCTGATATCTTTTACCCTCTCTGGTTTCTCTGTGAGCCAACAGCAGGTCTCCAGCTCTGTTCTCATTTTCCATTTTGAACACAGATAAGTTCTCTTAGAGACCCACCCTTCATAACAACCCAAAAATCAATCAGTCAGTCTATCAAACTTTATTTATAGAACGCTTTTTATTAAAAAATGCATCTTAAAGTGCACAAAGACTCGCACACCACTTGCATTTTACTGGAAGGACTGAAAAGTATAGCTCTACAAAGACACTTCCAACAGGAAGCATAACATTTTACAAAATATTTCTTCTGTTTTCATTGTGTTGCAGATTTACACAATCTGGACTTTTGAAGCTTCTGAAAACAGCAACTAGCCCAGTTTTTCTTCAGTCCTATTGGAGATCATCCCCATGACTTCAACCACAGAGCTTAACTGATTGAAGGCTGTGATCTGATCATATCTCCCAGTAGCTCAATTCCCTGTTATACAAGAAAGCATTGCCGTAAGCAAGAGAACTGGTTAAACAGCCTGCAGCACACCACAGATATTCATGCACATGGCCTTTTGGTTGCACACACACAACACCACCTGATAATATCTAATGGTGTCTCTTATTAAATTTCTCTCAACGTCCATGTCATCATGTGTCTGTGTGGTTGTCAGCCACAGTATGAAAACTGGATCAAGCTGCTTCAAGTTTCAAGATTTTGAACATTCCAGTCAGTTTTCAGGGAATGTCCAGAATTGCACCTGAGTTTGAAAAACAATACCTCTCCTATTGGAAGCTTTCTTTGAAATTTAATATGAGATCACTTCATGCCCATGTTCTCTGTCCTTGCTTCAAAGAATGAAAAGAGAAAGTGGTGTTTTGTTCATCACATGTTCAATTACACACTGCTGAAACAAGCCTTAGACCAAAATTCTATGCAGTTTATGATCAAAGTTTGTTACGATACAAATTTCACACTAACTTTGTGAAAACAGATTTTAAATACACTCCCCTTTTAGTTATCCTTGACACCAACCTCTATCTGTCTGTCTGCTGCCTTCAGAGTGTTGATAACTGCTGGTCCTTAAGGCTTTCTGGCATGTCTCCATCTAACTGCTTCCCAGTGTCAGTATGGCCCACGTCCCTTCATGCAATGTCGGATTATATCCATACAGCAAGATCTCTTCCATATGCACTTACTGGCAGAATGATCAGGTACACCTGTTGGTTTAGGCATCTGGATTGGGTGAAGACGGCTTGCTGAAGTTTAAACTGAGCATTAGAATGATGGAGAAAGATGATTTAAGGAAACATGACAGGAATGTTTGTGTAGATTGGCTGAATATTGAAAAAAAATCTATGGCTGAAAACAAAATGTAATCTCTTAATGTAACATCAATCTCTGCAAATACTGCAACAACTTCCACATATAAAGAAACTGTATAAGATAGTAGAATTTCATTTAGTTTGGATTGTTTATATGAAAATAACTGTGGGAGTATCAGTGGATGTTAGACCTGCACTGTTAAAGTATTCCACATGAGTTTTTTTAAGTGCCGTGGACGAAACTGTGATTTATAAATATTGCCAGGGACATATCCCTGCTTAAAGCAATGTCTATGTTTATACCCCTACTTTGCTGCAGCAACCCAAAACAATGCATATGTGGCAAGGTACACTACTAGATTCAATCCGGAAACATTCCCCGTCAGCCAAAGGAGGAATTTGATGGCCAAACAGCCAGGGTGTTTCATCAAATCACACATAGATTAATAAAACGAGGGAAACCTGCCGGGCTCCGTAAATTGGAAATAAATGGTAAGTATTGAAAAATAGAACAGAAAGCATGTTTCTCTCTGACTATCAGCCATGAGTAATTTTAGTTACAACATTCAGTTTCCTGTCTGGGATTCATGAAGTATTTTAAACTGATTTCGAACTCATCTGGTGAGTCACATTTTGGTATAAACAACATGAAAGCATGGCTCGATCTAGCCTTGTATCAATGGCTCAGGCTGATGTTGAGGGTGTATTGCAATGGTATGTTTCCCTCCCTTCAAAATCAAGTATATATTATCCTTGTACCTTGATCATGGTAATGGTTTACTGTACTCCAGTGGCCTCCACAAGCACCAGATCTCAATCCATTAGAAAACCATTGAGGTAATGTAAAATGGGAGATTTAGATCATGGATGTCAACAAATCTGCAACAACTGCAGGAAGATATCATGTCAATATCAACCAAAACGACAGAGGAATGTCTCTGACATCTCTGTAAACCTGTGAAATTAACAATTAAGGCAGTTTTGATGGAAAAAGGTAGTTATATACACAGACAGGGGTAAGTTTAAAGCCAACATGTGAAAAATATCTAAACAAAATCTTTCTCAAGAAAAAGAGCACAGTGTGGGTTCTCTCAAGTGATCAATTTAAGAGTTTGTTAATAGCTGCCACATTTATTTGGTTTTATTATTTTATTTATATTTCTGTTTAGGGATGCAATTCACATGACACCGTTTTCATGAAAAATTGAGGCTTGTGTTAGATTTATGACCAGCAAAGGTTTTACACTGCGTCTCGCCCCATGACCTTGGTTTTTGAGATATCTTCCAAAAGAGGAAGAAGGCTCCGTTGTCAGTTGTATTAGAGATAATGTTGTTTTCCCTGGAAAACCTTGGGTTACCCTGAAAATATTTCCCCATCGTCCCTCTGTGTCAGCAAGAGTATATTTCATAATCACATATGACAAATACCCCACTGCTTCGTAAATGCTACCTCAATGCTTTCAGTAATCCCGCTGATCAAATCTGCATGACAAAATGATCAAAGGGCACAAAATGGTAGCTTTCAAACAAAAGGGCCAACTTAGGCCATGTCCACACATAGCCGGGGTTTTTTAAAATCAAAGAATTTCCTCTGCTCCTTAAAAAAAATATCTCCATCCACACATAACTAGGGATGGGTACCGATATCAGCGGCCATTATGGCACCGGTTCGACATGAACGGTAGTAACCAGACGGAAAAGCAGTGCACATTTCGATTCCTTATTTCGGTCCTTTTTCCCCACCGAGATGTCAAACACTGTGGATTCTGGGCGTGCCATCAGTGAAGAGCAATAAGGTAAACATGGCTATCTCTGTGCAAAAAAACTGCTAAAAATAAGGGCTGTGGAAATTAACGTACCAACGTGGGTGGATTAATTCCTAGAAGTAACTTTTTTTTGTGTGCGCGTGTATTTGTTTTATGCATTGAACGCATACAAAGAACAGCGTTTATTTATAATTCAGCCCGCACCACATCAGCTCTCCCCCCTAACCAGCCAAACGGATTGTTGTGGATTGTTGTGCAGCAGCATGTGTTTGTGGTCCTAAATGACATGGGAGTATATTATTATTGGCGTATTGGCTTTGTGGTGACATAAATTTATAAGTTGTCGATGGGAATTATCCGTCCGCTTCGGATGTCCACTTCGGTGTGTGCGTTTCAGTGTTTGCTGTGCGTGCAGTGCAGTCAGAGTTTGGGGTGTGCGGTGCTTAAAGTTTAAATGCTTCGTATATTTGTATATTTATGCATGTTGGCTCATTTCATAGTGAGATACCGCTGCGTTAATAATACGAAATTATTCAGTTAAGGTGATGTTTTCGGACATAAATTAGTGATAAAATATTAGCGGAAGTAGCTGTGTTCATCTTCACAATAAGAGCGTTTATTAATTGTTGTGTTGAACTGGAGAATCTGCTGTTTACTTTTGGAAAATGATCAAATGTGACATTTGATTACTAAGTCTATATTGCATTTTATTTATGTGATATTTATCACAGACTGCTGATATCCAAATGTTATGTTTATTCATATATTTGGCTTAGTTCTGCCTCTATTTATTATTATTCATATGGGACCACAAATAAATTATGAATGTGACTTTGGAGTAAAAAAAAAAGTTAACAGATTTCTCCTATATTTATTTTTTTTAAAGAGCAACTGCATCTAGATTTGTCCCTATATTTACACAGAAAGCTCTAGTTAGTATTTTTTTGGGGTCATAGCAATGGTGATTGATTCACAGCTACTGTGATTAATTAAAGATTTTTCATGTTTGACAGACCTACTAAAAAGAAAAATTAAAAATAAGAGGGTATTTGGACCATGTTTGTATGTTTAACATTCTTTAGGCACCATTTCAAGCACCGTTTCAAGCACCGCTTAAGCACCGGCACAGTTTCAAAAGTACCGGTTTGGCATCGGTATCGGATAAAACCTAAACGATACCCATCCCTACACATAACCGGATAAATGCGTTTTTCAGCATATTCATAGACGTGGCAAACCTGTAGGGGGCAGTAGTTCTCCCAAATTCTATCCACTCAGTTTAACTTTCTATCCTCTATCTTCAGCATGCAGCAAACAAACATTGGATGATACTAACACAGCTTTGAGGGCATAAATGCTGTTTTTGAGAGTAAACACGGGTCGCAAATGTGATGTTGGAGCATTTTTTGTCGCAGATAGTGATGTAACGGTTCTTAACACTCTGTTTTCGGCCGTCCACACGCAGATACTGAAAACTGAGAAAACGCAGATCTCCACTTTGAGATTCGTTTTTGGTGCCGAAAATCTCCGGTTACGTGTGGATGACAGGCCAAACCGTAGAAAAATATCTCAGTTTTGTGAGATACCCGGCTACATGTGGACAGGGCCTTAGAGTGGGGCTTTGGACCCTGGCTTCAACAGCCTTTTCAGACCTTGTAGGTCTTCAGAATCTACATGTACTGAATTTCACAATCCTAGTTAAAAGCAATCGTGGTTGTTTATTGTTTTAATTCTTTAAGGGAACGCTGTGCATGAATTTGCTCACCAAATATTTGCATATGTATATCTGTTAGGTGATTGGAATAATACCCATCATGTCGAATTTAGGGTTGATCAGATCATGTATGTCGAAATTAGAGCCAGATCTGTTTCCATAGGGCAATGTCAGACTTTGCCACAAGAGCCACACCCTCTTTCTAAACCACTCAGTTCTGGAAACCAAGTTACACAAACTTATTTTCAGTCACTGTTCACAGCTTCATGTTTATTCGATAAAATGAATAAAATATGGACCTTTCTAAGTAAAACATTACATCTTCTTTTGTCAAGAGGTGGGGCTTAGGTGACAAGAGCAAATGAGCCTACATGAGTTGAGTACCGGTATGTGATGACATACAAAAAGTTTGGTCCCTGCTTGTAGAAGTTAGTACAGTATCTACGTTTATGACAAGAAGCCATTTTTTGAGGCTTGGCCATGCCCTCATGGTTTGATGCAGCAAAAACCTTTGAACAATGTTTGATCCCTAAGGACTTCAGACTATGCTCACTCCTTTTGAAGTATGTAAGTCATAAGATCTATTAGGATTTCCTGTATATGGCACAAAATGGCAGCTTTGATCCAAAATGGCTGATTTCCTGTGGGGTTTGGACCCTGGCTTCAAAAAACTTTTGTCACTGGTCTTCAAAAATATATGTACACAGTTTCACAATGCTTGTTGAAAGCAATGCTTATGGCTGATTATAATGCTTCTAGGGGGCACTGTGCAGAAATTAGGCTACACCAACCAAATATTTGCATACGTATCTATTAGGGGTTGGACAAATAAAATCCATGTTGTTGAATTTGGTGCAGATCAGATGATGCATGTAGAAATAGCCAAACGTAATTCCATAGTGTGACACAATGCTTCGTCATGCCGCCACAGCAACACCGTTGCAGTGCGTGACAAGAAGTTATCCCAACTGTTTTTCAGTCACTAAGGATAGCTGAATCTTGATTAGGTAAAAGGAGTCCAATATGGACCTTTCTAAGTAAAACAGTTCGCTTCCTATTCTCAGCGGATGGGCCTTAGGTATTGTCAGCAGTTTATCAATGACATTTTGGGTTGCTAATTACAGTTGGTTTCATGTCTGTGTGACTTTTTAAGTAGGAAATAAAAAATAAAAAATTAGAGTGTAAAAGTTTGAGGACAGGCCCTAATCCTTCATCAGTCACAAAGAGTCAGGATTTCGATATTGTTAGATCCCCCAAACCTGCAGGCCATCCTGATCAATGTTCAAGCCAAATGGTCAAAGTCTCTAGGAAAAGTTGGATCAAATTCAGGGGCAAAAATGGGTAAAAAATTGCAGGTTCAGTCCAAGATAGCAGACTTTCTGTTTATTTGGTACTTTGACGTTTTAAGGGTTTAGGTAGGCCTTGAGAAGTTCTAACGCTGTTACAAATGTCATACCTCTCCGTTAAAATAAGGTAAGGAGGGTGTTTTATAAAAGTGCCGATCTTTTGCCCATCTTTGCTCCTCAAGGTAAAGACCAGGCATTTTCAAATCCAGGCAGGTGGCCTACTAGTTTTAGATATATCTCTGCTCCAACACAAGTGATTAAAATGTTCCAACTACCTCCTCAGTATGTTAAAGTTCGGCAGAGGCCTGCTAACGAGCCATCTTTTGATACCGGTGTGTTGAACCACGGAAACTAAATGGAACTGAAATAGGCAGGACACCGGCCCTTGAGGCTTGGATTTGGGGATCCCTGGACTTTCTCTGATGTTACGTTTGTACCAAATCATAATTACAATCACCTGTTGACATCGCCTGTTTCAAATCACATCATTATTTAAACAATTTACCTGATTACTAGCCTTAAGCTGCTCCTGTCCCAACCTTTTTTGGAATGTTTGCAGGTCTAAATGACAGGAAACAATGTATATTTACAACCAAAATTAAGTTGATCAGACAAATAATGAACTATTTTGTGTTCATATTTACTGGAATTAAATACAAGTCAAAGTAAATTTAGAGATCACTACTTTTGTTTTTTATGTGTGTTTTTTGTACTATCCCAACTTTCTCTGAATTGGGGTTTTAATAAAGTCCTTTACAGCCTGTGTACAGCTTTAACTCGTTTTTGTTTTGTTTTTTGTTTTTCAGGTCTTAGACTGGAGCTGTGAATAAAGAAAAAAAAATCCTATCAAGCAACATGGTCTTTCATAGAAATCTTAGCATGAGCACAGTCAGTTACTCACTGCTGTACCATGACGTCGATGCTCTGACTTCAGAGGTAACATGACTTATTTACGTCTAACTATTGGTTTTCTTGGAAGAAGTTCACTCTTGTGAGTAACGAATATTTCTAAAAAGAATAAGTAACACACTTTTTTTGCATTTATCGAAGATTTCGACAAGATAAAGACTTTAGAATGATGAAAATGGCTAAAGAAATATTCACGTCTTTGTGCTCCCTGAAACCAGCTAAACCCATTGCAATGTTTCAATAGCTTCCAATACCATTAATCTGCTTCATAGTTTGATTGTCGCAAACTAACAGAGGAGTTGAGTTCCAATTTTCTTAAATGTTACGCTTTATCTAAGTGCAGTTCTGATCAATCAAGAGCTGTCAGCATGAGTGGCCTAAAGAAAGCACAAAGTTTGGTAGCAGAGGAGTAATGCTGTGGGCTTGTTTTCCAGAAACAAAAATAGAGCCCATGGCGACCGTTCAAAAGAGGACCTCCTTGTGTTGTCTAACAAAACAGTGACACCAACAGAAGCAGCAAAACTAAAAAAAAAATGATTAAAACAAAAAAACTATGTGTTGCATTTAACAGTCAAAGCAGATACTTTACTCTGATTTCTTGGAAGGCTTGGAATTTAAAAGTTGCACTGATCTTACATTGCAAAAAGACGGGGGCAAAAATGTGTGAGACTGGTAAAAAAAGACAAGACAGCACAACACTCAGTTATTTCGATAGATGGTAGTAACACTTGTTAAATCATGGGGTGTGCTTTGTTTATAGCATGCCGCCTTCACAAAGTTTTCTTTATTTGTTAAATAGAATAGAATATATGTTGTTACCTTTTATTTGAGGTTATTTATAATAAATCATTAAGACCTAAAAATAAAGCTTATTACATCCTGACAGATAAAAGCTTTAAATTAAAGAAAGGTGTATTTTAGGAGCTGTGTGTAATTGTATAGTCATTGCTTAGTAACTTATTAAAACCATTGTCTCTAAGTCCTGTTACGGGACCTGTACTCATTCTCACCTGTGTTGCTTTGTGTCATGTTGACTAATTACCTGCTGGCCAGCCCATTTGAGGAAATGCTATTAATAGTTGACTGGAAACCACACTGGCAGGGTTTGTTGATTTCCTTGAAATTCTTTGAAAACTGCAACCATTTCCTTCCAGGCTTACTGGAAGATTAAATAAGTTTAATGAGACAGGCTGCTAAACGCTAACCGCACAGCTGACGGAAGGAGAGACAGTCATGTCGACTGTGGCTCAGTGGTAGAGTAGTTGGCTTGCAATCGGAGGGTCGTAGGTTCGATTCCAGCTTCCTCCAGTCACATGTCGATGTGCCCCTGGGCAAGGCACTTAACCCCCAAATTCTACATTGTCCTACCGAGCCATGTTGGTTGTCGGTGTATGAATGCGAGTGTGAATGGGTTAATGTGGCTTCAATGTAAAGCGCTTTGAGTGGTCAGTAAGACTAGAAAAGCGCTATATAAGTTCAGTCCATTTACCATTTACTGATTAATATTGATTTATCATATTTTTATTTCTGTAAATTATCTTGTAGTAGTTAGTACTGCAATACATTAATGCATGATTTATTTAGCATTAATAATACCTTAGGGTTGGTTGATGGGCAGGTTGTTTTAATAAAAAAAAAATTTCAGCTGGGATTTCTGTTTTTTGTTGTAGTAACTCTAATGAATGACTGCAGTGGGAATGAACTGGCTTACATGAAAAGGGGATCTCTTAACTCCCAGAGCTTTGCAGTTTTTTCAACATCTCACTCTCTAACGTTTGACTCGAAGTTAGTTGTCCGAAGTATTCAGACGAGGAACAAGGATGTCTAAAAGAAACATACCAGAAAGGACGCTCCTTCCTCTAAATAGACTTTTGTTATCTTGCCAGCAGTTACTGTAATCTCCTTACCCTTGTTATAAAGTTTTTGCCTCCAGACTAATTTACTTATTGCGCCAAAAATCTTTTAACACCTGTTTTCATCTTTTAAGATTTTAAACCTAAAAGTTTTGCCCGCTTTGTGTTTTTGAGACAGAGCGCTCAGTTATTTTCTGAGTGCATATGTTTCTGTGCGTGACTCCAAACTCTGATGAGCAGATAAAATCCACTCTCGGGTGATCCGGGCGTTCCTTTTCCTCTCTTCAGGCCAACAGAAACATTCCTTTTCCGTAGTGATTGTGGACCCTCAGATTAAAAACATTGCCTCCAAAGACAATGCTTCCCTCCTGCTAGACCCATTATACTGTCCTTTATGACTCCTCTGTTAACTTTTCAGGGGGGGTGACATTGTAAATGAATAACGTAATGACTTCACCTTGTTTCTGTCCCTGTATTGTTGGGCTTCTTGCAGATAAAATACTGTCCAGTACACAATATAAAGCTACTAAACCTTCAGCCTCACGTTCTAGCAGTAAAACATAAACGGGATAGCACCTGTTTATGACAGTCTTCATTTTCCTGAAATTAATATATTGCATTTATGTCACTGTGAATAATTCACTGAAGCCCCCTTATCTGTGTTTGTAGTATACTAATAATGAGTATTTTATGATTCAAATTGTTCACTCAGCCTTACAACAAATGTATTTCCTCCATCTCTTCAAAGATGTATTCAATAGGACATTCTTCCCTGAAATGTTATTTAAAAAAACTGTGACTCAGATAGGTTTAGCTTTTACAACACAACTCCATTTCCCAACAACATGTCAAGATAGGGCATCATAGAGAGCAATTTCCCATAATCACTGACAGACACAAAAGTCCACTCTGAAAAAAACCCCCAAATCACACGTGTAGATCTGGGTCAAATGAGTGACTGCTCAAGGCCTGGCTTGGTTTCACACTGCATTGATGCTTGCTGGTTTGTGCATACTTGGCTGGATGTACAACATTAATTCCTACTGCAAAACATTTCTTATTTCATCCTATAAAAGATGTTCCAATGTTTGATTTAGTTCGTATATTGTGGGAAGAGCTAAGAAGTGGTTTTAAGTCTCTTCTCTAACCTAAGAAAACTGCTATTTCTGACCCTGTCTCTGCAAATGCAATAAGTCTGCACCAAAAAAGTGTATTTTATTTAAAGAAATTGTCTTTCGTGAACAGTTTTTTTAATGTGTGTGCATATAGCAGTTTATTCAAATAGCTGATATGTATGATATGCATGTTAGTGACCTAAATCTAAGTTAGACAGCAGAAGTTCAAGACTTGTGACATAAATAGCAGGATTGAGAGAGAAAAGAGATTAAAGAGATGTTCTCTGTGGATTATTGAAAAGCCCTCTGCTACGTTTAACAACCTATGTCTGAAGCGACGCACCGTTACCTTCTTTAATATGCTAGTAAATTGGGTGATGAAGGCAATATGTGAATATATAATGCTTTTTTTCTTTAGGTTTTGTAAGACATCTTTTGTCACATCAGTTACAGGCATATATTTAGGATATTTCGTTTTCACAGTTGAAAATACAGATCAGTCTCTGGTGGGTCTGGGAATCTTCATCTTGATTGTTAATAAATTATCTTCATATTTATTTATGTAATGCATACTTAATATAACCCCAAGGAAGAATGTGAAAAGAAGAAGCTCATTTAAAAGGGAGGAGGGTTTAGTTAGTTGTTGTAAAATGTTAATAACAGAAAACAATACTATCAACCAGACTTAAAAAAGGCATTTTAGTTTTTATCTGAGATTATATCTATTTGAGTATTAGATTACACATTAAACCACAAGAATATGATAAATTGTTTTGCTTTTCGTCTACTGTTTAGTTTCTGATCCCTTTGAGTCGTTCAGATGTGGGAGATCAACCTTTTTTGTGCAGACAAAACTGAAATCAATTTAAAAGAATAAGAGCATGATTTTAGCTTGCATTTAGGAGAAGTAAAACAAGTATGTAGGGTTGAACAGTTTAGAAACTCTCTGTTCTGCTTGATGTTGACCAGCTGCAGCTAATGGGTTTAATAGAAAAGGAGTCTGTTTTTATGGTGGCTGGCTGTGGTTGCTTCTCTGTACAGAGAGCCATTATTCTAGATAGTAAAATAAGGCAATGAGTTGGCAGTTTTTGGATTGCCCCTTTAACTCTCCAAAGCTTAATGTATTGAAGCAAATCACCCAGGTATTATCGCAAATTTTAAGGTCTTGTGGGAAATATTATAACAGTAATAAATCAAAATGAATGTTTCTGGTGCATTATTGCGATGCCCGATACAAATAAGTTATATGGATCCTTAAAACCACCGTAAATGTGTTACTTTAGTCAAGATCACAAAGGGAAACAATACTTTTGCATAAATATACAGTCAGGGAACTAATCCTTTCATTATTTACTGCCGTGAACTCTGATATTACATAAGAGTTTGACTGATGGCACTCATATTAGAGGTGAAAGAGGAATTTACATGACACAACAGCAGCCTTTGAAATTAACCATAATACTCTAATAAGATCTCTCCTGAGTAGACACTTTAGACAAAAATTTAGCTAATTATAGAAACACATATCATTAAAAAAAAAGGATTTTGTATAAACCATTCAGCTGCTCAATCAATGGAGGGTTGTTGGGGGCTTGCTCCTCTATCAATCACAAGGTAAGGGACATTATACACACTGGACAGGCTCCCATAGACGCAAACAACCACAAAATCATAACCAATAGCAGTTTTCTTTACATGCATTACACTGGATGGTGGAAAAAAAAGTACTTTAAGAAAACCCACACATGCACAGGAAGAACATGCAAAGTTCACACATAAAGGCTGCAGCTGAGATTTGAACAGAGAACCTCCTTGCTGCAAAGAAGCAGTACTAATAAATGCCTCTTTGTTTGAAATCCTCAAATAAAAAAACTCTAAACTTCAAACAGAGAAAGATCTTTTAGATATATTTTTTCCCCAGTTAATGAAAGAAAAAGAAAAACAGAAGCAATGCTACAAGCCCTGTACTCACTCATCTCCAGCTTAGTGAGCTAAGTATTTATTTCCTCATTCATGAATGCAATTGTTGTATCTAAATATAAACCGCTGCTGTGTTCCAGCATTGTTGTGACAGTGGAATTCAGGTGCTAAAACTGTGGAACAATGAAACTTTTGAAGCCTTTTTCACTTGAAAGGGGACAATCGAGTTAAAAACTGCATTTACAAACACAATGAAGAAAGATATGAAGTGTTCTACTCCTTGAACCAATGCTGTGTAAAAAAAATACATATATATCTGTATTCGTAGCTACACGTTTGCATATTCTAACAGTTTTTTCAAACAGTAGGTTCTTCTTTTGCAGTATGGAAAACAAAACAGCCATTCAAAGATAACTAAAATTACAGAAGCCCCATAGAAAGTAAATTTAGCTTAAAAGATAAGACTGGAGACTTTTGGAAGCAGTAGTCATAAATTAGTCAATCACTCCAAGAGTTAAAACTGTCAAGAATATCCTCCCCTACTGAAAAAGGCACTGTGTTCATGAACACAGCCCAAAATAAAGATATTTAAAAAAACACTCCTGTATGACTACTAAGTAAGGAAGTATTCCAGTTCTCTCACTTCTAACTTCCTTATCAGCAACGTTTTGCGTAAGAATCATTGCAGGGATCTGATGGGAACTACTTAACTGCAAATATTAACTCATGTTTTTCTCATCCAGATTATCTGGAGTCTATCCACTTTACTGCAACTGAACACATGTGAAGATGATTGAGGGATTAATACGGATCCTAATGGAGAAGGGATTTATTTTGTGTATTTTTGTTTTTGGATGGTTTTGGGAGGGGGGGAATAAAAACAAAATCTAATCTTTGATCATGTTGGATATGGTATCTATGTGGAGTAAAATTAAGATATGAATTCTGATGATCACTGACAAAAATGTTCAACTTCTTTGCAATTTCAGTCAGTTGAAAAATGTGTCTGAGTAAAATGATGTGCCACGCACCTCCTATGAGAGCAAATCATTCTCAAGCTAATTTATGTCAGTTTGTAAAATGGCTCCTGTGTTGAGAAAACGTATGTTGGGTAGTTTTGAGATAAGATCCTAAAAATAGTAAATAATGGGAAACCAACATCATTACTGACAGTAAAACCACACAAACACTGCCTTAGCATGTGACGTCTGAAAGTATTTGTGGAAAGGCCTGTTTGGAATGTGACGAATCAACCTTATAGCTTTAACAGCCCACAAGAGGATCTAGGTAAATTATATGTTGCAGTGAAAAGGTCCCTTTAGATGGTCAGAGCATATGACTTACTCACAAGTGCTGCTAGACATAATGTTATACAGGGGTATACATTTTAGAAAGCTTCTTCCTAAATTTCAAATGTTGTATTAAATATTTCTCTGTATTGCCTTTTATTTGGCCCATTTATCTTCCATTAAACTCTGGCCAGTTCTACTATAACCAATGGTAGTGGTGTTTACTCTACTGGGGAAGAGATTATATAGCCTAGAGCATGTGTTCGGAAAAAATGGGTATTGCAGCTCCCAAGGACTTGTCCTGAAAGTCTTATAAATCATTAGCTACATTTAAACCTCTTTAAAGTCACTGCAGTCTCATTGTCTGATTTCATTTTGTTTCTTTAAAACGATTAACCTGTTAAAAGTGTTACACTTCAAGTAATTTGATCTAGTTTCACCCTTGTTACCCCTGCCTATGCCTTTGCCACATTTCCTGGAAGTTACAAGCCAGACATCTGTTTTTTTATCTGGAGTATGGTTGTGATGTCACTTCATCTTGTTATGGTTCCAGCTATGCAAATATATATTTCGTATTTGAAATGTGTATGTGTGCAACACAATTTACTTCTCTTAAACAAAATAAGGCCTTTATCCAAGGGTTTAAAGAATTTTTTTTCCCTGTGACATAAAAAAGTATATAGTTAATTCTTTTTTTAAGTCTCCTGGTTAGTCTGACCCAACATTCATAAAACATAATTGAAAAACTTTTGAAAACTTCAGATTAGGGCTCCTGTTCTGACCAAACAGCATAACCATCAGAATGACATACCTTCGTTTAATGCGCATGCGCAGCACACAAAAAACCGCACTTTTCCTTTGCTGTTAAAAATCTGTTCAAATCAACTTAAATTATATATTTTTTAGGTTTAGGCATTTAAATTACATATTTGTCCTTCTGTGACCATAGGGTTAGAACATAAAACTTGTCGGTTGGTTAAAATTGGTTCGATATCTCAATTCACGGTATGCTATGCTGACAGAGTATGCTAGATCGACCGAACGCCCCTTTTCCTGAAATACCTTTATGGGCTTCTGGTGACACCTTGTGGCTATAGACATTTACTACACTTTCAACCCGATCGGTGGCAAAACTCTGGATAAAGTGATTAAAAATTGCGCAAAATGGTTTATTTTATATCTGATTAGTTTTATTCTACTTGCTGATCAAAGTTTATACTTTAAAGTATGTTTTTCAGTACGGCGTCCCCTTTAAGAGCTCTGACCAACGACCTCAGCGCCCAATCGCGGCGCGTAAACTGAAAGTGTTGTTGTTAGCAACTAGCGGCTAAAGCAAATGTTAGCAAACAACGGGGAGCTAACGGTACGAGGTTGTTGATAATCTCTTGCATATCTTGAGTGAATTAAAGTTAACCATCAGTCATTGAACTCACAGGAACACGTCCTAGGCTGAGTGTGCCTTAAATCTAAACAAAAATGACATCTACACTGGTGAGTTTAGCTGCTTTGCACTTGTTACTAGAGCAACAAAAGTGAAGTGAGTGTTATAGGGTTGTAGTATATATTTCTGTGTGAACGCTTTTAAAAAGTAATAACATTTAGTGTTTTTTAAAGAAATGTCCTCGTTGGATTTTTTTTGTGTTATATTAGGGGTAAAGGCTCAAATGTTCAGTTGAGTCGTTTGTTTATGCTATAGAAATGCAATGCATTTATACATAACGTGTTTATCAAAACATGACAGATTTAATATAGTAGTATCTGAGGGCATTGCAAGTTTTAAAAAAAAATCGTCACCTAATATATTTAACGTGCATTTAAATCAGTTGTGTCTAAAGTCATTATTCGTATCCTGTATGTTTTAGTTCTTTCCTAAATAAAATGAGTAAATCATTCATTCATTCATTAGCAGGCCTCTGCAGAAATCTATGACCTAATAAGGATGGAGTTGGACCATTTGAATTATCTGTGTCGGAGCAGAGACTGTAGCAGGACACATACGATTTAGATATATAAAACTGATACTGTATGATATGTTGCCCACTGATAACCTGAGCACTTCGTCCTCTGCTGAGTTGCAGCACTTGTGTGGGATTTGTTCTGTTGTAGTGTCCAGTATGGCCTCACGTTTACCCCTAAAAAAATTAGATGATTACTACAATTAAAACCAGAAACGCAAAAAAAATATGAATAGATCAACTTTCCGGTGCTATATCATTAGATTCTTTTTAAAGATTACAAAAATTGTGAGTAAAAAGGTTCTGATTTGTGCATGCAAATTAATATTCTTCAGGTGTATTCTACATGTGCTTAGATGATGTAAAGTGGCTGTTCTTGGGGCCTACCGGATTTCTGCTCATGCAGCTAACCTGTGGTTTAATCACAGTAAATCCAACATTAAACCACCCCATGTGGCCCTTTTAACATGGACATGTGCAAGCCGATTTGCTCTCTAGTAACATTCCCTAATTTCATGAATTGCTAAAGAACCCTTCCTTTATTCACTTTCAAGTTTATATGAAATATCTATAAGCAATTTAATATTTATATCTACTGCTTTTTGGTTTGTGTGTTTGATTCATTTTTTATTTGCTTTTTACAGTCTGTATCAGTGTCACAAAAACAGTGGCAAGTTTTAAAATGTACTTGGATTACAGATTTATTGACTGGTAGATATTTATCTGGGCAGTGCTTACCAAATTTAGGAAAATAAATTAAAAATCCTCAATTTAAAATTAAATCGTAAAGTTATGTTTACAGCATTCTTCATGGTTCGTTAAGGCTGATAAAACATGTTCAGCTTTTAGACGCAAATGGAAGTCTTCCTGGTGATCTAGTTGATATGCTTATTGCGTTCAGTTCTGATAAGTACAGTATAATCAGTAATCACTGCAGATCATATTTTGTCTACATTTTAGTGTGTTATGTGGCATTCTATTAGCAAGATTTAAGAGCATTTTGATTATAAGGGGCCATCATCAGCATATTTCTAAATAGGACTGATGTGGTATCAAGAGACACCAGGGTTTTAACAGGTTGTAAGTTTTAAAATCCGGGTTTCCTGTAATATCTTTGTTATTTTTCTTCTGGTATGGAGCATTGAACATCAGCCCTGCTGCTCTGCTGGCTGAAGGAAGGCTCCCTTAGGTTACCCTTGCTTACAAGAAGCGCAAATTTGGTTTTGTCACTACATCTAGTTGTGAAAGCACCTGGGAAGTAAAGAGATGCCACTCATCTGTTCATATCATCTTCATATTTGATAAATAGTGACTGCTGGCTCTATCAGAACTTTTTTTTTCTGAGAAATTTGCAGCTAATACTTGATTACATGATTCTATAAAGAGCAGTGAATTCTATCTTGTGCACTTAGCACGTTTGCTCGAAAACAACAACTATGATTTGATGTTTATTTTCTTTTTAAGCGGCCAACAAAGAAGAACTCAGTACAGAATTGTGAATAAAAGTCTTTGTTAAAGATCAAAATCAACACTATGAAACCCGCTTTATTGAAAATAGTTTATTATCACAAGTGTAATTCAAGTGTAAATACGTGAAGAGGATTTATATACAAAAATACAAACCTTTTTTTAGGGTTTGTATTTCATAGCTCGTGCCTGACCAAGACACTCTATGATGCATGTTTAGAAGTTTAAGAGTCTCAGCACTCGACGCCATATTTGTCAAAGTGTCTCATAATAACTCCCAGCTCCAGCTCCACGGTCCCCATTGTTTCGGTGTGCAGCCTGTATCTGTCCGCCCCGCTGTAGATCAGGTCCGGATTTCGTAGCTGGGGGCCTCCCCCGACAAACATTTGCGAAAGCTGCTCCTGCCAGGAGCCAAGCGGCCTCCAGGTCACGCAGCTTATCCGGTGATGTCCCGGGCTGGAGGGGACGTGGCAGTATCCGTACCCGTACAGCTGGCAGCGACCGAACGAGTCCTGGTGCCATACTTGCAGGTGGAGTTTGGGCCAGCCTTGGAGACCTTTGGTCGCGTAATGCAGATCAATCGGGTGACTCCAGTAAGACATGTCTCCGGTTTGAGGGATGTCCACCTGGGTCTGTCCCTCCTTTAGCCCGGAGAGAAGACGCCATGCTCCTCCCGTATGAACCCCCCATTTGCAAAATAGGCTATTTTGCGGGAAACCACTGGCCCCGATGATCTGTCCTATGATGTGAAGCTCTGCCATTTCACAACTGTCCGCTTTAACCAGAACATGCGGCTCTTTGGCTCTTCTTTTCACTCCCGAGTAACGGCTAACCTAACGTCTAGCGGCGGCTCTGGCTGTGTGGCTAACCTAGAAGCTAGCCATACAGATCAGGTCTCCTTGGTAACCGAGGCTGCTTGTTACCTTAATCCTGAGCAAGGACTGTCAGGCAACACGTCGTCTTCGGCTCTGTTTTTTTGCTTGTTTTTTGTGTTTTTTTATTTATTTTTTGCAGCAGATTGGACGACGTATTCTTAAAAAAGCTGAATAAACATACGGTGGCCACCTGATAGATTAAATTCAGGATTTAGAATAGAAAATTAACGTGTTTAATTTTGTGGTAGGCTATATGTGAAGTATTTGAGTGGAAAATACATGAGTCTACAAATGACTCCAAATCATTCTGACAAACATCCAAGTTCCATAATTAGTTGTTTTTGTGTGTGTTTTTTCTTCCTGCAATGATAAGCAGAATAAAGAGCCTGGACTATTAGCCTAATATGAAACAGCGCCACACAGTGGAATTTATCCTTTTGTTTTCATATTTGAAAGAACCTGATGCTGACAATTTCACTCATAAAACTCTCTACTAATGTAATACATTAATTCACAAACCACATCCTATGGCATGGTTATAAAGTAATTATTTATTTGAACATTTTATTTTTGTTTCATTTTATTCATTCAGTTAGATTTGCCTTGCAACTTTGATATTCATTTACAAAATAAATATCTAACAGACCAGAAACAGTTTGTTTTAGTGTCATACATTATGTAGGTGAGAAACAATTGATTCACAAAATTGCCTTGTAAAAAGTATTAATACTCTATGAACTTCTTCACATTTTGTAACAGTAATAACCAGCAAGTTCAATGTATTTTATTGGGATTTTATATATCATACACAAACACAAAGTAGTTATGAAAAAAGAAGGAAAGCGATGCGTTGGGTTTTAAAAGTTTTTTTTTTACACTAAAGAAAATCTGAAAACTGTCTTGTCACACCTGAACTATGGATCTCTGCAGCTCTGTCATTGATGCACTCCTTACCTGGCCTGTCAGATTAGGAGGATGGCTGTGTCTTCATAGTTTTGCAGTTGTGACATGCAACTTTTATTTACGGAGGATGCTCAGTACAGAAGCCTACCTTGTTACCCTCTTTATGTAATAACTCCACATTATAAAATAAAAGCCTGAAATGTGATAAAATTGTCCCTTCATCTTGTAATAAAGCCGCATTTTGTAATAAACTGCTTCATTATGTAATAAAGCTCCTTACACTTTCCTGAAAATCTATGACTGTCAAGTGCATTTTGTAATAATTGCCTCAAAATGTAATAACTTATTACATAATGTATCAAAATGTATTAATGCGTTGGGGATGTTTATTACATATTGCGGGAGTTTATAACAAAATGCAGCTTTATTACAAAATGAATGGACAATTTTATTACATTTTAGGCTTTTATTACATAAAGCAGAGTTATTACATAATATAGAGTTATTACATAACAGATTTATTACATAATGCGGTGAAACATACCTGGTTAAATGTTAATGTCTTAACTCTGCTTTAAAATGTCTCCACAACTTACCTGCCTCATGGGTGCCTTTGTTCATTAATGTTCTGTATCAAAACCTCTGAGGCATTCACAGAACAAGACTCATACTATGATTAAAGGTCACGCAGTTGGTAGCCCTGGATTTCAGTTGAGGGATTTTTTTTTTCCAATTGTTGAAAATACTTATCATTGACCCTGTATTTCATAATAAGCACAATGTTGTACTAGTCTATCATATAAAATCCCAATAAAATACACTAAGGTTTGTGAATGTTAAATAAAAAAAATGTCAAACTGCACTTTAACACTTCAAGGCATTGAAATCCTAAAATCGGTTCTACAGCTTGAGCTGGGCAATATTTATGAAGATGGATTTTCTTTTTGGAATATCGAGAATATTATTTTTTTCTTTTTTTTTCTTTTACCAATGCATCTCTTTGGTTTCTATAGTTTTAATCCATCCATCCTTTAATTTTTCTGAAACGGATGTATAATGTCTGTCAGACATGTTAAACGTTGAAAGTAAATCTTTGAATCTAAAGTAACTCCGACATCTACAAATAGACTAAGATTTTGGCAAGAATAATGTTTTGTTTTTTATTGTGATATATATCGACTGATATGAAAAGCATTATTGTGATAGAATTTTGTGTACATCCTTAACAACAGCTTGAGTTCTCATGCTCGGTTGGCGTTGTATAGATTTTGATGTTAGCTTTTAAATTATCCTTGTTTCCAGGTATTGTTTGATGGGTTTTAAATTTTCTTGTTGACTTCCCAGAGTGTCCTCTTGAATGATTCAGTGTCAATATTAAGCATGTTCTTCCACTGGTTCTCCTCAGGGCTATGTTCCTAAATGAAAAAATGTTTCTTTCTGTTCAAAATGTTCATTTTCTGAGTGTTAGCTTAGGCTCTAATAATGTAATATCTTACATGCATATAAATCATCTTTCACGGCTATGATATTAATACCCTACTTCCAAATAGACAAACACTCGACATATTCATTTACTTTACTAAGCCAATCAGATTCTTCAATCTGTTTAATGAATTTTGATTATAATATCACTCTTGATGCCTTTCCTAATATTTAATTTTTATAAATAACACCCAAAGAAGTTTATGTATAGTTGCTGATTTAATCTGGTAGTTTATAGTTCTGTGTTTTCCTCTCCACACAGTCTGATCCAACCCTAGAGAGACACTTTAAGGGTCATCGGCACACTGTGACGAGTGTGGATTTCAGCTGCAACTTGAAACAGATTGGTAACTGCCCATTCATTTTAAGAATGTTTTTGTTATTTCTGAGCGGTTCACTATGGCCTTATACAATACCCCTCTCCCAGCTACAGGCTCTGTAGACTCTTGTGTGATGATCTGGAACATGAAGCCTCAGATGCGAGCGTATCGCTTTGACGGGCATAAAGAAGCTGTCACTTCTGTTCAGTTTTCTCCATCTGGCCACCTGGTAGCCTCCACCTCTAGAGACAAAACCGTGCGCCTTTGGGTGCCCAGCATGTAAGATTTTACACAGCATCCCTGTCTGTATTCTGCTGCAACTCTTTTGATTAAGTTCAACCTGAAGCTACCACACAAGACAATGCTGCTGATTAACTGAAACGAGTAAACACGTGGCTATAATTGTTGCTAATTTCCTGCAGTGAGCAAACGGCACTGACCACCCTCTGGCTGTTTTCCATTTCATTGATGTTCTGGGTGTTTGCAGGAAGGCAGACTCCACAGTGTTCAGAGCTCACACAGCCACTGTGCGCTGTGTTAACTTCTCCGGTGATGGACAGACTCTGGTGACAGCCTCTGATGACAAGACCATCAAACTCTGGACGGTCCACAGACAGAAGTTCCTCTTCTCTCTCAGCCAACATTCGAACTGGGTCCGCTGCGCTAAGTATGACAAACACATTCAGTAGTTAGACTATAATGCAATTTTCTATACGAAAATTTTAATGACTTTGTTATAATTTTAGATCTCTTTTGTATCATCCAACCACATATTGAGGGTCATCTCTTAACTGATTTTCCTTGTTTCAGGTTTTCTCCAGATGATCGATTGATTGTATCATCCAGTGACGATAAAACCATTAAACTGTGGGACAAGAACAGCAGAGAATGCATTCATTCCTTTTCTGAACATGCTGGGTAAGCACTTCAAACCAGAAAAAAACAATATGAGAACATTTGATTAAACATGTTGAAGGTCTGTGCCTGTGTGCTGAGATAAAATAAAGATCTTATATGAAGTCAGAAAAATTAAAGCTAAAGATTAAGACTGTTGATTATTTTGGCATCTAGGTGGTGAACTTTAAAGATGTATTTAGATAAATTTAAAATTAACATAACCTTGTATTTTGCGTTTTGAACTGATTATTTAATGTCATTTCTTCCTGCCTCTGAAGTTATGCAAACTATGTAGACTTTCATCCCAGTGGGACATTAATTGCTGCAGCAAGTACTGATAACTCTGTTAAGCTGTGGGACATCAGATCCCACAAGATGCTTCAGCATTATCCAGGTAAAAACACCCCCTTAAACTATCTTCCACTTTCAATAAAAGTACCACTTTACATCCATCCACAACATGTTTTCAGCTTTATGAACCGTTTTCATGCCCTAATATCTATGGAATAACTCTTTTTTTTTTCAAACATAATGTTAGTGATTACTAAGTGCATTTTCTTCTGTTAAATTGTATTAATGACACAATAAATTGAAACATTAATTACAAACAATTCAGATTAGGGATGTATGAAATTGATTGCAATAACTGTCATTTTCCTTACTGCTCTTATTTTTTGTCAGATTCCGACGCACTATAATTGAGACATTTTTTGCCTAGATTTGTTGTGGGCATTAGTATTGTGAAATCTATCCAGTTGTTAAAAGAGATGTTGTATTACCCAACAGTTTTAAATATAACAGACTACAAACTAATACAGTCCTAATATAGATATGTTGATATTGATAAATGTTGGTAGTTCCTATGATTATTACAATTTAAGTATTGCATAGCTTCAAATAAAATATCCAGTGATAGGGATTGTATGCAAATTTTATGCTTGACTGGCCATAACCACTTAACATAACATTCTCTTTCTTTTTTAAGCTAGTTTCTGTATCAAATAAGTATTGTATTAAAATAATCACTCTATAACTTTGCAGATATTTGCCCTCTGTCAACCTCTCATGACTCTACACATCAGAAGAAGTTTACTGACGGTTTTACACGCTCGCAAGCCAAAACAACAAAACATCGAAAAACAGCGTATCAGTTTGTTAACCTGTCAAACAGTTTTCCCAGCACTGTATCCCATCATCATGCCCAAATAACCCTGGAACAAACATTTAGTACTTACCAATCCACCAACATGGCTGGTTCAGCACCTGTCGTACATCCCGTTGTATGTTTAACGCCTCATTCACTTTGGCTGATCACACAAAACTTTAAAGTTGTAACACTGGGTTTTCGAAGCTAATCCTTCTTTGACCTAATCTGAGCATCAGTATGGCAGATAATGTATTTCACAGCAGTGAGGGGAAAGAAGTGTTGTCTGACATGTGTCATCTTCTGTCTAGCTGGTCTTTGAGGCAGCAGGAGGAGTTGAGAAGTTGGGGCTTCTTCAGTGTCCAGCTCTGAGGCTCTACATGCCGCAACTTTCCTTACCCCTGATTCGTACCGGGCACAGAATGGACATATGAATCAGAGGTTAACGAGCCTTCTCCAGCAGTGAGGCTCTGGCAACTTTCAGCTTGGGAACTGGGCTAGTCTTGCTTTATCACTTTGTCTTTTCCTCTTCCTCGCTGCTTCTGATGATGTCTTCATTGGTTTCTTTGGTGGATCTGCCATAGCTTGAGTCTCAAAACCACGGCTTCGTTTATATAATTTGGTAGCATGTAGCATACTTCCCTGAAATGAAACTCAGGCAGTACTTCTGCCACTCGAACCGTGGAAGAAAAGTTTTATAGTGCTGTTTTCATCAGCGGGACCCTCCCATGCAGTGACAGCTCAGAAGAGGAATATCTTAAATGGTGTTTATTTTGCTGAAACGTTTCAAAAACATGGTATAAAAGTTACAGAGTGTGTCTTTAAAAGAGTGTTAAAGGAAGTTCAAAAGCTGTAAAGTCAAGCTGGTTGATCATTCAGGCAGCTTTGACTTCGCTATGAGGAAATTTAGAAAGCTAAAGGTAGTAAAGTCCTGTTTCATCCTTTTAAAAGTCCAGTTATTTATCGTATGCAACATGCTGGGTTTAGAAAATGTTGGCAATTGACTGGAAGTATCACTTTTTTGTTCACTGAATACTTTCTCGCACGTCATGATGTCACTATGGTTTCTAATATAAAAAAGGCATAAGGCTTCTGTAAAGTTACAATAAATAACCAACTGGTGATCTTTTACATGTTCAATTTTAAGGTTAAAAAAAGAAAATGTATACTAGACATGTGGAAAAGTAAATGCACTCTAATTCCTTACTGCTTGGTGTTAACCATAAATGGTTAATGGTTAATTGCTTTATACAGTCCTGAGGACCCCCAAAGCGCTTCACACTACATTCAGTCATTCACCCATTCACGCACACATTCACACTGATGGTGATAAGCTACATAGTAGCTACAGCTGCTCTAGGGCACACTAACAGAACTGGACGTTTTTAATCGAATTTAATCAAATTCAAATTTTTACTTATGGAGAGAGTGAAAGCCCACAGCAACTTTGGTCACCCCTGCGGATTCACTTTTTAAATATTAAAATGAACACTGTTCAGTTTTCAATATATCCAGAAAGTATTTTGTTGTCAATTTATAGTTCTAAGATTGTTTCATTAATATAAGGCATATACGTCTACAGTATAAGACTAGGTAACACTCTCGGCTTGTTAACCTGACTTTTTTTGGATTTACTAAATTGCTTCCTTATTTACTAAATTGTTAAACTTGTTTTCTGTCCTTAAATGAACCTGTTCTTAAGGATGCATCACATCTATCTCTTCCACTCACTCTCTTTGCAGCCATTTAACCTAATCTTTCAGCATCTTTTTTACCTGCTAGAAGGCACATTAAGTTTTAGCAACATTCACCCAGCAGGGGGAACCAAAGCCTTTAAAGGTTTTCTCCTGACTCTTTTTCATTCAGGAGGAGTTCTGATTGTTAGCTGATTCTTGACATTACAGTGTGTTTATAACCAGAGGTCAAGCTTTTCTTTCGAAACATTAGCTGCAGCAGGGTGATGCACCACAGTCACGCACCTCCAACCAACTGGTCTGTTGTAGTGTGTTTGGGCAAATCCATGAAAAGTAGTTGCATCTCTTGTTTAAATCCAAAGAAGCACAGCTAGAATATTTAGCTATGACAAAGTACGGCTAACCATGTGTAGTAAAAAAAATTTATTTGTTTTTTGAAATATGTTTTAAACAGATAATAGAATAGTTGGTAAATTAATACTCTTCGGATTAGCAGCTTTTTTTCTCTCTAATCTAAATTAATCTTCTTTGGGATACAGGTTTGACTGTCATGACAATCCTCCTATACTCATTCATTACAGGATTTTGAAGTTCCAGATTCTCTTTTCGGTCCACAACATTTTCAAGTTTTTCAATCTTCAAATAAATAAACAGCAAAGAACAACCTTCTCATCTACTTCATCCTGAACCTCAAAATATTCATGCATAAATACTGAAAGCTGTTCTAATGAAGTCTTTAAAAATATATAATAGGTTTTCTTTTTACTCTTCTCATTTTCTTAAAGTGACAGTGTGTAGTTTTTGCAGTACATCTTTGAAAATAGCCATTAAAATATTATGTAATAATAATTGCGTAAAGCACATTAATTGCAAAATATTGGCAATATTGTAAAATATGACTCTAAAAATCAGTTTTGAAATACATAGGCGTGGGTCCTCTTCAGGGGAAGCCATATTAGATGATGTCTTTACTTCTACAAGAGCCCGGAGGGACAAAGCGCACGGAACAAGCGCGCTATTAAAACATTGATTTCCCCTCAAAATGCAAAAAAGTTTTCCCATAAATAAATTCTTACCTCTTCACTAGTTCCAAGCGATGAAAGAGAGACTGATGTGCTCTTCATGTTGCTGCAAATAGTTAATCCTCAGGGAATTGAGCGTTTGAAAACAGCACTAGTTGGACCTCCGTTGTTGAGTTTCTTACCGGAAGACACAGATACCGCATGCTTGTTATACTTTAGGCATGCACTGCCCCCTACTGGCCGAAAATTACACACTGTGCCTTTAAAAAGATACAATAGGTTTTCTTTTTACTCTTCTCATTTTCTTAGGGACTTTTCAGTAATGCTGTGCTGTGTACATAGCAAAGCCTCTTATCTTAAAAGGATAGCCTTTCTCTTAAAGCTTGGGCTTTTCAGAGGAAAAAGAAATGGTAGGAATATGCAACATTTATGAAACTGTAGCTGTTCGTTTCAGAGGGTCAGTTCATTTTTTCTGTAAATTCATCATCATTTTTTCATATTTTTTTCATAGAAATCCAGGATGTGTATTGGCAAGACTCTGGTGTTAAAATGTTTATCACAATACAGGGAGGACGATATGATATATTGCTGTATATAAATATATTAAGAGTAAGACTAAATATTGTTTTTTTTAAAACTGAGTTTAACCGTAGAAAACCTGTCGCAGCATTTTAGACACTCCACCCTGTTTTGATGCTTAAAACATCCAGTTTTATTACTAGATCTGATTGATCCGCTGGAACGAAGAAGGTGAAAACAGCCAATCGTACTTTTAATTTTAAAACAAAAATTACTGTCATCGTTAAGAGTTCCATTCAAAGATCTGACTAAGATCCGTTTGTTGTTTTTGTCTTCTCCAGTCCACAGTGGTGCTGTGAACGGTTTGTCTTTCCATCCCGCTGGTAATTTCCTAATCACTGCATCCAGCGATTCCACAATGAAGATACTGGACCTTGTAGAGGGAAAACTACTGTACACGCTCCATGGACACCAGGTAGACACACATATTCACACTCTAAACATCTATCCTGCAGGCCTAGTTGACCCCTTCATGACCAGAAAAACTTGAATTTCCTCAGTTTTTTCTTCTTTTTTTGGCAGATTTTCTGAAAAGAAACACTGGGAGGGCTATGTTGGTCTGAACCGCTACATGTGTTTGACATCTCCAATATGTACGTGTAGTTCTGCCTAGGTCTGTACGTGTTCAAGTGTGTGCGTATGATCCCTTTTTTGTATTTGTTGTATTTTAGTACTTGCCTGGCAAGCAGGCAGCCCACTCAGGATGACTCATTTCATGGTAGTTGGAAGGAAACAGAGCTGTTTCTGCCCCCGTCTCTCCAGATCCTCTCTCTTCCTCGTCCTTCTTCTCTAGTTTTGTGCTGTTGAGTTTTCAAACTTCAGGACAACTCTCTTTTCCACCTTCGTAGTGACCCTAATTTTCCGTTTGAACCTTCTGCGTCTTTCTGTCCCACATCTGATGCACTCACATTTTGTCTGCCTGGAATAGCTGGCCGGACGGCGCACTGACTGTGTCTGTTTGTTTGAGCAGCTGATGGACTGGCTTGCTGGCTGGTTGTGGAAATCGGTGGCTTGCCAGTACCACATGTGGTCCATCTGTTTATCCATCCCCCAGCACACTTTGCCCGTCTTTTATTCTGCCTTTTTTTTTTTTTTCAGGTTTCTTGTGTTTCTCTGCAGCTTCTTGCTAAGGTTCATCCTTTGTTAGGATGAATAAAAAGCATTTTTTTGTTGTTCCCTCTTCCCACCTCCAGATTTGTCATCTCCTGTACTTTGTCTCAGTTTCTGTTGTTCTATTTGGCTGTGTGGTGACACCAGCAATCTGTTGGTGATGGGACCACTCAGAGTGCTAATTGTCTCTCCTGCAGATCGAGAGATGGGAGAGACCCCCATCTGTTCAGCGTGGGTGTCCAGGTTGTTGTGTTTGTGTCTGGATTTGTCTGTTTTGCTGCGCATACATGTTGGCCTGTGTGTCTGTACTTCATATGAAAACATGTACGTGATTTGCCAATGGACCTGATTAGCAGGTTGCCTACCCAGGCTCAGGGGGAAGTTACCTGGCTGGAGTTGAACTGAGATAATTAAGGTCTTCTTGTGTCTCTGCTTCACTATAAACTTAGGAGATTCTTTTAAAACTTACATTACGAAAGAAATGTAACAAATCAAGCTATGGTGAGACCCCGTAATAAATAAAACGGCACAATATTTCTCGGGCAATCCGGATGCTGTAAGCGTGTGACTTTTATCTGGTGGGCGATTTCCTCATTATTGTAGTCACAGCTTCCGGAAAGTCTTAAACAAAGCTTATTTTAAAAATAAGTTGAAGTTTGTTAATCTTGGTGTAGAAGCTCTAAAGTCAAATCACAGAGCTAAAAAAAAACCCAGCAACGTCAGTTGATAAAGTTATATTTAACTTACTTAAGTTATTAGTAAAGCCAAGGTTTTGGTTTTAAGGTTGTATGCTTTAAACTGGACCTCCGTATGGTGGTATTAATTATCTATGTAACTTATTTATACATAAGTCTTGTATTCACTCATAATCTATCAAAAATCCATTTAAGAGGCAAATACTTTTCCTCTCCATTAAGTTAATTGCAATTGAAGAGTTCTATATTTTCCTCTGAATTATTTATAAATCAAAAAAACATCCGCTTGGCTAGTTTATAGTTTAATTAGAGCAGGGGGGTCAAACTCATTTCCGTTTTGGGACACATCAAGTTAATGAATGTCCTTAAAGGGGGGGTTGTGGCAGAAAGATAAAACTGTCTTTATCAAACAAAAAAAAATCTTAATATATATCTGTTTTAACAAGTATTTCTTAATATTAAATTATACTGAACACCTTTTTTACAGTGATGTGATTTAGGACTTTACAAATAAACACTGATTTGAGTATTTAAGTGTGGCTGCTTAGAACTTAAAAGTACTATTTATGTGGTCCTCTAGAGTTTACAGGGCCACATACAATGGCTATGGCGTGCCTTGAGTTTGACATGTATGAATTAGAGGTTATAGTGAAAGAACCATATCTGAAATTACTTAGCAACCAAAAATCAATCGACTATAAGTCAATAAAAGTCTACTTGCTAATTGAAAACTAAATTAAACATAAACTTAATATAGACTACCTAGTCATGCCTGTGTGATAATTATTCAAATGTTAAACCATTTGCCTTCCTACTCAGAATGTGTTACTGAGTAGGATAATAAAAACAAAGCATTTAAGAGCTTTTAGAGAATGTGCAAATGCAGTTGTGCGTCAAAAAGTAAACCTATTTCCAAGAGGTTTGCGAAATATAAACAGTGAAAAAAACAGATGTGCAAATAACAGCAGCAAAAATGTTAATTAAGTAAGTTAAACAGTGCAAATTTCTGCAGAGGTATAAATGTTATTAAGTTTGTTGGAAGCAGTTTTGGTTATAAAGTTTAACAGCTGCTGGGAGAAAGGACCTGCAATAACGCTCCTTCATGCATCTTGGATGCAGCAGTCTGTCTTTGAAGGAGATCTGCAGCCCAGCAAGATCTTCATGCATGTGGTGGGACTCTCTGTCCATCAGTGATTTTTATTTCGGCCAGAATACTTCTGTCTGATGCGTGTCTCCACACCTCTGCTGACTCAGAAATATAAACTAGGCTTTACTCAGCGTTTGTATCTAGAGTGCGGTCTATGATTAACCTAAGACTGTTCAAAGCTCGATGAGATGAATGTACCTTTTTTGCGACTACATTTAAAGTCCTGGAAAATAAGAATACCCCTCTTTTTATTTAATTCAAGATTTGTTTTTTAATTAAATGAGAAATATGGTGTTGTTTATTAGAGTTTAAGAATGACACAAACTATAACGTTTTAGTTTAAGTGTTTATTTTTACTCCAAATGCTTTGGAACTTAAAGAGTATGTAATTGGTGTGTTTATCATTCTTTTTTTAAACTGGACCATATGGGTTCTGTAAAACTTGCTGTTATGTCAGAAAACAAAATGGGCCCTTTAGGTCCCTTTGCGGCTGTGTGTGTGTGCGTGTGTGTGTGTGTGTGTGTGTGTGTGTGTGTGTCGAAGGCAAGTGCCAGCCTGGCAGCATGCATTAGTCAGAGCAGAGACAGAACATGCTGTCTGTCAGACCGTCGCGTTACCATGGCGCTGCTCTCTCAGGTGCTTCTGGGAAACCATCCTCAGCCAAATCAACCTGTCTGGGTGCCAGCCGCAGGACACAGCTCCTCCTTGTTCTTGTCTTTTTTTTTTCTTCTTTTTTTTCTTTGCATGCAAAATGATTTACGCAGTGGATTAACAAAGTATTGGATTTCTGAGTTTGGGGACTGCTTTTTTATTTTTCTTTACTTCCATAGCAAGTCAAAGTCCTGACATCTCAAAGCAATCTCTTTTAAAAAAAAATTAATTGACCATTTGTAACCCAATGTAAGCCTGTGCTTTTAGTTTATTTGTATTAATAGGCAAGCAGTAAGCCTTCACACCGACACGTCCTCCAAACACCCACTTGCACACATACATACTCCCACTCTGGAGCTTTTTTTTGTCATCTTTTTTATTTTTTATTGCATGAAATAAAGTCATTTGTGTTGTAAAAAACAGTTCCTGGATATGAAATGGCTTTAATGTGCTCTTTGAATAGGATAGTGGGTGAACTGGGTGAGGGGGAAAAAAAGTTGGACCTGTTGAGTTTTGTAATGTAGTAAATTATGTTTATTATCACATTATTTATAATTTAAAAAAGAGGTTTACCTGCATCAGGTAAAAAGATACACACCTTTTTTCCTCACTGTAAAAAGTTGGATCATATACCAAACTTGTTAACCATTCAGCTAGAATTACCAAAATAGTTTCTATTTTTGCTCATTGCTACAATATTGGGGCAGAATATGTCAGAAATGTTATTGTCCGTCTTACTGAATGTCTGAGATTACCTTGAACATTGAAATTTTAATTTTGTTCCTTGTTTTATTGGCCAGCACTATCCAAACCGCATTCATTTTATTTATCAGTGTTCAGATCTACTCACGTTAGTGTTAAAGTGTTGTTGCTGATGGAGATCCCACATTCTGTTTGATTGTTAAAAACAAAAACAAAAAATCGGTACAAACACCACCTGCTTGGTATCCATTTGGACAACCTCAGTGTATATTTAGAAGACAAAAGGAAAATTGCTGATATTAAAAAGATGGGGTGGGATTTTCTTGTTTAATTTGTATTTAATTGCTTCACTGTCCTGACTTCTCTTTGGATTTTCTGCAATCCAGGGCTCTGTGACATGTGTGGCCTTCTC
Source organism: Apricaphanius iberus (assembly GCA_028564705.1). Taxonomy (NCBI): domain Eukaryota; kingdom Metazoa; phylum Chordata; class Actinopteri; order Cyprinodontiformes; family Aphaniidae; genus Apricaphanius; species Apricaphanius iberus. The sequence continues at coordinate 201,160 of JAPXFQ010001338.1, read as the reverse complement.
TAGAGCTGGGGATTACTTTTCCTCTGGAGGATCTGATGAACAGGTGAAGGTTTATTCCTCTAATGTTTAATACTAGTTGTGCAGGGCTTGGCTAATAGAAAAGGGCATCAGAAGCTTAATAGCAAACTAAGTTGTCTTAATTCTAAAATTGTATTTGGCTGTATTATTTCAGATACAACTTTTGGTGTTTTTACAGGTATTGGTGTGGAAGAGCAACTTTGATGAATGTGTTGAAAGCAGTCATGGTGTCAAATCGCAACAAAAAAGTGCAGCAAGTTCACAGACCAGGGTAGCCAGTTCAACAGCTCATCTCCATTTGAACTCGCACCCACCTGTCCTCCGCAGCCAGGTAGGTCTGGATGGCAAACGACAAAGAATCGGTTCTATCCCTTTTCACAGTGCTGTTAAAAGACAGGACATAAAGGTATATTTAGCAGTCAAAAGGTTCAGCCTGGAATAAAACCACAGCCTCAGCCGTAGCGTAAGCTTTAGCACTGCCGTGTATGTTCTTATCACTTGGCTGCTGGTTTTTACCATCTGACAGCAATTCTGTGCTTGTCTTATATTTAAATCCACATCATCAATGGCCTAATCTGCCATTGGGACAGGGACTAAGAGTAGTTTAGTGGTTTACAGTTGAGTATGTCTAAAAACAAGTACAGATCCACCGTTTGATCACCACTTATTGTTTGTGATGCCTTTCATTTGACCTTATCTCACTGCCATTTTACTATAAAAAAAGAAAACTGACACTAAAAGTCATCATAATGTGATTGTTTTTCATCCTTAACACCTGCAGGGATATGCGAAAGGTTGGCTCACAATCAAAATCTGAAATCTGACTAATAGGATCAGAATGGATTGGAAAGTGTGATTATTTATTTCCAATATGTATTTTTAAAATAATTTTATTTTTCTGCAGAAGGCTGCAATCTTATTGAATTCAGTTCAAACGAATACCAAATGACAAACAAATTTAATATGTATTTATTTTATTTTTCATTCACTTATTAAAATCTTTGACGTTATAGATATTGTAGAATGTAACTGCGTAATAGAACATAAAAATAACATCACAGTTACTCTGCATTGTAACTAATTATTTTTAATGTGTGGTAACTGAGTTATTAACTTAATACTTTTGGAAAAATTAAGTTGCAACTATTACTTATTATTTTTATATGGTCTTTAACTTTATGATGGTCTGTTTGGGGTGAACCCTACCGCTCTCTTAATCTCACCAATGTGTTTTTTCAAGTTTTTATTTATTTTACTTTATTGATGTTCATTTTATTGTTGTGCATTAGGTGTGTTTCTAGAATCAGAACGTCAGGTTAATTTGACCAGATCTTTTTCTGACGGGGTAATCTCTTTTCTCGCTCATCTCAGCTGCCCTGTCTCCATACACAATCATCCCTCTTAAGTAATCACACTAGAGATGCCAACAAACTCATGGTCTCATTAATTTTTCCTTATGTGTGAGAGTGTGCATGCATAGTTGTGTATTCTGTGTGTTTTTGAGTTCCCCTGCAAAGAACTGGCAACCTTTCCAAGTAGGGCTGGACAATAATTCGATAGCAATATATATCGATCGATAGACGTGTGGTGCAATAGAAAAAAAAGGGGTCGATAAAAAAGTTCGTTAGAAAAAAAACGTTTCCCCTAATTTTTTCATTATACCCTATCAGGCAGCTTAATACAACAATCATTACTTACTCCAAACGAATAATTAACAATGACCCACGCAGCTATTACAGCCACCCTCTCTCCTTTCAAACCACAAAAAGGATTAAATAATTTGAGTTGAAACAGAATTTTTTGATAGTCCCTAAGCGAACCATCACCGTAACTTCGGCGCGCTCAGATGTCACAACAAGGCAGCAGCAGAGGACGTTGTTCCGGATAAATGTTTCAGTGGCTCCGGTAAAGGTTACGTCCCGTTTTGAACCAATCCTCGACGCACTAAAACACTAAACGTAGCAATAATGAACAAAATATAAACTACCATCAGCTTTTTTAAGAAGGACTCCCGTCTCCCAGCTCGCTATGAATCTCTTACAGAGAGACACGGGAAACTTACCCAGGTCGTGTCGCGTTGCTAACATCTGTGGCTTTTAAAATCTCCCCTCGGTTCTGCTCCTGGTCCTCAGAAGCGAAAAAACGCTTTGAAAAACACAACAGGGGTTGGCTAGACCTGCCGGCTTCGGCTCTCAGTGACTGAGCTGCAGTGTTGGAGCCCATCAACACTGGTGAGTAGCTGGTTAGCCTTAGCTTTAGCCTGCAGCTGAAGTTAATTTCAATAAGCTTTATTGACCAACTAAACCAAGGGTTTCAGCCATTAATATTATAAAGTGTCATAAAATGTTTAAAAGATTAAAAAGCATAAAAATAAGCCTTTAATTTAAATTACTAACATGATAAAAAAATATATAATATAATGGTTAATAATAATAATAATTATTATTTTTCTTTGTATTTACTGATGTTACTCAGGTCTCTTGGTTTGTTTCTGTGTCTGAAGTGTTTGAAAATGTATTTTAATTCTTAGTTTAAAATTAGTTAATTGAAGAATAACAAAATTACTGGGGAGGCACTTAAAATATATTTTTTATGTGATTTGTTTTATCAATATTTATCGATATCGATAAATGTGACTATTTTTTTTATCGATATGTTTTTTTTTTATATATCTACCGGCCCTATTTCCAAGGTTATGTACTGCCTCTCACCCAAGGAAGGCTGGAAATAGGCACCAGCACCCCACGTGAACCCGCAAGGATAAGCGGTATAGATAATGGAAAGGATGGCTCACAATCAGAATCTGAAATCTGACTAGTAGAATCGGGACTGATTGGATTGATTCGAGCTGAAGTTGGACTTAAAGGGAAAGTTCTTTTTTTTTTTTTTTTCAACCTGGACCTTCTTAGCATTTATTACATTTAACAAGAAGAAGTTTATATCCAGTCGTTATCAGCGTATATCCGTATAATGGGAGTGGTGAAGGCACAAGATTTACCGCCTGTAATAAGTCATTAGAGTATCTTCCCCAAAACTCCTTTATTTAACCAATGTTTTGTTATGAATATTTAGTGATATTCCCCTGTGAGTTCGGAACATCTCTTAGGTGCTTAATCCAACCGATTCCAACTCACACCAATCAGTAATTTCAATGACGTCGCAGCCGCCCACCATTGCAGCTGTAGTCTGCGTAGGTTCTGGAAAGGGAGCCTGTAGAAGCTGAACTTAATCCAATTGGTCATTTGGTTAGTGCATTTTGGAAACACACAAACCATGTTGATGTCTGCAGCAGCTATTTGTTTCCAGCTGACCACTGTAGAGCACAGAGTGAAAGTCCTGATCAGGGTACAACTGGGATGGAGCACAGCAGTGACATCATTGAAATCTTGCGTTGGTTTAGTTGTATTATAAGCCTCTAAAACACCCCGTAACAGAACAAAGAAGCACTTCAGAGATGTTTTGAACTCTGAGGGGAGTAGTGCTAATGATAAATAACAAACATTTGGTTAAATGAAGGAGTTTTGGGGGCAGATAATGCCTTACTCCAAAGAACTCCATGTGGCCTCAAACTTGTCTGGGTGCGTAAATGAATATAAAAATACCAAAAATAAGGTCCAGGTTGAAAACAAAAAAAGCTTTCCCCTAAAGTCCATTTCATATCAACAGATGTGAATTGGGGCTTTTTGTCATGTATAGTAAGGACAGAGTTTTATTTAGTCAAATAGAATAAGCTTTTCCATTTATGGCCTTTTTCCAGTTGCACCTACTCAACTCAGCTCAACCCGCCTCCAATCAGTTACGTGGTACCAGCCCTTCTTTTAAGAACCTCAGTTAGTGGGGTTCCAAGTGTGCAGAGTCAGACAACATGAGTTCAGATGACTGCCAGTGACTGAATGGCAAGGGTCGGAGTGACGTCATAAGGACAATTGTCTTAAATTAATCCGACCTTCCGTTTGTAAAAACTCTCAACACGACAGAGTCTGACAAAAAGCTGCAGAATGTCAGACATAGCTTCCATGTCCTTCATCTGTTGCTTTGTGTTTGTGTTGCGTAAAATCTTGCCACGTTATTTTTCAGACTCTGGGACCACCCAACTGTAGGATGATCCCATTCACTAGAGCTGTTTCTCAATTGTTGTGGAAAACTACTCACAATGTGTAAAGTTGATCCGAGTCGAACCGGTCAGCTAGGTTCTCTTGAAAACGGGCCCTAATACTCTATAACTGAGATGAGGGGCTGGAAACATGTTAGTTAAAGAGTAAATTCCCTCTGTCAGACATACACCTAATACATCACGGTTCTCTCTGATTTCTCTACTGTCAATGTCACTTTATCCCTAAAGAGATTTAACACAAACTCCAGTTTGTCTCAAAATCATTTGCCTCATTGCTGTTCCACAACATGTTGCCTTTCCTCATGTTGTCCCGTCTCAAGCATTGCTTTTGGTAACCCAAAATTCACAAGGATGAGAAAAAGGTTTTTTTCCTTTTTTAGTCTACATAAAGTTTATCGTAGCTCCTGACACCTAATTACCCACTTGGATGTCGACTCTCTTGTTCCTTGCCGCCTTTGCCTGTCTGTTAGAGAGGTTTTAGGGGGTGTTGGGGGTTCTTTAGGAACAAACAGACTGTATTATTCAGACTCGACCCAGTTCTGGTGAAAAAGTGTTATGAAACAGACATTTGAAGATGATTTTTAATAGTCTTTTTGTCTAACACTGACCTGAAATGGGCATTGGCACACTGAGTGTGAAGCTTTTAATGTTTTTTAAACATGTTCTTATTTAATGTTATTCGTGGAACCCTCGAGATGCTTTTGTTCTTCTCTCTCTGGCTGGGTTTTTTTTTCTTTTTCTCTGAGCTGTGAAAGCAAAGCTTTAAATGGATTTTAATAGCGCCTCTGGTTGACTGTTACTATTACTGATGAGTCTGAAAGATTACATAAAGCCCAGCTCTATCATGTGGAGAAGGTGGATTAGCACAATGTATGAACAATTTTCTTGAGGATTCATGTTCTTTTGTAACACAACTAACCTTTTTTCAGCAAAAAACATGGTTTTCTAAATGCATCAGAAGCTTCAGCACCAATGTAAAGGTGGTATTTACTTTCGCTTTATTACAAATGACTGATGTTAACATTTTAGATATTTCTTTCTCGAAAGATAAAAAGTGAATGAAAAAATTTGCACATTTTTTAGGGGGCAGTTATCAACACTTCTACAAATCTTAATATAGCAATTCTACAACAAACAGTTGTTGGATATCCCTAACCTTATACCTAATTTAGTACTATTAACAAAAAATGCTTCTGCTCTTACATTTGTACTGCATAAGTCCATCATAGTAAGGCTTCAGAAGTTAAATCTAAATTATCTTCTGCAACTGCATTATACTAACAGAGAATTGATGCATGTTTGTCATCCTCATCCTGCCGGTGGTGTTTAATTTGTAATTTTAAGTTGGAAAGTCAGAGAAAAGCGGCCAACTCGACGTTATGTATATATGCTAAATATATGAATATCCGTTATTGCAGAAATGCACTGGTTATATATATCAGAGGTCGCTAATGTGATTCCTGGTCCGCATCGAACCGAAAGGGGGCCCTATTTGAGCATAATCGCTGTGGGATTACTGCAGAGGTTGTTGTCATGAGGTTTAGGGATTTTTTCCTTGGACAGATGAGTTCTCATGGGGGTATAGATGTTGTCTGGAGGCTGAACCAGCACTCCACTGCTGCACTGGAGACCCAAATTAAGCACCACTTCAGCCAGCGTTTTAAAATTAGTCAAAATTTCTCCAGTTGAACTTATCAGAAATAGAAAAAACTCTGAACTAACCATTTCCTGATCCCTTAACTACGCTTCAGGAATACGCACTGGAGGAGCAGCGACGGTGTTGTTTGGCACACATCTGGTTCTTTAGTGCGCATCTGACCAGCCACACTGACTAAAGTTGCGCTTCAAAGCCTCTGTAACTTTTCAAAATGCAGTCAGCTCCCGATCAGTGAGATGCATAAATACAGGTTCTGGAAATCTTTTCTTTAATTGATTTATTTACCTGGGCTCCAGGTAATCTGCACACTTCCACCACGTGGTCACAGGTGTGAATACAAATCTCTTAAGCTGATAGACAGACTTCAGATCTTTCCGCCAATGTTAAAAAAACAACGGTCAAATACAGAAAATATTAAATTAACGCGACCCCTGATATATGCAATGTGTGTTTTGTATTTTTTCTTGTTTTTTTGTATAAGACATGTATAGTATATATGTGTGTTAGAAACTTTTTCTACTACAACTCTAGTATAAATGAAAATGTGTAAATATAGTCCCAGGATTTCCTGGAATTGACAAATGACATAGTAGAGCTGTAACTTCTCAAATATAAGCAACGGTCATCTGATGTTCTCTCTAAATCAAATTCAACGGATTTTTATAGTTTTTTTGGGCTCATCATTCACTTTTATTGACATGGCTTAGCAGGTTTATGTGTAATTTATGGTCACTTTTCCAGAAACATAAAAATCAATTTGTTAAACACACACACACGCAAAAAAAAAAAAAAAAAAAAAGAACTGATTCAAAACGAGGTCTGTCCAGCTACAGACTGACAAACATTTGGCAGAGTCTAGTCATCTCTGCTTGCTACAGCTAAGCAAATCTTAATTTGCTGCATCTTTTTTTTTTTTTATAAGAACATACATGCATTGATGAGTGTGAGTGCCAGCCATTGCTGACAGACAGATCAGCTCTCTCTTGATCACATTGGCTCCAGCCCTCCCTTTTCCCTCCATCTCCAGCACCACATCTGGGTCTTTCTCTCGCTCACGTGTGCTGACAGACGAGCAGTGCTCTCGCAGCAGGCTTCTCTCATGGCTCAACACACACACATATACACACACATAAGAACCACCACAGCGCTCAGCTTTAGGATCTGGAATGGATGGAAGGGAAATTTGATTTTACAGCATGCATTAGCTGTCTCAACTTTCATCTCCTTAAACCATATTTCATGTTAAGATTTAGTTATTTTTCACTTGAAAGCATTCATAGCAATATAATCAGTTCAGATCTGCCAAGCATATTAGTGCAGTTTTTTGGGGGTGGGCTGCTGTGTGTATAGCTTGGAGGTGCATTCACAGAAAGGCAGGTGGTATTATTTTGACAGCAGGAGTGGAATGCATTTGACAGCAGAAGGTAAAGAGAGAGGTTGGGGTTGTGATGAAGGATTGTTGAAGGCAGGCTAGCAGTAGAGGTAGAGTAACTCTAATAGTCTAGTGAATGGAAGGAGCCACAGTGTGGTGCTGGCATAAAGGATGTTAAAGGTAGAGGCAAACAGGGGGAGCATGTGACCAGGTAGACAATACAAGAACACTCAAGACAAGATAACAAGTCATGCAAACATATAATGAATTCAGAGCTGGCAACAGACAACTGTCTATACACGTTGCAGGATGAACAGAGTCAAAGAAATGAGAGGAAGTGTAACGAGAATGAAAGGCTATATAAGCAGATGAATACAGCAAGTATAAGAGTTAAAAGTAACAGAGAGAGAAATGTAAGATACTCCATCCCTTATTGAATCATTAACCACGTTAGTTCCTGAACCACAAAAGGCTTAATGAAGAACCTCTTTGACAGTTTTTCATAAAATGTTTGCTCAGCTGTAATTAACTGAGTTGAGCAGCTGGTGAAAATGTTTGTCTTCATTCAGGGTTGTATTATGAAGCGCATGTATATTTAAACACACGCCTACCACCTTTTCATGTTTGGTCAAAAGAGAAATGTTATCTAATTGGAGAACATGATAGCTCACACTTTCCATATTTTCTAAGCTAGAAAACTTTTATTTGGTCCTCAGGAAGCAAATGTTTACCAAGTAATGCAAAAATATCCTCTGGGGTTATTAGAATGGATATGCATTTGTACCCAAAATTTGACTCTGCAAATTTGGTTTGTATGCAAAATAGAAGAAAAAATGTTCAGGTGTTACAATAAACTGAAAGCCTTGATTAACGAAACCTACAGGAAGATTTGGTGGCAGCAGTCACTGAAGTTTCAGTTTTCACTCTGATTTACTTACTGAGTGCTGAGGGGCTCTGTGCTTGACTCAAAAGTACATAAAAAGTCAGCTACTACATAAGCAAACCTATTGGGTTGTGAGAGAATCTGTCCTGTTAGTGATGAAAAGAAAACTATGCTTACATTGAAGCTTAGTGGTGGCTCAGTGATGCTCTGGGACTGCTACGTCATTATATGAATTCATTCTCCACCAAATCTGAGCTGAAAGAGAAATTTGGAAGAAATAATTTTTAATAAGACATAGAATACATAGAGAATGTTAAAAATAGGGATTGCAGTATCTAGAAATGTAAACTTTTATAAAATAGTGTTGTGAATGAATTGCTACAGAAATCACGCTTTCAGTGTGAAGACAGGTTCTTATCTACTGCTTCTAAGATATTAACTACTCAAGAGCTCTTAAAGTCCCATTCTAAATCTGAGCAATATCTGTTATAATTTACTTCTTTGTTTTTTATTTTTAAGGAAGGTTGAGGGCACAAATCCAACCATTGGTATTGTAATGTTTTATAGCATACTTATTAAATTGTCTTCAGACATTGCTTTTGTGCTTTGGAAACAGCTGCTATAACAAAAAGTGAAGGCTTCGGTTTTACACTTGGAGCAAACAGTTAAATCATCTAATCTGTGTGAACATGTCTGTGATGGTTTTCAATGAACCATGGTAGTGATGGCTGATTGGGGTTTAATTCATGTCCCAGGGAAAAGCTCCTTTGTTGGGTTTTCGACTCCAAGTGATTCATTAGAAGAGTATTTACTGTGTTTGCCTGTTAGTTTGTCTGCACAAATTAGTGTAACAGGGGTTTCCCTGACCCCAGCCTAGAATCTGTTGGTACAAGACATATCAAACTGGCTGAGTCTAGCCTGAACTTGTTCACATAAAATTTAACCACCCAACATTGGGAGGCAGTTTTATGGCTCCTTCCTTGTTGTTTTTTTATCTTAATTCAGTGCATTAGTGTATTTATGCATCGTGACGTACTTTGAATATGAATTCACAAACTGGTGCTTTATAGATATGTTGTATGGCTTACAATGTATTGCTTTAAACAGTAGCAGATGAGCAGGAGATTCTGGTCAGGTAAGGCCCCAGCAGTTACATTGATTCTGTGGCTGTCGTTCTCTTATAATAGTGAAATTACTTTGAAGGTTTTTGTAGGTTTTAAAGAGTTGGAACTCATAAAACCGATAACATGATATTTCAAGAAAAACGCCCCCCATACTTTTCCTGTGCTAGTGGTTATTATTTCCTAATTGTGATGAGCCAAAAGGCGGCTGGCGGCTCTGTTCATCTGGCTTCATTTAGAATAAGCACAGCTTGATGCCGTGTTCCTCTGAGCAAGAATAGGTTTCCTGCTGTGTGGAGATGAGTAATACAATTGTCGTTTCCCTTGCTGATATGTATGAATGATACATGTGCACCCCAGCAGACAGAGACCTACGGAAACAGACTTATGGAGGAACATATAGAGGTGTGTTTATTTTTAGTCACACAGACATGGAGAAATATGATCACCGACGTTCATGTGTTCTTGCATCAATGAATTAATCACAACATAGGGAGACAGACTCTTTGTACATGTACTGAAACACGAATCTACGGAGTTTGTCTTTGCCCTCTATTTGTAACTTTCTTTGCTTTTTTAAAGATATTTTGCCACATAGCATGGTTAGTTTGTTTTAAGCAACAGGCAATGGATAAAATGTACTGGTTACAAACTTGCTTCTTCATTCAAACACATTAACAGAAACAGAATACTTTGCGTTTGTTTGTTGTTTTGTCTTGGACGGGTTGCGCTGAAATGTAATTTCACTGTACCACTGGTTATTATGCCAAACTTCACAGACAGACAATGGGAGGAGACAATCACCTATATCCTACTCCATAAGGGGGGGCGTGACAGTGATGGGAAAACAAAAAAACACCTCATTACATTGCAGCACTTGTTTCAGACAATCACAACATGAAATAACTCTGGGTAGTGGTGGTTGGGGGTGGACGGTGTGACCGCAGATGTAGTCAGCACATCTCACCATCCACTAGAGTTGGGCACTGTTTGCATTTTAACGATTTCAATTCTGATTCTCACTATCGATTCCTGTTCTAAACAGTTCTCAATTCCGATTCTTTGAGGTGCAGAAGAGGAAGTACAAACAAACAAAATAATTTCCTTTGAAAAAGCCTTTACACAGGCCATTTTTATTTGTTCCGTCAATCTGTCATTAAAATTAAACATGAACTGTTACTGTAACTTTAGTCAGGGGTAGATAAAGTAGCTACCAGCTAAGTTATTTAGCTTAATCTTGATCTTATTTACTTTACGTTACCTAAATGTGGGCGACTCTACCTCACTAAGAAGTTGCAGCCTTTTCACCTCATATACCGTTACTTTTCTGCGGCACGCGGCAATTTGCTCCGCTGACGGCGTTCCCCTTGCTGTCATGGTGAATGGGGTTTGTCTATTTGCTCTCTTTGGTCTCTGGCCGGTTAGCGTAGCAGCAGCTGCAGCCTGCCTCATGCTCGCGTCACTAGTATATTCAAACTTAAGCTAGTCTGTAAAGAATAAAACAATCATAATTTTCATGTTCCTGATTCCACTTCCAATGAGGAGTTGCAGGCTGACAGTTAAAAGTCCGAATTGGAGGAAGCGACGGGAGCAGAAGAGCGATGTTCAACACATCAAACACAGTACACTCGTTACCACACTGTAAACCACGCAGCTGCCGAAGGTGTTTTGTCGTGTTTGTTGTACATCCTCCGTTGGCGCTAAGTTTATCACTGGTGTTGCACTTTGCGAATCCATCCTTTTGTAAATTAAAATGAAGCCAGACTTTGGAGCAGCATCTACGCTCCATGTTGTTTAGAGTATTACCCCTCCTTTCCACTGGACGCGTCAGCAGTATGTTACAGCAGCAGCACGTCATACGCGGCTATTAGCCACCACTGTAATCAATATAATCCTTTCCACCAGAGGCGAAATCAGCAAGAGTTTGCCCCGTCACAGGAGCATCATGTAGCAGCACTTTTCTAAATATACCCGGCAGTCTTATTTTCTACGCGCTACACCTGTGAAACGTGTAAATTTCAACATTTTGGATAGGGGAAGACAGGAAATCAGACTGCTCGGCATCCGGAAATTTTCAAAATAAAACAAAGGTGCTTCTTTCCGGTAACTTTAGTTTACTACCTGTGCGGCCCCGTGAGAAGTCAGTAGGTCGCGGGAGGGTCTACACTACCTCGGATCGTCACTAACATTATTCTTTTGCACTTCGAGGGTTTTAGTATATTCCCTGACATAACATAAACTTATTGGCAAATATAAAACGGAAAGAAAATAAAACACAGATCGTTTGGAGCCATGTGGTAGTCTTTTTTCCTGCTTGTTGTTGCGTTTACTGACGAAACCACGGGTCATTTTGCTGATCTCGCATGATTTCGGGCTCTCACGGTGACAGCTGCTTCCGTGTTGCTGACGCCCCCCGCGGAAAGGGCCAAGCACCAGAATACGCGAGTAAAACGTGCTGCTCCTGTAACATGCTTGGGTTATACAGTCTATGGTTCAGAGAAGTGACATTTTGCGGGGCTCGCTGGGCAGAGTAATACCTAATACAAACCCCAGAAACAAACTAGTGTGGCCCATACTATTTTGTTTGCTCACACTGTGGGCATTTAGGAAAATAAAAAACGCATCAAAATTCAACCATCTTCTAAACGGTTCCAGACCCGGACGTTAAGAGCCGGACGTTAAAAACCGAGACCGGTTCTCGGTGCCCAACCCTACCATCCACTGCGCGGAAGTGGGAGGGAGAATCAAGGAGTGAGAGGCGACCGCGTTGAGGTAAAGGAACGTGTGGGTGTCCAAAATTGACATGAACCTGCATGAGTGTTTGTGTCAATAATGAGTAAAAGTCCTTCAACTCTCTCAGTAGAGAATTTCATTCCTATGTGGGGGTCTACTATCAGCACATTTTTTTGGTTTCAGCCATCCAGGACCACAGGCAGTCATATACCAGCTGATAACAATTTGTGTTGAGTAAAGGCAAGATTACTTTGTTCTTGCCTTAAAGAAGCTATATGGAGTTTCCTGAAATTTCAACTCGCGACTGACAACTGTGGCCAAAAACGATCTTCCATCTTTTCCGGGCACTTGTCAGGGGTTTACCTTTTGAAGTTTTATGTGGAGTTTCTGTTGGTGTCAGAGTTGTCCTGGGTCTCTTCTGTGTATTTGTCTGTTTCATTGCACCGCTTGCGAGTGTAGGCTAATCGCTGACTAGCGGTGGTGATCTGAAATGTTTAACATGAAAGCGCTTACGTCACATCCACAGACACAGCGAGCGAAAAATCCGTCCCGACAGAAAAATTGGAAAAATTGGATTCAGGATTATAGGTGCACCCACGGTGAGCTGACAAGGTGTCAGTATGCTCATCAAAAGATGTTTGAGTCATAAATGGTCAAAGCAAAAGGCTAATGATACGTTTATTTTTGGGGAAAAGTTCCATTAAAGTCTCTCAGCATCTCCATACTCCCAAACAGCCAAATTTAGGATGAGTTTTCACTGAGCCAGGCTGAACGTTTCTCCAAGTTGGTTCCCATTCCCCATATGAGTTGCGAGTTCATAGTAAGTCTGCGACTTAGCTCGTTCAACGTGTGAGTTGAGTAATTTTTACCCTACACATTCCTTTGTGTTGGTCATGCAGCTTCCTAATTTATGCTGAAACCTGTTGAAATTTGTGATACACTAGGACCCCACCCAGCCAAGCAGTAGAAATGGAGTTACCCCCCCGATGGAACATTCCACTCCGGCAGGAGGGTTCTCCCACACCACCCCTCCAATGCCTCAAGGAGTCGGGGTGAGGCCTTTGAACCCAGGAACACTGAACCGGCTGTCAAATATGGCTGCACGATATTAGGAAAACCTGTGACGTGCGATAACAGTGATTAAAAGCAAACAACTAATGCATAATTTTCATTTCATTCAAACAGACTGGATCAAGCCACAGCTGCTTTGTTAGAAGTAAAACAACAAACTGGATCTAAACACTGAAACATTTCTGGATGCTTTGAATTCAGGAAATCGTCCTCCCTTATTATATCTGCGCATCCGATAATAATTTAGTTCAGCTTTTTTTTTTTTTTCTTTTTTTTTAAAAGAAGCAGTTTAATCAGTTAATTACTGATATGGGGTGATTACTTTTTTCCCCACAGAGAGCCGGGTTGGTTTGAACCTTTTCTTCCCCTTAATGAATGAAATCATTTTAAAAAGTCTCAGTAACTTAATCCAATATTAAAATGTGTTTGATCTGAAACATTCGAGCAAAAACAGAAGAAATCTGTGAGGTTGCAAATACGTTTTACAGCACCTGTAAATCCTGTAGCAAACATATGGTAGATGGAGATCTGTCTGTTTTTATGCACCAGAGCCAATAGTTGTGGGAAAAGCTGTGTGGTGTTTTCAGGAGGTTTGTCAGCTGTGTGTAAATGGGTTTTGTTGATTTTTATGCACTTTATTCTGTTTGCTTTTAGATGTCATTTAAAAATTAAATATGTTTTCCGTATACACAGACATTATTATTATTATTATTATTATTAGTGAGCCTGCAGATAAACACATCATGCTAGAAGAAACGAGTGTTTACCGTCTGTATAAACTCCTTCTTCCCTCTGTAGCTCATTTATGAGGATGCAGACGTTTCATGGAACTGATTGATTATGTTTCAAGATGGACTTTGTGGGGTGTACCTGTGCTACGTCTTCTCAGACTCTGTGTGCAAACAGATTATATATACTGCACCATACTTCATTGTCAGTAATATTTTAGATATTTTCCTTCACAGAAGTGGTACTGACTCTCAGGAGCGGTACTGGAACAGACAGCAGGAACTATAAAGACAGACTACACCTAATTTATTTAACGTCACTTCATGTCAATAAGTACATTTAAGGTGTTTAACACTTTGATTCAAATTAAGTTTTTAAGAAGGACAGTAATCCCAAACGCACATTGAATTTTGGAATTAATAAAACAAGCTGATATCTTCTGATGTGATCCCAACTTTAACCTTATTGTAGATTTATGGACTAGGTTTAAAACCTGGGTCTGTGCCAGGAAACTAATGACATTTTGATAAGAAGAACAGTCAGCATTTCAAATAGAACTTTGCCAGAAAGTTGTTAATGTTATCAAAAGCACCATTTTTAGTTTAAGTTTTTCTTTGCAACATTTGACCAAATATTGGTTGGGATGTATGTGTATGTGAGACTATCCACAAAGGATTCAGAGTTATGCACATATCGCTTGTATTTTGGATTATCATTTTTACTTAGTAAAAATAAATTGTTCAGATGCATAATAAAAAGACCAAAATTGATAATGTGAGGGCTTGTAAACATCTGATCCACACTGTACAAAGTTACAAACCTATTAATTGTTGATGGTTGCTTCTGATTCAAGCCTTTAATAAACTATAACCTGCCAATGTTGATTTTAAATGATTCTGTCTATGTAATATTCAAAACGGAAATAAATACGATATATCTCCTTTATACGACATATTACAGTTCCTTGTCAGTTTAACACGGAAATTTACACCATAAGGGGAAAAAAATGCTTTTTAAAAAACAAACTATGTAGTAGTTAAATGTTTTCTTTCCAAAATGCTATTGACATATAGAAGTAGAAAGCTCAGAAATATTAAATACAATAAATTGTTTAGTCTGCCAGCATTCTCTTTCCTGCTGAGGCTAATCTTGTTCAAAAAGTGAAATGGATTTTAAAATTGAATCTGAATTAAGTGGTACAATGAATCATTAACACACACACACACGACTTAGTTTTCTTTATATGTAGCTTTTTGACTTCTATTTGCTTCCTTTGACTTCATTTAAAAAAACAACTGATAATTACAAATGGTTACCTTTGAGTGACTCGGTATGGATTTTCACAGCAAACACCTGCTGTTGCCAGCACAAATAGATATTTCAGTTGTAGAGCATTCACTTACTGATAATAGTCCAGCTGATTGTGTGGCACATTCCTGTTTTAGACTTACCTTACAAGTTTTCTCCCAATGCTTTTTCTCCAGACATCCGAAAGAGCAGAGCACCTTAACAGACCAGACACTCAAACTACCACCTGCACTCATAGTTTCGGCCGTAACGGCAGCCACAGCAGAGGGAGTCACTCCTATACCCAAAGAGAAGCTACCATCAGTTCACCCTCCACTCAGCAGACTCAGGGTTCACAACGACCTGCAAACCAGGATAAAGGATTTTCCGATGATTCGTATGGAAGGATTCCCTCCAGATTAGCCAACACCCTAGAGCACATTATAGGTCAACTGGACGTTCTCACTCAGGTAAGCGGAAGATGTGCTAATCTGTAATGACAAACTTTGTGGCTATGCCTCACAAAAACACTATTGGCAACAAAAATATCTTTAGAAATCTCTGATCAGCAATGCAGAAATATGGGGTTTTATTACTTAAACTTATGATATTTTAGTTATTTTTTGTTTTGTTTTTTTTTGATACCAGTCTGTGGTAAGATATAACACAACACGTCTCTAATTGAACTGTCTCTAGTCTAAGTGCCTTTAGAAAAACAAAGTAAGGAAAAAAACAAAAATAATAATTTCTACTTTTAGTTTTGCACCAGCCAACATCTTTTATGTATGTTAAGGGCTCTGTAATCTTGCCTTTTATAATAGTCCCATAATTCACTTCACTTTACACAGAAATCTTTTTGGGGTTTTTTCGTCACTGACTCACCATGCCGGTGTGTCTAGTTAGCCTCTACTCTCAGTGTGAGCGTCTGGTGAAGGCCAGGCACAGTGTGTAGCCTGAGCCTGCAGGACTAAAAATAGATTATTGAACAAAGCAGAAAAGGACAGCAACCACTTTAAACCCTAAAAGCTCTGTTTCTTATCAATTTGTGTTCTTTTTAGCGTCACACGGTTTTTGTTACATCCATAAGTGGCTTTAGTGCTGGATTATTTGGTGCAGGTGGAAAATGTGATGTAGGACATTTTAGATTCATGCTCCAAGCATCTAAGAAACGGACAAATTTTTTTTTAAATGGTTGAGGCCCTTTTCCTAGATTCATGGAACAAAGCCCTTCTTTAGATTTGGCTTCAAAACTCTTTGCCCGTTCCTGTTCTTCTTTTTTTTACACATTTTTTACATTTCCTATTTATTTTACACTAGGGCTGGGATTCGATTCAAATTTTAAGATTCGATTGGATTCTGACACTTAGAATCCATTATCACGATCCGGTTTGATCCAATTCAATCTGATCCAGACCAATATAGATATGAGTCAGTGCTGATAAAAATGTTTTTTGAGCTTTTATCTTAATTATATGCCTGTAATTCAATGACTTAGCACTGGGTGAGTAACAGTTTACTTGGAAAAAACTGTATTAACACTTTAAGAACAAAGGCTTAAAACTGCTTTCTGAATTTTTTATTCCTATTTTAGCTGTAATAAAGGGCAAACTGTGTTAAACAATTAAACTGACTATTTAACCTGTGAATCGATTCGATTCTAACAATTTTTAAAGGAATCAATTCAGTATTATTTTTCTCTTCTTTTTTTTCATCAAAGCCCTACTTTGTACCATGATTTACTAAGGAACAAGCCACACATTAAGGTTAAATATATTTTATTTACCTCAATCACCAATAATGTTTCTGTTCCTTTTACCTGACAGTGAGAGTTATTTCGTCCTCAACAGTAGTTTTCATAGATTCTATAATATCTTGATTGTCCTATACAGTCTGTTGGGGATTTTGAAAGTTATTCTTGTTGTTTTTGTTGTATGGCTAGTATTAACACAACTACAACGGTGACCTACTGTAATACCGGGATGATTGCTTGTGTAACTCAAATTATTCTTGATAAATTGAGCAAAACGGGGCACCAGCTTCTTACTCTACGTACCAAACAATATAACGATTAAAGCAGACTGTCAGACTATCTGAAAGGTGAGTTCTTTTGCACGATGTATCAAACACGGACACTCAAGGAGGCACAGAGAATAATCTCAAGTTTAGGGAATTTATTAACCATATTGCTCACACAAGCAGAATAAGATGGTATATGCTACTATGCTATGCTAAATGATAGCTCTTAGCGAAAAAGACAACCAAAATGGATGACTACTGAAGGAAAACAACGTCACCGGAAGGTCCACCTCACGTGCTTAAGTCGGGAGAGAGAGATGACAGGGGGACGCTTCTCAGCGAGGTGTAATTTAACAAAGCACGTTGTCAGCTCTGGACAGACAAAGGAGACCACATGGTGATAACCTTGTGGCTCAGACCAAGGGTTATCAGATAATGTCGTCTGTCCCTCGCGTGCTCTCTAGAGAACGAACACACGCAGTTCAGTCCAGTTCATGGAACTAACACCGAACAAACAAAATCAAAACACTGCTTTGCTTACAAATCAAAAAGAAAAACAGAGTAACTTTAACACAAACAGCCAGCTTTGGCAAAACAAACACCTTATAATCTAAATAAAGAAACCGGCTCCAACCCAGATGAAAGAAAAGAAAAGAAAGTTTTCTACTTTAAGTCGGCGGTCAGAGACTGGGCACTGGAGTGTAATTGGCCTGGATCCAGGGAAAAGGTTTACTCACCTAAACTCAGCTGCGCTTGGGGGGAAACAGATCAAAGGCTCTGTCGACCGCTCAGAGAACGGCCATGCAAAGCCAGCTCTGGTTGGAACGTTGCACAAAGGAGGGGGAAGCAATTCGGGCAATGTCGCTACAATGAGTCGCTCTGATTGGTTGCCGTCCTGCGTCAAGAGCGTTAAGACTGTTAAAAGTTCAACTACCTGAACTTCTGCGTTGCTAGTGTTATGAGCTTTGAAGCTCGAAACGCAGGAAAATCTTGAAAAGTTGAGGGAGCCAACGCTCACAAAGCCTCGCAGAGACCGTGACGCTCCTCAACAACCTCAACCGTAGACTTAACATGTAAGCATGACGTTGCTGACGCTGCTTTCTGCGAACTGAATGCAGCATAAAGCTTGGTTTATGCTTGACGTATGTACATTCAGCGCAGAAATGAGAGGTGCGGAACCGGCCGAGACGCCTTCTAGCAGCGTTTATACTTTTTGCAGCTTCTGCCTGCTGAGAACCAATATTCTTGAAGACTGTAGGGGGCAGTGTAGGGCTCTACAGCATGCATAAAACACTACACCATAGTAGAAGTAGTAATCACTGTTGTTTACAAGATGCCGATACCCGTTAGCTTAAACAAAGCAGAACTTTTATGCTGTTTACAATAAAAAGACAAAAAAGGAGACGGTCCACTCGTCCATTAAAACACCGTTGATCACAGTGATCTGTATCGGCCGAATCATAAAGATGCCAATATTTACGAACCTCCGGCAATAGGAGCTCTTGCCAGTCCACCATGTTTTTCCGCACGGGACCGTCCGCGTTGTTACCAAATTTTCTAGGTGCGCGGTGCGGAAATTTGGGCCTCCGCGGTGGCAGCGCAGAGAGCCGTGGTTGCTGAAATTACGTAATTTTGGACTACGCGGATGCTTAGAAGCATAAACCAAGCTTAAGACCCACAAGACAAGAGACTACAGGTGAAACTGAAATATTGTGCAAAAGTTTCTTTATTTCAGTAGTTGAACTTAAAAGGTGAAACTGATAAACAGTATATCGATCTATTACATTCAAAGCAATATATTTCTTTTTTTGTTATAATTTTGATGATTATCGCTTACAGCTTATGAAAACCCCAAATTCAAAATCTCAAAAAAATAGGAATACTACATGAAATCAATAAAACGAGTATTATAAATAGAGAGTGTAACCTCTGAAAAGTATAATCATGCATATTTACTCTAATTTGTTTGGGCCCATTTTGCATCAATTTCTGAATCAATGTGGCACCTGTATATTGAGTTTATGAGATCAAGACAGCACAGGATTTTGATTACTTTTGAAGGAAACTTCAAAGATTATGCAAGATTTATGCTTCAAAAATGCCTTTTATATAGATTTACTGATGTCTTTCTTTTTTCTACTTCCTTAAATATTTTTTAGACATCAGGACAGTGCTTGAACTCTGAATGCCATGCAGTACAACATTTGCTGTTTCCCCTTTGCCATTGATGGCATGTGATGATGTAGCACCCCTTGACATCTAACCATTGGCCATTTTAGCAGAGCTTTCGGCCTCCTTTAGCGTCCGAGCAATTTGCAGTGCTTACATATTGTTCATGTCTTACCACTCTGTCACCATTAATAGATCCCACTGGAAATCCAAAATGCTGCCAAACAAATGATTTAAGAGTAGTTGGGGCATCTTCTATTACAACTTCATCAGGCATACTGCGACTGGCTAGTTATTGAGAGAATGTCTTAACAAGAAATATTGTAATGTTTTGATATCACAAGATCTCATAAGATCTCATACAATGGTTACAACCCTAGTGATTACTTTTTAAAAGGTGTTATAGTAAGTTAATTAACCTATGTGTAAAAGCAATGAACTCTCATTGCAAAGCTGAAAAAGGCCACCCTAATTTAACAAAGTTAACTTTCTGTTTTCAAGAAAAGTCAATATAAGTTGTTATTAACAGGTTATGACTATTATTTTTAATACTGTACTGTATGTAAGTCTTATATTTAACTCATAACGGTTTTAAAAAATACTTAAAGAGGATTTAATAAATAGGACATGAAGGACCAGTTGACCATAAAACCACTGTGTAGAATTATATTCCAGTAACAAAGGCCTAAATTTAACCCACTAAAACTTTCAGAAACCCCATCCTTGTCTTTTGTTTGTAAACCAATGTATGACTGAGCACATACAGATACAGTTTTTAATAAACTGGTATCTTTTTGCTACTAACAATGTTTTTATAATCTAATGTTCAATCAACATTTTGAAGCGAAACATTGACAATAAGGCTTCAGTGCAATGCAAGATAATTGTTTGCAGAGAAAAATTAAGTTATTCTCCTCCTATATTACCATTAGAAACTTTTTCTAGTGGCTGCGCTCTTCCAGAGAGCTAGGGATGGGTAGTAAAGATCACATGAGAGCGACAAACTTGAAGCTGCAGAATCCAGTACACTAATTTTTACTCCAAACATTAGGTTGGAAATTGTAATATGCTAACATTTCATAATAAGGTGGCACTGTCACATAATGATTGCTTATGGGTTTTTATCAGCAATTATACTTAAACTCCGAGCTCCAGACCAAAACTATGTAGACTATTGTTTCATTGTTTTTTCTTTGATCCACCACAATTCAAAGTTGTTATATTTATTTCAGATTTTGTTCTCTTTAGCTTTTAAAATATTTTTGTTTCGAGATGTAATGTTCTCATCTGGCCACATCTAGATGAAAGGGCTGTTCCCCCAAGTATCACCATTACCGGATTTCTTTCTTCTGACTTTCAGGCTATTGTAACCTTGGTCATCCCAAAGTTATGTGACTTTGTAACAGAGGACAGTAATGCTGAGGGCAATAGCTAACTCTATTTTTAGGAGCACAAAGATTTTGTTTCCACTCCAGATGAAAACCATAGCCCTATATAATGTTGCTGGTGCCTGTGGGGCACATGCAGGATCGCAGACACCAATCCCTGGCTGTGCCGGTGAATGATAAGCTGGTCAGGTCGAGGTGATGAGTAGGATGGTATTGATCCAGAAAATGGAGACAGGGAGAGTGAAGGAAAGTAAAAAAAAAGTGAAATACGAGATAGTATCTTTTCAGACAAACCCAATTAAAACATCTCTCTCCCCCACAAAGTTGAACCCCTCCCTCTTTTGTGGAAATGTACTATTTGAACATATTTTAGATAATTTATTCTTTATTACAAATCAGTTCCTCCAAGAGCTGCACAACATGTTGACTTTAAATCTCTTTTACAATGTCCGTGTTTCCAATATCACAATCACAAAGGAATACAAAGATGCAATATTTAAAGTTTGAAGAATTCATGCCATTTAACTATTATAAACATTGCAATTTTCCATAATAGTGTGGCAATTTCAGATTTTTCGGTTTTGGGGCAGCCTTCATTGCCTATTCATCAAATCATGTTAGATGACCTTTGTGAAACAATTCAGGACTAAACTAGAAAATGTGTTTTTTTTAATTTCCATGAAAGTTTGAGACAGCTAAGATATAAAAGACTAAAATGTTTGCAAATATTTACCCCCAAAAAATAAAATAAACCAAATATTAGAAAACTTGCGTTTAGATTTAGAAGTAATATCAATGAAATTAAATGCTAAGTATCAATGACGAGCAAATGCTCTTGAAAATTAAGTAATTCTTATTCTTTTAAAACAGTGATTTTCTAATAAACCTTAAGGCTTGCTCCTGTAGTGTGATAAATAGTAGTGTAAGGGGAAATTACATATAGTTCTTTGCATCGAATAAGCAGTTTACAGTTTATTTTCCAATCTCTTCTAGTTTCTGTAATTAAAAAAAAGGTAATATTGTGAAGGAATAATAACGATGAAAAGAGAGCTTTGTTCGATAACCCATTTTACTGAACTCCAACTGCAGAGAGTGTAATGGTCAGCCAGAACACACACATATATATGGGAGCTTAAGTCTCCTCCCCTTCCTGTCAGCCCATGGGACCCCTGGCCGAAACAAAAAATGAATGGGAGTCAGTGGCGGAATAAGTTATTTTCTGGTCCGCTTTGTCTTAAGTCCTGTATCACACAAATAATGTACTTGATAAGTAATGATGTGCATTTCGACTGTGTCTTTCAAGAGATTTGGGATATATTTGATTTTAAAAAATCGCAATTAAAATGCCTACAAATCAGAAGTCACATATATGACGTCACAGAGCTAACGCTTGCAAGTGCTAGGTAGAACTAGCTAGCACTTAAAATATTTACCAACAACCTTGTCGAGTTTCTCCCGCATGCTGGCTCTTACTCCACCACATATTTTCCCCCCAGCATAGCTGCCAATTTCCACTTGGCCAGATTTATAGTTCTTTTCTCCACTTTTAATGCTCCTCCCTCTGTCCTGGAGACCACAGACATTTGTCTGCTTCTTCTTCAGTTGTCATCCTCAAAGTGTTTCAACACAATACCTAAAGTCAATTTTGCAGCCAAAATAAACACTTCAAAATTCAGGGATGTCATATGTTCAATCTATGGCGTATGTCAAACCTTACTAGAAAATAACTTTTGTCGCTCCATTGACTCTTATTCATTTTATTTGTTTAAGGGCATGACGTATGATGCATTCCATTTGTCTCGGATACTCGGGTTTCCGAGTGGCTGTACACAAGAACGTGACTTAATTCCCCACTTTAAGCGCTCCAGTTTGTCTCATTACACTCCGAGTTGCAAAGAACATGGACGCTTTGAGGGCAGGAGCTGTCGAGGGGCAGGCTAGTCATCGTTATCGTTGTTAGCGACATAGCATCTTCAGCAGACCAGCATGAAAAACAAAGCTGTACATTGTTTTGCACGCACAGCAAGGCCCTGCAATGTAAAAATTGGTGACCGGATTAAAGTAGAAATGTAGTCAACTGTTTAAGAACATTTAAAAACCACATTGAAATTACCAACATAGTACAAATAAAAAGAAAATACATCTCAACTATGGGCACAGCCATATTTGTTTCCGAGCTGCCCGCGCTACTCTGTCTACTATCAGAGACCCGAGTTGGAGCTCAAAATTTCCGACGTAATGGTGCCGTATCTCGGTGAAACGACGCGAGACAACTGCGAGATTTCTGACTTTCCGACTCGGAATGGTTAACTGGAATGCAGCATTAGGCTCCCCATAGCTATCAAAAACACATTTCTTTTAAATCCAAACATTTTGTTGTCTGGTTGTGAGTAGAGCCCCCTGGTGGTCCTCCACAATATTATCAATTCTGTTTGAATTTATTTATTCAGGACTGTTAGAAGATTGATTGCGCCAGATTTAGAGGTTATCTAATTTCTTCCTGTAGTACTTAAAACAGATTAAAGAAAAACTAATAGATATTACTGTGTAAATGTAATAAAAAGTCATAAAATGAAATGCTATGTGGAAAAAACAACACAAGGGCCACCAGTTTGTCCGGTGTCGGACCAGATCCACCGTGTGCAGGGGCTGGAGTCCAGATTCTCTTTCTGCCCTTCTTCCTGTCGGGAGACTTAAGGTTACCAAAGCCAACTAAACCAAAAAAAAAAGGAAAACGACACTAAACCCTCATTGGTACAGTAGAAAATGTATTATAGGCATTTACTCCTCCTAATTTAGTTTTACAACTATTACATTTAGACAACAAATACAGTTTAATGTATAATACAGCTGATTAATGTTTCTGCTTGCTAATGAATCTTTTATTGGACTGAATGGGAGAAAGTACAGAGGTCGTCAAACGTTTTTAAACAGCAAACGATTTAGAAGCATGTTTTAGCTTTTTTAATAGCCCTGAAATCACACTGGCCAAAAGCTGATTTGTTTTGTTTCCATTCAGTGTAAAGGGTAGACTAAAAAAAGATGTATTTTAGCATGGAAACAGCTTTGGTTTCTTTAACCCTAGCAGCGACCCTTCTCTCACAGATTTCAGAGTTTTTGAAGAGTTTCTAAAATAAAATAAAAATGTCTGAATTTGAACCTTTCATACAAACCAGTAGGTAAAAATAAAGAGTGGATTAGAGTGGAAACAATACGGTTCAAGATTATTAGGAAGACAATTTTGCACAGAAATAAAGAGAGTTCATTCTTTTTCATCTTCCTGCTGAGTGCTTCTTTCACAGTTTTGGTTTTAACTGACTCTATAAAAGCAGTTTTGCAGTCATATTTATTAAAACGGATAAATCCCTTGATGTCAGCAGATGCTTTTTAGAAATCCTTTTTGGACTCCGCATTTTTATTTTCCAATTTCTACTCTAATGCTGAATTCAGACCAAGCCTGCCGCAAGATTACATGTAAAGTCTATGGTGGAGTACGTCAGAGGTCCGTCAAGGGCTCTGCGTTGCGTTGAGTACGCTGGCTCCGTCAACGACGCTTGCGTTTCATACGGCAACGTACGGCAACGTACCAACGCATGCGTCACAGAAGTTCAGCAAGCTGAGCTTTTGACGGATCCAACGGAGTTAACGTAGTGCGGCAACCAATCAGAGCATCTCACTGTAGTTATGTTACTATACACATATCTTGAATTAAGCGCGGGCCCGGTGAAAACATTTTCAACCAACGCAGACTTAAAAAATCAGAAATAACACTTACCGAAGTCAGATGGACAGGCGCTCCTCTAAAATTAGGCGCGGGACAGACGGAAGTACCACTGAAAGCGAACCTCGTCCATACGCAGCTCTTGGAGCAAATTGTTAAACTCCCCGAACTCAGATCACATCTGAATTGTGGGCGCTGATGCACCCGATGTCAACGTTGTCTAGCTTTATCTAGCTAATAAAGCCATGTCACTCTCTCGTTACGATCCACCATGTTTCAGAACGTGCGACAACAGAGGAAGCCCCGCCCATGCTTTTTTTTCCTCAGAAGCAGGCTATGGAAGCCAAAAACTACATACATCAAACTTCATCCGTTGAATGCGTTACCTGATGCAGACCAAATGTGCGGTGTGAATGCAGCTTAATTCTAAACACAGAGCTCCAGCTAAAAATACTGTTTGCTCCTTTAAAGAGCATAAATGGTCATAAGTGTTCAATTTAAATCTGTTTTTTAAATCACATAAACAAGATAGAGTTGAGGTTTTATAGTAATGAATATATCCCTGCAATGTGATTTTCACAGACGGGCCAGATCACACATTTCCTAAAAGCTATCTCTTAAGTTACATAATGACATAATGAGGCCCTCTGGGTGTGGAAACAAAACCAATTCCTGACCAGCTTGAAGGAACCAGTTAGAAACCAGCTCTGACATCTGCTACTGGAATTGGTTTGGTGGAAAAACCCTATAATAATCATTTTTGAAACCTACCTATAAATTAGCGTAACCAGTGTAACAATTATGAAAACCTGGTACAGCATCTCTTACAGAACAGAAAAGCAAACTGCAGGTGCCTACACATGCCGATCTAACATATTTGCATTTAATCAAAACCTTTTAACATTATGTAAAGGTAAGGATTACAATATTGCATTGTGACTAAATATTTAGTTACGAAACAATGTTTTGTTTCCGGTTTCTCCCCACTTGGCTGTTGGGTAAATGCATTGGAAGTGACTCATCTGTGTGCCGCTTTCTAGAAATGAGGAATGTCAAAATTACTTTTGCTGGCACAGAAAATAACATATTAAAGATTTTCAGGTCAAGACATGCTGACATTTATTGCCCAAAACCTGAAGAGCTTGATTTGTCTGATTGTTTACTGCACTTAATCATCTTTTCATCATATTAGCTGCCTATGTGCCCATCGAAAGGCAACATTTGCTCAGAAAAGCAATGACTACATTGACAATAGAGAAGCGATGATTGACACTCGTTTGTTAGAGACTTAATCTAACTGCATCACCTTTTTATTCAAATTTCTTTAATCCACGCATTCAAACACATGGTACGGACTCAGATTGCTGGTTAAAACAGCTTGCTGAAGGTCAAAAAGTGAGAATATACAGTAGATGGCAGTTGTCACGTATTTCAGTGAAGTTTGGGAAAGTTAGGAAATAGAAATGAACAAAGATCCTTAGTTATTGTAGAACTGAGCACGATGATTAACTGTTTGCACATCTCAATGAGAAATGGTTTGATGCTGAATTCAACTCTAAAGCATTTTAAAAGGACATTTCCTTCATAAAATGTGAAAATAATTGTATAATTTGCCCTTCAAATAATGTGACATTTATTTAAAAATGTCAGGGCATTGATTACACCACAACACCGTTATATTTTTGAAAATACTTGTGCATAACATTAAATGTCGATCTCTTTGTCTATTGATTTATTAAATTGTTTTCAGTCACTCTAAGTTCACACTTTTGGGTTGATAAATACGATCAGAATGATAGACTAATTCAGAAAAAAATGACACATTTAATAGGGCACAAGATAAGTTTCTGAAAATAAACTAATGGGGTGACTGTATAGAGGAAAAAAATGATAAGTAACCAATGTTTACAGTTTAAAAACGTTTTGAATCTCACTGTTTAGTCTAAAAATTCCCATCCCTGTGTATCATTTGTACCTTTTCTATTCTCAGAATCACAGATTTAGCAATCTAGATTACATCTTACCAATTGAGTTAAACTGCAACTCAGCCTTAAATCAACTTTTTTTTGTTGATAAACTGTATAAATGTGTGTCTAATAGTGCTGTCTACATGTCTGGACATTATTTTTGGTATTTTAATACATTTACCAAAAACATTAATAGAGTGCCCTTTTCAGGTTAAAACGTTGTGCTCCGCTTGAATCTTTGCTACTGACTCAACCTTGATTTCTGACGTCAGCCATCCTGCCTCTGTGGAGTATAAAACAAGTTCAGTCTCAGCCACTTCTCCATGGCGAGTTGGAGTTGGCAACTCTAAACGATACGGCTCAGGGCTACTTGCTTCCACCCCAGCACTTTGGAGAAAAATCTTCAATCTCAAAATTGCCCACCTCTGAGCCAACGGAGCACTGTTGTCAACTTGTCAATCACAGTGCAGACCACGCCCAGCCTTCCCCCTAGCTGGTCCACCAGACAATGCCAAATTTTGAGGCACTTTTCAAACAGGAAATGTGGATGGATATATACACTACCGTTCAAAAGTTTGGGGTCACATAGAAATGTCCTTATTTTTTAAGGAAAAGCACTGTACTTTTCAATGAGGATAACTTTAAACTAGTCTTAACTTTAAAGAAACACACGCTATACATTGCTAATGTGGTAAATGACTATTCTAGCTGCAAATGTCTGGTTTTTGGTGCAATATCTACATAGGTGTATAGAGGCCCATTTCCAGCAACTATCACTCCAGTGTTCTAATGGTACAATGTGTTTGCTCATTGGCTCAGAAGGCTAATTGATGATTAGAAAACCCTTGTGCAATCATGTTCACACATCTGAAAACAGTTTAGCTCGGTACAGAAGCTACAAAACTGACCTTCCTTTGAGCAGATTGAGTTTCTGGAGCATCACATTTGTGGGGTCAATTAAACGCTCAAAATGGCCAGAAAAAGAGAACTTTCATCTGAAACTCGACAGTCTATTCTTGTTCTTAGAAATGAAGGCTATTCCATGCGAGAAATTGCTAAGAAATTGAAGATTTCCTACAACGGTGTGTACTACTCCCTTCAGAGGACAGCACAAACAGGCTCTAACCAGAGTAGAAAAAGAAGTGGGAGGCCGCGTTGCACAACTGAGCAAGAAGATAAGTACATTAGAGTCTCTAGTTTGAGAACAGAACGCCTCACAGGTCCCCAACTGGCATCTTCATTAAATAGTACCCGCAAAACACCAGTGTCAACATCTACAGTGAAGAGGCGGCTGCGGGATTCTGGGCTTCAGGGCAGAGTGGCAAAGAAAAAGCCATATCTGAGACTGGCCAATAAAAGAAAAAGATTAAGATGGGCAAAAGAACACAGACATTGGACAGAGGAAGACTGGAAAAAAGTGCTGTGGACGGATGAATCCAAGTTTGAGGTGTTTGGATCACAAAGAAGAACGTTTGTGAGACGCAGAACAACTGAAAAGATGCTGGAAGAATGCCTGACGCCATCTGTTAAGCATGGTGGAGGTAATGTGATGGTCTGGGGTTGCTTTGGTGCTGGTAAGGTGGGAGATTTGTACAGGGTAAAAGGGATTCTGAATAAGGAAGGCTATCACTCCATTTTGCAACGCCATGCCATACCCAGTGGACAGCGCTTGATTGGAGCCAATTTCATCCTACAACAGGACAATGACCCAAAACACACCTCGAAATTGTGCAAGAACTATTTAGAGAAGAAGCAGGCAGCTGGTATTCTATCGGTAATGGAGTGGCCAGCGCAGTCACCAGATTTGAACCCCGTTGAGCTGTTGTGGGAGCAGCTTGACCGTATGGTACGCAAGAAGTGCCCATCCAACCAATCCAAATTGTGGGAGCTGCTTCTAGAAGCGTGGGGTGCAATTTCTCCAGATTACCTCAACAAATTAACAGCTAGAATGCCAAAGGTCTGCAATGCTGTAATTGCTGCAAATGGAGGATTCTTTGATGAAAGCAAAGTTTGATGTAAAAACAATCTTATTTCAAATAAAAATCATTATTTCTAACCTTGTCAATGTCTTGACTCTATTTTTTATTCATTTCACAACGTATGGTGGTGAATAAGTGTGACTTTTCATGGAAAACACAAAATTGTTTGGGTGACCCCAAACTTTTGAACGGTAGTGTATTATGCTCATTTTTGCGTGTTGACATGGTTTTAGGATGCCTAAATGTAACGTTGATAACAGGCTTTGATCAAAAAAGCAGAAGAATGGGCATGGCCGAGTTCTGCACACAATAATTTCACAGGCCTGCTCAGAGTGGCTGCTTTGAGTCTATTTTAATTAGCTACATTGCACACAACCCGAAGATGGCCTTTTCATGTCCACCGTGAGGACAGCGTCGCGTAAGCATGGCAATGATTGAGTTTGGGATAGAAATGGATGCCGGTGTTACAAATTAACGTGTTTCGTTAATGCCGTTTTATTTACACAGAATGAAAACAAATAATCTGACTGCCAGGTCAGATGGTAATCAATAGTTTTCAAGTTGTCGTTTACGAAAAAGGCTCAGCGATTTTATTTATTTATTTATTTTTTCCTAAGTCAGCCTTATCTACGGAAAGCTGGGCAGAACAGAAGAAGCCCTGCGCAACACAAAGTTCCCTTTCAGCACTACAATAAATCGTTTCAAACCATCTAATTTCATTTCCAGTTAACACGTCTCAGACACATTAACATCTTACCAAAACCATGGTTTAAATAAATAAATAACAAAAAAGAAAATAAAAGTCTAAGTCGCTGCTCCACAAAAACGAGTCCATGGGCTGGGCTGTTCAATGCTGAAGAAGATTCAAAATTGATATCTTTCTTGTTACAAGAAAAAATATGTTTGGTTTTTTGCAAATATTACTGAACAAGAAATGGCTAGATTTTATTTCTTAAAAAAATACAAAAAGAAATTTCTCAAGAAAATTTAGCTGTACAGGACAATTTTACTTTTTATGGAAAAATAAGAATTTATTTCTTACAATATGAGTTTTTAACTTGCGTAGAATGCACATTTTGCAGTGTGGCTGTTGCTCACAGGTGAAGCCAAAGGGGTGCAGCTACTCCGGTTGCTGAGGCTATTTGGGTGGAGACACCAGTAGGGTTGGGATTATGGAAAATACTTGAGGCTTGAGTTAGTAAAAAATAGCTCTTTTCTTTTTACCCATTTCTTGACTCTGGCAGTTTATAAAACATTGAATTAGTTGTCAAAACGTACACTTAAGGGGTCAGGAGGCACCCCAGATAGCCAAATATACTAAAGCAAAGAAAAAATGGGTTTTGCATAATATTTTCCCTTTAATAATTTAAACTCTAATATAATGTTGACTTAAAACAAGGGAAAATAACTAGCATTGACCCAAATCCTGTTATGCTACTCACTTTTTTACCTCTTTGTGCTTCCCCCGTATTTAGTTTTTAAACACTTTGTTTTACTGAAAGTTAACGCAGCATCTTTTTCCTTCAGTTACAACTTGAAGAGTGTTCCTGTGGGCCTAAACTGGTAGCGCTTATATAACGTGGATTTATGAGCTTCCGACCAACAGGTCACCAGTCGGTCCCAATCAAGCTGAAAATAGTCTGATTTCTCAGTTCTTCCCCATCGTTGTTATCATTTAGAACCAATTTGCAAACCTTTGAAAAATAAAAGTTTATTAAACTTAAATTATTATATACCATTCCATCTGGAAATTTGACCTTGTTGGTCCTATGATAAACAGATTCAGATAGTCCTGAAATGCAGAAGCACAAACTTAAACAGCACATACTGTCAGTGTTTGGATGATGCTCAGAGGAAAAATATGTTGTACTGTGATCTCACTACCCACACATGTCGGCCCTGTATCAGAAAACGACTTTCTTGTGTTGTCCGTGTGCAAAAGAAGAGAAACTGCATACCAACAACAGAGACTCTTGCATTGCCATCTCAAGATTTTTTTTTTTAACCAAACAGCTGGATTGTATTGCAGGCAGACCTTGTGTTTCGAACATGTGGATTCATGACCAGTATAAAGTCATTACCCTCGCTCTGATTTTGTACAGGCCTCTCTATCTGTTTTTAACCACTCTTATGTTTCCTTTTTCCATGTCTTGCCCCATCTCCGGTCCCCCACTTTCTCCATCCAGACTGTTTCAATCCTCGAGCAGCGGCTGACGCTGACGGAGGACAAGCTCAAAGAGTGTTTGGAGAACCAAATGGAGATCGGAATGCATCTCCAAAATCGAGACGAAGCCTAGAGTTTGAGAAACAAGTTGAGTAACTGGTCTTGGAAAAAGGTGAACAAATCAACACTGTTCATTTAAAAAAAAAAAACGAAAAAAGAAACTTACACTGATGCTGTAAAAGGAACGCTGAAAAAATGTATGCGTACAAATGCAGTCAGACAAGAAGAAGAACCAAACGAACACTTTCTGAGATTTCCTGCTGATGCACTAGTTATTTCCCACACAGATATTAGAGGTGAGAGAGTTGAATATTAGGGAAGTTCCTCCAAAGCAGTGCTTAGTTGGCAGTCTATTTGTGCTGACAAAGGCCTTGTCCTTTTGTATATCTGCATATGTGTGTGTGTGCAGAACGGCTTCCTGTAGTAGTGTCAACCTATAAGAAGGCCTTTAGCTTTTAAATTAGACTTTGCACAGTGAAAAGTGAGATTGTATGCTCTTAAATATCTAACCTCACAGAATGGAGCAATTATAGCAGCTTCGTAAAGAATCAAAAAGTAGTAACCTATACAGAGCCAATGCTGTGCCTTTTTATTTGTCTGATAATAGATAAGTTATAAAATCCCAAGAAAAGATGGAACCAATATTTACTGGTGTTGCCATCAAGTACAAGTTATTTTCAGTGCATCTGGGCGCCAATATGTATTTTTGGAATGGCTCTTTAAACTTTTGTTTAAATTTTAACTTTCTTGCTGTTTCAGCTTAAGCATTACTGACTAGGATGGAAAAGTCCTAAAGAAATGAAGGAAGGTGTTTCTTTTCAAAGGAATTGTTGGTTTATTACTATATTTTCATGTTTATCTTTAGGATTTCCAGTCTGATTTTATTTTATTGTTTTTCATACTATGCCTAAATATTTTATTCTCTGAAGTAATTGTTTTTGTTCCCACTCTAAATAAAATTTTTATGCCCTCAACCTTACTTAGGAGGTTCTGGTTTTTGTTTCATAACAGTGAGGTCTGTTGGCTTGCATTCTTGGTTCTTCTGAACCAAATTAATGAAGTCATGGGTAACTTTTTCTTACTGTGGTCCCATGAGTTGCAGCAGTTACCAGACAAAGAATGACTTTCCCGCATTAATTGTCCCAAGAAGAGATTTTAAGCTCATGAGCTGTCGGCTGTGTCATCAAATGATCCTAGGAAGCAATTTCCAGTCGTTGCTTTGCCAGAATCTGTCTGATTTATTACAAAAAACACAGGGCTGGAAGTAAAACACCCTGGTATGCTTTTATCCAAAAATCTTTGTGTTTTAGACCCAGAGTAATTTACGTAACTCGATTGCTGATGCTGGATCAAAAAGGTTATTTTTAGAAGCCTCAATGAAAATGAGCCAAAGGCTGTAACAGTATTTTCTTTAAGAGCGCACTAAACTTAGCTAGAAACACTGATCTCATTTTCATTTAACTCTGTTTTTTTTTTTTTTTTTTCAAGAGTAATATGATTATATGTAGAGTCAGTTGGTGAGTCAGAATAAGTCCCAGGGTGGGTGTGGAGGGGGGGAGCTCAGTTCCTCAGAGAGAGCTGTGCAGCCAAACGACATGGAGAAAATATGAACAACTGTTTCTTTAAGAGCCGACGCTGCCTCTGCACTGATGGAAAAAGAAGAAAACAAAACCGGAATTCTGGAGCTGTGCTGCCGGGCCCACTCTCTTCCTTCCTGTCTGGGGCCCGCGGACTCTCACACACACACATGTGCACACAAAACCCACTCCAGCCAGAGAAAACAGCTCCCTTTGCTATGGGCCTCAACTAGACGGCCTGCCAGGGGGGAGGGGGGTGAAAAGAGGGAGCTCAGTATCCAGTGCGTGTGTGTGTGTGTTTGTTGGAGCACTTTGTGAGGACCAGGATTCAGTTTAATAAACTGAAACCTGGTCCTCACAGAGAAAGCCATATAGGAGTGTGAGGGGATTATAATAAAATGTAAAACATGTTTCAGATTTCTCTTCCAAATATGTCCTACTTTATTGAATTTATGTAATCTTGTTCTGTTTTCCAGTGACAAAGTTCTGGTTAAGGACACTTTTTAAGTATTGATTCCTTTTCATTTTAAACTATGTCAACGATTTCTCATTTTAACTAAATAATTGTCTCTCTGTAACATCAACTCTGTTTCTTACCTGTCTTCAAACACATTTCCTGCTTAGTTTTTAAATCATATTTACCATGTGCCACAAACAAAAAAATTGGGATATATATTTTTTTTTTTTTTAGTATTTCTGTCTCTACGAAATGCATTGTGTGAAGATGTGTCCTCACAAGTACAGATGTAACTGTGTGGTTATGTGTGCGGGTGAGAAAGAAAAGAGAAAAGAGAATTTGAGCAGCAGGCCCATGCTGTATGTTGCCCATGTGTAACCGTGTGTGTGGGAGGGGGTTGGCTATCCTATGTGGAGAACATCTGGATATATTTTTACTGGTGGGCTGTGGTTAAAGCTCCTCTTGGCCTGTGTGTGCATGTGTGTTTTAGTGCTTTTCTAGTTCAGTATGTCAGGTCTTTTCACTCTCCTTCCCCGTCTTTTTATCAGGCTTTCTCAAACATTATTTTATACTCTGACCATCTTATGCAATAGATAGATAGTCAGACTGCTGCTGACTGATTTACCAACATCCTCTCCACATTTATACGTCCAGGGAATATTCTTAGAACTACAAGGTAAACTGGCTTTGGTCTTGTACTTTGAACTGGCTAAAGCACTGAAACAGACATTTCGTAATCATGTTAGTCAATACCCAACAACAGAAAGGGAAGTTGTGCTTAAATAAATGTGTGAAACCAGTGTTTCGTGCTCTGCTTTCAGACACTTTCCTGCGGAGTGCAAGAATAACCTAATATTCCAGGATTTCATCAGTTGTAGAAAGGATTTTAGGAAAAACGGCAAATTCAAGGAAACATTTTTACAAGCCGAAAGACTTTCTTAACACCAATGCTTAAAATGTTGCCTAAACATGTGTTTCATACAAAATTCAAGTACACTTTGTCAGCTATTAAACATACCCTTTACTGGAGATAGTTTTGAATACAACATTTAGAAATTAGTTAGTAACTGCTTCTTACCAAAAGTGTAAGAAGATAAGTGGTTTATTGGTGGATTAATACAAAGTGATCATTTGTTTTAGTATTTTTATAAATGAAGGGTGCCTTGCGAAGTAATTCCTACACTTCAACCTTTTCCACATTTGGTCCTGCTATTCCAAACTTTATGAGTTTTTACTGGGATTTTATGAGATTTTCAATAAACATGATACGTAATTGTGAAGTGAAAGGATAAGGATATATGGTTTCTAGTTTTATTGTCTTGAATAAATCGTAACATCGTGACATGCATTTGTATTCAGCCCAATGTACTCTGGTACCTTTAAATAACATCCAGTGCCTTATTTAACCAATAATGTAGTTAATATTTAGCTTTTGTGTATTTTTTTAATGTTTTGTTTTTACTTTTTACAACATTTCTACTTAATTTATTATTGTTATTAATCTGTCATTGTCTACTTAATTTTAAATCTTATTGAAGTATGTTACAGATGATATCCTAAACATTTTTATTTTTATAATTTTATGGACCTAAAGTCCTATTAGTCATTTTAATCTGTTTCAGGATAGTTTTAATTTGCCTAAATGTGAGAATTTTTCATCAGTTTCATTAGATTTTGAACAATGAAACTATTGATGGAAAGAAAATATACTAAATCTTTTTTTTTTCAAGAACTTAAATGTAAGATCCCTTCTTTCGCTTTTGAGTGTATTATTTGTACAGGGGTGTTTACTCTTGGAGCAAGGTGAGGCAACTCTATTTGTATAGCTCACTTCCAACAACAAGGCAATTCAAGATGCTTGGGTGATTAGGGTATAAAAAAGCAGCAATAAACCAACAGTAAAAGCATAAAACAGATCATTAGAGAAACATAAGACACATTAAAACATCTATTATTAATCACTGAAAGTCAGCTTTTAACAGATGGGCTTTTAGCCTTGATTTAAAGAAACTGTGTGTTTCAGCAGCTTTGCAGTCGTTTGGAGGTTTGTTCCAGGTAAGGGGGGGACAAATAAATTGAAAGCTGCTTCCCCATGTTTGGTTTTGATTCTAGGAATGCAGAGTAGACTAGAGTTGGATGATCTGTTGTCTCTATACCAAACCCCAGACAAATGGTCCGGGGTTAGGTATAGGGACAACAGATCTTCCACACACTTTGGTGCTAAGTCATTCAGTGATTTATAAACTAGTAAAATAATTTTAAGTCTATTCTCTGAGCAGATTTCATCAATAGAAATCCCACTAATGCCTTCTAGGAGATTCTAAATCCCACAGCACAGTGTTACCTTGTACACATTTACTTGTCTTCCAGTTGTCTAACATAAAAATGTCCAAAAGACATAAAAGCAATCCAGCTGTGTAACTGGTTCATAATACCTTCTAGAAACTGGAGCCTTTGTCCCTCTGTGTCTGTTATAACGCCTCCCCTTATCCTTGTCTCTTTCTCCGCCCCTTTTCCTTCTTGCTTTTTCTACCCCCATGTCCCTCCTACGTTTCCCCCCTCTGAGACTTAAAGGCTGAGGTTTGGCGTTCTTCTCCTCAAGCTCGCTCTGAAACATCTGATTCAAAACCCTCTTTTACATCCAGCGCTAAAGGGGTTATTTAGCCTCATATGTCCTACAACTACAGCCACAGTTTCTAGTTACACTCTCACAAGTGGAACCATGAATGTTAAAAAAAAAAAGTGTTGCCACTGTCTAAGCAACACACATAAAACCAGGTTACACACACTCCAAGGTGTGTAAACGTGTGCTAAGTGTTTAAATTAATGACCTGCTTTGCAGCAGCCAAGCCCATAAAGCAAACCTGGTGATAAGTCAGAAAGCACCAACCCCCTTCTTAAGTCTGCGCATCACCTGATTGTCTAAAGATCCGACACACACCCACAGTTTAAGATGACCAACAATGAACTGTGTCTGCAAAGTTTTTGTGTCGTGTGCACAATGAGTTCACCGTCTTACATAAACACAAATCAAATAGTGACTCAGGATGCTATGATTTTAGACACAAGGAAGTCTTGCATTCAAATCCTACTTCAAGGTCAGCCTAATCTAGGACAGAAGTTCACAAAGGAGTTAATTTTTTTTAAATGTTTTAGATTCAGAGATTTATTATAATTAAAATTTTGATTAGCATATAAATATTAGAACAAAAAAGGTTTAATTTTATAATTAATGTGTAATGTGCAGACCTCCGCCAAAGCAGCTCACCTATGTATAACTTTGAATTATGTTGCTAATCAGCTCAGTAGCAACTGTTCAGTAAAATTCACCATCCATCAGCTATACTTGCTTATTAACCTTAGGTGCTGAATGAAAATATTTTTAAATTTGTCGGACGTATGAGTAAACTTTGGCTTTAGTGTAGGTTTTATTGTGCTTCAAAAGATTTCAGGTTAATCACTGATAACGCATACCTGCCATATTAAGAATTAACCTCATTACTATTATTGAAAAGGGCTAAATGATGGTGGATGGCACCCACTATAAGTAATAACACAACTTAAGCACAGAAATTGCAAGATAAAAAAGTATTTGTGCTGTATATTACTAAAAATAAACTTTTTAGGCTTAAAACATGGACTATTTAAACTTTGATGTTTAAAGGAATATTTCCCAGTGATTTCCATCCGTCTACCCATAATCCAGATACAAATGCAACATACCCTGAAGGAAAACCTAAACGTCTCTCACTCCAGCTTTTTCTGAGGATCCCAACATGTTCCCGGGGAAGCGGTTATATATTCTCTCTCTTCTCTGAACGCCCCTAAGTGAAAAAGCTTCTCATCCGGTCCCCAAGCCCATCCGATTGTACAAGCTAATTTCACAGAATGCACCAGGACTCTCATTCCTTTGGTCCTTATCTATATCTCATTAACATAGATAGAATTCAGAAGATGAACCCTCCAGTAAATAAAGAGTTTCACCTTTTGGCTCGATTCCTTCTTTAGGAGATTGGAGAATAACTTGCAGTTCTGCAGATTAGACCCTAATCTATGGATCCATTTTCTTCTCAACACTGCCAACGTCATGAACAAGACAGAACCCCCTACTCATAGAGAACAGTCTACCTTTTTCTATTTAAGAACTATGGCATCAGACCTTTTAGAACGTGACTCTTGTTCTATGTCATAGTTTTTCTTTAAAGACTGGGAATTGTCCTTGTTCTGTAACAAAATAAGCAGAATCATGTGCTAATCCTAAAACTTCCAGACATTCATACTTACATTAACAATAATATATGCTTTTTTTTGTCTGTTTCATGTTTTACTTTTGTTTGTAGCCATGTTGTGTTATATTTACATAAATGATGTGAATAGGTAATGAACAGAGCAGCAGAAGTAAAACTGCATTAAATGTGTGCAAGTTAAGTTCTTACTGACCAGTAATAAATATTCAGCTTATAATAACGCAGTCGGAATGAACACATCCCTCATCCGGTCGAGAGCCAGGGCTCTTCATGGCTTCTTTTTCAGCTTCGTTTTACTCCAGATTCTCCCATCTACACCTCTGTGTGTATTTGTTGTCAGGCTGAATAGAAAATTTCGGTTACTACAAACCAAAAGTCAAAGAAAATCCATTTTCTTTTCTACAATAATGTTTCTATGAGCTGGTCAGGGACATGCTGAGCTAAAGCATAGATAAGAAAAGTGCAAGAGACGGAGGTAGAACAGATCGTTAAAGTGTGATTTGGCCACCTTTGACCATCTGTCTTTATGGCCCTGACTTTGTGCTTTCACTGTGATATAATGGGGTGAGGTTTGTGGTTTATCTGCCAGAGTGTGAAAGAGAGAAAGATGGTGAGGTGAGGACTGGTGTTAACATACAATGAGTCACCTCAGTGGGTTTACAACCCTGCCTATGTAGGTACAGTGTGTTTGTTCTGAATGACGATTAGATACAGTAGGGTTATGAGTTTGTACACAAAAGACTTAATTGTCTGGTAAAGAGAGTAGTTGTTCCTCTTGTCATGTTGGTGCTGTCATTGACTAGTTTATCTTGCAAACTGTGAAACAATGAATGGGGGACTTTTCTATTTGATTTTTTTATATAATCCAACCCAAGGGCAGCAGAGGGATTTTTAAGGGCATGTTTGGTGAGTAATTTTTATGGTGGATTTCCTCGGTTAACTCCTCTGTTGACAGATTAGTCCATACATCTCCTTCCAAAACAGCTTAAGGCCTGTGTAGGTGTTCTCAGCCGAGATAGTTTTTTTTTCACCTATTGCTGTTCTTTGTTTTGATGTCAAACTTTCTGTAATGTACAGTAACTAAATCTAGAAGTTAATAGACTAAACTTGCAGCTGGTAACAGCATCTCTTTAGGGGTTTACTACGACTAAAAAACGGCCCTAGAGCATCCCATGAATTGGCCTATCTATGTAGTTCTGCTATCTGCTGAGCATGCAAACACATTCTTGTCATCTGTATGATTTAACACTTTCTCTAGTAAATAATTAACATGTGATATTTTGAGTATTTTGACTGAGCAGGCCACTGATCCAGGACAGAACTGTCACTTTTGGCTTCTCCAGAATGGAAATATTTCTACTCATCCTCTGGGTTTACTTAATTGTTCCTTGAAATGTTCTCCAAAGGACTTTCATCAATAGGAAGTTAATTTTACATCGAGTCCAAACTTTACTTTAAGATAGCTCTATCTATATGTCTACTGAAGTTAGACCAGTCGATGACTCGATGCAATCTGCTGGGATTCCTTAAAAATAAAACTTTTAAACTGATTTTAATGTTTGTACAATTGTATTGAAATTATTTTTCTTGTAAGCCTTGTTGAGATGACATCCATTGTGAATTGGTGCTATATAAATTGATTTAAGGTTTTTTTAAATTATATATTCAATCTCTAAGTAGAAAACACTTAAAGTATCCGTCCAATTGTCTTTATTCTATCAGACATCAGTTCATGGAGTAATGGGTGCATGAGGCTCACCAAGACATCCCTCTGCCTAGTAAGATTCTACAGCTAAACATGGGATTTCCATATGTGTGCCCAGGACAGAAGGCATTTATGGTAACTTCCATGGGTTCTGGGTCTGCCCTGGAGTCCCTGTTGGATGTGATGGGATTGGCTGAGGCCTGGTTCACATAGCAGGATTCTTAGGCAGACTTTGCCACCAATTCTCCCCTTTTTACAGCCTGGTTATTGGGATAGCTCTTAAGATAATGCTAACGGATATTCATGCCATGTATGGTGTGTTCAAAGCGCTCGGTTCTGTTCAGGAGGACGTCAGGGACCGCTCCAATATGTTTGACTGGTGGTGTGTGGTACTGACAAACAAGCATGCAGCCTTTTGAATGTGAAGTGTAGCCAATCAGGAAGTAGGATGACGGGCACCAATACATTTTGGAAGTGTCTACTATTATTGCCAAGTGTTGGATAACTTGACTGCAGTCCAAAAATGCATAGAAACAGAGATCCGTCAGAAAGAAAATTAAAATGGTGTTTCCCAATGAAAAAAAAGAAATAATAATTCACCTTGATATTATATAACAAGTATAGTCTCTGCTCCTGCTGTTTCAGTTCCTTTATCCAATGACAGAACTTTTTATTTTTATATCTTAACTAGTCCACAAAATATTGACAATGCCTCATCCCCAGCATCTTTATTTATTTACTCCTTTGAGTGTAATCAGGTTTTATGGGGATCCTAAGTCACACTCTTCTACTTCTGGTCCATGGGTCCCCTACTGCCAAAAAAAAAATGAATGAGAGTCAATGGAGCAATAACAGTTATTTTCTGATCCAGTTTGAAATGCGCCGTGGATCGAACATATGATGTCTGTCAATTTTAAAAACAAATTTTGATGCATTTTGAGGCATTTTAAATGCAAATTTTTACAATCAAATCAATCCAAAATCACTTGCCAAACACAGTCGAAATGTACATCATTAGTTATCATTTATATCAAAGTACAACATATATGTGATTCAGGACGTAAGACAAAGTGGACCAGAAAATAACTTTTGTCGCTCCATTGACTCCAATTCATTATTTTTTTCGGCCAGGGGAACCACGGGTGGACGGGAAGGGGAGAAGACTTAGGCTCCCCATATCATGAAATTTTGTGAGATTTCCTGTCTGAGCTTGGAATGTATTGTGAGTTTCATATATGGTCGAGATACCGAATTAATGACTGTTACCAACGTCATTTTTGCCCGTGTTGGTTAATTTGGCATTTAGAAAAAAAGAAAAAAGATGTGCTTTAGTTTAGCATTGCACATGCCCCTGTGAGACCTGAGTGCTAGGGTTGAACCATGTGACTGCATCATGTGACTTGACTTCGTCCTATCCAGAAGGGAACAGCTCTGCCAACGTAGCGATTGGGTTGCCATATTTACAGAGTGTAAAGACTCCTTTAGCAACTCTTATTCAAAAAAGCGACTAGCGACAAATGTAGTGACTTTTTATGGTGTTATCGGATACTTTGAGACTCTAACATGGATAACGTATTATTGCTACTGCTTCCGCAGAGCTGCAGTGGACCCAGAGCTCTCCCAGCATGCTGCACTAGAAACTGCACTTAACTAGAAAACCTCCAAAGAGAGGAACCCATGAGGAATTCTTATCATACGTCACCTCTGAGCAGCTCAATTCCCTTATTGCCGAGGGGCAACGTACATTGTTCCTGTTTTAGGTTGTTTTAAATTCCAGAGTGCAATAGTTTTCATAATCCTAAAGCACAATAAGGTACCGAGGAATCCATCCTTCGTAGCTGAGTTATTATTTTCATGAATAATCCTTGGAGCAAAAGTATGCACTATGTCATTTTTCTGTGTCACCATGGCAGCCACGTATCCATTCAACATATTCCAGATCAAAAGGTTTTTTTTGTCAAAACAGCAATCTATTTTCTTCAGACAGAAATAGAAATGACAAGCTTCAAGGTATGGCTGAATATTTTTGTTTGAATTATTTTTCTGGTTTAAAGAAAAACAAACGGAGATGGTAACTTGTTTCATAACATTCAGATTTTTTTTCTGGCTTTAAAATATAAAGTTACATACCCTTTCAAACATACCTGTTAGCTCTGCTTCAAGAAAGGCTCTCCTGGACAATATTGAGGAATGGCAATAATTGGTCTCCCCCTAGTTGAATGAAAAATACCAGGAACTTAATGAAGTTCTTTAATTTTAACTAAATATAAGTTATTGGATATTACAGTAAGTTGAATTGTTCACTATGAAGTTGAAATAATGCATTTTTATTATAGTAGGATGCAGATTTATGAGTCTGCATTATTTAAACTGACAGGTTTTTTTTTTCAAACTAACAAAGACGTATATCTTTTTTTAATATTCACTAAAAAATGATACAGGTCTGTTTTAAAAGAGTTTTAGCACAGAATTATATATGTATAACTTAATTTCCTGGTAAGGTTTCACCTAATTGTGTCACTAAATTGTCTATCTAAAAATGTCCATTATAAATATGATGCAAGATTATCTGTATGTTTTCACCTGGGTGTGAATTGTTGCTTGTGTTTATTTATTTATTATATTTTTTAAAGTTTGAAATGAAAGCGCATAGAAAACAAAAATATGTGACACATTTTTTAAACTGTGTTACGTGAGGAGAATTGCTTGTTTGACGGCAAAGGAAACTAAAGAGGAAATGCCAGCGTTTGTGAGGGAGAAGGGTGGCCCCCTGGCTATCACTAAGGTGAGTGGGTTTAAACCACAGTCTGCTTCTTTAAAGAGACCACAGACCAAAAGGAAATCTGGTGTGCAGACATTGCCTGTTCGACAACTTCTAAGAGAAGAAAGATGAGCTATTTAATCAACTTTATTGATTTATTCAGGATGAAGTACGACAAATCCTGTGAAATGACAGTAAATTGCAGCTACATCTGCTGTTTTAATGAACAGGTACTTTTAATATTGAAGACATGAAACTGTAATCCCTCTGGGCGGTCATGCTGACTTTTCTGAACTCTGATTGTAATTTTCCAGAGATATGAGCTGATTATCTGCTTTAGAAATGTTCACTTTAATATTATTTTGGCGGAAAATCCCCAGATGGACTTCAGTGACCTGGTTGTCTCTACAGACAGTTCATTATTTATTTTTAGTGACCTTTATTGAAACAGATAAAATAAGTTTAACTATTTTACATTATGTTTCTATTCTCAAAAACAGGTATCAGGTAAAACACTACGACTGGCCTTTACAGGGATGTTCCCCACTGTACCAGTTTGAGTGTGTGCGACTGACGGTGGCACATGAATTAAAATCATGAGTACCATGTTTTAAAGTAAATGTTTTCTGAACAAGACAGAAACTTTAATATAAATTAATAAAACGAAGTCTTAATCCTGCTTTTCCTGAAGTTTGCTTTAATTTATTTCAAACACCGGCTCATGTAATACATAAATCTACATTTACAGTCCTCTTTTGTCAACATTATTTATGAAAACCTTTTGCCCTTCATCTTAGAAACATTTGTGGATGCTATAAGAGATCGAATAGTGTTTATGACTCTTGCTTCAACATACAGCATCTTATTTTAAGTCTAATCTGGGGTCAGAAAAGCTGGTCATTACTATAAATTCTTTAACACCTGATGGGGAAAAAATAGCATTTATATAGCCGCCTGAGGGTACTGATACTGTATCA
This sequence comes from Apricaphanius iberus, assembly GCA_028564705.1. Lineage (NCBI taxonomy): Eukaryota > Metazoa > Chordata > Actinopteri > Cyprinodontiformes > Aphaniidae > Apricaphanius > Apricaphanius iberus. The sequence goes on along the minus strand of JAPXFQ010001338.1, from coordinate 158,987 downwards.
AGCATCAAATTGCATTCATTTCAGTCTGTTTATGTAGCTTTAGCTCCCAATAAATATTATTTTGAGGCACATGAGATTAAAATGTTGTTGAAGTCAAATGATGTAAAGCACCTTGAATTACCTTGTTGTTCAAACTGTGCTGCGCAAATAAAATTGCCTTGTTGTTTATGACTAGTAGACTTATATATGTGAGCATAGTCGCCCACTTGGTTGTGACATTACAAAACATTGGTAAGCATTGCTTATTTTTCTCTAAATGAATGACGATAATTTGGTTAAGTAATAGAGTGAAGTTGTGAAAAAAAAAAAAAAAACAACACACACACTTTCTCAGAGAGCCTGTTGTTGTCCATGAAGGGAGTGGAAACACAAGAGCCCTAAAGTTTAAGCATGTGTCCGAGTGTGTGTTTGTGTGTAAGTCACTGGAGGGGATAAAGAGCCATTGTCTGCAGCTGGTGCATCCCTCTGCTCCTCCTCCGTGCAGCTGTGAGGAAATCAAACGCTCTTCTTTTCCTCCTCTCTGCCTCTGTCACAACCTGCTGATGCCTTATTAGGTCATCCGTGGTGATGTGTAGTGATGGTTTGTTTAGAGTAGGAGGCAAACCGCCAGGCTGTTACATATGGAGGAATATCCTACATGGCGCCATTGTGACGCCCAATATGAATGTAAGCAAATATATATTTCATGATTAGCAATGATGATGAGAACTGACGTAGAAAGGGTTGGATTAAAGTATATAAAAAAATGTAAAAAAGAATTAAAAAAATAAATAATTGCCAAGCTGGCAAGTAGACAACAAAAAGGTTACATCTCAAGTTCCCTATACATGTAAAAATAATGTCACTTGAACCATAAGGGCTTATTGCTCATTGCTGGTGTATCTTGCCTTATTATTCTAAAGATACGTTCCTTTTTTTTTTTAAAAGATGTGTCCTGCTAATTGTTGATTCCAGTTGATTCTGAATATTGTCTTTCTTCCAACTCTGTCTGTCATGAGTGTTCATTAATTATTTATCCCTATAAGAGCAGAGATGATGTCATCCTGCATGTTTAGGAGAGCAGTCACTGCAAAACAGGGTTTTAAAATGCAGTACTATAAACTATCTCTAGAGATTATTGTGGCTAGCATCACTAAATCTGCATTCTCATTGTGTATGAAGTAGATCCTTACTTTAACTTTAACAGCCCTCTCTCTTACAGCCTAAATGACCCACAGACATGTGTTTCTACAGTTTTACAGTTTCGTTTTAATTAGCTTTCCATTTTGCTGTGTTATTGCTCTTACATGCAATTGATTCATTTATCGAAAACAAATATCAAATTCTGGAGTTTCCAACTGGTGTCAGACATAACTAGGGTCTTTTTCTCCACAGTTCGACTGCACTACACTGGATCTATTTTGATGTTTTTGGACCACTTTAGACTTGCCCAACATACCTGAATTTTTACTGAGATAAGATACTCACAAAATAATATCTACGTCTGAGGTTTTGTTACCTATTTTCTTGTTACTAAGTTATCTTGACTTTACCAATAGTCTGTCAATACAAACCTTTGTATTTGTTTTGTATTTTTTTCTTTTTCCCTATGTTTTTTAGCATTACTAAACGATCTTGGAAGAATAAGAAATGATCCAAAATTAGCTTTTGTTATTTTCCAAGACTGGAAAAAATATGACAAAATAATCCAATACAGTATAAGCATTTCCGGATTATTTTGTAGTGATGGGACATTTTTTAAAAAGAGATGTTCATGTAAAAGAGCCATTCAAAAGACTGGATGTTTTATGTTGTTTGGAGTTTTTGCATTATTTTGAAAGGGTAATCTAGGACTCTCTTAGAGTGCTCCAACGTCCGCCTCCTTGATGACGCCACAAGATGACGGTCCCTAAAAGAAAAAATAAATCTGTAAGGACTCGGTTCTCTTGGTTCAAAGTGAAGAGTCATTCAAAAGACTTGATTCGTTTGTGAATGTCACATCACTATTTGTTCCCACTACCAGCTTCAGTAACACAACAAAGTAGCTTTTAAAGAATAAGCTCACACAAAATGCTTGTTTTTGCTTGAACTAGATGAAAAACCAAAGCTAAAATAACCATGGTCTCCATATGGTTCATTACTGTCAATAAACCTTGAAATTATGGTTTTAGCTATTACTTGGGATGTTATGTAAATCACTGTAGATGGTCCTATGTCCTAATAAATTTGGCCCAAACCATAAATATTTAAGTAAGACTTTTCAAAGCTTTTTGATTTTAAAAATATTGAATTCCTTCTCATTATGTTGGGGCATGAAGACATTAAAGCAGATATTTACAGAAAATGTGCCATAAATGTTTGTATCTAAACATCAAAATTAATGAAAATCTAAAAATGAGAGTTTAAAAAAATGACACTTATTGAAATGGAAAATAATCCAAATCTTTTTCTAAACCCATCCAAGTAGAAGATATTGAGATACATAAAAATAAAACTGAGGTTTTTTCTGTGTAACATGAACACAATATATGTTTTACATAATCTGAAGACACATCTGAAACAGATGTAGCATAAAAAAACAACATTTGATTGTGTGATTTCTTTGACTCTTGTGATTGTCGAGAATAAAAACAGTCTCTCTGTGAGAAATGTGTCCAGTAATTTGAGAGCGTAGCATGTGGAGGTGGATGCAGTGGGCGGCCTGAGTGAGGGTGTTCAAAATACTAAAGAAAAACTGGTAATTGTGCGTTAGAAACTTCATACACACAAGTCACATGTTTTATGTTCTCTTTGTGGGATTTAAGAAGACCAACTCTGCATTGTGAGTGGATTAGGATTCCAAGAAGAAGGTATTGGAGTTGTAGACACGCGTGGCGCCACTCAAAGTTTTGATTCACTGTAGAAATCTAGATGATCGCGTTGAATTTCACACCATGATGAGTTTTAGAGAAGCTTTAAAGCATCAATGCTTTTTAATCTGAATCCATCCATCGTGACTCTGGTTGTCAGTTTATGGTCATCGTCCTGCTGGAAGTTGAATGTCCCCTACCTCAAATCTGTTGCAGTCTCTAAGAAGATTTCCCTGTTGTTTATCTCCATCCATCTCAATAGCTTCCCTCTACCAGTTGAACAAAATCCTCCCTACATCATAATGTTGCTCAGGGTGATGAGCAGGGTTTTTTTCATCACACGTAGCATTTTGCAAGTAATCCAGCAAAACTGAAGTCTGATCTCAGATGAACAGGACACTTTTTTTGCACATTTTTGCTGTGTTTACTAAATGATAGATCAGTGGTAGAGTAGCTCCTCTGCAGCTCCCCCAGAGTTACCTCTGTGCTCTTGGCTACTTCTCAGATTAATGTTCTCCTTGTCTGGTCAGTTTAGGTAGGCAACCATGTTGGGTTGAGCAGTGCTGTTTCAGATGTTCAAAGGTTGGGAGTTAGTTTCTATAAAAGCCACACGTCAAATGCCTTTTTGTAATGTCAGCAGATTATCACACCTGAGCTGTGTATCTGTGTTCTACAGGTGAAACTCGAAAAATTAGAATATCATGCAAAAGTTTATTTCAGTAACTCAACTTAAAAGCTGAAACTAGTATATGATCTAGACTCATTACAAGAAAAGTGAGATATTTTGAGTGAGTTATAATTTTGATGATTATGACTTATAGTTTATGAAAACCCTAAATGTTCAATATTCTAGGCTCAAAGCGTCACACTCTAATCAGCTAATTACTCAGGATCACAATCATGGGGAAGATTGCTGACCTGATTGAACTGGTTGAACATAAACCAATCACTGACTCACTGCATAAGGAGGGAAAGCCTCAAAAGGTCAGTGCAAAAAAAGTTGGATTTTCCCAAAGTGGTGTATCAAAGAACATTGATAGAAAGTTATGTAAAAGGGAAAAGTGTGGAAGAAAAATGTGCACAAGCAGCAGGGATGACCGCAACCAGAAGAGGATTGTCAGCAAATGGCTATCCAGACATGTTGGGGACCTTCACAAGAAGTGGACTGAACCCGGAGTTAGTGCGTTAAGAGCCACAACACAAAGAGGGATCCTAGACATGGTCTTGAAATGTCATATTCTTCTTGTCAAACTGTTGCTGGTCTGTTGTTCAGTTGTCCAAAGTCATCTTCTCTGATGAGAGCAAATGTTTCATCTCAGTCAAAGTCAAAGAATGGAGAGGAAACAGAATGACACTAAACTTTGTGCTCTTAAATTTAGACAAGACAGAAGTGGTTGTCTTTGGACCAGAAACTTTAAAAAGGAAACTGCTAAATCAGTCATTTAATCTGCTGGATTAAATTGTCTTTTGGTAATAGTGTAAAGAACCTCAGTGTAATTTTTGACCAATACATGACATTTAAATCCCATATTAAACAGGTTACCAAGATTATTTTCTTTCACCTCCGAAATATTGCTAAAATCACAAACATCCTGTCCAGGAGTGATGCTGAGAAACTACTCTATGCATTTTTCACGTCAAGACTGGGCTACTGTAATTCCTTATTATCAAAGAATTCTGCAAAAAGCAATTTGTTTATCCAAACTGCTGCAGCAAGAGATCTGATGAATATTAAAAAGCGAGATCACATTTTTCCTGTTTTGGCTTCACTCCACTGGCTCCCTGTTAAATACAGAATAGAGTTTAAGATGCTCCTCCTTACGTATCAAGGTCCATCATGCATCAGAGATCTGATTGTTCCATATGTTCCTAACAGAACAGTGTAACTTTGCTCTTACACTGCAGGTCTACTGGTAGTTCCTAGGATATTTAAAAGTAGAATGGGAGGCAGATCTTTTAGTTATCGGGCTCCTCTCCTGTGGAACCAGCTCCCAGTTTTAGCCTGTGAGGCAGATACTCTGTCTACTAGGCTTAAAACTTTCCTTTTTAATAAAGTTTATAGTTAGAACGGATTAGGTTATCCTGAGCTATTGTTTGTAGTTATGTTGCTATAGGCTTAGACTGTAGGAGCACAGACTGAACACTTTTCTTCACTCTTCTCAACTACAACTCGTGTTTTTTGCTGTCAGTTCGATTGTTAACCTTGTTTTTCCCTGTTTTTCTCTCCAAAGAAGCTCCACCTAGTCTGGTATTCTGCTCAGCTACAACACCCTGCTGAATGGAGATCATGGATGGTGCTCCCAGTGACCAAACATCCTTCATGTCCTGTTTTCAACTTTTCACTTTCTTTAATACATAAAGTACTCTTACATCAGTTCTTTTGTTCTTTCTGTGTCTCTTGTCTGTCTTCTCAGACCCCCAGTCGGTCGTGGCAGATGACCGCTTGTACTGAGCCAGGTTCTGCTGGAGGTTTCTTCCTGTTAAAGGTGAGTTTTTCCTCTCCACTTTTGCTAAAAGCTTGCTCAGTGTGAGGGATTGCTGAAGAATTGCTGTGGTTGGAGTCTGCATGTTCCGGGCACAACCTCATGTCAATGATTCAACGAAATCTGCTGGGATTCCTTCAATAGAAAACTTTTAACTGATTGTAACGTTTGTATAATTGTACTGAAATTATATATTTTTTGTAAAGTGCCTCGAGATGACATCTGTTGCGAATTGGTGCTATATATAAATAAACTGAATTGAATTGAACACAATCCAAGATGCTTGAACACCAGTGTGATGTTTCCATAGTTCTGTTGATTTGGCGAGCCATTTTATCTGCTGGTGCTGGTCCATTGTACTTCATGATGTCCAGAGTCAATGCAGCCATCTACCAGGACATTTCTGAGCACTTCATGCTTCCTTCTGCCGATGAGCTTTATGGAGGTGCTGACTTTATTTTTCCAGCAGGTTTTGACACCTGCCCACACTGCCAAAAATATGAAAACCTGCGGTTCGATGTCCATCAGTTTACTGTGTTTGATACGGCAATACACTGGCCTGATCTTAACCCCATTGAAACACTATGGGCTATTGCCAAGAGAAAGATGTGAGACGTGATGGAACAATGCAGAAGCTGAAGGCCGCTACTGAAGTATTCTGATCTTCCACAAAACCTGAGCAATGCCACAGGCTTATACCATCCATGCCAGGCCACATTGAGGCAGTAATGGATGCAAAAGGGGCCCAAACCAATTACTGAGTACATATGCATGATTAGACTTTTCAGAGGTCTGACATTTCTATATTTAAAATAATTGTTTCATTGATTTCATGTAATATTCTAATATTCTGAGAATGTGAACTACAGGTTTTTATTTCCTTCACATCACCGTGTATTGTGTTTTTTCACCTGTCTGATCTTCACCTGCACTCGTGTATATATCGATCTGTTTATCATGTTTTATTTTTATTTATTGCATGTTTAGAAGTGTTTGTCTTTCCGTGCGTTTGCACAAAGTACCACAGCAATTTCCTGATGTTATGAATGTGTTCACCTATTTGGGAATAAACCTTTCTGATTCAGATTCATAAACTGTAAGCCATAATCATCAAAATTATAACAAATTCTGGCTGGAAATGTCTAATTGTACATGCATTGAGTCTGTCCAATATTAGTTTCACCTTTAAGGTTGAATTAGGTCTTAAAATGAACTCTTGCACAATATTCTCATTTTTCGAGTTTCACCTTTATAGCAAAAGATTGGGATAAAATATTTTCAGATGTTTGGGTAAAATATAATAAAAAAATGCAAGTGAGTTGCTTGTCTAACAGACACTAATATTGCAATCTTGACACAGATTTGTCTTGGAATAAAAGAAACAAACAACTATTGGGCTAATTATCTCGGAATTTTATCAGGATTACATTATGTTAATATACCAGTGCGAGTTAAGTGGATCAGAATCATGAATCAGATTATAATTTCTGTGTGTTAGACTACAGTGTGTCTATGAATGGATGCTGGGTTATTAAAGTCGCTTGAATCTCTGCACCTTTAAATTTCTCAACTCCTCCCTCTTCTCAGTGACAACCCTGCAGAGCTTCTTCTATATTGCATCCAGAGTATGTTCCAGAGGAAATGACAAGCCAGAGGCGCTCCGTGGGCAGGCATGCCAAATAACAACGCTGACCGTGAACTTTAGCCTCAGCCGCTCAACCCAAACTCACATGTGAATGCGCTGACTGGACATCTGCGGTCTCCGCTCGCTACTTTGCGGACGCCCGGGCGGGCTCGTTGAATGGACGTGGATGGACTGGATTGACATCCACTTCAGTCGGACCAGGCGGGGGAGCGAAAGAGACTGCATGTTCAAGTTGCCTGCTCCCAGCTCAGAGGCATCGCGGTGTGCGTGTTGGATGCGTGCGGAGGTGCGCGTTGGGTGCGTTGCGCCCGCTGGAGCAGCAGCAGCAGGAGCGGCGGAAGCGGGAAGCGAAGTTTAGCGCCGTGATTTTATTATTCTCTTTAAAATTATCTTCCCTTCGTTCATCCCCCCCCCCCCACCTCCTCCAATTTCGATGTGTGGCTATCATGTCCCGTAAGTGGACAGGCGGGCTAACGTTTCCCCGATGAAAACGGATCATCCGTGCCGAGGCTCAGCGGTCGTGACTGTGACTATGATGTCGAGTAAGAGCGTGGAGTGGCTGCAGGACGAGCTGGAGTCCGGGGCCGGCGCGCTGCTGCTGCTGGACTGCAGACCCCACGAGCTGTACGAGTCCTCGCACATAGAGTCTGCCATCAACCTGGCCATCCCGGGTCTCATGCTGCGCAGGCTGAAGAAGGGCAACCTCCCCATTCGCTCCATCATCCCCAACAACGAGGACAAGGAGAAATTCGTCAAGCGGTGCAAGACGGACGTGGTGCTCCTGTACGACGAGGCGACGTCGGAGAGACACGAGTCCGGGCTGGGGAGCTCCGTGATGGGGCTGCTGCTGCAGAAGCTGCGGGACGACGGCTGCAAGGCTTTCTATCTGGAGGGTGAGCGATGTTTAAATGCGCGTAATTCATAAAATGTAGCCAATCCCGTCGGGTTTGATGTAGGTCGACATGTCACTTTTAACACACATGGTGCCAGCTAGTCTCATTAATCATTCGTTTATCTGCACAATTAAGCTGTAATTAAGACATGAGTCTCTGACATTATATGGCCTCTTCCTGATTAAATACATCCTTCAACTTGAACTGCCTTAAAACTTTGAAGCCTTTCAGTTTCGTTTTTTTTTTTATTATACAGACAAAAAAACTGAATTTATTGTAAAATCAAGCTCCTTATCAACCGTATTTTTATCCAGCATGTTTAGTTAGAAATGGCCCCGCCATGTTGTGCTCCTTCAGGAGAAGGCAGCATTTTTTTTTTTTTTTCATGAATGAAGAGGGGGAACCAGAACGCAGAGGCGCTCTTTAAACTTCACCCCTCCAGCTCAGCTTTGGATGAAATTCAACCCTTTGCTTTGAAACCCGAAAGGGTAAAACAGAGTGGGTCTGAGAGTACGTGAGCCGTGGATAATAGATCCGTTTGACAGGGATGGAGTCACAAGCCTGGCTGCCATTCACAAAAAGTCCACTGAGCTGTGAAGTGTTGCTGCCGAGCCCGACTGTCCTGATTCTCCGCAGGGCTCAGCTTTTCTCAATGGAGCGCGTCTGGCCGCCCTGTTTTCATGCTCTTGCTCTAGTAATTGACATGTTATTAGCCTTTATCTGTCTGATCACTGTATCAGGACTCCGTTGTGTTAAATAAGATTCAGAAATATACATTTCAGGAAAATCGAGACATTTGATGATTCATCTGCTAACATAGGAATGAATGATTTGCTACACAATCTTTAAAAATATGGAAATGTATTGTTATTAGGCCTGTAGCACAACTTGGGATAAATCTCAAATGTAATTTTTAAGATAGATTAAAAAATATAACTGAATTTTGATATATATAAAATAACATCCTTTATCTCTACCACAACTTGAATATTTGTCAAGTATAATTCCACTGCAGATATGCACTGATCAGGTTATTCCAGGCCAATCCCACTTTCTGGTATTCATTGAAGCCTTACCTACTAATGCTAACCCTGAGAAAAGTAATTTTCTTTATCCATAATAAATCAAACATTAAAAAAAGTGCATTAAAGTATCTGTACTTTGCTCAAACTGGACAATTTTAAAGTTGTGTTATTCTGATGATTTTGTGTAAAAAAACATTTTGTTCATCTTCATCGTTACATTATTTTCTGTAAATATCCTTTCATTCAGGGTAAAGTAAGCAGGATTTATTTATGTAAGAGTACATGTTTAACAAAACAAGAACTGGGAATTTAGAGAAAATTATCATACAAATTTATGTCCATATTTTTTTATCTGTTTGTTTGTTTGAGATGTATTTGATCTTTAGGCTTCGTTAAAAAGACAGCAGGTTTTAAAGAGCTTGGAACGTGGCCTGTTATATAGATGGATTTGGAGGATAAAAAATTTGAGGGTCAATAAGGTCAAAGGATTTAAAAAACAAAGAGGTCAAAGATTTCTTGAGGACTTGAAGTTGGCTTTATAGTTTTTTTAAACAAACTTCTTCCAAAGTGATCACTGCAAAGGATGATCAGATTTGAGAAGTGGATGCTATTCTGGGAGGGAACACAGGAGAGAAATGAACGATTTGGGTGGACATATTTACCTTTACTCTCCAAGCAGCTGAGAAACTTATTGAGCAACAAAATGATTAGGGTGTCTTAGTAGAATAAATGACAGATCTGTTAATGCAGAAAAATCCGGCTTTATTATCTAACATTTTTTTTGTGTTTTTTTCCATTATGTTTAGGAGGATTCAACAAATTCCAGTCAGAGTATCCAGAACACTGCGAGACCAATCTGGACTGCTCGTGTCCCAGCAGCTCCCCACCGACCTCAGTCCTGGGCCTGGGAGGACTCCGCATCAGCTCCGATTGCTCGGACGGGGAGTCCGACCGAGAGCCGAGCAGCGCCACCGAGTCGGAGGGCAGCCCGCTCCCCAACAACCAGCCCGCCTTCCCGGTCCAGATCCTGCCCTACCTTTACCTGGGCTGCGCCAAAGACTCAGCGAACCTGGATGTGCTCAGCAAGTACAACATCAAGTACATCCTGAACGTCACACCCAACCTGCCCAACATGTTCGAGCACGAGGGAGACTTCAAGTACAAACAGATCCCCATCTCCGATCACTGGAGCCAGAACCTCTCGCAGTTTTTTCCTGAGGCCATTTCATTTATTGGTAAGTGGAGGTGGAGTGTCCGAGACATACTGTAAAAGGTTGCCCTAAGTCAGACTGGTACAGATCAGAGGATGTGTGGAAATGTTTTGTGCTTGGGATTGTATATGGTGGTGTTTAAATTCACTACCAACTCAAGACTTCAAATGGACGACAAGTTTTCAGTTTGCTTTTCAGTCCATTCTGGTTTGAAATATTGTCATTCAGTTAGCAGTTCTGATTTGCAGGGTTAAAGTACTTTAGACTCTGAGCTCAGAGAGGAATAAATCCAGCCACCTTATCTTCATTCCTGTCCAGCTCTTATGTTATCACGCCACATTCAGTGGACTGAAAACAAAAGGTCATAACGTTTTTTGATTTTTTTTTAACTGTTCATTTTTGCTTTGTTAGAAACAACCAGACATTCCTAAAAGTTATACATTTTACTTATTCAGAAAATAATGGGCTGTTAATGCTGTATTCAAGAATACAATCATCTTTATGGTCTGCAGCTAGTCCATATACGTAACCAGAAGTTCAAATGTTTTTCTCTGAAATTGTATTGAAAAAAAAACCCCACAATAGATGCTGGGTTTTAATGTACTCAGCAGTAGGACCCCCTGTGTGGTCCTACAGTACCTTGAGCCAGTTAAAGTATTGACTAGTGACAGTAAATTTGCGAATATACATTAATACCAACAACCTACTGATGAACTGTACAACTAGAAAATCTCCGTCGGGTATTTGGCATATAAAAAGTGTCCAAAAAAATCTCCAACAATCAAATGCAAAGTGTTAAAGTTTAGTGATTTTTTTTTGTGTGTGTTTCCCACCTTTTAAAAGCAGCTGCAAAGAAAAGTTATCTGAGGACAGACTTAGGTACTTTGATTTTTACTGTGTTTTGACAAAAATCTGGTGATACGGTATTCATCACGGTACAAAGCAGACTATACGATATGTTTCTAGATTTTACGATGAGTAAGACTATATATGGCATGGACTATATATACCATGGCATATCGATATTTTCTTACATCCGTAATATCTCACTTCATTAAGACCATATGAATTGGATTTAAATTTTGATAGTATGAAAGAATCGTAGTTCATTGTCCGTCTTTTTAGATACAGTTTACTGTATTTTTAAGAAAATCCATCCATCCAAGTCTGTTAACCCTGGAAAGGTACAGAAGTTTGCCATGGAAAAATTGAAGGAAGCACAATATCAGTTCTGCTTTTTGTTTTGTTTTTTCTTTCTTAATCTCCAGTGGGTTTTATGGAACGCTAAATATGTTTATCTCTGAGACCTGGATATATTCAATATAAATTGTGCTGAGTGCAGGTGATATTATAAAAAGATTTATTGTTTCTATTGTAGAATTTAACTTGCCCTAGAAAGCTTTCCCACCCATGGGGTTGTGAAAATGTAATAGCAGCAAAGTTGTGAATGAAACATGAAGATAGATTGTTTGAGAACAGCGTCAGACTGGAGACTTCTTCGGTCTTCTGTGTTTCTCTTCATTCCTTCTGACTTTATTCCTTGGGAATAAATGAATTCCCTCTCCACTGAGCCTTCTTAGCAATAAATTCTCTGGACCACCTTTTTTTAAACTACTGTATCTTAGTTGGGAGTAAGTGCGATATATGCCAGAGCGGGAGGTTGTGGTAGATTTGGGTCATACTGATGTTAAATGGAGCTGTCTGGCCAGCTGTGATATGCAGGGATTACATCAGATTCTTTTTGTTAGAACTGGGCAATTAAGGAGAGACATATGTATCAGCAGTCTACTGCTGGAAAGGTGACAATTCCTTGAGTAACTACAAGGTGTTGTTGGATGTTAATGGAAGAATACAGAAAGAGAGATGAGTTTGTTTTTTCCAGCAGTTGAGAATCTAGATAAATTAAGGATTCTGGAATTATTATTGTTATAAGGCAGCAGTAATGCAGCTCAGCCAACAGATAATTTCAAGATTAACCACTGGTTATTTATTCTACTTTTCTGCCTTGTAGAGCTTGTATAAATTATCCTGACTAGATGGTTTTTTTGTACACCCCTCCTTAATTTTATTATTTTTTTTTTCATTGTGGAATGTGAGCATACATCATTTATAAATTTAATTTGGCTGAGTTCGCGAGCCAGCTGACCTAAATCCTCCAGCAGGAGATGCAGTCAGAGAGAGCGAGAAGAGGCTGAAAGAAAGGAAGGAAAGAAGCACTTAACTCTCGCTTTAATGGCCTCTGGATGCGAGTGCAAGGACTCGAAACTGATAGGTGGATGTGTGCTCCCGCTTAATAATGTAGGACGCTCTTTTATTCACAGTTTGCGACGGACAGAGACCTGGAAGGGAACCCATGCTCTCTGTTGTCATTGAGAAAAAGCAGTTTGGGGTTGTAGGATTTGAATGTACCATATCCAAAATAGTGATTCCATTTCAAAAAAAGAACACATTTTTTGCTTTCGTATTTTCCTCTGATGCATCGTAAACACCAGTCTCTTCTAATAAAGGGGCGTAACAGTCATACACTTACCCTAGGTCTCCTTGTAAATCTAAAATTTATCTAAAGAACTCTAAGCTGGGGACAGTTTAACAAAGTCTGTAATTAGCTAAGTTCATCTTATTTTTATTAATAGCTCTGAAGGAGATATTTAAAAGTTGTAAAAATAATTGTTTGAGTCAAAAGTCACCAAGTATATTTCCGATATAAAGAAATTGGTAGATTTAGCATTTTTCAGTTTATTAGTTCTTCGATGATTTTAATATTTTGTAAATCAGCTTTTTTTTCAAGGGCCAAGAACTCTACCCTGGTACAGTTGAAGGTTATTTCCCTTTGTTTATTATTCAACATTTATGCGTATATAATTTATTTATAAGTATAGTATAAATGCTCATTAAATTTAGTCATTTTGATTTTGTTTTCACAACTTAAATTTTGATATTTACAGAAAGCAATCCCACGTTTTACTGACGTCAACGAATCCTCTCGTTTTCGTCAGTAAAACATGAGAGTATCTGATGTACTGACAACAGACCGGTTCAGAGCTGCCGCCATCTTTGTTGTTTTGCTTCGTCACAGCTCTGCCGTAATGGTGCTAAGCTCGTCTAATGTCTCTCTACAAATGTAGAGCGTTGTGATTAGCACAGCCTACTGGTAGCAGAGTCAACCGTGGCTCAGGAGTTAGTCATTCGGCTTGTATTCGGAAGGTTGCTGTTTCAATCCCCACCCCCGACTGTCTCGGTTGTTGTGTCCTTGGGCAAAACACGTCACTTGTTACCTACTGGTGGTTGTCAGAGAGACCAATGTTAAACCTGCTGAAGCTAAAATGGAGAATGGCTACATGAACCCGCAGAGTAAGATTGTTGCTACTGCTACGGTTTGTGAAAATTTTTAGGCTAAATGACACTAGTGACTTTGTTTGGTGTCAATGTATTAAAGGACATTCTGGGTTTCAAAGTACTCCTAATTTCTTTATGATTATTGCTCTCTTTTTCTTACCCCTTGTATTCTCTTCTGCGCTCTCCCCAGACGAGGCTCGTTCCAAAAAGTGCGGCATCCTGGTCCACTGCTTGGCCGGGATCAGCCGTTCGGTCACTGTCACGGTGGCTTACCTGATGCAGAAGCTCAACCTGTCGCTCAACGACGCCTACGACTTCGTCAAGCGGAAAAAGTCCAACATTTCCCCCAACTTCAACTTCATGGGACAGCTCCTGGACTTTGAGCGGACACTGGGCCTCAATAGCCCCTGCGACAACCACGCGACCTCCCCGCAGCACGACCAGCTGTTCTTCACCACCCCGACCAATCACAACGTGTTTCAGCTGGACACACTGGAGTCCACTTGAAAGTATGACTTGAGACTATCCCGACTCCCTCTCTTTTATCTAAAGGAGGTAGGAGGTAATAAGTGGCTGCACTTGCAGGAAAGCAGCCGGTTTTATTGAAAGTTTTCGCCTCCTGAGGCTCGTCATCTGAGAGCCTGGCCACAGAGCTGCTCTACAGCGACAGGAGGGGTCATTGAAGCCAAGTTTTAGAAGATGCGAGGGGAGTTTCTTTAACCCAGAGCGGTGGACTGTGAGTTTACACCTGAGCTGTCGTTGAAATCGAAGCTCGACCGAGTTGACTGAACGTGCGCAGCAGAACAGACAGCTCAATACAAAGATAGGAACATGGAGGATCCACAGAGATGACAGCATTGCCTCTATCATGCTGAGCTTGTTGGTGTCTTGTGGAGAATCCGGGATTTACTTGCTCTACTAAATGTAGAGTGTTTTTTAAAACCAAGGAATTAACACACACACACACACACACTTAAAAAGTATGTAAGTTTTTACTGTATGTAACGTACATAGCAGAACATGTATGAGAAGTCCTTAACAAATTCAATGTCTATATGCATTTTTTGTATATTTTTATGTACATTTACGCACAGATCTGTACCTTTATATAATGATATACTCTTTATCTTTGTCCAAAAACGAAGTGAGTCAATCTTAAAATGGCTTACGAGATTGTAGAACTAAAACTAAAGAAAGGGAAGGTTTGTTTGAGGTTTTGTTTTATTTTCCCCAACTCATTTTTCATTTTTAATGACATAATGCAGTTTGCACAGTGGGGTAGCCGTAGACGTGCTGGCACTTGAAAAAGAGACTTTCAGAGAGGAGGAGGAGCAGACAGAGGAGAGGCCAGTCCCAGGCCGCGACGAGTCCCGACAGCTGCAAAGTGTGGTGGGGAGGGGACAGAGAACTGAACCGAGGCCTCCGAGGAGGTGTGCAGGTTCCCTTCCCTCTTCATGTCACTGTTCGCTCAGCTGCGAATGAGGAGCTACAGGTTGAGTCCACCAGCTCGTCCTAAACACAGCATACGTTTCAGTTAGAAACCAAACTCTCAATTTACTTCGTTATTGCGTCACAAGCTTCTTTTGCCAAAATTGATCTCTGACAGCTCAGTCTGTTTTTTTTTGTTTTTTTTTTTATTGCTTTTTTTGAATTCACATAGAGGTTAGGGCTTAAAGAAGAGCAGAAATAGTTAGTGTTAACGGTTCAGAGCAACTTTTCAGGCACCTTATCTGTGTCACATTTGCCAAAAAGAACACCAGAAAGAGGGACTGTGGTTGTAAATTTGGTGTTTGTGTTGTGGACTGGGACCGGCCTCATTGACGGACCGCACTAACTGTCCCTCAATTGCATTTAGGGGCAAAAAAGGAGAAGGATCACCATTTAATTAAGGATAGTTTTAAGCCTTCACTATATCAAAAGAGGGATATATTAGTAACGATCAAGGAATCGATATATTATTGATATTAAATCAAATGATCTTATTTTGTATACCTGAGCATGCCGTGGTGCTGTGTGCTCTCTAAAAGTCTATATAACCAAGGGTTGAGTATTGCTTTAAAATGTGGGAGGACTTTTTGGTTTTCTGTTGCTGATCACAACAGCATGCAATATGAGGTATAGATGGCTTTCTGAGACAACATGCACATCTGCTGCACTTACACAAAATATCAAAGTCAGCACAAATAACCCCCAGAGATAATAATTCAGAGAAAAACACCAAAAAATTGTTTAATTTTTCAAATCTTTGCTAATTATTTCCCCATTGAGTCAATTTGGACATCACATACACCATGGTGCTTAGCTTAAGGTCCTAATATAATCATATAGCCTATGTTATTACAGAGTCATTCTTAATCACATGTAAAACTGGATGCCAAATAATTTGGGCTAAAACAAGGCAGTTGTCAGATTTTAAAGAAAGAATGAAGTAAAAAGGTTGAATTGACTAATAATAGTTACTTTCTTTATTTTAAGAGACAAACCAATTGGCTTTTCGTGGCAAATTTTTGATTTTTTGGGGTCTAACTTATCATTGCCATTTCTGAACAATAACTATTTTTGTTTCTTCCAGGAATTATAACTAGGGATGCAACGATACCACTTTTTAAAAAACCGATACGATACCGATACTTGGATCTCAATACTTGCCGATACACTGTACCAATGCTGGTAATTCTTCCACACAACAAAATCATCAACATCGATTTGGAAGACAGGTTTTATTTTCTTCTCTGCTTGTCACAACACATGATGGTGAATTAGATTTAAAAAATTGAAATATTAATAAAAATGACCACAAAATTAAAATTTCAAGTGAAACATTTACATTTTCTGTGAAATTATTGCAGAGTTTCCACACTTAAAGTATCGGTTCATGGTATCAGTTAACTAACCAATACGATACAAATACATTAGAACCGTATTGGCCCCGATATCTGATATTAGTATTGGTGAATCTCTAATTATAACAGATTAAAAATTGTTATTGAAGAATTAATTTGCTCCATTCAGCTACGCCTATGAACTCTGACCAGCTCTCCAGTCCCAATAAAAGAAAGCATCTCCACTGCATGATGCTGCAACTATAAGGGAAACAGCACCTGTAAAAATAGTATTCCCTGATTAATTTCTATTCTAGATTACAGATTTCAAGTCTTCTTCAATATAAAATAATCGTTTGGTAAAACCACATTGCCACTTGGAGTTAAAACTGATATTTTGACACTTCTTGTGACTTGAACTGCAACTTAATAAATTAGCATTTTAAAAGGGAAAACAACAAAAACAGTTTAAGGTATATAATTATTTTAGCTAAATGTTTTGTAATCCTTTATCTAACTTTTATTAGGTCAAAAAGGTGCATTGCTATCAAAAATAAAGTTACAGATTGCTGATCAGAGCCACTCAAAGGAAAATCGACCCTATTCTACTCTCTGCCCTGACCAATTTACATACATAAATTCAAAATGATTGAATTATTGATGATCGGTAATATTTTTCTATGAAGCCCTGTAGGTCTCAAAGTGCAGATGTGGATGGGGTCTAAACAGAAACAAAGCTCCTGGTCTCTGTGGGAAATAGCGGTTGTTTCTCCTTGTCGATTTTAGCATAGCCTTATATAACCTTTCTAACGCTGACTGTTCAATACTCTTGTAATTATACTTGGGTTTTTTTTTTAAAGAAAAACAACTCTTTCTTTTAGAATAGGAATACGGTAACGGTCGACGAGGCACGCTGCCTTCTTACCGCTACAGGTCACACGATGTCCTCTTTGTTACTCTGCAATATATCAGAACACCTTGTTTTGCAGGATTTTGTACATCAAAGACCTCAACGTTTTTAAAGTCCTCTCCTTTTGTATGAAATCTGCTCTGTATAACTGTTCAGGATCCAGCTGGATCATGAACTTTTGAACTAAAGTAACTTTTCACCTGGGGCAAGTGTGTCCAACATCAGAGGCCATTGCAAACACACACACACATACACATACACCCAAAGCTGTGTTTCAGCATGCCAGTATTTGTCTCAACTCCCGGCTTAGTTAATTACTGTTCAAAAATGTTTTGTTTTCATTATGTTTTGATATAACTTGCTCTATGCTATTCCTGTGGCCTTTGAATATGAATATACTGTTTAATCTCAGTATATGTATAAGTTTTGAATTTGTATGCAAAGTTCCTCATGTTACTAAAACAATATGACTGAGGTTCCTTGTTTGGATTCATATCCCATTTATAATAAAACAATAAGCAGCGAGAACCTGATCATTTGCACCCGAGGACAGAAATATATTTCAAAGCGCAGCTTTTCTATTTAAAGAGAACATGGTTAATTTCCAGCTGCTTTCTTTTGGGTGTGTTTTTTTCTGTGTGACTTTCTAACGTCAAAAGAGAAATTGAGTCATTTTCTCTGTTTGTACATTTCCCAGATCACGGGGACGGACGTTTCTGTGTCCTTAAACCTGTAGCTACAGTACATGCGCTTGCGATTGGAAGGTTGTGTAGAACCGAGAGCAGATGATTGGAAGGAGGTGGTGCAACGATAAAACCAAGCGAAAGAAGGAGTGAATGATTTGATAAATGTTACCTCAGTGAGGAATTCTTCAGGGATTGTTTTTTTGTTTATTTCCTTTTTGACAATGCATCTTGCATCGTGTTACAGCTTAAAAGTCATGTTCAATACCTGTTTTATTTTGTGCTGTAAACGTTTTTGTTTTTTTATTTAAAAAAAAGATGCAATCTGTCTCTGTATGAAAAGGATAGGCATGTCAACCAGGGCAGTTTCACCTTTCTGTGTACTGAGAGAAAAAAGATGGACCCTGTGTATTGTACAGTCTATGGAAGCAACTCAAAGACATGTTTATACAGCAAATAAATCTTGAAATATTTTTTTTTTCTTTATCCCGTTATACTGTTATTTCTGACCACCAGGTTAATGTCAAAATATTAAATCATTCAGTGTGCATGCCCAGTAAATGTGCACATAAAATGCTGACAAGCAAGGGAGAGAGAAGAATGCAGCAAATAAGTGAGAGGAGGAAAAAGAGCTTCCAAAAGCCACACCGTGAGATGGGTTGACTATAAATATCTCCTCTCGTCTCTTCCACCGATGCCCTTTTGCTTCTTCCCACTACAACTGCTCGCCTTGGCTTTGGCAATGATTTCAGCTGTTGCACAACCAAGTGAGCTGTTTAAATTATAGTAATTCAGAGCGGATATTACACTGAGAGTGGAGGTGAAATAAAGGAAATTAAAGCCCCACCCTGTTTGAAAAGGGTTTGATACTAAAAGCTCAAGGATTGGTCTTCCTGGCAATACAATGTAAGGTTTCCCACATGCTTACCGTCATATACTATCTCCAGTGCAGTTTCCTATAACTTTTTCCACTGTAATAATATACCAGATGGCTCATAAAAAGATTTCAGACTGGCTGACAAAAAAAAAGATGTGAGATTTAAGAATTTCCTGCTTTCAACAGGGTCATCTTGTGGACAGTGTTGGGAGTAACACATTACAAAAGTAGATAGCTACAGGAAGCTGATTAATTGTAACCCATTACTTATATAATTTACAACAATCAATGTTACTTATTACAATTTCAGTAAAACGAGTTACAAGCGCATTAAAAATAGTTTTTCAGTCCCAACTAATGGAGCGAACCAAATCAAGTTAGGTATCGTAGAAGAAAAAACAAAATATCAGAGAAACAGGATAGCTGAGGATTTGTTATTTACAAGGTGGGACCATTTGCACTATTTCCCTAACACCCACTGACAGACTGTTCAGTCTCAGGAGTCTCATTCTAACACTTAAATGCAGCCATCTTTGTGATGAACACTTTAAGGGCTTTCTATTAGTGCGATTTAACAAACATTTTAAGGAGATAGCAGGCTTAGAACTGTTAAAATTACATTATTTGTGATGCCATACTTGTGTAAAATGTAAATTGATAAGATACAGTATTTTATAGGGAGGAACCGATACTGGTATTGGATATTGGCCCCGAAACCGTCTAATGTACATGTATCGTGTCGGTTAAAGTTAATCAATACCATGAAACGATACTGAAAATGTGGAAAATCTGCAATAAATTCACAAAAAACATATACATTTTTCACTTGAAATTTTATTTTTGTGGTAATTTTATAGTTTACATCTGTTATTTTGTCTTAGTTATGTTTAGTTAGTAATGTCTGGTGACTTTAGTCTCATCAAGAAAGGTAAAGGTGGAAGTTATACAATTTATTAATTCAAAAATAGTATCATATCAGTATCGGGTATCGACAGATAAACAAAATCAATCGGGACTGAAAAAGTTGGATCGGTGCACACCTAGTATTTCATAATCCTGTGACATTTTTATATTTTGCCAAAAGTAACTTCATTATATTTTTGAGAAAGTGATATGTAATGCAAACATATTACATTTTTGAGGCTGTAACAGCACTGTAAAAATAAGAAAAGTTGACTGAACTTGTTAAGTTCAAACTACATATTTTTGATTCACCTCTGGGTCTCCTTATCCAAGTAACACGTGCAAAGCCAATTAAAAAAGCCAAACCCCATTTTTCTTTTTTCTAGTTTTGCCAACACTGCTTGTGGATAAGTGCAAACTCAGGTTTGAATGAGATCATTTTAAAGGGTGTACCTATATGTCTTCTACACAAAAAGACCACATGCTAAAAATCATTGGGCCTAATTACTTCACAGCCACCTTTAGAGACTAATGGGCACCATGTGTGTACAGGCAGGTGCTGTTTTGGCTTTAAAGTTGTGGACACTTGGTTGTACATACAGTTTTAAGCAGATATTTACATACATTGTAGAAAAAAAAATACATAACCAACTATTTGAAAGTAGATCCATCTAAACTTCTCAAGTTTTAGGCCAGTTCAGGTTGCCAAATCAGTCTCTATTTACTAAAATTCAGAATAATAGATAAAAGTATAATTTAGATTATTTTTATTTTCTCCAAATCAAGATTTGTTAGTAAAGTACGATTGCCATGTAAGATATGACTTTAGTAAAAATTCTTTGGGTAAGTTCCACAAGCTTCCCACAATAGCTAGCTGGAATTCATATGGAATGCTTAAAAATGTACATCTAAATAAGTCTCACAACAACCACAAACTTCTGCATATTTTATTATGATTTACTTGATAGACCAAAAGAAACAAAACATGGTTTAGAACATTTCTTAAATTAAAATGTAATTAAACGAATATTTGCTGAGCTTTTGTATTAAAACCCTTTGAGTAAATGCGTTGTGCGGCAGTGTTTCCCGACCCTCATCCTCAAAGCGCACTGCTATAAATGTTTTTGCGATCATGTCTCCAACAGGTTTGTTCATCTAGAGATTGAAATCTTTACCCTTCTCATCGCAAATAACTCAAAATCAGTGAGTTTGGATAGAGATTGTTTTTGAACATCAATTTTTAAGTACTGCCACAGACTCTGAGTTTGATGTAATTCCACCATGAAAGGCTCTGACCTGATCTGTAAAACCTCTTACTTTGTGAGGTCTTTGTATTGCATGAGGTTGAATCTCCTTCCCATTTGCAGACTCAGAGTAAAATAACCTCAAAATATCAAAATTGTATCCTTGACTAAACCTGACAAAACTAAGTTAGGGTGTCGAAATCCATGTGTCAAGGGCCAGTTACCTTTTTGATGAGTCTGCTCCGACACAGCTGATTCAAATAGTCCAACTACCTCCTCAGCAAGTCTATCCCTGCTTCCGAATCCTATAGTATGTACTACATGCTACATAGTTTCTATTACTTGCCCGTTGAGTGTATACTGCGTAGCAAACTAGCGAGTACTAGGCATAAAATTGGACGTACTGCTCCATCGTTTTACTGGGATGTTTATGTTACGTTAAGTCGCCTGAGGTTCCTCGGTAGCCGACATCACATTTCTGCTACGATTTTTCAATGCGTAACATACAGCGGATTTTACTGTGGCGGTAGTACACATCCGGGAACTTTACACCAATCCATACTAGAGATTCGGATCTACTACATCGCTTGCTTACTCCTTTTCCCCTGCTACGTAGCAGCCGTAGTAGGGGTATTCGGATGCAAGGTTGCATAGGCCTGTTAACGAGCCATCATTTGATTTAGGTGTGTTTAACCAGAAAAAGAACAAAACTTTATTGGATGTTG
Source organism: Apricaphanius iberus (assembly GCA_028564705.1). Taxonomy (NCBI): domain Eukaryota; kingdom Metazoa; phylum Chordata; class Actinopteri; order Cyprinodontiformes; family Aphaniidae; genus Apricaphanius; species Apricaphanius iberus. The sequence continues at coordinate 137,402 of JAPXFQ010001338.1, read as the reverse complement.
GTCGCCCTGGTCTAACTGGTAACAAGCTTTGTTGACTCAGTTTTTTACAAACAAATAAAATAAATAAACCAAACATCTGAGCCCTTAAAATAACAGAGTTTCATTGTGGTACTCTGTGCTTTTCAAATTATTTGTGAGAATACTGTTTGTGATGATAAATATCACTTTTTGTTTCAGTTTGATCTGCTCCCATCTCTGCAGCGTGGAGGAGCGGAGTGTAGAGGGGGGGTACAGGAGGTGGGTTTATAGAGACACTTCGTGGTCTAACATTAACTACAGGATACAAATTAAATTTCATGACAAATTAATACTATTTAACACTAAGGTTAACATTTTATCATATACATTTCTATACCAGAAGAAAAAGAGTGCACTTTTTATTCAAGAAATTTTCAGAGTTTTTGTCAATTACACATTACACTAGTCTTCACAATTCAATGGGATTTCCTGGATTGAAATTTTTGAAATCCAAAGTTGAAGCCTACCTATTATGAAAATTACAGACCTTTCATTATATTGAGTGGGACTACTCTCACAGTCAGGGCTGCAGACTGGCGCAGTGGTTAGCACTGTTGCCTAGCAGTAAGAAGGTTGTGGGTTCGTATCCCAGCCCAGGGTCCATGGAGTTTGCATGTTCTCCTTGTGCATGCGTGGGTTCTCTCTGAGTACTCTGGTTTCCTCCCACAGTCCAAAAACATGACTGTCAGGTTAATTGATCTCTCCAAATTGTCCTTAGGTGTGTACATGTGTGCGTCCATTGTTGTTTGTCCTGTCTGTCTCCATGTGGCCCTGAGATGGACTAGCAACCTGTCCAGGGTGTTCCCCGCCTCTCACCTGTTGACAGCTGGAGATAGGCACCAGCCCCCCCGCGACCCATAAAGGATTAAGCGGTTAAGAAGATGGATGGATACTTGCACAGTCATTGGCTACCAATTACCTTATTGCACCACTGTAGGTAGATTCCCAAGAAAATCTTTTCAGTGCAAAAAAAGCTTGATAACAGAAAGGTGTGTAAAAAAATCTCTTCTGAATCCCAGTCACACTTTAGAGAACCTGACAGTGAAAATGTTTACCATTTTCAGTCCAAACTCTGCACCAGTTTAACTCCCTTGTCCTGCACCTGACCTAGAAAATTTTGTGTAGGATGTGCACATCTATCTGTTTCTCTGCATGTGAGTCTGAATCAAAATGAGATGCAGAGCTATTCTGATGTGGTGAAGAATTGTCTCATTTTTATGTATTTCTTATTTGATCAAATTACCTAAATTTCTTCTCAATGTCTGACTATAAGCTCAAAGTGATACTTTTCCAGATTGATTCATTAATGGTTTTAACTACTGTATGAACAATATTTTCACAACATTATGGGTGAGAACTTATAAGTGTTCTTCCTGTTCTTTCTACATGTTTGTACAAATCAAGGCTTGAATGAAAATGTTGACTTTCTGCAAGTAACAATCTTACCGATTGTCCTTTTTTCTTCTTTATTTCAGCTCCTGCCACATTCTTTAAATTTTTCTGCACACTCAAGCTGTGGCGCGAAACTCGTGAGGACGCTCAGTCCTCTGGCTGTGTGAGGCATAGAAATGGGGAAGTGGAGATAAAAATAATTTTTTGCTGGCTGATCCATCTGATGATAACAGAGTTCTCCCTGGCTGTTGCCATGGTAACCACGAACAAAAAGGAAGTTGAACTGTTGCAGAGCTGAGCGGGTCCAACAATACCACAATCACTGCCTTAAGGGTGCAATTGTCCGCATCTGGACATGTTAAAGAAATTGTTCAAATTGTTTTTCTGTGGGATTTTATAAAGTTGTCATAATTAGGCAACATCTCAACCAGAGTAGAAAGAATCCATAGTAAGTAGTTTGGAAATAATGGTAAGAAAGAGTAACATCTGGACGGATTGAAGCCTCCAGATAGAAAGGTCGTACTCTGGATAAAGACAAAAGAAAATTGTTGATTTTAAACCCATACATTTTTGCTCAAGACTTTTCATATGTTGGCAATTTTCCCAAATAAACAATCATACATTATTCTGAAGCCATATATCCATAAATGCTGATTAAATAAATTATTTAAATAGACTACAGGCATGTTTTAAAGTCATAAAGAGCTGGTTGACTTCTAATTTCCTGCTTTTCAATTCAGACAGGCAGAAGTTGTCGTCTTTTAACTAGAGCCTCTAAAAAAAAACTGCTTAGTCAGTCACTTTCTCCAGATGACATTAACTTGGCCTTAGGTCACTGGACTCTAGCCAGAATCTTATCTGACCCCATTAGATTATCCGTATGCTTGCACAATCAAACCCTGCAAACCGCCACTGACCAGAACAGCAGTGTACTGAACCAAGATCAGATGAAGTGAGTACACCAGACTGTGCCTTGATTATTAAAGTAGCCAGCAGCAGGTAGGCCGAGTAATTCAGTCCTCCATGCAGATAAATACTCCCTGCTGAAGCATGCTTCAGTAGAAAATGAGTAACCACTCTCATGCACTTTGATCTGATTTTGCACTGGACTAAAGACAGATATAGCTGGAATCAATCTTAGATTTTAGTTTCTGTATTATAAAAACAAATGTTTTTATGTTTTTGTTCAAACTAAAACAATCACAAACTGGTTACCTTTTGTGATTGATGAGAGTAAAATGTGTAACAGTTAAAACCTGGTCCCACTGATCCATACAAGTTGTAATATTTTAACCTTGGGGTTTGAGAAAACTTATCCTAAATATCTGACGGCCTTTTTCAATCTATGCATTAACTGCACCTGCATGAGACAAAGATAAGGATTTCTCAAAGGGCTTCCAGTGGTTGTAACATTTTTGTAATAAATCCTCACTGCCAAATACAAAACAATCCAACATGATGTGTTCAGACAAAAAATAGGGTATTTTCATCTATTCGCTGTTTTCCACCGATGCAATATGAGATTGGGTCACAAGTCAAGGAGGAAAACACAAACATCCTTCTCTTTAACTGCACTCTCCAGCTCATTCTCGTTAAGCTTTAAAGAATTGGGATATATTTTACTAATGGGCCTTTAATTCTGGTGAAGCTAAGAAAGCTTCTCCTTGCCTGCATTACAGAAAGCTTGCTCAGCTCTTTGAATGAAGCCTTGAGCTACATTGATTTGCCTTAAATAATGCAGTACAATTCCCTCTGAAGTATTCTGAAGATACAGGATGATACTTGCTGCACATAATTCCTTATTTCCATGTAACGTATTTGACCTTTCCCTAAAGGCAGAGGTAAGATCCTTGTAGAATGTGTCATGTTTCCCTGGATACATTAAAATTCATACTTTGGAGTAAAAAAGAACGAGGCTCTTCATGTACTGATGGGAGTTTATACAAAACACACCATGAACCTGAATTAGTCTAAGAGGCCATCTGCAAAGAAAGAGCAAGCACACAAAAAACAGAGATTTACTGATCCAAGAGTATTATTTTTGTTAAAGAAAAGTCAATGTCAGCAGTGGCTCCTTCAGTGGTTTCATCCAGGAAAGAAGTGCATCTTAACATAAAATCTCTGAACATGTTTTTAAGCCTCTCGGATGAAACATGCAGTCAGTGACAACAAAACATCCGTAGATATGCCTAGGAGAGGTATCATCTATGTAAGGAGAACAACTAAACAAAACACCACACCAGGAGTAGCTACTATGAAGAGTAAAACACAGAGTAAAAATCAGCATAAAATTAAATACTGAAATAACAGCAAAAAGTCCAAAAATGAAGAGTAGTAACTTAAGATAGACAAAGTGAGTAAAAGTGGTCAGTGTGTCCTCCAGCGGTCTATAAGCCTGTAGCTGTATAGCTGCACAGAACACTAAGGATAATCTAGCCACTAGATAAGTTTTATCAAGAAAAAAAGCTTTAAGCTTAGTGTGAAAAGAAGACAAGGCGACTGTCTCATGGACTTCGGTCCCTGTCCACATCAGAACACTTCTTTCTAAAACGGGTTGTTGGTTTTAAAAAAAACCCCACCTGCAATCATGCAGGACCATTTTCAGAAATGTTTTTATCCACATGTAAACACAGAGAGCAGAACAAAAGGTTTTGTTTTTTATTCCCCAATACCCGTAAGTGGCACTAATCATGGAGTATGGGACATGCACATAAAACCTCCAAACAAGATTAGTGGTAAACAGGACAAGAAAACAAGAACTGCGACCTACAAACCATGAGTGGAGTCTTTTGTGGCTGCTGCAGCAAAAATCATGAACGTGTAATCCTGTATTTTTGTGATGTAGGACGCATATGAAGTGTTTGCGGACAGGTTAGAGTTTGAGCTAATGTGTCAACATTTTCAGGACATTTTGACTGTCCACATCAGGGCTAAATTTTCACACTCCAACCCATATCCAAAATCAAAAAAAGTTTTGGGTCCCTTGAATTGCAGCTTCCATGTGGATGTGGAGCACAACAAAACATTAAGAATTCAAATCAGAAAAAGGTTTATTGCCAAATGTTGAGCAGATTTACAACAGTAGGAAATTGCTGCAATACTTTGTGCAAACACACGATAAGACTATACGATAACGCTTTTAACCATGTAATAAATAAAAATAAAATGTTATAAATGAGTTCAGGTGATGATCAGGGAAAGGAAGGAACTGTTCTTGTGGCAAGAGGTTCTGGTCTGAATGGACCAGAGCCTCCTGCCTGAGGTGAGCTGAAGGGTTTTGACTGCATTCTGTAGACTTCCTGATAATTAAGAATTACTGTAGTCCAGCCTTGGAGTAACAATGCATAGACTAGTTTTTCAGCTTTACTCCATGACAGACTGTTTCTAATTGTGGCTTCACCCCAGAGGTGAAGGAAGGAAATGGAGGGGACAGAGAATTTTATTGACATTTAAAACGTTCCTCTAAAAATAGGTGCTAATTTGAAAATGAGCAAAAAATCTAATATTGCAAATCTCAAAAATAGTATGTATTCACAAAGACCGTCAAAGATAACAGAAATGCCTGGTGACTTTGAAGAATAATATACAATGAATAAGAGATGACTTGCTATTTTTCACAGGACTCTAAATTAAGCAATATACATCTACAGAAATACATTGAATAATGTGATAACTGAGGTATTCAATCAACATGAAGTTCTGCTGCCAAGTTGAATTGTTTTGAATTCATATGCCCCATTTCCACTAGTACCAGTACGGTACGGAACGGGACGCTTTGGCGGGTTTCCATTACCTGCGTCCGTTCCGAACCAACCCCAGCCGACCCCTTTTTTCGGACTACCTCCACCGTGGTTCCAAGCGTGCCGAAGCGACACAAAACGCCCACTTATGGACCGGTAACATGATATCCCTCTCACTCCTACACAGCAGTGGTAGCCGCTGATTGGTCTGGAGTTGTTAGTTTGTCTCAGAGTAAGCTATAGTTTAAAGTTTAAAATAAGTAGAACACAGCAGTTAACTGAAAGCAGCCTAAAGTTATAAAGAAATCAGTATGAGTCGCAAATTATATAACTCTTAAACAACGTGGGGATCTTGTATGTATATGTACTATTGAGTCCTTGTATTTCACCATGTAGTTATGTTGGCTGAGTGGTCAGTGTTGGTGACTCCTGTTTGGTAAGTCTGGGTTTGTGTCCCTCTACTGGTGAAGTCTTTTTAACAGTACGTTCAGGTTCACAGATATTCTTCCTGGTTTCAGAAAATACTTTTTCTAGATTTGTTTTTAAGAATATTTATAGTTTATTTCTAAATTGTTTTAGTTTTTTTTAGGTTTTGTATTTCAATAAATGAAACCAAAAACACAATTCTAATAGCAGTACAGTACTTTTAATTTGAGTTTTTTCAGTGCACTATTTCTTCTATTTATTTTTGTGTCAAAATATGATTCCCCTGGCTAACATTATTAAACAAGGGCCAACCCCTTCTTATTTTACAGGATTAAAGGAATAGAGGATGGATATTTACAGAAACACCAGGAGGTAGGGCTGGGCGATATGGCTTAAAAATGAAATCTCTGATTATTATTTTTTTAAACCATATCTGATTTCTGATTTTTATATTTTTTTTCCTACCTGATTTTTTTTCATAAGAAGAAATTGCAAGTGATAAAAAATATTTTCAAAAACCTGCTTTTATTGCAATTATCCTGTCCTGTAGCTGACTTGAATTTAATGTCCAACTAAAAACAAGCTGCAAAAGTGTCCTTGCAAAACAAGATGGCTAGATTAACATCACTCTGAGCTATGGAAGTCTAAGTAGTGCATCGGTTGAAAAAAATCTGTTTTCCAAAGATTAAATCTTCAACAGCATAAGAGAGATGCTTTTTGCTGGAGGTTTTGTTGTGACAACATTTTGTTGGAGTTTTTTTTTAGATAAGCCCGCCCACGTCCTCGCTCACTACAGTTGTTTTGAGTTGGTAATGGGAACGCAACCTACCCATTTCAGACCGTACTGACCCGTTCCATACTGTACTGTACTGGCCCTAGTGGAAATGGGGAATTATATTCCATAAACCGACACAGTTCTTCATATTATTGGAAAGTGGGTATTTGTTCAGTATTTGGTATTTGACACCAAAGGTCTTAATCACATGAATGAGGCTTCCCAATGTAAGCTAACATGATGCAACACTTCTAAAACATCAGTATAAACCTTTTACATCATGCTGCACCAGCCTGAGAATTTTTGCTCATAAAGACATTTGCACCATTCTGTTCACTTATTCAGCCTCTTTAATTCAGATGCAAACCTAAACCACCATTCAGTGTGAACAAGTTGTACAGTGGAAATACATAATTTAAAATTCCTTTTCTGCCTTATCAGGCTGCCTTTGTTGTTCAGGCAGAGCAAAACTGTGCAGGCTGCATGTCAAGTGCTTCATTACTGAAGAGTACACACGTTTTGGGAATCAAAGCTCTCTGGCGGATTCAAATAATCATAAATGTTCTTTCCACATTGTAATCTCATTATGGGCTCACAGGGTGTTCTGGTTTTATCCAAACTCTCTGTAGCGAGCTCATCCCTCTGCATTCTACTTCCCTCCACTCATCCATTATATTATTGTCTCACTCTGAAACTTTATGCATGTGTGTCTCACCTAATTAGTGTCAGTTATCTGTAGGGAGAGCTGTAGATGCGGCGTAGAGAAGGAGGATGTCAACAAGTCATTTCCTGCAGGAGGTACGAGACACTGTGTGTGTGTAAGTGTGTATGGAGGGAAATAATGAGCTACAAATGCCCCTGTCGTGTTGTGGTCCAAGCTTCATGTCAGTGATGCTTATTGGTGAATGTGAGCTTTACAGCACAGCAGCCGCTGAAACATCTGCTACAGTGTGAATGTGCATGCTCACGCTCACAGATTTAGGTCTCTCATCACTCTGAGAGGAATCCCTTTCAAGTGGAGAAATTCCTGCAGTGCCATTAAGAAAGTACTATAGATAGTCTTTTTAAAGGAGAGAGCCAAACTGATTTTTATATAGCTGAGGTATTATTCAACACCTCACTCATTTTTTCCCCCTAATAACTTCACTGTGGTCTCTTGCTTGAATGAATGCTTTGAGAGTTGCTTTCTGCAGAAAAAAATGCATTCTTGTTCCAGTTTCAGGAGGTTGCAGTTTTCTTGAGGAGTGGGTGAATGGGTTGCGTCATTGTTACGAATCAAAGTCATTATTATTCATAATATGAAAACATCTCGGGTAACCGCATGTAATAGCAACAGTATGCTGCTCTCAAACAAATGACTAACGTTACTTACTTCACTGGTGGGATTTCAAAGACACATTCCAACAGTTCCCACTTCAGTACGTCTTTCTAGGGTAAAAAAAATGCTACAGTGATGTGCTATGCCGACAAATAACACAATCCCTAGGATAGTGGAGACGTGGTCTGCTCTCTCCTATAAAGTAAATACAGCCTTCCCATGGGTGGTTACAAGCCAAGATAAGCAAGCATTGATTACGAATTTTCTGTTACACAGAAGAGACCACTCATTTTTGCTGTCTATTTCCTTTATGCGGCAAATGCAAGCAATGGCGTTGGAGAATGTGTTCATATTTCATATTTCAAAAAGAAGCATTACACGGTTTCTCAGGGAACACGGCCTTTAAAAATAAGCCACCCTCGACACGTTTTGGTACTCCTGCTCAAGAGGTTTATAAAACAAAATAAATTGATATATAATGATTTAGTCTTTTAGTGCAGCAGCATCACCTCACATTTGTAATGAGTCAAGTAGGAGTCAGACCCAAAACTCAAAACACAGGAATGTCCGGATCTTTGTTTTTGTGTGCTAGTGTGTGCTATTTTATGCTTTCTCTGTTTTGATGGAGAAGGATTGATGCAGCGCTATTATCTATCAACGCAAAGGCTCTCCATCACCTACGCAAGAACGCACAGAGTAGAGGCCCAATTTTTTACTATCCGTCTCCGTATGCCTGTGATGGGTCAATTCAGCAACAGCCAGAGATCGCAGATGTCGCAGATGTAGCATTTGGCCACTACAGACTTTTTAATGACAGGATCATTTATCTAATCTATTTTTTTTTTTTTTTTGCAATTTTGAACTCAATGAGGAGTAGGAAAATAACAAAAAAGGCAGCTCTGTTTGTTTCAATATATTTTCTATGAATATTCTATGCGCTGCACTTCTAGTAAAAAGCTTTAAAGCTTAATCAAATCATTCTTTCTGTCGTCAATTGCTCCTTGAGGGAGAAATACGGTCATAAGCCTAGAAAAAAACTCAAACGACGCTGTGATAGTAGGCAGAGACGCCATGAAAAGTTAGCACCCCCTGCTGTCCTGGTCGAGCAACGCTGAAAAAACAATAGAGAGTGGAGTACTGTAAACGAAAAACGTCTCCGTCAATACGTCTGCGTCTGAGTGCAAATTTGCGGTCGGGGAAGCATAAACTGGGCTTTACCCTACATTAGATCTCTGCTAAAGATGCTCTCCATATGCTGCAGGCAACCCAGTGTGATAATTGTGTTGTTCTTTGAAGGAGATTCAAAAGGAGCTGGCTGACGACCATTCAGCACCTGATTCTTTACAGTCCCTGGAAGATTTTTAACTAACCCTGTGGTTCCAACTATGTAGATTTTTTTATGTTCCCTGTGCCTCCTTTGATGCAGATTTTCTCCCATGCGTTTCTCTGTTTTGAATCTGAAGTTTCTCAAACCGCTTTCCTAAAGTAAGCCAATATCTTCCTATTCCTGGATTCTTTCGGATCTACCTTGTTTTCCCTGGTCATTGTTTTTACCTTTCCGCAAAAACCCACCTGTCTGCTCTCCCTCCAACAACCTGTGCTCTGCACCACACACTATAACATCAACTGCAGAAAAAACCCACAACATCAAAGACAGGTGATTTGCTGGGCAGCTACAGAAGAGATGTACGTTTCCTGAATTGAACACAGTTCATTTGCTTATGCTATTATCTCCAATCTGTGGTAGGTTTATGTGCTGTTTTGTCTTTTTGCATTTTTTTACGGTTATCCTCTACTCTGCAGTTGTAGTCCACATATTTTGTTTTGGGTTTTTTTGTATTTAAAGGACAAATTAATTATGTCAAATTATTAGTTTTACAAAATGAATGGATTTACTGTTTTGTCTTAGCTAAGTATAAATTAAGATAAGCTAAAAGTAGTTCTATGCATAGATAATGAACATAAATTAGTCCATGTTGCAACAGACAGTTTAAGATGAGCACATCTGACCGTGTCACTGATTGTTACATTTGCAGCATTGATGTTTTTTTTCGTAAATTATGTCCTGTGCTTTGTTTTTCTTTCTTGGGATTGGGTTCTGTTCAATTAGCAGTGCAACAAATTACTGGGGATGCAGCAATACTGATACTGGTATCTGGTTTCGGTGCTGATGCCATTCTAATGTAGTTGTATCAGATGAAGTTAACCGATACCATGAACTGATACTTAAAATGTGGAAACTCTGCAATGAATTTCAGAGAACATTTTTATTATTATTATTAATATTGTTAATATTTCTTTTTTTTTTCTAATTCACCATTATTTTGTTTCACATCAGATAAGAAAATAAAACCTGTCTTCCAAATCATTGCATTTTTTTGTGTGGTAGAAGTACTGCCATCGGTACTCATTATCGGCAAGTATTGCCCATCGGTATCGTACCAGTTTGATATCGTGGGTATCCTTACAAATTACATCAGTAAATTTTTATTTAGCTTATTCATTATTTTTTGAACTCTTGCTAAACAGAGCAATCTGTCTCTTCTGCATTTATTCATACAACTGGCATCTCATCCAACATTTTAAAACAACTTCTCTCCTTTTGGCTGAAGAGAAATCTAATGTTATATATTTTTTCTGTAAAACAAAAACAAAAATTAGCTGTTCAACTGATGGTGAAATAATCTATTATAAGGTCCCAAATGCATAGTAACGTGATGCCGGAGTGCTATTCTAATAGTGTCCTGTGATGCCGTTTACACAAAACATGCATATTTAATAGTGTGAGGGGGGCACAAAAAACCCCCCAAAACATCTTGCATTTGTTCCAATTAAGCTTTTAGAGGTTGTACTCGTTGCTTTGAGTCTTAATATAGAAGCTGCAGAGTCAGTTTTTTTGTTTTGTTTTCATTCTCAGATCAGCATGAACACTGGGGGATTAAAGTCTTAGAGTTTATTTGAGAAATACATATTTCACATAAAAATATCTTGATAGAGGTGTAAATCTAATCTGTTAGGATTTTATGATTGTTTTTCCTGTAAAAGCTGTACAATTTAAGGGTAAACTGATTTGATTGTATTTGATCCGAATATTACCAGTCAGGCTTCAAATGAACCCTTGTTTGTTCTTTTGGCATTGAACTTTTATTTTGAGAAATGTTTAATTTAGTTAAACAGCCCACTTTTCACATCTACATGTGTGTTTTATCAGAGATTGTTTGCTGAACATGCAGGGCTGACTGTGCATGTCTGCTTGACTCTGACTAATTCTCAATGTGGGAAAGTCTTGGCCTGTCCTTGGCCCAACGCGACAGATTCCACCATGTGACCTGAGGCGACAGATTCTCCCCATTTCAGACGACTCTGGTGTCCATGTCCACTTCCTGCCCTCTGGGGTACATGCCACCAGCATGCTCCAACACACCAGTGAACACCTAAACCACGGGGTCCAATCTGTCTTCCTGCCTGAGTGTTCAAGGACTGCAGCCCCGCCCAGGTCCGCGCAGCTGCCAGCCTTCTCAGGTTGCAGCACTCCACCTGAAAATAGACACTTTGGCCATTAATATCCAACATAATGCGATCTTCAGAGGTTCCTGTTAAAGCAATGAGGGAACACAGATGTTTCATCTGAAATAAACTGAATTTTACCCACATTTTATATGATCTGCTTTGAGGAAGACTTAATCAATTTAGTTATTTTAAGCTTTTCCTGCTTCATCGGTTAATTACACAACTCCAATTTTATGTTGCTAAGATTAATTTAAAATATCCATATCACCAAATATGTTTGAGAAACACAAATGCTGATGTATGATGTCCTAATTTTACCGCAACTCCTGTAGTAATATAAAATTTTACGTTACCAATTTGCTTTCACAGGTGACTCTAAGCATTTCTGAATACCCTGTTATGCCTCCTGGTATGCCTCCACCATTGCAATATTTTCATTTTCAAATAAAAGTTCGAAGATGGGATAAAGTTTGTAAAAGTGCTCTCTCTACCAGTCAGTGCTGGGGGAGAATATGATTCATGTTTGAGTCAAAGCTGTCAGAAGGGTTTTCAGTCTGGGGCTCAATGGAAAAGAGGCTCTTATCTGGTGAGTAGGTGTTCTTCAGGCCTATTCCTGGTTGGAGTGTCGACAGCCACGTTCAAGTGTTTCCTCTGCTTTGTCATTGGCGCGCACACCAACACACATGCACAGACTGACCCAGACACACACACACACAGCACTGTTCCAAAGCACCCGAGAAACCCTCACAAATCAGCACTCACTCAGACTGAGGTGTGATAGAACACACACAAATAGAGAGGCTGATATTCTGTCGCCCTGTCACGATGGCAACTGCTCCCAAGGAATCAGCAGTCTGCTCAAGTGCAAGACCGTTTATTTGTGAAAATGTAAGGATCTCTCCACATACACAAATGTGTACATAAACATGTGATTTAATTACTGTCAGTGTAAATGTGTTATTAACCTTCACGCTTTCACAGTGAGAACATGTAATCTTGAAAAAAAGTCTTGACTTTCTTTTAAACTTGGACAAAAGAAGAGTTTGTAAGGATATGCTATTCTTCACAAGTAGAAACTCTTCTAACAAGTGATCAAGCTGTGATTGTGGTGAAGACCAGCATCCTGTGTCTGAGCACGAGAACGAATGTACGTTGCAGAGCATTGCAGAAGACCCAGCCCTATTCAGTCCCAGCCCATCAGTGCATTTTGTAACCTATCAAAACTTCTCAAAAACCTTCATCCTGTATCTTGAATCAACATGTTGAACTGGTTGGGTCAAAACAATGCTGACAGAGTTCACCAGTGCTCCCAACGCTCCCAGCAGTCAACTGTCAGATGAATGCATCACAGACTTTAAATCAAATCAGAGAATATTCACTTTGTTTGACTCGTGACATCTAGCAAATTTAAGAGTATTGAAGTAATTTATCAACAGGTGGGCTGTTATTAAAATGTCAAAACTGATTGCATCCACCCAATTACACTAATGAATGATGACAAAAGGACCATTTTATTGGATTCTGTTTTGACTGGACTATAGAAGTAGGACTTTAAGTGAAAGAGTTCTTAATAAATTGATTTTTTTTATTTCATTTCTTTATATTTTTAATTACCTCCTATGAAAATTTAATTTGTTAAACTGGCACTTTCTAAAGGTAAATGCTCTCCAACTAAAGGAGGAATTACAATCTAACTGTTCATTACAGTGTAGCCAAATTAACAGTTCCTTGTCCACCTCAGCACTCCTTAGTGCTTTGCCTTTAAATCATGTCTGTTTTATGGCAGTTTGGAAATTAGGTATTCTTTACATACAGACAATTTTTTCTGAGCACTACAAACATGACAGTTTTTAAGTTGGCAAGTTCTTTAAATCATCGATGTGTTTGAATGTCACACATTACTGTTGCGATCAACTCCTCCAGTAACAGGTTGCAAGGTCCACAAAGAAGTGTTATCAAAGGTCCTTCCACCCTGCAGCTGTTAGACTCCACCATCACTGCTGCTATTAAACTGAATAATTTTTTACATTGCTGCTGTTGTTTGTGCAGTTTTTTACATAAAACATTTCTGCACATCCCTATTGATTGCACTTTTGTCTTTTTTCACATCTAAAATGGTATCACGACCTATAGTTAATCTTTCTCCTTCAATGCTATTGTTGAAGTAAGCCCATCCAACTTATGCTCCTCCAGTTGTCTTTAATCTTCCATTAACATGATTTTCCTGGATCATTTATGGTTGGTTAGAGGGCAGCTGGTAGACTTTTAATAAAGTCTCACCTTAAGTTAACCTTGATATCCCTATAATAGATAAATAAGATTTTAGGTAACAAAGAATGCATTCTGGTAGATATATTACTGTGATTGGACCCCTTACAGCTTTCTTCTCTTTTTGCATCTTTGTCCAACTTAAATGTTTGAAATCATCAAATAAATTGGAATGTCTAGCAAAAATCCAGAACCTGAGAAAATACAGTAGATTTCAAATATGGTTTCTAAGGTTTTGGGACTGTAGCAAACAACTTTGAGAGCAAATATTCACAAATGAAGAAAGAATTGAAGAATGTAACCTTCCCAGGAGTTGCTTGTTTAACACAATTTACACCTAGAAGACAACTGTCTCTTCCAGGAGGTCACAAAAGAACCCGAAGCAACACTGAAAAAGACTGCATCAGTTGAGGTTCATGATTGAACGATAGGAAAGAGAGACCGGTTGAAAAGGTATTGCTGGGTGTCAGGGCTAAAACCACTGTTGATCGACAAAAAAAGGGACAGTCTCGCATTTACCAAAAACATCTTTATGGTTCCAAAGTCTCCCATAGGAAATATTCTGTTGTTCATCACTTAGTTGCCACAATTTTCAGACTATTGAGCGCTCCTGAAAATAAACCACACCAGCTAAATTTTAAAGGAAAAAAATGTCATACACAATGTGGGCTGCACCAGAATATAAGACACATGTTTTCATGTAGTAACATGAGATAATTACACAAAAAGACAATACATGGAAGATTTTTTTGTCTTGGTTTTAATTACCTTTGAGGTACATGTTTTACGTTCTCATTTTTTGCTGTTCTGTTGGCAACACAAGTCAAAAATTAAATTTCATTTTCTGGAAATTTCTGCAATTGGACAAGGAATCACTGCCTTTTTTTTTGTAAATTAGGCCTAAAATTCTATAGTACAGCACCAAAAAACATGGCATCAACACAAAACCAAAATAACATGCTTGGTAAAAAAAAACAAAAAAAAAGCTCTTGAGCCTAGCAGAAAAGTCTTGGTCACCATCTCAATATTCCTATTGCCCACTAAAGCCAATGTCTCACCATTGATTCATTGATGCCAAGCTTATGTGCAGTAGCTTCATTTCGTTCCATGAAGGCCAGCTTGATTGCCTTTAACTTCAAAGGCAATCATATAAGGGCAGCTTTAAATGCATCACATGGATGCTTTTTTTATTTTTTTACGATGATGATCTGTCCACAATGTGCAAAAAAAAAATTCAAAATGGAACCTGGTCTCTTCTTTAGTGAAAAATCTTTCCTCACTTTTGCGTTTCCTGTTGTAGTGGCACCAACCTACCTTGCAACCCCAGCACCCCCATAAGAGGTGCCCCAGTCAATCCAAGGAGGACGTCGGCCCGGAACAGCGGCCGCCCGACACCCAGGACCAGCCAGGCATGCACCAGGACCAAGCCGGGCCGCAACCGGGGCCCCCGGCCCCAGGCATTGAGAACCATCATCGACCAGCGGGCAGGAGCATCCATCACAGAGACTTTTATACCTCTCCGTTGGTGTCGGTGTTGCAAAGCAATTTTTCGCTAGGACAGCAGGGGGTGCAAACCTTTTCTGGTGGGTCTGCCTACCATTACAGTGATGTCTTTAGTCGTTTACACACATCCGCTCAAGGAGCAATGGCTGACAGAGAGCGAATTTTGATTGAGGTAGGTATGAATGGGACTGTTTTATTAAGTGCAGCTCATAGAATACTCTAAAAAACAGTATGAAGTAAACATGGCTGTTTGTTTTGTTGTTCTCTATACCTCCTGGTGTTCAAAATTGGCAAAATACAATAAAGATAAACTGGCCTCGCAATATAAAGCATCTAGTGCAGCCCAAAAGCTGTACAGACAACTAACTACATCGACTATAGAGCTCCGTTCTAATGAAATATTAGTCTGATGTTAAGATGACCAATCATAAACGTGCGCCCTCCGTTGTGCTCGTGTGCTCGATAGATTAGAAATTGGGCTCTAATATGTCTGTGCTTGCATGAGTATCAGAAAGCCCTTGCTTCCACAGATAATTGCTTTCCCTGTTTCCACACCTACACAGGCAAAGAAGTATAAACTAGTCCAAAATATTTATAATCCAAAAGTTACGGTATATTTCTCTGATTTTAAGGGTGACAAAACATCAGAAATAGAAACAATGTTTGAGGGAGCAAATACTTTTTCACATCACACATCACTGCATATTCACATGTAAAATCATTTGACTTTCCATCTTTCTATGAACTGTACAGAAAGGATGTGGATCTGTTTAGATTTACTTAGGTCATTAAAGCTAAAGCAACAGTGAGTACAGGGTTACATGGAATTCTCCCTGCTTCATTAATACTCAATTGGAGACCAATTCACCTCCAGACAGGAGGAGTGCTAACTAACTTCACCTGTCTCCCTTTTGTCCATTCATAGACTCTCCCTTTCAGCCTGCCTGTCTGTTTGTGTCAGCTGAGTGCGTATGTGTCGTCTACCGTAGCACCTAAGTGTCTGCGCCGATGTGAGATTGTTTTTAAATAAATGACCTCCAGACAGGATTGGATGTTTCGTCTGGAGGTCAGCCGCAGGAGCTGGGGGATGTCTCCTGTTTTTCATCTAATAGGTTTGTAAAGTGAATGTGTGATCCTTGGTGTGTGTGTGTGTATGTGTGTGTTACATCAATATTCAGTGAGTCAAATAATTTCAGATAAGTAGAACAGTTGAAAATAAACTAGTGACGATGAATGAAGACTTTAGTAGTGCTTATTTGAATCTTTAACCACCAAGAGGAAAAATAACTGGTAAGAATTACATATAAGAGTGAAGCAGTAGTGCATGTGTGTGTTTGTCACCGCACCCCCAAGACACCTCCAAAACCATAGCAGTTTTCATGTTTTTATTTGACAAAGAGGTTCAAATGTTGCTAAGTTTAAGTAATAAAATGAAATATACTGTTTTGTGTGGAAAGGGTCAAAAACGTACCTCAGAAAACTGCTCTTTTTTTTTCAATTACTTAAACAGATCCATTAAAAAAGCTGAACACGGTTGCACTCAAGCATTTCTTTTGTCAGTCATTTTAAAGCTACATATAGATGCAAAAATTAAAAAAATATTAAAATAAATAAATAAAATGCTATTTGCAATTTGTTTTTTGGTGATTAAAATAGGGACGTACCGATACTGATACTGGTATTGGGTATCGAGGGCAATACCATTCTAATATACAAGCATCGGTATCGGTTAGTTAACTCACACAATGAATCGATACTTGAAATATGGAAACGGCAATAATTTCACAGAAACAGTTTATTTTATACTTGAAATTTTTGTTTTGTGATAGTTTTCATTAATATTTTAATGTTTTTTAATTCACAATTATTTTCATAACAATCACAGTTGGAAATAAAATCCAGTTGCGTTTCTTTTTTTTTTGTGTGTGTGGTAGAAGTATCAATGGTAATGCTATTGCTATTGCCAAGTACTCGGATCAAAGTTTTGCTATTGTATCAGTTTGAAAAAAGTGGTATTGTTGCATTGCTAATTTTAATTTTTTTATCCCATAGTTTTTTCCCATTATCACCCAGCGTCCATCCCTCAGTCCAGTCCTGGGCATTCCTCTCCACCAACCCCAGGAGGGCCCTCAAAGCATGAATGAGGGCCTTCATGCTTTGAGGAGTGATGAACCCTTCTTTTCACCTGTGGGGGTGGGGATTCCCCAGCTGGACGTAACGCGTGGAAGGATCACCTTATTCAAGCCAGACCCTCCCCAATCCCTCAGGCGCCCCAGTCAGCCAGGAGGGGCCACTGTACAGCTGAAGGGAACATGGGGAAACATGCAAACTCCACACAGAAAGGCCCTTTCGCCAACTGATGCTGATGCTAACACACCCCCCGCACCCACAGTGTCCCCAGTGGGAATTGAACCCAGGACCTTCTAGCTGTGAGGTGAGCTGCGCTACCAGCTGCGCCACCTTGCTCCCTGTAAATTACATCGCTAATTTAAAATGTTTAATTGTACGATTTGTACAAAGAAATCTTTTTTTTATTGTCTTTTAAATTATTTAAATTATACCATATTAATCTGTAGTCAACTGTTAAACTATAAAATGTCAAATAATAGAAAATCCTTATATTTCCCATTAATTCTCACCTAACTTGGGTCAAGTCATCCCTATGCATTCGATATGTGCCTGTGACCTGCTGTGTATGAATTATATATCTTTAGCGTAGCAGTATTAAGATCCTTTGTTGTTGTTGTTGACAAACACGAGGCTCAGCCTGAAGGTGCCCCAGTCTGTAACTTAAGACCGGACTCAGGCAGCGTAGAGGGATGGATGAGCGGATGACATTAATGATTCATGATTGAGGTCTGGTAGTTGTCGGTTACTGGCAGAGTGCCGGGTGTCCCTCCTGACCGGCTAAACGATGATGTCATGTTTTAGTGTATCGATTAAATTCTCCCTTCAAGCACATCACTCCCGCTTTCTCCCTCTCCCATTGTTCCGCTTCTTTTTTTCTTTCTGCCTCCCTCTGGTATACTCTTCCCTCCTCCTCTCCCCCTGCACTGACCTCATCAAGTCCATCACCAGAAAACCAGATGTGGCCAACTAAAACAATAAAGCCTCCATCCACCAACTCATAAAACACAACGTAATCGGATGGTCCATGCCAAGATCAAGATCAATATTTTCCAGTTAAACCCGGTACCCTGGATGGCCAGTTTGGATGCAGCAGAGGGATGCAGATAGGGAGAAGGGGGAAAGAAATGATTGATGAGGAGGCAGGGAGTTGGGTTACCGCTAAAGTGCACCAGAGAATCGATAGTTTGTGGAAGCCCTGGCATACAGTCAGTTATGGACCAGTCTCTCCTGGGATCGGCAGTGCGCAGGCCTGCTCTATAAGACAAAAACAACAGATTGTGTTACACTTTTGAAAAGCATTACTCTCATCAAACTGAAAGGCAGAAGACATGTTGGACAAATTGCATGTACCTGCAAAAAAGCAACAGATTTGTCCATGTTTTTCTAAATGTGGGACTGCAGATAGAAACTGAACAATTATACCTTACTACAGAACAACATGTACTTATTGTGAAAAAGTAATGAATGCCCAGTATTTTGATAGTATTACCTATTAGTGAATACTGGTGAAGATCAATAATACTTTATTTCTTCTTTTGAGTTTTCTAGTTGTGATTCCAAACACACCTAGACAGATAATAGGGAAACAAGACAGAGTGATGCCTAAATTTATCCATGTCCTTGAAGATTTCCACATTTTGTCAAGTTACTAATACAAGTAAAGTGAAACAGATAAGTATTTACACCCTTCTACTTATAGAAACTGTAATGAAATCCAGTGTAAGTTGCCTTCAGAAGTCACCCTGTTAGTAAAGGGAGTCTATCTGTATGTAATGCAATCTCACTATAAATACAGCTGTTCCTTGAAGGCCTCAAAGATTTGCTAGAGAACATTTTGAACAAGCAGCATCATAAAGACCAAGGAACATAGTGGAAAGCTCGGGGATACAGTTGTGCAGAAAAAATGCAGAAGTTATGGGTTCTTTTGTGACCTCCTAGAGGTCTTATACTGCTCTTTTGGTAGGTGTGACACTCAGAATCACCACTGTTCCGTGTTTTCCATTTGTGGATAATTTCTCTCACTGTAGTTAAATCAAAGGCTTAGAGATGTATTTGTAAACCTTTGACATTGATAAATGTGCTAAATTTCCTTGAATCAGACTATAGTGTGTTGTTATTAGGTATAATTATGTATAATTGTGAAAAATGTGGTTAATCACAGTTAATTCATCATGTTTTTAAAGGAGTAATTACTTGGAAATGGAATTGGTCATTCATGGATTTATTTAAACGGGGATTATTGTAATTCCATTTTGACTTGTCTTGGTAAAGGTTCAACAGATTGCCTCCTTCTGGGCCAAAATGCTGAAAAGAAAAGTCCTGCCATGGTTAACAAAGTTTTCCCTTGTCACACTTGTCAAATTCTTGTCTGGAATATTAAGGCTGTACATCGCAATGCTCCATAATATATTTCTGACAAGAATCCAATAAATCTGAAGTCAACGGATCAAGCACTGCTATCTGTCCTCAAATGCAAAAAGCCTTTTTTACTTTGTCTAATGTTGTATTTTTTTATGATTCTCATGTTTAGTTTTTAATTGCCGTATTTGCTTTCTATGGATTAATGCATTTATGGCTTTCATATGTTAGTAAATTTACTGGCACTGTCAGTTAAAAAGAATAGCTAGCGATTTGGGGTTAGTTACTTACACTACATAAAACAAAGTAACCCAGTCAATCGCTTGGCCAGAAATAGCGCCTGAAACTAAAATTCACCTCCTGACAGTCCTTTAAGTCTTGATTGCTGTTTTTACTTTTACATGCTTTCAAATTGTATGTTTTGCTATTTTCTTTATCACGAGTCATGTAAAGCACCATAGATTACCATGTTTAAAGTGTGTTATACAAATAAAATGCCTTGCCTTACCATTAGGAAACAACTTAATTTATCTTTTTAAACTGGCTAATCATTGGTATTTGCATTAATTTATTTTGCTCATACTATATGCTGATTATGTTTTCACTTTACAGCACTTTGTGATGTTTTCTTGAAAGGTGCTATATAAAGCTATTTTTACTCTTCAATGAAAGGGCCAGGTTGGTTTGGGTAGTTTTGTTTCTCAGTATCCACTTTTGAAAACTATATTTTGGACTTGAGTAATTTATTTTGCTACGAAACTTTTTTGATGATTTAGGACATTCAACTTTAATGAAACAGAAAGAAAAAACTGGAGGGAAGCAAATATTTTAGTTGTCAAAAATTCGACCTCTTCCTTTATTTTCTAAATGTTCCTCTTCATCAGCCGCTGGTGTCTGCTTCTTTCCAGCTACTCTCCGTTCTCTCTGTCAAACCCTGCTTTAGCTGAATGACAGATCAAGCAGTGGCTGCTGAATGAGAGGGATTTGCTGACGCCCCCTCTCATCTGAGCTCCATCTCTCCCACAGATATACACAAGCTCTACCATATAACACTGAGTAATCCACAACTGGGGATCAAAGGGAGAACTAATTCCACTGTTCTGGAAACATGCGCAGTCAGAGCTATTCATTCAACAAACATTCATTTCTGCTGGAGAAAACAGAGATGGGTTGTCTTCATGTACGCTCTCAGTGTACACAGATGCACTTTTAATGAATGCAAATGTAATTTTCTGCTTTTTGCATGTAGTGTTAATGCAGAGAAGGTTGGTTTGCTCTAATGGACCGAAGGATTTATAGGAGATGCATGGATTTCAGGTTTATGTTCCTGCACACTTCATGCAATGAAGACCTCGCAGCTTGTTAAAATCTGCTGTCACGTCGTAATGACTTGGGTAACCACCATGTGGAGGAAACTTAATTAATCATTTCTTTGTTCATTTTAACTTTAATACTTTCCAAAACAATAAAACTGAACACGATACTCAAAAACTCTGCATCCAAATAGTTTTTTTTTAAAGATTCTTCTTGTAGAAATTAAATATAATCCAACAAAAATCCTTTAAGAATTACTTTTTCAAACAGATTTTCCCATTCTGCTTACCTACTGCTCTGCAATGGATTATTCAAGCTGCTGTGGGACCTACATTGACCCCCCTAAAAAACGACGCTGTTATGGATCGGGTCCCTGTTTCTCTGACAGTTTGTGTTGTTTCCCTTAGCAGCAGATACAAACCAGATGCTGGAATGTGCAATTTCCGAGAATCACTGATAGTGTTACTGTTTACAGATCAGGTTTAGATAATGCACAGCAGACTTTTTTCCACATCATTTTGTCATCATTGTTTACTTTTATTTAAAGCACATACTTAAACCCTACTGGCATAACTAAGGACACAATTACCTAAACTGCCAATGGTTGTTGTGGGTGGATAGAATGTCTTAAACTTTTAGTAACAGATGAAAAATGGGTCCATCAACACAAAGGCCTTTACATCTGGCCAGGACACCGCTGTGAATCTGAGAGGTAGACTGCTGTTTGCCTTTCCAATGTTAATTTTGGGTTTTGAGTCAAACGGATTCTGGGATTTTTTTTAAGGCTTCTGCCTCTCTAATATACAACATCATTTTAATGACCTTTTTGCTTTAAACCTGTCCTCAGATTTAAAATCTTTTATAAAATGAATCTGTTACATTTCTTTTAGAACCTGAGTCTCCTTGCTCTTTTGTTTTAGCTAATCTCTGCTGTTCAGTTAGCAAATTTCACCTTACCTTTCCCTGGGATAATGTTTACAAGAGAAGAGATATCCATCTATGTTGCTTTTAAAATATAAGCAGAGACGGAACTGACATGCACCTCAGAGCCAAAAGCTTGAATTAGGTCTTCAGGTCTTTTTTTTACCCTCCAACAATGTGTTTAATCAACACCCTCAACTCACACTTAACTGCATATGTGTGATTAAAAAGATGAGGAGACCTAGTTTTTCATCATCACACTGACAGCATTGGGATGCCAGCTGTAAGCATCGGCATGCACAGTCTAACCAGCTAAGGATTTCCACTGTAATTAGAGAGGCACACACGGGCAGCAGATTAATTCCTCTGCTAAAATAGTCTGAAGAGAGCAATGAGGAGAAAGTGGAGGAAATGAGGATAACAGGGTAAAAAATCCGGGAACAAGGATCTTTATCTGCTTTTAATTGAATCTATTTTTTTAATACATCTCTAGATCTTGTGATTATGTAAAGCTCTGAGAAGTGATTTATTTTTTATGCCATCATTTATTTTCTCGCCCTCAGAGGGTGGCAGCTCAAACTTGACATTTCAATCAGCAGCCTTCTTGATATTACCAAAATAAATATTAGTGAAAAGCTGCTCAAATCTCCAAGAGTTCCCAACTCTACATTCGAAAAATATGCAGAGAAAACACGACCAGAGTTCATGGATAGTATGCAACAGAGGACTGTAACTTGATTTTAACACTATCTATGTAGTTTACGGTTTCATTAATACAACATAGGCCCACTCAAGGTATTTGTTCTCAGCAAGATCAGCTCCAAGCAAAACTGCAAATGAAGAGAAATGTAGGTGTTTGTGAACTAAATTCTCAGTCAAGTCTTGTTCTGACAGTTTCAGCTGTGACTGTATCAGGTTTAGTGTTTCATAGGTTTGAAGGTTATTGGGTGTAATTTCCCTCAAGATTTATGAAGCTGCAGAACCACACTGCAAAAACCATCCATCTAACCAAGTAAAAAAAAATCTTGTTTCCAGCTTAAAAGTGTATTTGATCGTGTTTTGAGACTTATTTGCTAAACTGTTACGCTAATTCAAGCAAGGATATTTCAAATGAGCCTCGATTTGGTGAACTCGCTTTGTGGAATACCCCCCAGGTTGAGAACCACTGTCTTAGAGGAAAGTGTATAAGACCAGGCTACTCTTTCATCTTCTGCATATCCCATCCAACCTTACAATACACATGAAGCAGCCCTGTGAACATCTTCAATGTTGTACACAATTTTATGGAGTTTGTAGGTGTAGCTGGACTGATTTTGTTTTTACCCTAATTTTCTCATGTTTATCTTTGTTATCTTATTTATTCTGAATACGTATATTAGTTTAATATCTCAGATAGTTTCTCTTTATTTTGGTATAACTCCACCTTAAAGATTCACTCACTCTCTTCTCTGTGCTGAAATCTGAAAAGGAAAAATAGTGTACAGTACATAAATCATAGCATAAATGATGCAACTTGATTTGTGGCTGAATGAGATCAGACCAGGATGGTTCATATTCATATTGGCGGTCATTACATAACCATAATATATCTGACTGAGCAATTTTTTTTTCCATCATCTGAAAGTAAAGAGTATATGATGAATGAAAGATCTGCAAAGACATTACTGTTCTCCTAAACTTACAAGGAGGGCAAGGAGGGCAATACTCAGAAAAACATCCGTGAGCGTTGGGGGTTTTAAGGAAAATGCAACTATTTGGCTATTACAGTTGAAGCACTGCTTATGGCAGTCAATAAGATTAATAATTTATGGAAAATTATTATTTTCAGGGCACCATCTGTTTACCAGGAACTATTTCAATAGCCACATATATAAATATCAGTCTCTAATAGTTTAGCACCTGCCTAGTTAAGCCTGAGGTAAAAAGCATGAAGGAATTAATTCTTTGTGCTTATTGAACATGGAACTTTGCCATATGTGTGCAGAATAAAAATGAAAACAGTGACTTTCCAAAATACAAAAGTTTATTTACAAAAGGAGAAGAAGACAAACATTTAATCACTAAGCTAGTTACTAACACACTACTGATCAAAATAAATGAATAACTCGAAATAAAGGGACACAAATGGATAAAATTGCAATAAAAATAGGAACCATGAATTTTGATGTTATGGTTCTGGATGAGGGCTGCACGGTGGCGCAGTGGTTAGCGCTGTTGCCTTGCAGCAAGAAGGTCGTGGGTTCGTATCCTGGTCCAGGGTCTTTCTGCATGGAGTTTGCATGTTCTCCCCGTGCATGCGTGGGTTCTCTCCGGGTACTCCGGCTTCCTCCCACAGTCCAAAAACATGCATGATAGGTGAATTGATCATTCTAAATTGTCCGTAGGAATGAATGTGAGTGTGAATGGTTGTCTGTCTCTCTGTGTTGGCCCTGCAACAGACTGGCGTCCTGTTCAGGGTGTACCCTGCCTAACGCCTGATAATTGCTGGGATAGGCTCCAGCTGCCCCGTGACCCTGAATTGGATAAGCGGTTAAGAAGATGGATGGATGGATGGATGGGTTCTGGATGAATCTGGATGCTTTAAGAACCAAGGCTTGATCGGCAAATGCTGAAATGAAAGCTAAATCAGTTTACCAATTGTAATTAGTGTTAATTAATTAGCACCATTGATTTATGTGTAAGTCAATAAAACAACGTAAGGAAAATATAAGCATTCTTTGGATCAAGAAATGTTTGTTCAAAATTATCTGGATAAGAAGTCATTGACCTTTGGAAAATTACTTCTATTTGGATTGATCACTGCAGTAAAAAATCTAATTCCAGTATTTTGATGCATTAAGGGGTTCACACACGGGTAATAAGATCTGTTTCTGTTCTTAATCTTCTTTGAACCGATCTCTGTTTGAACAAGTCCAATTGTTTATTCGTTGAGTGCAGGCTTGGGCGAACACGTGGGCTAATCTTTAGCATTAGCTCCCTGTAAACACATGGGGCGTTTGGAGCAGCTCTAATACATTTATTAAACATTTAACAAAACAAATTCAATTCAATTTCAATTCAGTTTATTTATATAGCGCCGTTTCACAACAGATGTCATCTCAAGGCACTTTACAAGAAGAGTTATTACAATACAATGTTTAATTTAGACATTAGAGAACCACAGAAGATTGCGTCGTGTAATTCTCAGCAATCCCTCACACTGACCAAGCACGAAGCGACAGTGGAAAGGAAAAACTCCCTTTTAACAGGGCAAAAGGAGCAAAAGCAAACTACTGTTGGATTGAGTAACTCAAATTGCAGGATTTAAAACAACACTTTGTCTGGAAAGTTTTTTAAAAGGCTGGTTAAAACTTCAGGCCTGGTTTTCCCAAAGATAGCAGATGAAAACTTATACAAGTTAACAACACTAAAACACACCCTTAAAATTAGTTATCCTAAACTACAATAATTTGCCTCTGCCTGGAATAGAACTTATGAACGGTTAAAGTTCTTCAGGTTTCCGTAGTCGATGAGGGGGGTCTCCAAAAGGCGTTAGCCAGCAGGCTAACAAAGGATTGCTAATCTGGTTAGTGGGCCAGTAGCGCTCTGAGCTCCTGACTTCGGGCAATCACCTCCTATCGTCTCAGTGGCGACAAATGAATGCGTCTTCTGGCTGGTTCAGACCCCACTGCATGCGACTCTCAGCTCCCATTTCTCAGTGGTCGGCGCTCTGAAACTCAAGGAACCTTTCATCAGGCTTTGTTGTTTTGTGTTTAAGATTCACCAGGTGTCGGCAGTCTTTGAGCTCCTTGGAGCGAGTTCTTCCTTCGCCAGCAAAGGAAAGTGTTTGATGAGTGTCTCCTCTTAAGCGATAGATGAACGCCTTCCATCTGCGCCCGCGACCAAGGCACGTGAAGAAGAATGAACGGTTGGCGGCGGGGTTGTATTTATAGACTCTCAGCCCCTCCTCCCTCTGAGAGTGAGGCTTGTTCTCCTGTGGAGCTAGAGTGTGGGTTTGTGCCACACGATGGCTGAGTTTGACCCAACAGTGAGGAACATGGTAACTCTGGAGGAGCTGCAAGGACCCTGAGTGTTAAAATTAGAACAACATTAGTGATGGACTCTACAAATCTGGCCTCAGTGGAAGAGTTGCTGGAAGGCCTTTGCTGAATGAAATTAATTTTCCATTTTTATGCTTTGGTATAATACTTTTTTTCCTGTCACAAATAAAACTTATAACTAATTTAATTTTCCAAAATATGAATTTTCTCAACCCACAATGATTTGCAGAGCTCGGTAATGAAACGCCCTGCGTTACGCATCATTTGTCATCACCGCAAAACTTAATTTATTATTAGTGGTACCCTGAACAAATTAATTGGATAATGATTCTAAATCTAGGTTGAAAACTGTAGATATCAAGCAAAGCACTGATGAAGAATGGTGAGTTTGTCTCTAAAGAAAAGAAAAAGTTCAATAATCACACTACCTCGAACCAAACAGCCCCATTAATAACCATGACTCAGCTCCCATCCCTGCTAGAGAAAGGGTTATTTCTCATCACAGAGTCTCAGAAATTATACTGAAGGTCAAAAGCACCCACTCAGAACTAATACAAAGCTGCCTTCATTATTTTTATATGTCTGCCAGGCTGTTTTTCCCCTTACCCTTTATCCATTTTTCTTTGTAGGATTAATGCACCTGGTGTCAATTTAAAGTTGAATGGCTGTGGCTGGACAGAGAAGTTGCAAAGGACCATGTAGGACCCAGGGTTGACTAAAAGGAGTGTTGGGACCTTCTCCTCCTCCTGGCTGGCTGGCTGGCTAATTGGCTCACCTTTGTTTTTTTTTTTCAGTTTGAGACCTAGGGGGTAACCCACAGAGTGATCTTAAGAATTCAAGGCTAATTTGAAATATGAATATTTGAAATTTTAACTCGCTTGACTTAGCTTAACAGTGCACTCCAGGTTCGTCCCGTTCTATCGACGAAGCTCAGGTGAATTCAATCAGTGTTGATTCAAGCGAGGCTTAAAAGGGACCACAACCTATTCCTACCATGGGTAACCACTCAAAAGAATTCGATTGAAAAACATATGCATAAAAATTGTGTTTTTCTATCCCCGTTTTTAAACGCAGTATTGTCTCATGAGATTAAGTGCGATATTTTGGCTTTACCGGATGTTAATTATAATAATGCAAATGAGGGGCACGTTGATTGGTGACCAGAAGGAGAGGGTTAACACCGTTGGCTCTGCTTCAGCATCTCGCTCCAAAACAACAACATGGCTCAAGTTATGACTGAACCCGACCTGGCTTCAACCAACGGAACTCAATGCATTCAATAAATATTTTTTCCTACTTCAGCTTTCCCTGTGTGATCCTCTTCAAATTAGCCTAAAAAAATTTTATATTAAGTAGGCCTACATATTTATACAACAAAAAGTTGTATAAAAAGAGATTAGAAAAAGATTCGTAAATTGATAAAAGCAAGACATTTCTGATAGTTGGCAACACAATTTTCTTTCACAGTATTTTTGTGATTCAGACGCTGGAAAGATTAGAAACCACTAGTCTAACCAGTCTAAATATGTGCAATTTGACTGTAGTTTGCGCTTTCTCAGCCACCTATGGTGTACAGCAGTCCATTGCATGACATAATGGAGCTATCGAATTAAAATCCTTAATTGTGCGGATTAATCTGGTCACTACCACTCAGTGCAGAAGCCCAGTGGTTATCATTGCTCTCAAAATAAGCGGAAGTGAGTAAGTCCTATCCGTTTGTGCTATACTGTCTCCACCCACTGACTCAAAAAGCAGCTCAGGGGGAGACTGACTGTTTAAGAGGCTGCCCAACAACGATGTGTTCAGAAATACCCATAGCCCAGCTTCAAAGTGTATTTCTGTGTGTAGGCGTGTTGTGAAAAAAAACATGTGTGAGCGCAGGAACTGAGAGTGCTGTTTGTGAATAAAGAAAAAAAGTGTGGCAGTGATACACATGACTCATCAGAATATGATCAGTATAGTTTGCTTGCCTCTCTTTTTATGTTGTATTATTTAACAGAGCAATAATCCAACACTAATCTGCATCATCCACAACAAGGAGGGCTTTTCACATTTGTCTGTTTTTCTTTGACATGGGAAAGGTGGATAATAGAGTTTTTAAGAGCAGCAGTTCATCAACTTTACATTCGGAAATAGAAAAATAGGTTGTTTCTACTTTCCAGCCATTTTTTAAAGCCATAGTTCTCAAAATCTGTCTCTATTCCTTGGTATCAAAAGGAAAAGGTGTCAAGCTAAAAGTAAATTAATCACTACAAAATTAAATATTTTGGCAAACTAATAAGCAGAGATGGATAAAATAGAAGTCCAAGCACATTACAACTACCATTACCAACTAATGGAAATAGAAGCACGATGAGAAAAATTTCAAGAACTCTACTTGAAGTTAAATTACTGTACAGGTGCAACCTAATAAATGAGGATGTGATTCAACATTTAGCAATAAAATTGATCTTTAAAAACAAAAAATTGAAATGCAATATACAGAAAAAATATATATTTAAAGTTTTTATTTCTATATAATTGTTATTTGCAACTAATGAAACCACAAAATTCAGTTTACATAAGAGCAACAAAGAAAAAAGACAGACATGTTATGTTAAGGTCATGTTGGCCTACATATTGCTGACTTTTTTTAGGTTGTTTCAGTGATTTACCTTGCTGTCATTTGTACAATGTATCCGTGTGTGCATCCTACAAAATACATCTTCATTAATTGCAAAAAATAAATGTTAAATAATCATACGAATTTTTTGTAAACATAAATGTTTTCTTTAGGTTTTTTTGAGTAGCATGTTAGCAATATGGTTTGCTCCTTTTTGCTTGCTTGTTTGTCGTACTTTGTATTTGTTTTAGTGTTTTTTTATTGTATGGTATTTTTTAAAGTGGATATCTAATGTGACTCTGTCAGTTAATCTCATTGAACAGGTAACCGTTCTATTTTGGATGGCAATAAAGCATCTATCTATCTAATGTAGTATAATCCTCTGAATAAACTAAATGAAATAAAATTTTAATGACTTATAGACCTTAAAGTTTGACATAAAATTAAGAAAACTATGTACTAGAAAGCAATCCTTCTATTGCTTGATAATGTTCACTGCTCAATGGCAAAACTTCAGTCATAATATTTCACACTAGTTCATTAACCTGTTAACCATATTAATCAATTTAGCAACAGACCAACCCTTGAATGCTGCTTCATAATAATGAAACAACATTCAAGAGTTTGGGAGAGATTCACAAGTTGTAATCTTGAGTAAGACTTCCAGGGCACCACACACATAAACTTGACATTAACTACACTGTTGCATCCTTTGTGTTTGACCAGTCCTGAACCTTAGACAATGTCTGAATCTGGGCTAAGAAGAAAAAATGAGCTAAGTGTTGCTGAGAAGTCCAAAATTCTGTTTTCAGATGAAAATTATTTAGCATTTCAGCATTTGATATGAACATGAAGGTATCACAGTCTGGAGGAGGGATGTATAACATTTCTGTTGTGAAACCGTTTTTAAAGGTAGTATTCTGATTTACTGAGAAACAGCATTTTGTGACTCATTAGCTGCAACCCCTTAAGTTTTCTTTTCTTGATTGTCTGCATGATTCAGGAACCTGTATTCATTGTCCATAACCACATATATAAGAATCACCAGCAATTAACAGACAAGTTGCCCTGTTTTTTTTTGCGTGAATCTGCCAACCACACTTTTGGGGAATAAGGTATGAACATACTGTTCACCTAAACTGCCCGGACAGGACTCATAAATAAGTAAATAGATACAATACAAACAAGGTATCCTAACTTCATTGAAAGTTGGCAAGTCAGTCAAAAAGAGAGTTGATATGTGTTTTTTTCCTTCCACCATGGTGAAAATAGATGACACAGTGTAGGTATGCTGAGGATGAATAACACTAAATAGTGTTGTTTTGTACTCCAGGACTTTCTCTGACATCTACCAAAGAGTTTAGGCACCTCTTTGGATGTTGGATGTCTTTTAATCATTCATGGTCTCTCAGGATATGAGCCACCACTTTTGTTGACACCACATGTTTACAGTCTCAGTTTTTCTCAGCAAATCCTTTTAACACAAACTGCCCTGAAAAACACTTACTTGTGAATAAAACAGAGGTAAACACATTTTTATGAAAGTATGTTTTTCTCAATGAATCCTGTCTTAGAGAACTTCTTTACCTTCTTAAAAAAATGATTTTTTTTTTTGTATTCACTCACTGTTCACTTTTGGATGAACAAAACTGGCCAAAGATATTTGTTTAGAACAAGGAAAACAAGGGCTGGATGTCTGGTAAAAACATCAGTCGGCAGTTAATGAAATAGGTGGAGACAGAGAAGATGGTGAGACAAAGGTCACAAGGTCAGAACTCAAACCCAGGATGATTAATGCAAGAACTACACCCTCGCTAGATGCCCCATTAATTACCAGTTTAATTGAAAATTACAGATTACCTTTGATCTTATATTTTCCCTGTACACACTGACAAATGTAACTATAAAACAGAAGGAAGATAGTGTTGATAGTGAGCAGAGAATCCTGATAACATTTAAGATGCCAAAAATGAACAGCTGTTGTCTTCACTGAGTTTCCAATAATGATTAACCGTCTGTTTTCCTTGTCAGGAGAACAGAGTGGAGGAGACTCTCCCTCTGAAACAATGACAAACAGGAATCCCAGGAGCCCGCTGCAATTTCCCGATGTGTGTGTGTTGTGATCAATATGAGCATTCAAATCCAGCAAATGAACAGGGACTGAATAAAAACATGAACTGATTCATTTTTATTTAGCTTTTATTTTTTGAGTATTCAATGTTCTTTGAAAGTGTAAATTAGCAAGTATATTACCCCAGTATACTAAAACAGAAATAAAAAACATACATTTATGTAAATTCTCATTTCGTGTTATATCTTCCCTTCGGTAATTTATTGAAGGTTTAGTTGTGTCTCATGATGAGTTGATGTTTTAGGGAAAATCTTCTTCTGTGACGGACAAATGTATCAGTTTGATATTGTGATTCACTGTTTACTGCACAGTGATGATGCTGTTTCTGTGAACGTGAAGTAAAAGGCTGCACAAAGTCAAGTATGTTGGAGCAAAGTCAAAGAACAGGACATCCAGACAGAAAGCCTTGGTGTTATTTAAATTCTGCTTCGTGCTCTTATTAATATTCATTGACATCTGGTTTTTGTTGTGTTTTTTTCATAAAGCCACCACAGAGAGGGTTAAAGAACAAACACATAGAGATGATCAACGGTAAATACTCAGCATTAATGCTAATTTGAGGAAGAAACAATAGACTGACTTTTAAGAACAGAGCTGGGATTCTTCTCTGAAGCAAGACATAAGTTTACTGCAAACAGGTCAAAAGCAAAAAGCTCAAGCCGGAAAACCTCAATCGTAAACTTGGAGTTAGAGAGTTCACAAATTCTTAATTACCTGTAGGGAGATTAGGATTAAATTGTTGCAGCATTCAGGTATTTCTTGAAAAGGTAATATACTATCTCCAGCTGCAGGCTGACGTCTCACACCAGACACAGCTTTGTTAATCAAGAAAAGAGAGAAGGAGAAGATGGGAATGAAAAGTGAGATCGATCACCCAGTTCTAAGTGACTGTAATTTGCAATACAGACCAGGATTGGACACACTGTACTAACCTGTTCATAGCTGTGGATGACTGTGTTCAAATGTATCACCTCAAATTAATAGGTTTTTTTCCTCCTCCCTTCAGTTTTCATTCTAAATGATCACCTTCAAACTAAAACTAAAAAATTTTATCACAACTTTATTTATTTGCACATTTGTATGTAACAATTCAAACGCTCTGCTTTTGGTCCCTTCAGCTTCCAGAGACAGTGTGAGCCGGATCTTTGGTGTACTGACAGGAATTAACTCCCTGGGGGGGATTCACTTTGTGCAGCTCAAAGTCGAGACATCGTCTTGCAGATGAAAAGAAAATGAAAGTGGGCGTGAATCATTGCAAAAATAAGGACAGGAGGTCAGAGGTGAAACAGAGAAACAAAGACAGGAAGAAAGAAAAAAATTTAAATCAACATTTTTGGAGGTGGAAGCCATGGATGAAGAAGACTGAACGAGAAGTAAATAAAAGTAAAAGATAAGGAGATCAGCTGGAGCAGTTAAGAGTTTTTCATCAACGGTTGAACAGAGAATTACGTCTGTCACAATTTTCTCAGAGATTCTGACACAGAGCAGTGTTTGCTCATTTGCTTTCTGACCTTATATAACCACAAGATCTAAAGACATGCTTTACCATTGACAAAATGAGTATTCAACCTAAACAAAAATGTGAATCAGGAGCCGTTTTCGCTGAAAGACGACAGGCTTTAAATGAGGAGTATAAGTGGAGCTGACACGATAATCTCACAGCTTTGAGTAAATTCATAAAATCCTTGGCTGGACTCACAGCAAACTGCTAAATTAATAATTTATTTTAATAATGCTGTGTATAGAAAGTATTTTCTTTATTCAGATGCAAAACATTGTTTATGAATGAAAATAAGTTTTACATAAAAACATGTTATTCATGTTTATGAAAGACTGTGCCACAGCCTAACCTAGCGTTTTCAAAAGAATCAAAGTCGCAGCATATTAGGCTAACATTTGGTGTCTTTTGTATGCACCATGGTGGCATGATGAAGCGCGAATATAGTGACATTTGTGGCTGCATGCTTGATAGAAATATGACTGCAATATTGCTGCAAAGTTGGAGTTATGAATGAAGATCACGACTTG
Source organism: Apricaphanius iberus (assembly GCA_028564705.1). Classification (NCBI taxonomy): domain Eukaryota; kingdom Metazoa; phylum Chordata; class Actinopteri; order Cyprinodontiformes; family Aphaniidae; genus Apricaphanius; species Apricaphanius iberus. The sequence goes on along the minus strand of JAPXFQ010001338.1, from coordinate 104,928 downwards.
CTGCAACAGAGGGTGATGTTTTGATGATGTGTGAAATGTGCGCTTGGCTCTGGCCAGTGTTGTGATGATTATTTGCTTACATGCCCTCAAAAAAAACAAAACAATTTCAATTCAATTGAATTGTTCAGATGTATGGGAATTTGGTTGAACCAGTATATTTATTGGATGGATAAATTGCCATCATTTAAAGGTTGGATATGGAACATGAACACGATAGCGATATCTAGTTTATCTAGGTTAAACTTTCAACAGTAAAAAAAAAAATGTTCCAGCCATTGGATTATCTGGTTCGCTGCTGATATGTCCACGGACAAGCCTGAACCGTGTCCAGTGAGGAATGTATTATAGAGGAATCTAACTGACAGCTAACATTAGCAAGTTAGCAAGTGAATTGTCTTACAGATCCAGGAGGAAAGTTGCAGTTTCCGTGTGTGTTTGATGCCATGGAAGTGTTTTATGTGGGTTTATCTGGTGTAGGAAAAAAATATCTCCGGGACTCTGAAGCAGCAGCTTGATTTGCAAAATTCGCAATTTTTCCAGTACCAGTCAAGCAGCGCAGACAATATTGTTGGAACATAAAGACAGTATCTTTCAACCTGCAATTCAGCCAATACTAGCTGCTAAATTTAAACATAACAGCACTGATGTCGCCCTTCAAAATTTGCATTTTATTATAATTTTAATTAAAATATAATTTGTTTAAGGAAATGTACTTTCATTCTGTAACTCTCAAGCAGCCGCTCTAGGTATCATTTTTTTTAGATATAACTTTTCATGAAATTGAGTATAAATTGTTTGAATTGAGTATATTTTTTTCAGTGTGCAGAATTCCACAGACGTGAAACTAAAGTCATTTACAAACATAGTACCTTCAAGGGCTTTCATGTAAACGTGAAATAAGTAGTGATATAAAATCTTAAAGTAGGCCACTTATAAATGAATCTGAATAACACTTACTGTAACCCTTAATGGAATAAAACAGATGAAACCAGACGTTCAAAGGTAGGAGTTTTTGATGACAGGTTTTGCTCAGTAAGCAAACTGTGACGACACAAAACTGCACATGTAGAGTGTCACAGGTGGTGTAAGACAGATAGTCAAGAACACCGGCAACAGTATTTAAAATGCAACTAAATAAGGGGAATTCCTTAAGCATTTGTAAACTGTACAAGCTGAAATGTCAGACTGGATTGATGCAGAGGTCCAGGAGCCATGGCCTTTAAGAGCTGAAAACCAGATCGCCAGACAGTTCGCGGGGATTTTAAAGGACAGACTTGAGATGCGGGGCTTCAATTGAAATAAAAAAACAAAACAAGTTAGGTCCAAAGTATTTTGTCTCTCTTCCCAGACTCTTCCATCTTGTAGTTTATACACAAGCCTTAACAGCCCGGACACCAATCCCCACCCCATTTGTTCTGTTTTTTAAAGACCTGATCGTGCCATATTGCCTGCTGTCACAGCTGCTGATTTTGTTTCAGCAACAATACTATGATTCATGCAATCACTATCTCATGGTTTTTATTTCTTTATACCCTATCTTTAAATTAAAATATCTTCAGAATATCTTTGGATTATTTTTTCATTCAACAAGGGCCGTTTTCACATGGGACTCGAGTCTGTATTCGGGTACCGTATTTGGTCAAAATCCACTTATTTTGTACTATGTGAACACAGCCTGGACCATGCCAGGATACGATTGACATAATAACCAGTGACGAAGGTCTTCTTCAAATTTGATGCAAAAGACCAGAGACCATTTTATCTGCAGATAGAACCTTTTAACCTGATTTGACTGTATGTACGCTTGAATCGCAATCACCTGCAAAGTACCTTGACAGGACATGTGCTATGAATGGAAATTAGTGGTGGTAAGCTTCTTTTCCAGCCATTCTATAAAGCCATTATACTAACAAAACTCACCAAACAAACCACCTTATCCAAAAATCCAATTAAACCCCCAAATCTAATTAGAGAACCAAATTTACAGAGTAACTTTGGTTATCATCAAACTACAAATTAATGAGAAAGTGTGATCCAGCTTGAACAGCTTTCACAATAGAAATTACGTAATTACACAGTTACAGTTTTAAGCTATCAGAATGTTTTGTCAGCTATTTTGCTCCTAACTGGTAATTGTACTCTTGCTGAAAGTAGAAAAATGATTGTGACCTGTTAAGAAAACTACAAACATCTCTGTAATTCTGTCTTGAGAGCATGAGCTGCAATACCCTGCCCCTAGGCAGATTCCTCTGCACGGATTCCAAAACTTTCCCAAAGTAAGAGCCTTATCTGCAGATAGCTACAGAGATTTTTCTAAAATCTGAAAGGATGCCATTCCTTGGAAAAAACAATAATTCAACATTCAAGTCTGGGTGTTTAAACTGCTTCTCCTGCAGCTAGGGTGGAAAAAAAACCTACATAGCCGAACTGGTCAAAAGCCAAAACCCTGATTGTTGCATTTTATCATTTCTTGTTTTACTACACTAATCAGTGCAGTTCGTATATATCTTCTAATTCAGTACATAATTTATACATTATATTTGAGAATATTTATAATATACATTATGCATATTTTCTAAATGCCAGAATTTAAAAAATATGCTTACGTATGATTTTGAATGTTTCGGAAAAATCTATTGTTATTTTCTAAACTTCTGATTGGTTAATTTGTCATTTCTGAGTTAAATAGTTATCAATTTGGAGGCATTTTGAAACAACATCTCAAATAGTGCACACTCAAAAAGTCAAATAAAAGGAACTTTTACATTGGAAGGGAATTGTAGACCTCCATATGCTTAATACTTTGGTACAACATCCTGATATTTTAAGGTACCAGGGCTGTAGTGTCTGTAGAAAACAACTGTGTAACAGTTTAAACACCTTAAAGTTCCTGAAAGTTCATTTATCAAACCGTTGAGGAAGTAGAGGCGATCTGTGTAAACTGACAGCAGTAGAGCATGTACTCTAAAAGTGCCAATCAGAAGGGAAGAAGCCATTACTTTGACAAAAACACGTAAAAAAAGAGGAAGGTCTTCACAAAGAACATCATGCTATAAAGTGATGTCTGTTCTTTAGGAATAGGGAAAATTTATCACGAGCTTACCAATATCCAAGTTACCATCAGATCAGATGTATAAGGGCCACAAAATCCACAAAATATCGCAAAAGCATTAGACATAACAATTGCAAATAACTTTTACACATGCTTTTGTATAATCACAAAGAGAGAAAAAACTACAGAATGACAGTCACAATAAAGAGGAAATTGGATATTACAGAGATGAAACGAGTTCAGCAGCGGGGGAAGCTGCATGTGTTCAGTTTAAATGTCTCACAGGGAAGCAATTAAATACCAGAGCTTATTGTTGGTGGGAATTACAGCCTCGCTGAAGATATTGTCTCTCTACTGTACATTTTCATACTGACATTACCATAAGTAGGTCATGGTGAACAATACACTGCTTTTTACAGATATATGAAGAAGTATACTTAAATATTATATATTTAAATTAAAAGGAGCTGGCTGGCAATTTGTATGATGATCTTCATGTTTAGAAGTTTTTCCTTTACATCCAAAGGTCCAGATGAGACCTAATAAGTGACATAAGGCCAGACAACAGACGAGGCCTTCATTTCCTGTCAACAGCTGTGTTGTGAGAGGTGTTTTTAAGTTTGTATGTGTGCAAATTTGTCTGCAGTTGTGAAAAGTAGAGAAATCCACAGATGTGTGGATTGATATGCATGTATGAAGGCGACAACTACATATTAAGAGGGCCAAATGCAACAACTGTGTCTCTTTTACGTTGCTTTCTTCCATTTTCCCCTCAAAAATTCTGCAGGGAATATTCATCTCAAAGCTTCTTGCCGTGCTTTTCCAGTTTATGATGGGAGTCCTTGGCCCGTGACAAGTCTTTTCAGTGAGAGGATGTTCCCCTTGGCTGTTCTATAAAAGCAGATGCACGTGTGCTTCCTTCCAGTTAGAGGAAAGCCTGATTCAAAGGGCTAATAGTGTGCAGAAAAAGGCTGCAAACTCAGCATTGTTAGCAACAGATGTACACTGCAAAGCAATCCAAGGCAAAAAGATGAAATTACAATCATAGAAAGCATGCCAATAAATATTGTTAGATATTTAATACGTAAAAAACGTCCTGAACAGATTGTAACCTTGAACTTGCATAGCTTGCAAGAACTTGCAAGGAAAGCTGATCGAGCTGATGAATGGAGCTAAATGCAGGGCGAACCTCGAAATAAATCTGTCAGACAGAAAAAGTATTTTTTAAATTGAGATGGAGTTTAAACTAACATGACAGCTAAGAGTCCAGACTGAGATTAGATGAAGATGAATGCATGCAACAGTTTTAAGATTTCTACAAACAGTTGAAACCATGTTCAACATTACTTCCACCTCACATTGACACACTACTCTGTGTTGATCTATCACTAAAATCCCAATAGGAAAGACTGACATGTTTTGCGGGAACATGACATACTGCAAGGCACTGTTTCACGTCATAGACTGGGTCATTCCCCAAACTTACTATGAATGACCCAAAAAGAGAATGCCGTGGTGCCATATATGTTCCCAAAAAATTGCACACTCTAGGGGCCTACTATTTTATTCATACATTTTATATACATTTATACTTTATATAAATTTAGAATTTTATTTATTTTTATTTTTTATAATATTGTATTTTATATTATTTTATTTTCTGTTTACTTACCTGAATACAAATAATAATTGCTTTCCATCCCCAGACCTGTGCATTGTTACAAGCATTTCACTTTATTGTGTGCAGGAGTCTCTTGCAGCTCCATAAGGGTTAGAATAAAATAAGCAAGCTCATGCCTGCAGACGTTGAATAAAATCTCCATAAAGGACTTTTGCAACAATAAGTACTTTTAAAGGAGTGACATTTAAATAACAAACCTCTATTTCAAACAATTCACGGTGGTAGGAAATGTTTTTAAAGTACTGCATTCTTATGCTTTGAGGTTTGATGATTTGGGGTTTCAGTGAAGCAGCTGAAACCATCTCATCATGATTGCAGGTCTATCAGATATAAGCCAGTGAAAAAAAAGTCCCACTGAAGCATGTTCATCTTGTGGTTCAAAACTCACCACAAAACCAAAATTACCATGTGTGAGAGATATCAGAGGAAGTGGAAGCTGGCGCACTCTATGTCGTTGTCAGATGAGAGAGAAAACAAGAAACAACACATGTATCCAAATCTGTAATTGACTGAGCAGTGCTGAGAGCTGCAGAGTGGAGCAGAGAGACTCTTCTGATCAAACCAGGGGCTAAATATAGGATCCTGCGGCACAATTTCTTCTGCTTGAGCAGGGATTCACCCAGGCTCAGCTGGGAAAGGAACGGAAAGGAAAGGAAAGGAAAGGAAATGAAAGGAAAGGAAAGTATATATGAGAATAAAACAGTCCCTTGGTGCATTCAGTGTGTGTGCTTGTAAGGAAGAACAAGATGTAAGCTCATTCACATGGTCCTGCATTCATTCACACCCTTCATCACACAGAGGAAGAACAGCAGTACAGCAGTCTCTGTGTATCTGTCTGTAAATGTTGGCTGCTTTCTAATCTGTCCATCATCTCTCCCTGCTGTGTGCTGTTATGAAAGATATTCTTAGCAGGTGTGTGAAAATAGAGTCCTAGAGAATTTCCACCTCATTTCATTCAGGCTTCTTTACAATGAAATCTCTTAAAGCATTATGTATAGTAACCTCCCACTGCAATGCTTTTATACATTGAGTACTGTGCACATTTCAGCAACTCAGTGGAAAGGTATCATTCCATCTGTAAAGTTGCTTAACAACTGATGGAGATAAGAGAAAAATCAGCATTTAGGGAAAAAACTATAGTTTTCTAACCTGTTATACATTTGCAATGACCCAGAAACTTGAACTTTGCATTGTAGCTCTGGCTGTATTCATAGGCTTGTTATCCTCTAAGAATGTGAATATACATCCAAGTCTGACAGTGATTTTGTAGCTCCGAAAAAACTTTTTTTTTTCAAGATTGCCCTGTATTTAGCTCTCTCCGCCTTCCATCAACTCTAGTCAGCTTCCCGGTTTCTACCCAGGAAAATCATCCCCACTGTATGATGTTGCTACAACCATATACCATCATTGGAATGGTATTTTCGAATAGTTTTTTTTTTTTCCACATACATAGCACATTAAATAGGTCAAAAATTTCCGATTTGGTCTCCTCTAATCAGAGCACCCTGGTCCACATGTCTGCAGTGTCAGCTTGTGGTAAACTGACAGTAGTTCTTCTCACAAGCTTTCTTGTTTTTGCTCTTACATAAATACCACATCCGTTGAGAGCACAAGTATTTGTCCTTTCTTGGTCCTGATGTGATGTTTTTTGTTAACTAATGTTCCTCAACCAGCCTCTGAGGCCTTCACAAAGCCAATGGATTTATGCTGAGATATTATGTACAGTTGCCCTCTGTTTACTTATTATGATACTTCTAAAGTCAAGTGATTGCATCAGATTTTATTTATGAGTATTAGAGTTGAAAGGGAATATAAAAATCCATGACAAACTCTTCAGATTTATATTAAAAAAAAAAAACAACTTATCCATCTACCATTTTGTTCCTGCAACTATGTATTAATCTATCATATAATATCATAAAATGATTTTAGTCATGCAACAAAATGTGTCAAATTGAATGAATATTTTTTTTCCTGTCATACTAAATATTCAACTTTACTGTAAACCACAGGAGGGTACATACTGTAAATAACTTGATAAGAGTTGATAAGAAATCTCCAACTCCATCAAAATGAGCCCTGGGTCCTCTCAAGGTTTTGTGCTCGGTCCGTTGCCATTCACCCTACAAGTGCGGAAAACAAGATATTTGCAGATGATACCACAGCAGTGGGGCTAACTCAGTGAAAAGATGAATCAATGTACAGGAGGGAAGTCCAACACCTTGAGGACCGATGCATGGACCACAGCCTGCTGCTTGAAGTGGACAAAATGATGAAGACTAACACCAACGTTTAGAAGCCATGACCAGAAACACAACACTCTAAATCAACAATATTATGGTAGATAGAATGGTTGGTGTAAAGTCCCTCTGTGTGCAGATCTCTGATTACCTCACATAGTTGAAGAACAGAAGGGTGGGCATGAAATGGGCCCTGTGGAGAGACTGCATTTTCTGAGCAAATCAAACAAACATCACTCTCCTCAGAATATTCTAAAGAGCTGCAGTTAAGAGGGAGTTTGGCGTACGGCTTCTTAGCACGGTACTATGGCTGCAGCATGGCAGGGTAGAGGACCCCGCGGAGAACGCTACAGGAAGCTGAAAGGGTCAGCAAAGCTTTTCTAGTATACAGGATCTATTTCCCTGCCCCTGCAGTAAAAGGACTCTGAAACATAGGCAGATTTTCCTCGCACCCTCTCCATGACCTTTGTGAACTACTGACATCAGGCAAATGATACAACAACATGAAAAGCAGAACCTCAAGACAGCTAATTAGCTTTTTTTGCCTCAAGCTAATAAAATGCTAAACCGCTGCTACATGCTCTACATTATTGCAATTATATTCTCTGCTTCATCCATCCAGACGTGGAGCTGGTGCTTATCTCTAGCAACCATTGAGTGTGAGGCAGGATACATCATATACAGGTCACTGGTCCAACACAGTGACAGACACAAAGGACAACTCTACCCCTAATCTTAAGGGAGTGCCCAGAGAAAATATATACATGCACACTGAGACCATGCAAACTCCATGCAGAAAGACCCCAGGCAGGGATTGGAACCAAGGACCTCCTTGCTGCAAGCAGGTGCTACCCAATGGCCTACAGTGCAGCACTGGCTCATCTATGTTAGTTTATTTTATTTTTAAACAATCTGTTGAATTATCCATAATAGACAAGTTTCTTTGTATTTGATAGCAATTTGATTGCAATAAATTTATTTGGTGTGATGGTCATAATTAAATCTTCAAATAGGTGTACCCTATTATAATTCAAATTAATAAAAATTTTAAATCTAGAAGCTGAACTTCCTCTGAAAGAAGTGATAAAGTACAATGATCATATTTATCAGTGGACCAATGCTCATTTAATGATGCATTCCAGTCAAATTGTGTCAATTAATGTAGAACAACTCTGAAAAACCTTAAATAATATGAGTTGAAACTATTTTTAATTTCCATCTAGGATTACGAAAGTATTTTTGAATTGAATTAAAGCGAAGTAGCAAATTTAGAAAAAGAACATTGTGATCTTTCAGCAAGCAGAGCCACGATTTTACAAGGCAGCTGAAGTTCTATTTTGTTATTGTGGATTGGAGCGACGCCCGGCGGTTCATTGTGAAATCTTTGTTATACTGTAATCCACCAATAGGTGGCAGTGTGCTGAATCTACGACACTTTTCCACCTCACTCCTATCTTTATTCGAGGCTTCTTCTCATCCTCTGTCTCAGCGAACTTTCTTTCTCTTCCGGTTGTCGTCTGTTCGTGCGGCAGGTATTTATTTACTCCGTTAATTCAATCTTCATCCATCCGCGTTTGTATTAAACGCCGTTTAACAATCATCATCTTAGTTTGATAAGGCTTTATGTTAATGTATTATTTATCCCAGAAATTACATAATTTGATTCTTAAAAGGAGACAAATAAGACATCTGAATAGTGCTAACATGTATGCAAGCTAATCAGCGGTTTCTCTGCAGCTATCATAACAAGTTCCTGATTTATTTCGCTGTATTTTCCTCCTGCGTGTGGTATATTTGCATACTTTTTAGAGTAAAGCAGGAATCTGTTGGCTAAAAAGCTACACTAAGTTAACTTTATAGCTTGGGTCGCTTTTCGTGGCTGACTATGCCCTGCTTCTTGTTTTCTGTCCATTTTACAGATTTATCAGCGTCGAAATGGCCAAGTCTAAGAACCACACGACTCACAACCAGTGTAAGTGATTGTACGTACTTTCAGTATTGACCAAGCCTTTTGTACACGGTGATGTTGAAAGGGATTGTTCTGTCTTCATAGCTCGTAAATGGCACAGAAATGGCATCAAGAAGCCCACGTCTCAGCGTTATGAGTCCTTGAAGGGGGTATGTATGTTCACCAGTGCTTTCTGCACACCTAGAGACTTTGAAAAGATTTAGGAAAGACTAAAAGATTATCAGCTCACATCTAAAGACTCAGCTTAAAAATTATTTTTTTTTGTCTCAGACTAAATATTTTATAAACACACGATCTTGTAGGGACACTATTTACAAGACTACACTTAGAGTATTTTAGTTTCCCACCGAATTCCTCCCATTATGCTCAGCATTATACAGTTTCTTTGTGTGCTAATGTTGTAGCATTCTTTGTCGAGATTGGTTTGTCTAATAAAGACTTGCATTCAAAGTGGATACTGTATCAACAAGTAACTGGTTGAGTCAGATCTTTCTAATGCAAGGCGTTTATGCTGCACCACTTGCTCCATGCAGATGCACAGATGGTGCTGGTTTGTGCCTGTATTCCAGGTGCAAGGTTGGCATACACTTTGTTATTGAAGGCCCATTTTTCAGCCATGCAACACAAATATTGTATATTTTGTGTATGGGGAGCCTAAAGCTTGGTTTATGCTTTCCGCGTCCGCGAGGTCCGCACAGCTCCCCGCGGCCAAATTACGTGATTTCAGTAACCGCGCCTCTCCGCACGGCCTACTCCCGCCCCAAAATTTCACCACGCACCATCTCTGCTACTTTCCAAATGGTCAGATTTATAGTGGTTTTTTCCGTGTTTAATGTTGTACGACCCACGCTCTCCTCCTCCTGCAGTTGTAGTCCGCTAAATGTTTTCACACAAAACATAAAATAACTTTTGCCTCCTGCGTTTTCTCTGCATCAAAATTAGTTTTTGAAATTTACAGACATCACATGTACGATCCATGGCGCAATTCAAACTGGACCAGAAAATAACTTTTATTGCTCCATTGAGACTCATTCACTAATCCTGCGCATTAACCATAGTGCCATAGCAACAACGTACAACTTCACCAAGCAAGGGTAAAATACGAAGCGGACGGGACCCTCTAATACGCTCACACAGATGAATAAACGGAGAGAATAGATTATCTGCCCTCGGTTTAATAAACGTCACTACGACTACACTAGAACTTGCGATATCAAACATCTTTTATTCAAAAGACTGACACAAATCGGGTCGACAACTGCAAATAATCATCTTACATTTAATGAACAAGACGACGGGAGTGCTGCAAGATTTCTAAAGACTGGCCATCTTTAGTCTGAGACTCTGACAGTTCTTTGGCGTACACTCAGCATAGCACTGCATCCAGGATTCCTACACGATTATTTCATTGGTTAATGGTTTTCCTGTCAGTCTTTGGGGTTTAACCTTTGGTTGGGAGTTATTGCGAGCCATCCCAAGTCTTTGTATTACTATGATCGTATTTCAAGCTCTCTTTGATTAAATCAATAAAAACATCAAATATGTACATGAATAAATTATGTAATGTGAAAATGGAAAACTGAATTCTCATCCATTTTTGGCACATTAGTATGAAAGGTATTTCATTTTCCTTTAAAAATGGGTTTGTTGATTTCACTGCCCTTTATATCCACACCTGAACCAGAGCTTGGTGGTAGAGACGCTACAGCACACTCTGTGTTAACACTGTTGATGATTGAGGTAGGGTTAAAAAAAATGGATCACAATTATAATGTGCAATGATATATCACAATACATTTTCCTAATATATGCTATACTGTTAAGGAATTGTTAGATAACGCTTCAGCATTTTGTATACAATGGTTTACCTGCAGCTGAAAGTGGAGCTCTAGATTTTTTTTTTATTATCAAAGCTGAATAACAAAACTGTGCAATGCTTTGAAGGTTTCCTTTTTGATTTTGTATTGGAACTGGTGTAGTATTCTTTTTGCTGCAGATGTTTTCAGCATTTGTGCCTAAACTAATGTTTTACAACTTGGTTGTTTATTGCTTTCATGAGTAAAATTGTCTTCCTTGGGTGTTTAAAAAGATTTTAATGTTTTAGACTAGTTTATCTGGTCAAGTCGCTTGCTCATTTTGTTAACCTTCCTGTTTTGCAGGTGGATCCCAAGTTCCTGAGGAATATGCGTTTTGCCAAGAAGCATAACAAGAAGGGCATGAAGGCAGCAAGGAAGGCAGCAGCTCAAAAATAAGCTGTTTGGTCACCTTCCATGTCTTTGTTCCACATACACAAACATAATAAAGTAATGCTTTATTAACAAAGCAACTTTTTATACTGTCTTGTATGTAGTGATTGTCCAGGAAAGGATGTATTTCAAACCAGGAATGTGGTTCTGTTTTTTGCTTCTTCCACCTCTGAAAAAAGTTGTAAGATGAAAATAAAACCAGATTGACATTTCTGTTCAGGAGCAGTTCGAAAATGAATTTCTCTCCCATTCTGCTGTTTGAACCAGTTGATAAAATATAAAGATTGGTGCTGAAAAACCTCTGCTTTCAGAGTCTGTAGTGGTCCTGTTAAAGGTTCTCGCAGAGGTTTCATAACACTTACCAAAAATTTTCTTATGCCTCTTAAATTGTGGTTCCTCATTGAGCTAATCACCGTACATCTGATTAGTTCTCCAACATGTATATGATATATATTCGTTGGTTTGGCTCGATACCAGTCCATGTTTTTACTTCCTTGCTCTGAATTTTATACCTTTTCACTCCCCTGGTCTGAAGTGCGCCCACGGATGAAGGTTATGTGCCCCCGAACCTCCGAATGAATCAAATCTGGAATGCAGATAGACTTCTTTTTTTGTTTAAGGGGAACATTTTTACTGACAAAATTAAAATAAAGTTAGAAGCAACAAAATAATTTATTGTATAAATTGAGAATTAATCTTTATTTTACAGTTGCTAGAGCCAGAAACCTTCAGTAGCTTTCATTTGGTGCCCCACTATTTGTTAATACAGAAGAGTGGCCCAAATCCCAATCTTGTCAAGATAAAAAGTACTGGCCCACAAGAAAGCTGAAAAATTGAGATGCCTATTTATATATATATATATATATATAGTGCTTTGGATTTACAATGATTTACAGATCCTTCAAATCTTGCAGATTTAGTTAAGAACAGATTAAAGCGCTTATGTTTAAACTTAAAAAATATAAAGCGGCTCCTTGGTGTATTCAGCCTAATGTCCTTTAGGACAAAACGTTTGGACTGCTCCAGACTAAACAGGTTTACAGCCCTTTTCACTGAATGTAAGCAAATTTGAACTGAGGATCTCATAAAATAAGTTACAATAAGAAAGCATAATTTATGCAGTCATGGTTAAGCCGTTCATTACTGAGGTCTTTGATTTTATAGTCATACGGAAATGGAAAGTTTTGTATAATTTGAGCAATGAGAAGAGCATTTGAAATATCAAAGCCTTTAAAGAAGGTTGAGGGTTAAAGTTATAGGCCTATACTTGAGTGAATAAGTTTTATTTAGTGCACCGCTTAACCCAACAGTAGGGTATATAAAAGCCTATTTTTAAAGCGACAAAAGGGTTATCTTAAAGATCATAATCAAGATTATACAATAGAATGGGGATCTCCAAATCTAGGCCTGAAGGGCCAGTATCCTCCATGTTTTAGTTCAATACACCAGAATCAAATGATGGCTTGTTAGCAGGCATCTGCAGAACTTTGCTGTGCTGAGGATGAATCAGCTGTGTTGGAGCAGAGACTCATCTAAAACTAGTAGGGCACCGGCCATTGAGGCCTCGATATGGAGATCCCTGCAATACAAGTTACAAAAATACCTTGCTTTCAAGAAGAAAGTTGGTTCAATGAACTCCAAAAGTAGTGGTGTTTCTATTGAACTTATGAAATCAGGACAAAAACTCAAGCATTTGCCATTTTACCCATAGCATATACATAACTTTCCACCAAACACTGCTGGGAACGTTCCCTAAAAAACAGCAGTTTTAAGTCTTTCATAAATTCTGCTTCTGAAACACAAGTTTGAGGATGCAACATATTCAGGAGGGAAACCCATAATTCCTTTCCAGGTGATTTTGTAGCATCCCATAGTGTCTTCAAGCCACAAGGGAGATATTCCTCCAGCGGTTTCAAGGTCTTGTCTGCGATCTCCTTTTATTGACAAATGCCCAGAAAACCTGGAAAAACAATTGGAGATATCCAGAAGACCTACGTACATTAAATCACATTTACTTTATACTCTTTTAGGGAAAAAATATATCTAACATACTTTTACTTTAATAATTTTATGAAGTATCGCTACTCTTAAGTAGCCTAATATTTCTGTATTGTCTACCCACCAACTTTACTCAATGAAGACAAAAGATATTTGAACCAAAAATGCAGCAGACACAGATAAAACCCTCAGGTTAGTTTACATATTACGTCCATGTTTTTACACAAGGTTCATATTTTATAAGTTGTATATTGCAATACCATTTGGAAATTGCTCAACTTATTTATTTTTTTGTCTGTCTGATGGCATTATTGTGAAATATTACATCAGATGTTCTGATCAGGTCCTCCGAATATAAGTAGCCTTTTCATAAAAATACTTTTTACTGCTACTTGAGTAATTTCCTGGAAAGAAAATGACAAGAAGATAGCTTACTGTTTACTTTTATTTGAATGAAATTATGTTGAGGTACTACTATTTCAACAATTAATAAAATGATTGGGTACCATACCCATCTCTGTTACTTTTACTCTTAACTTGGTGGGGTTACAAAGATAAATGGACCTTTATATTGAAACGAAAATATATGATCTACTGGTGTCACTTCCGCTCATGCTCTGACTTCAGCTTGCATCATTTCTCGTGTCTTGGCAGCCGGTTGCAGTGCATGTGAGTGTATACTTTCGAAGTATAAGAAAGTTTCCAATAACCTTGGATTAAACTATATCATTCAAGAGAAATGTGAGCACATAAAAGCAACATTTAAAGGAGTTTGCTGTTATTATAACTTACAACTGAGCAAGTGAGCGTCTACTTGCTAGCTTAGCCTGTTAGCTGACAACAAGGATGTGTCATTCATGTGTATCAGCTAGACCGGGTGGAAATTGATTTTATGATGGATTATAGACAGAAGTATAGTTTTTAAACTTAGGACCTTGAAGTTGACCAGTCTTAAAACGATTAAAGGTACTTTGAGTCCCGTTTAAAAGCGTATTTGTTTGTCTACTAGAAGAATCACTGGACGGTGTTAATCCAACACCTACTTACTAGTTATCACTGTCTAAGAGAAAAGCCTGAAAAACGTGTCAAGTCAATCGAAAAAAAAAAGACAGCTATGAGTTGTTTAATATTGACAGTTTTTCATTTCGTGTCTGAACAGACGCCATGGTTGAGCCAGTCCCTGAATCCATCAACTTTCCCTCTGAGGAGGAGAAAATTATGGAGTTTTGGCAGGAAAGGGACTGTTTCCAGGAATGCCTCAAACAGTCCAAGAACAGACCCCGGTAAGACTGCCTATGATGGTTCTTGTCATTAGTTAGTAATTTTTACAATAAATTCCTTTTGTCCATAGATTCAGTAGCTAGAGTCAATTAAAAATAGGTTTTATATATTAGTGAATATAGAACAGTCATTCTCTATACCCACACAGTTGTATGCCTTCTGATAACAGATGCTACTGACGAAACTACAAATAAAGTAATAGATAAAACTATATCATTTTTTTTCGTCCAGCCTACACTTATGAACTACATTAAAATTCCACAAAATATTAGTTTTTGTGTAAAAATAATGGTTTTAATATAATGCATTTATAACTCATTCAAAAAACATGTTCAACTATAAATTCTTCCAATCAATATTACTATATTATTATATTGTTCCTCACTTGTCAATGTATTAGTTATTGCTAAGAGATATCCATAATATTGCTAATGAAGATATAATGACATCACCTAACTAGGTACACCTTTTACGATGGCCCACCCTTCGCCACGGGTCTGCCGCACTACGGTCACATCTTAGCCGGCACCATCAAGGACATTGTTACTCGCTTTGCCCACCAGAGTGGCTTCCATGTGGACCGGCGCTTTGGGTGGGACTGCCATGGCCTGCCTGTGGTAATTTTTTGCCCTCCAGTTTCTCTGAATGTTAGAAAAAATATACTTTGTGATTGAATTTTTTTTAATCAACTTCTGTCATTATAGGAATATGAAATTGATAAAACTTTGGGGATCAAAGGACCAGAAGATGTGGCCAAGATGGGCATCGCGGAGTACAACGCACAGTGCCGAAAGATTGTCATGAGATACTCTCATGAATGGGAGGTGTGTGGAGAAAAAATAAGTTTAACATTGAGTCTAATCTTTAATGATTTTATGTATTTGTATTAAATAGTGATTGTTTAAATGTTTCCCATCAGACATCAGTGAAGAGAATGGGCCGATGGATCGACTTCAAGAATGACTACAAGACTCTTTACCCGTGGTTCATGGAGACAGTTTGGTATGAATATCTTGAACGCTAACTTTTTTTCTGCTGACGTTTTTTGATCATATCATTATATGTTCACATGATCATATACCATGTGAACATATAAGAAAATGTCCTACTAAATATCTACTGTAATTTACAGTAATTGTTAGGTTTGGTGTTTTTTGGCCTCATTTGGACCATTTGTTTACATTAGTATGCAAATTATAATATATATTTGCATCTCTAACCCTGTTATGGTGGTTAATTGTGTTTGAAAGTGTTTTTTGATTATTCAAAACAAAATTCAACATACTTTTTGTCAGACGTTTTTATTTTTCTCCCCTTTTCTCTTAGGTGGGTTTTTAAGCAGCTTTATGACAAGGGTCTGGTGTATCGGGGGGTTAAAGTCATGCCTTACTCAACTGCCTGCAACACTCCCCTCTCCAACTTTGAGTCTCACCAGAACTACAAGGTAGGTTCATGTCTGGACGGTTTTCTGTCTTTCCTGGAATCTAGTATTACTTTGAAAGCAGCAATGTCTAATAATAATTAGACATATAATTATTAAAGATGGAGTGTATTTTCTTTTTTTTCAGTAGTTTGAAAAAACAAAACTGAATCTAAAAATGATTTGAAAGAGCTCTCCGTATTAAAGAATGCAACTTGTAAGCTCATTTATTGTTTCTTTGCTTTTAGACATTAAAGGAGCAGGGAGCTGGATTTCTAAAATAAATTATGTTCATGTTCAGTTTTGTAATTGTACTGGGTAATGAAGAGTTTTAAACTAAGTAAAATGAGCCCACCCATGTGTAATCCCATTATCTTGAACAGCCGGTGTGGTGCAAAATAGTCTGCGATTCGGTGGCCGAGTTTCCCGCGATTAGACACGTATGCAACGTAAATCTACAATTCTTGCGCGTTCTGGATTTAACAGGAAGAAGGAAGAGAAAGAACCCGGACTTCAGACGCAGTCGATTAAACATTATTACTTACTTCGTCGCAAGACTTGTTGCTTGTCCTCGTACAGCTGCCGATGTGCGCAGTGTGCTGTGGCCTGAAAGTACCCTACGTCACTGATTTATTTACTTTGTGTTTCCTCCCGCGTTGGCTGCAGTTACTTACAGCACCGGCTGCAGCAGTTGCAAGTTTAATTTCTTCAATCGGGCCCCCTGCTCCTTTAACTTGAACAGTTTTCTATAATTTCTTTGTCATACCAGAAGGTATTCAAGTTGAATAATTCAACTTTTGATATGCTTGATACTCTGTCTAGTTTTAGACACTAAGGGCTGTCAGGGCCATTACCTGATCCACCCTAGAGCCCCACCCATGGTACATTGTGTCCTATATGAGCTTGGTTAAAAAACAAAAAAACAACCTGGCGCATGTGAGGTGAAAGTCCATGTTAAATTTGAAATCTTTGAAAAGAAATACAAGTTTATTTATATATTACACCTTCAGCAACAACACAATTTTATAGATTAGGAGAAAAAAGAAAGAAAAACGCAACATTCAAATCAAACTTTATTTATAGAGCGCATTTCATAGGACATTGCCATACAAAGTGCTTTACAGATTAAAATGACCCCCCCACCAAGAATGAAAACATAATCACATTTATTAACCCCCCCCCCCACCCTCCTCCCATTCAATCTCCCGTACATGCATACACTTAAAGGCAACAGCAAACAAAAGAAACATCGGGCACCCAGAGGAGGGGGGCTGCTACCTCCACCACCATCCAAGCACTAACTGGAGAGCACCCAAGCAGCCATTGAAGACTTAAAAATCATTCAAATGTACTACTTCATGATATTCCAGGGATTATTGATAAATTATAAACAGATGAGTTTTTAGCTTTGTTTTAAGAAACTCTGTTTCAGCAGCTTTGCATGGTCTTGAAGTTTGTGTCAGATGAGGGGAGCATAGAAACTGAGAAAAGAGCAACAGTTGAACTTGCAGATTGAAGCATGCACTTAAAGAATTAAACTATTCTCTTAAAAGGAGTTTTTGTGCATTTTTGACAGGCTGTGAGCCACAGCATACATTTTCTGAATATTATAAAATGTTATGTGGTGCTGTTGGTAGCTCTGTTGCCTTACAGCAAGAAGGTCCTGGGTTGAAATCCTGGCCCGCGCTCTTTCTCCATGACGTTTGCGTGTTCACCCTGTGCATGCGTGGGTGCCCTGCAGGGACTCCAGCTTCCTCCCACAGTCCAAAAACATGCCTGTTAAGTGGTCTCTAAATTGCCCTTAGATATGAGTGTGTGCATTCCTGATTCATCCTATGTCCCCGTGTTGCCCTGTGATGGACTGATGACCTGTCCAGGGTGTACTCTTTCTTTCGCCCAATATCCACTGGAGATAGGAACCAGCCAACCCGCAACTCTGCATAGGATAGGTTGTATGGATAATGGATGGATGTACTATTTTGCTCTGGGTTTTGACATCTTCTGTGTAACACGTTATTCACGTCAAGCTAAAAAATATAACCTATTTTCCCCTCTTCTGTTTTTATCTCGCAGGATGTCCAGGATCCCTCTGTTGTTGTCAGCTTCCCTTTGGTTGAGAACGAGAACGTTTCTTTGATCGCTTGGACAACCACACCTTGGACCCTGCCAAGTAACCTGGCCCTCTGTGTCAACCCAGAGTTCTTGTATGTCCAAGTTAAAGGTGAGACAGAAGATGCTCTTCTTCATTAGTTGTCTGCTTCATTACAGTTTAGTGTTTTGTCTATATTATAATAATATTCTTTGCTGGTATTTCTGAAAAAGAGTGAACTGATCAACCTTTGGGAATAGACTGGTTGAGGTTGTAGATTACTTGAAATATTTCGACTGGCAGTTTTGGATTTTGGGTTTTTTTCAGCTAATGTGTGTTTTAATATGGTACAAATTGAAATAATATTAAAAGTTGATTAGATGCTTAGGATTTAAATAAGCCATTTGATGTAGGTGAGTTGGACCACAGATACATTTAAAAGTTGTGAGATAGTTGCTCTTGAGGACTAAAGTCAGATTTCTGTTCTGAACATGCTTTGGGGATTGTTTTCTTTAGCTTTGACTGGACAGCCGGTCAGAGTTGGAAAGATGTTTAAATACAAGGCACTCCTGAAAGAGTAGTTTTAACTAAAGCGATTGTTTTTGTCATGTAATATCCAGAACTTAATCCATTTGATTAAGTAGCAGGATTTTGAAATAGCTGTTCACAAAAGGTTTCCATGCAGTCTGCCTGATCTGGAAACTATGTTGTAAAAAACGTGGCTAAATTTTATTCTCCAGATTTGCAAAGCTGGAAAGGACTTGCCCTAAAAGAAGAATAGAAAAGCTACACTTCTCAGATTTAATTAGGTAAAAACGGATAAATGTAAACTTTTTTTCCCTTTCATAATAAGATTAGTTTGTGTTGCTCTGTCAGATGAAATCAGATAAACTATGTTCTAAGGTTCAGCTAGTGGATGGAATAGAGAACCAGTTTTGACTGGGAACCAGTTTTGTCAGAATTGTATGCCTCCAGTGTTATCATTTCTTAACAATTCTCTTGATTCAGGTTTTTCTGAGATTTTACTTCATGTTGCAATTATATCACGTTCTCCGTGAAATGCGCAATCTAATGACTGGCTACATATCAGCAAACGAAATGGGAATTCTGCTGTGTGTAGTCCGAGCAATCCTGTAATATCGTGCAAATACCATCAATTTGCTAAAGTATTTCACAAACATCTTCCAGTGGGTACCACCTAACAAAATGTCGAGCTCTCCAAGTACCACGATCATGACCAACCTAAACATACAGCAGAGAAGGCTTACCCTTTTAACTATAGGCAATTAACAAATGAGGCTTATTTACTCCTAATATGGATTATTTATTGGTAATTGTTGCCCGCCACAGCCACACTGTAAATGAATGGTGCATTTCTGAATTTATTTTATTTTCAAAAAATATTTAGAACTTTCCTCCAAGTACCAGTAGGAACCGCTTGCGTACCACTGGTGGTACACGTACCACAGTTTGAGAATCATGGTGCCAAAACATTTTTCCACCCAGCATGAAACGAAATGCCAAGAATGTCACAATCGATTACCTGGGTACAAGTGGTAACATGCCCAATCAAATAAGCTCCTCTGTGATTTACGTTGACAATGTGAACATTCATGTTATACATCCTGCATTAGCCCAGTTTAGCGTTGCAGCTGCAAGCAGCAGGCACAGATATATTTCTAAGCTGAGTTACTTACAAATATTTTACGTTGTCATGCATTTTAGATGAACATAATGATGACAGCCCTTCAACAGCTGGTTAGGTTTTTCCTTCAATGCTAGCTCCTCAGGAATCTAGTTGGAATGAGAAGAAGGCGGAACATCACTAATCAGTGACCATGTTGGTGATGAAGGGCTTACTTCCCTTCTCCACTGTAGAGGAACCCAATTTTCAGCCGGTGGTCTAGCTACTGCTAGAACATATACAGCCCATTTTAACCTGTAAGGTGTTTCTACAGTGAGCTTTTTAAACCAATGCAAATATTATTGATAAATGGTTTATGGAGTTGGTGAGGAACCTAATATGTTCATGTTCGCAGTCTTATGCAGACATAAGTTTGAAGGAAAACTAAATGGTTTCTCTTGATACAGGAAACTATATTAAATAAAAAATTTTGCCACTCATTGAACTACTGAGGAATCGATAAGGAATTGGATTGATAGGTAGAATCGACAATGGCATTGATATTGCTAAAAATTAAACTATTCTCACCCCCAGTTGGAACTTGGGTTGTTGGCGGTGGGTATTGGTCCGGGGTGGCGGCGGCGTGTATTGTCCGTCGACCGGCTGCAGGCGCCTCCTGCCCGGCGGCGGCGGGGGACCCATCTCGGTGGGTCCCGGGTCGGGGCCCTGATGGGGGACGGGGGGTGCCCCTGATCCCCGTCGGCTCCGGGTCCTGTTCCGGGCCCGCCCTGGCGTAGCCGGTTTCCGGCGGAGCCCGTGGGCTCGTCCCTGCGATCTCTCGGGGCCCCTGCATTGCGGCTGCTTGGTGTTCCCCTGGGGCTTCAATCTGTTCCTCTCTTGGTGGGTGATCGGCCCTGCGCTGGTCCGCCTGCGGCTCCTGCGCTCTGTGGGACTCTGGATGCATGCGTGTCCTGCCTCCTTCATGTCTGTGTCGATTCCTGTAGGACGGATTGACGGTTCCTTACACTAGCTATCAATCACTTGCATGGGGAAACCTTATTCAGACCTGCATGCTCGCACACACACACAGGTGTGGGGACATTGGTTTGGACGGACATATCTTGAGCTGAGGTTACTGTCATTAGTTAGCTTTTACCAGGAGCTTAACAGAAACATTAGTATTGTGTTTATTAATCCATGCTTGTGTGTAGTGAATGTGTAATTCTTAATTTTTATTACTGGATCTGAACTATTGGAGTGGTTCTGTTCAGTTCGTTGTTTTTGTTTGTTTTGTTTTACCGCTTCTCTGCCATCCGGCAGAGGCGGAGGACTGGGATGTTTATTTGTGTTCTTTGTTTGCCTCCCTGTCTTGTGTCGTCAGTTCGCGCCCTTGCTGGTGCGGTTTCTCTTCTTCACCTTCTTCCTTTCTTCTTCCTTCTCTCGGTTTCGTGTCCATGACTTTAGGAAATTGAACCCTCAGTAATCACGAATAAAGATTTTTTAATACATATACATCAAGTGGAGTGTTACAGCAAAGCTGTAATACTCTGCTTGGGAAAGTAAATCTGTTGGGCTTGTACTTGGTACTCAGACACCAATTCTGAGTGGCAAACTGCTAGACAGGACACGTAAAAAAAGAAAAGAAAAAAGAAATGTTTAAAAACACATGAATACTTTAAGAACGCGTAGTGTGTTTTGATTAAATTTCAGTTCTCGAAATGTTTCTTGGTCCAAATGCATGTTTTAAAATCCTCCCAGTCGTTTGTATGTTCAAAGTCCTTGAACATCTACTGCATTTCTGTTGCGCTGCAGCCTGTTCTGTCGCTGGATCTCAATGAGCTCCTGTTCTTTTAAACCTCTTGCTGAAAATGCCACTCTGCTCTGATTGGTTAGCTGATGGATCTAAAATGGCAGAGCGCAGGGTTTTTATTTATTTATTATTAATGGAGCGTTAAAGTAGCATGTATCATATTATTATTTTTTTCATGAATTTGTGATTATGCGAAGGACCTTTTTGATATACATAAGATTTTGATACATTACAAAGAAAAGACCATGTCCTCATCCTGCCATCACTTAGATGTTACATAATTTCTCTGACTGGAAACATTTTTTTATAGGATACGATGTTCATTTTATTTTCAAATTTGCAATGTGTATGTTTTTAAAAACATTTTTTTTCCTTTGCATAACTGCATGACAGTCTTTGTCTGCTACGAGACGAATTTTCCACCCTTTACTGCCTGGACTGATTTTTAAGGTCTGGATCCAGATAGACTGTGTGTTTACCTCAAACCTGGAAATGTGGATGAACCTCAAATGAGGCCACATAAAAAAGCATTGTCCTTGTTCAGATACAGAAAAAAAAACCTGGAGATATAGCTACTGTTTTCTGCTACCCTCCTGCTTTATTCTTTTTCAGCTTCCTGTGAGATAACTGGTAGGTTTTTAAATGGATGACCTAGATTTCTGTCAGTTTGCCATACTCCAACAGATACTGCAGGGGGCACTGTTGAAGTGCTGTGCTAAATCCTCTCTGCACTAACTGTGCTGTGCTGCATGAGAGACTGCCTTAGAATACCAATGAATGTTCTTTTTCGGTATCGGCACAGTCTCTTCTCTTTACTTTTTTTTTTTCGTCTCTCATTTCATCTTCATCCCAACATTTTTCCTAATGTCCCTGATCGCTCTTCCCTCACATCCACCTGTTATTGCCTTTTGTTGTTGACTCCCCGTCCGCTTCCTTCCTTTGCCGCATGCGTTTCTGGTTGATTTGAGGGTTGTTAGCTGCGGCAGGTCTGAGCTGTGCTGTCATTTCTCACACTACTGAGGGGAAAAAAAACTTCATTTATTGATTCTGCTACGTACTTTCCCCCTTTTTGTCCCTCGACTTCAGACTGTTTGGTTTTGCCTGGCAAACAGCTGCCAGACTAGCTCTTTGCAGATTCTCCTCTTTTACATTTTCCCTCAGCCATTTTTGTTTGAAATAAGCTTTAGTTTCTTAAAATGACTTTCTGTAACATTATGCCTTGCAAAAGTATTCATACAACAGACTTCAATATAATGTATAGGAATTTTATTTGATGACCAAGTCAAAGTAGTGCACAATTGTGAAGAGGAAAGAGAATATGTGACCTTTTTTTTTTATTTATAAAAACTTAAAACACATGATGTGCAGTTCTACTCTGTCCCCCTGAATCTAGGAAAATATTTTGATGACATTACAGCTAAATGCTTTTTGGGTTTAATCTCTACCAGCTTTGCACATCTGAATACCGAAATGTGTGGCCATTCACCTTTTATAACATAGCTCGGGGTCAGTCAGATTGTATGGGTGAAGTCTATTAAAATCAATTTCCAATCGGTGCTGGGGATTCCCAAGTAGATTTAGGTTTTGACTTGACCATGAACATGGTTTTTAAACTATAGTTGTTTGGTTGTGTGTTTAGTTATTCTCCTGGTGGATGATGAATCTTCACCCTAGTCTAAAATCTTCTGCAGCTTCTAAAAGGTTTTCTTACAGGATCTGTATTTATTCGGTTACATCCATCTTTCAGTCAACCTTCTGCTGAAGATGGGCCCATTCTTTCCACTATATTTCACTATGTAGATGTTGTGTTTGTGGTGATTTACAGTGTTTTCTGCTACACTTACATTGCAGTGAAAAAGTATTTACCACCTTACCATCTTTCTTTTCTGTTTTCTTTCATGCGTAAATGTTTCAGATCATAAAGATATTTTTCATATCCGAGCCAACCTACACCTAGTTCAAAATATAATTGCGTCTTTGCTTAAATCATAAGTTAGCTTGGATTAAACACATTTTTTGGTTAAATTTGATCAAGCCACAACAGAGCCTGGTGTGGTAAAATCAAGAAATCAGATTACAGAACCGTTTTGACTACATGAAGTTGGCTAAAATATCTCAAAAAGCAACACATGAATGAGGAAAGAAATTCAATACCAGTTGAGAAACAGTAAGTGAAACCCATTGGTCTGAGTCACAAAACCCTTTCTAAGGCTTTAGGGCTCTGGTGAAGCATACTGAGTCGTCATCTACAAATAGAAACACATGGAAAGGTGATGAATCTCTCCAGAATTGGCCAGCTTGTCATCCAAACTAATCCTGAATGTCACACAAGAACCCAGAAAAATATCTAAAGAAGTGTCTATTTTACATTTGCTAAAGCAGGATTATCTCCCAGAATTCTTGAATATTTTTTGAAGACTGGCGAGTCAATAGTGGAAGTCTTTGGAAGGTGCGTGTCTCATTACATCTTATTCGTAAATGGCCTATTAGTTTCAAACAAGCCAGGAGATACACATGGTGGTGGTTGTATGATGCTTGGGGCTGCTGAAATTAATTCAGTTTATATATATATAGCACCAATCTACAACAGATGTCATCTCAAGGCAATTTACAAAAAAACAAATTTCAATGCATTTATACAAAAATTCCAATCAGTTAAGTTTTCTATGTAAGGAAGCCCAGCAGATTTCTTTGAGTCTTTAAAGTGAGGTTGTGCCCGGATCATGCTGACTCAACCACACCAATTCCTCAGTAATCCCTTATACTGAGCAAGCATGTAGTGACAGTGGAGAAAAAACTCCCTTTTAACAGGAAGAAACCTCCAGCAGAACCTGGTTCAGTACGAGCATAAATCTGCCACGACTGTCTGGGGGTCTGAGAAGACCGACAAGAGACACAGAAGGAACAAAAGAACTGATGTATGAGTACTTTATATATTAAAGATAGAAAATCATTGACAACATGACATGGAGGTTGTTCGGTCACCGGGGGCATCATCCAAACCGATGCCCTCCATTCAGCAGAGTGCTACAGCTGAGCAGGATACCAGACCAGGTGTAGCGTCTATGGAGAGAGAAAAAACACTGAGAAGAAGACAAGGTTAAAATTTGAAATAAAAGCAAAAAATGCATTTGATGAGTTGTAGAAGAGTGAAGAAAAGTGGTCAGTATGTCCACCAACAAGCTAAACCTATAGCAGC
This sequence comes from Apricaphanius iberus, assembly GCA_028564705.1. NCBI lineage: Eukaryota > Metazoa > Chordata > Actinopteri > Cyprinodontiformes > Aphaniidae > Apricaphanius > Apricaphanius iberus. The sequence continues at coordinate 80,319 of JAPXFQ010001338.1, read as the reverse complement.
ATAACTACAAAAATAGCTCAGGATAACTTAAGCCATTCTAACTATAAGCTTTTTCAAAAAAGAAGGTTTTAAGCCTAGTCTTAAATATAGTGTCTCTGCCTCACAGACTAAAACTGGGAGCTTGTTCCACTGGAGAGGAGGATCTTAGGAACTACTAGTAAACTTGCAGTCTGACTATGATGGAGCTTGATTATTAAGGACTTTATATATAAGAAGGAGGATCTTAAACTCTATTCTGTTGTGATGGGTAGATAAAGCCTCATAAACCGTTTCGACACATTACCCTAACTGTGTTGCTGCTGTGTTGGTATACTGACACCTGCTGGATCTTAATACCATTGTAGGCAACCTAATTGGGAAAATCAAGTTATCTACAGATTCAATGGCCATACAATAAAATTATTTACTTATGAAATTATATTCCACATTGTAAACTGCATTATTTAATATCTTGATCATAGTTTAACAAATGTTATATTCAAAATATATCATAAGACATGTGAATGTGTGTCACATCATGTGAAAAAGTGAAACGGAAGTTGATGTTGATTCTAGATTGTATTTGAGACAGACTTTTTCAAATATGTCTATTTTTATTTTAAACATTAGTTTTCCAAGCTCTTTGTCATGATTTAAACATAAAAAACAGCAATTTCTCCCGCTTTAGAAAAGATATACTTGCATGGGACAGATGCATAATAATTCTCTGGTTGGCAAAACACATGATTGTTCAAGAACCTGAAACGGTTCCATGAACCCCCTTACTTTCAACAATGCTGAGAGGTTGGCAGTCCTTAATAATCAAACTCTTTGTCCAAATCATGCTTCCTGGTAGCTTGATGATCAAAAAGGAAATAATAAAATAACATTTATTCACTGTTAATAAAGTGACCATGACGAAGTTATATAATGTCAGTATACCTGCATTGATCCTAGTTGCATTTGTGACCTCCAGATGTTCATGTTTGGCTCTATGATGTCTCAGCATAGAAGACATGCTTTTATTAATATATGCCTGATTATTAAGGACTTTATTGGAACATTTGAACAAATGAAGCTTTTAAACTGCAGAACATAATAGGTATAATTTTAATTAAGTTATTTTGAAATAGGCTGAAATTCTGATAGATTAAGCAGAAATTGAGAGGACCAGGATGAAGATGGGAAATTAAATCAAATACTTTATTTGCTGATATAAGATCAAAATGATCCCACACGTTAGAAACTTTGCATTTTCTTTCTGGCTTCATGATGTAGGCTTTCCAGGAATTAGTCAGATTCAAAAGATGAAGTTTTAGCAGAGAAGCATCCTGTTGACAGCTGGAGACGCTCCTGCTTTTAAACACAGTTCAGCGCTTCAGTGACAGATGACACAGCAGCTGTACCGGTCACGTGACTATTTCTTAAAGGATACACGCAAGGGTTTCGCTCTATGAGCTAGATACATGCGCTGAAGCATCGGTGCTGCTAAAACAGGAGAAATGTGATCTCTTTTTAATATTCATCAGAACTTTTGGTGCGGGCACCCATCGACAGAATGACAGCGTGCGCATTTTGTCACTGGTCCAAGCGGGCAGGGGACCAGAAATGATTAGAGTCCAACATCGTGTTAGCAAATTTACACACTGAAGCAACAATAATTTTAGTGATTGGCGTAACCAGGTGTCATTACCACCAGCGTGATTAACAATCTTACTGTATTTATGCTTATCCTTAGCCAGCAGTTTCAGGTGGTATTTATGTCACCTCTTCTGGCCCCTGGAAAACATTTGACTATGGTCAATGGTGTCTCAAATTCCACGTTTCTGACAATGGGGGCTGCCAATTACTAGGATCTTCTCAGTGGGTGTGTGACTGAGTGGAGAAAATCTGTTAAAAAGGTGGACAGGTTGGTGGTGCCCTTCGGGCTGTATCCTAGAATTATGCTTTCTACGTAACCTCACGCAGTCAGCCTGAGATCCCAGCTGCGTGGGTTCTGTTTGAGGTTGCTAGTTGGGTCTGTGGCTAAATGTTCCCCGGCTATCTACTGGATTCTCAACAGCGCGGAACCGGGCCTCTAAATCTGAAACTCTCACCTCCAAAGCTACAAAAATGCAACATTTATTACACTTACCATTATCACTAAAGGAGGCGGAGGAGTAATTAAACATCTGACATGGAGTGCATGAGAGGGAAGAAGGGGAAGTACAAACAGGAGAAGTAGCCGTAGTCGCTATGGAGCTAAGCTAACTAGCTAGCGAGACCTTACCACGTCAAGAAAAAGCATGTAAGACACAAAGGGTTCTCAAAACGTAAAGTACACCAACTGGAATGAATGTTGTAGCGTGATTGTGTTAAAATAACTTGGATGTACTTCAACACAGAGAAAAATATATCAATTGAAGAGCGTCTGAACACCAAACGGCTCCAAAGAGCTCACCAGTGACAACAGGAAATGACACACTTTGCACCAAGACACAGATGTACCGATGGAGACGTTTTTACATTTATAGTACTTTGTTTCATTCTCGTCGTTCTCCCTTGATTTTTCGGTGTTGCAAAGCAATTACCGACCAGAACAGCAGGGGGTGCTAACTTTTATTGCCGGTCTACCTACTGTTGCAGCGTAGTTTCTGGTTAGTTTTTTTTCTTCAGATTTTGAACGCATTCTCCCCTCAAGAAGCAATGGACAGCACACAGTACGTTTTGATTAAGCTGTGAGGCTTTATGCTAGAAGTGTAGCTTATAGAATATAAGCTGCACTCTAAAAATGCATGTAAACAAACATAGCAGTCTGTTTTGTTGTGTCACTACACCTCCTTGTGCTCAAAATCACCAAAAGACCATATTAAATAAATTATCCTTTCGATATAAAGCGTGTAATTCCTAAATGCTGCATTTAGTACTGATTACATTGACTATAGAGCACCGTTCTTGTGAAACAATCTCTGGCTGATGCTGTGCTGCCCCACCACCGTCAAAACAGAGAAGTATAAACTAGGCTTTATACTGAACACATTACACACAGATTAAGTATTTATTCATTTACAGTTCTGGAAGATATTGGTTTCACTGGTATTTATATAGGAATATATTAGAAAGGGGCTCAATATATAAGCACATCACACTGGTCAGTTATGTTTTTTTTTTTTTAAAGACCATGTATCATTTTTGTTTTCTCTTAAACCTTGGCACCTTCTTGCAACACTTGATGAAACATTTGATGAGTTGCTGTTTGTCATATATGAAGTTGATGTTTAAAAGCATTAATCACTCTGAAGGAGCTGTTTGGATGTCAGATTTTGAAAAATGACCAGAGTTGTTTGATTAATAAACAGTTATTGTTCTTTGATAGATAGCAAGAGTTGTAAGATGTTGTTAATTGAACACCCCAGTAGTGTTCAGGTAAAGTAGATAATGTGATTTATGCGTTTTTTTATTCAGAATAGGTATGGAAAAAACTAAAAATATTAAAAGTATAGTTGTATTTCCATATATTATACCCTTTGATAATTTTCTGCATGATTAGAAATCAGAATAGCTGATGGTGTTTTGTTTTTTTTCATTATTAGTTGAAAACCATATCCATCCTTCAGTCATTGGTCAGTCAATGTGTTTATTCATTGCCTTGCAGTCTTTTGCTTTTGCAGGTTATTTAATTAATTATTATTATTAATATATTATATTTAAAGATTGATCACTATCTACCACTGAGTTGAAGAAAAAAATAGAAAATCAGAAAACAATATTTTTAATCCACTTTATACGAAATTTTGACTTGAACGTTTGAACCCTGAATGAAGGATTTCTGAACTTTAAAGTGGTATTTGATGGTCTGTGTATATGATTATCGTTTTGACTTGGGACTAAATTATTAAAATCATTTCCATCACAAATTCACGACTTAAATCTAGTTTTTTTTTTTTTCTTTATTCTCTCAGATAATGCCACAGAAAGGACTTACATCATGATGGAGGCCAGACTGGGAGCTCTTTTTAAGTCCGAGAGTGAATATACAGTTTTGGACAAGTGAGTAAAAACTTTACTGAATTAATTAGAGTAAAAGTGAGTAATATGGATAACATGATCTTTGCTCCTCATTGAGGGAACTCTTCTGTTGGGCTTGGTTTCTGAGAATTATTAACAACTTAAAATAAAAGTATATGTAAATACATCCTAAATAGTCAATTAAATAATGTATTTTATAACATATGAAGTGACCTTTGTAGTAAGCTTAGTTTTTTTAAGGATTGTGGGCAGTTTATATTTATTTTTTCAAATTTCCTCTTTTTATTCAGATTCCCTGGAAAGGTCATCAAAGGAAAAAAGTATAAACCACTGTTTAACTACTTCAGTAAGGTTGGTAGACTTTTTTGTTTTTTTATCTCAGCCTAATTTTCTCTCAAATTTACATAATCTTTTTATAAAATAAAGGCAAATTATCCCTTAAAAAAATATTTCCAACGAAAATCGTTCCTAAAGGTAATAGGCGGTTTTAGTTTCAGTTTGACCACTAAGATATCTTAATGTTCACCAGGCCACAAGTGTGATATGGTTCCTCTTGCACCTGACCTAATATATCAAAAACTTTTGCATTAGAGTCTGAACCAAGAGTGTGCATGGATCATTAAATTCAAATATACAGTGGGGCAAAAAAGTATTTAGTCAGCCACCGATTATGCAAGTTCTCCCACTTAAAATGATGACAGAGGTCAGTAATTTTCATCATAGGTACACTTCAACTGTGAGAGACAGAATGTGGGGGAAAAAAATCCAGGAATTCACTTTGTAGGATTTTTAAAGAATTTATTTGTAAATTATGGTGGAAAATAAGTATTTGGTCAATAACAAAAATTCAACTCAATACTTTGTAATATAACCTTTGCTGGCAATAACAGAGATCAAACGATTACTATAGGTCTTTACAAGGTTTGCACACACAGTAGCTGGTATTTTGACCCATTCCTCCATGCAGATCTTCTCGAGAGCAGTGATGTTTTGGGGCTGTCGCCGAGCAACACGGACTTTCAACTCCCTCCACAGATTTTCTATGGGGTTGATGTCTGGAGACTGGCTAGGCCACTCCAGGACTTTCAAATGCTTCTTACGGAGCCACTCCTTCGTTGCCCGGGCGGTGTGTTTGGGATCATTGTCTTGTTGGAAGACCCAGCCACGTTTCATCTTCAAAGCACTCACTGATGGAAGGAGGATTTGGCTCAAACTCTCACGATACATGGCCCCATTCATTCTTTCCTTAACACGGATCAGTCGTCCTGTCCCCTTAGCAGAAAAACAGCCCCAAAGCATGATGTTTCCACCCTCATGCTTCACAGTAGGTATGGTGTTCTTGGGATGCAACTCAGTATTCTTCTTCCTCCAAACACGACGAGTTGAGTTTATACCAAAAAGTTCTACTTTGGTTTCATCTGACCACATGACATTCTCCCAATCCTCTGCTGTATCATCCATGTGCTCTCTGGCAAACTTCAGACGGGCCTGGACATGCACTGGCTTAAGCAGGGGGACACGTCTGGCACTGCAGGATTTGATTCCCTGTCGTTGTAGTGTGTTACTGATGGTAACCTTTGTTACTTTGGTCCCAGCTCTCTGCAGGTCATTCACCAGGTCCCCCCGTGTGGTTCTGGGATTTTTGCTCACCGTTCTCATGATCATTTTGACCCCACGGGATGAGATCTTGCGTGGAGCCCCAGATCGAGGGAGATTATCAGTGGTCTTGTATGTCTTCCATTTTCTGATAATTGCTCCCACAGTTGATTTTATCACACCAAGCTGCTTGCCGATTGTAGATTCACTCTTCCCAGTCAGGTGCAGGTCTAGAATTCTATAAATAAATTCTTTAAAAATCCTACAATGTGTATTCCTGGATTTTTTTTTCAAATTCTGTCTCTCACAGTTGAAGTGTACAGTACCTATGATGAAAATTACTGACCTCTGTCATCATTTTAAGTGGGAGAACTTGCACAATCGGTGGCTGACTAAATACTTTTTTGCCCCACTGTACAACACAGGTCCCCAGGCTAACGTGCTGCACTGATTACCCATCATCAGTGTAGCTATTTACGAGTAAATATATACTTGTAAGTAGAGTAAACATAGTAAGTGCAGTGTTAGCTGTTTTATTCCCTCCGTCTCAATCCCACCCTGACCTAGTGTAAATCCTCTCTGCTACAAAACGGGAGCGCTTACTATGGCGATCCTGCAGCCTCTTGACCACCCCTGTAATGTCTCTCTCTGGAAAGGTGTACTACTGGTTACAATGCAATGAAGTACTAATTTATTTATTCATTATTGTCCTCTTTTACCCATCCATGAGCACTAATCAAACCAACTCCTTTCCCTCATCAACCGCTCCATATTTTCAGCATCCAACTCTGTTAAATAACTTCCTCTCCAGTCAGTGTTGAAATGATAGGACTGTTGCAGAATAGAGGCCGACCGAAATTGGTTCTTTAAAGGTTGATACTGTTTTTTTGTTGTTTTTTTTTTTGCCAATATCCAAGGCAGATATGTGTGTGTATATATATATATATATATTTTAGCGGCACATTGATTGTTAAAGACAATTGAACACTCACTGTGTGCAGTATAAATTAAAAAGTCAATAAAAATCTTTAAATGTTCACTGAACTTCAAATATAAGACATTATAAAAACAAACTCAAAACCGTAACCTGAGTACAAATGGTTTCAGAACAATAGAAAATAAAACAGGCTAAAGTTTCTTTAAGTATACAAAATAAAATGAACTCAAACAGTAACTAAAATAATGGTGCAAATCGCAGGTTTAGGTAGAATCTGGACCTACAGTAGCAAAGAAAAATCACCACAAAGTAAAACACACTACCACATGGTAGTAAATAATAAAATCTAATATATATAAAATAGTGCATTAAAAAATGAAACACCAAACTTAAGAGTAAAATATGAGTGGGCTGGCTCATGGTGTTTCGGAGTTTATGGGGGTCCTTTCTTTAGTCAAGTAGTAGCTGCAGCTGGCCACACAGGTGCCTATTTTTTAAAATTATTTAAAGAAATATATATTTTCTAAACAAATCTTGGCCGATATAGAAAAAAATTGAATACATCGGCCGGGTCAGCCTCTATTGCAAAAGTAATAAAACATATATTGTGCTTGTGGAGTGTGATAGTGTATGTAGATTGTAGGAGCACCAATGCAACATAGAAAAGTAATGGTTTTAAATTGTTAGTTGCATGTGCGACTAGATTGATACTACTCTAGGGCGCTGATGAACCAGAGAAAAGTGACCCTAACACATAAACTCTTAAGCCATATAAAAGTACTTGATGTCTTTATTCATTTTGACTATTTCTTCTGTTTCCTCACCTTTCCATGTTTCCTTTTCCACTGTATGAAAATCTTCTTGTTGGACCCAAGTGTGCAGAGAGAGGAGCCTTCCAGGTGTTGACGGATAACTACGTCAAGGAGGAAGATGGCACAGGAGTTGTCCACCAGGCCCCTTACTTTGGAGCTGTGAGTAACATGCTTACATTTATCACCATTTGTCAAACAGCTGCACTTTGTGGTCTGTTGCTCAGTCCATCTAAATATGGTACAATAGTAAAGAACATTTTCCTAACTCTTGTTTCCTGAAAGAAAGAAATGAAGAAAAGTATAAATATTATGATATTTGATAAAACTTTGATGTCCTCAGTGACACATGAGCATTTAGCCAGATAATTAGAACATTTCCTGTGTTTAAACTCATCCGTCATCAAACCATTTGGGTGCTTCGTTAGGTAAGCATTACAGAGTTGGACCTCATTCCTCTCCTTGAGGGAAAAAAAAGGATAAAATTAAAATAAGTGAGTCAGTGATTGATCTTTTATTAAGTGTTCATATTGTACCCGGGTGGATTTGATCAAATTAATAAATAGCAGGATCTAACTGCAAGAAAACTTTATAAATATGATCATATGTGAAGATTTTTATTAAAACTATCCACAGAGCTTTTTTGTATTTCATGCTAGGAGGATGTCAGCTTAGGGATTCCAGTGTGAGATCCGAAATGAGGACTTGCTGTTCTGCCTTCTTGACAAAGTGAAAATATCATCTTTTTTGTAACGTTAATATATTCCTGGAACATTTTACTTGTTTTTGAGCAAATTCATTACAGAGTGAAATCCTCATTTATTGTAATTTTGAATTTTCAGTGTCCCTGTACATAACAGCTATTGCTCAATCTCTTATGATGGTCATTAGTCCAGGACAGCAATTAGGCCGTGAATATTTTCTAGCAAATAAGGATGATTAGAAACTACGATTTAAAAACATTGTTGACTATTAAAATGTGATGTTGCTGTTTTTTCACTAATGATTGCTGGTGAACCTCTAGCCTTCACATAACGGCTGGATTTTCACATGCACAGGAAGACTCTAGTAAGTAATTGTTTTTGTAGGTATTTTTTGGTGATGGATTTTATTTAGGGGCCTTAGAATAAAGGGTGTGGGGTATTAGACACTAAACTTGTCAGGTGTCTTTTTTGTTGTTTGGTTGTTTACCAAGAAAACTAAAATCAGAAGAGTTGCTAGCCAACTTGGTTTGTAACTGAGTTATTTTTATATGTCAATCTCTTATTTTCTGCTGCTGTGAGCTCGTTTTGCTGAGCAGTGGTGTTGCTCATTCAAATTACTTACACGCCCATTTTTGTATGTAGACTCAACAGCTGAGAGGACGGAACCACCTTCTCTCTTCCCAGAAATGTCCTGAAACTCATCTAGCCTGTATTCAGACTCCTTTGTGTCGATCTATCACCTAAATTCCCAATATGAAATCTTTAGCAAGACATTTGTCCTATTTTTCTAAATTTTAATTTGGCTTTAGATCTAATAGAGATTCACTTGGATTTATTAAGACTCAAAATCTGAAATAGTAACGCATTTATCCTTAAGATATTGTCAGAAAAAGGCATGGCCCAGTTGCATTTTTCAAATTTTATTTTATGACGATGTGAAATGACCCAGTGAGTCATCTGTCTTGGATCCTGACAGGGTGTTTGAATAGAAAATTACATTTAGAGTTGGGCAGTGCTCATTTCTTTCATGCATAGCTGCTACATGCCAGCAGGGCTTGTTTTAATGCTGTAAGAGATGTCAACCTCAACAAGGAATTTAATGTGCGATCACGGGATTGTGTTGTAGAACTTTTTTTTTTAAAGGGTTAATGATAATTAGCCTTGACATTTGATGTTAAGTTTAAGGTTGTAAATAAAAAAACATAGATTTAATAAAAGCTGTAGATTAATCCTGTAACTGATTTTATTGTTTCTGCAGGATGATTACAGGGTGTGCGCTGAATTCAACATCATCCAGAGGGACCAGGTTCCTATCTGCCCTGTGGATGCCTCAGGCTGCTTCACTTCAGAGGTCACTGACTTTTCCGGACAGTATGTCAAAGTGAGTGGAACGTCATACATTTATGTGCAAATTAGGTTCAAGAAAGTTTCATATTGTCTACCCTTTCTTGGAACATCTGATTCAATGTTCAACAAATTGTGTAAGTATGCGTTTTACCAGGTAAAGCTTTTTGCATAGATTTATTTAGAGCATTACTGGGACGTTTGTTCTATCCTCTTGACTATAAGGTATTGTTGCAGACCTGCCAACCTGTACGCATTTTGCGTACTCAGCACGCATTTTGACCCTTAAGTACGCTTGTACGGTTCGCTGGTCTCTTTATACGCATTTTGTTGCACCTTGCATTTCGCCGGGTTCAGTTTCTAAACTTTCAATGAAATCCATAACGTTGATTCTGCCACTCACTGAGCCACAGCGTGTAAGTGGAGTGAAAAGCTTTCGCCAATCAGAGTGCTGCATTTTAACCCGCCTGCCCGTCGTATCCAAATGCGCGTTCAATTCAATTCAGCCGCTAAAGCAAGCAAGCCAGGCTGGCCCGACAACTTGTCAGCTGCGTGCTATGGCTGAACCACCACATAAAAAGCATCGGAAACCACAGCAGTTTCTCGAAAGCTATCGGGAGAGATGGCCTTCTCTCCAGAGGTCGAGACTGCCCAATCATGCTTTCTGCACCGTGTGTAAGACCGACGTGGACATCAGTCACCAAGGAGCAACAGGTAACGAACTCAGTACCACACACAAACACGCCCCAACCCCCTGAAACATAATATTAAAAGTAAAAGGATAAGAAAAAAATGGTTCATAGTGTCTAGCTAGCTAAATCAAAATATCATTCGTTCTTTCCATTTTCACAGGGCTTTCCACAAGCGCCGGCTGCCGGCTATATAGCCGACTACTCAATGAAGTCCAGCCGGCTACTATTTTATGACTACGATATAATTCGGGGCAATGCTGTGCACGACGTTAGCATCCCCATCGTATATTCCCTTTCATACTTCAGCATGATTCCCGCTGTGACACGGCTCTATTCTCCGCTTTCAAACTCCGCTGCTCCGCCCGGTCCTTTAATATACTTTTGGTCGGTCACACTGAACTAATATCCTTCCGCCCGCTCAAGTTGTACCCAGTGTGATCATGGGGCTCTTGACTCAGGTCTAGCTAAATGGACGATGCGGAAAGGCTATAAAGTCCACGGCGGCGTAGTTGTTAAACCAGGCTGTCGGTAATTCAGTCCTCCCTTCAAGCGTTCAATTAGTGAAAAAAAAAAAACTGATTCGTAAGAGTGTATTTTCGTTTGTTTATAAGGGAGAATTATTTGCTGTTTATTTGTGTAGCCACCACTGCACTGTGAACGTGTCATGAACTGAAAATAAGAGATTCACAACCAAAGAAAGCCCGTTGATGCCATACTATGCTGGCTTGTATTGCCTATTTTTTTATTTTTAGCAGTGCAAATCAGTTTTTATTCCTACTTTATATGTTGTATAATGATAATAATTTAGTGATAATAGTAGTAGTAAAGTAATATTATATTTGAGCAAATGTCTGAGAAAATAATATAGCCTGCTTATTATTCAATTCAAAGATACTTTTTTGATCCGGTCACTTAAGGGCCTGCAGCCACCAGAGCAGCGCTCCCAGTCACATAATAGTAGTATTTGTAATAATAATAAAAAGTATTAGTAATCTTCTCCTGTTCATGGTTTCTTTCTGCCCAGAGGTGTGAGAAAGATGCCACCAAAAAGAAAATCCAATCAGCAGACTCTGGAAGGCTTCTTAAAGAAGAAAAGTGGTCAGTTTAAGTGCTTCAGAGTAGTATTAAGATTCTGTATTCATCCTAAAAAGGACATTCATTGTTCAAATCACAACATTTTCAGAATTTTTTATTTTAATGGTTGCATTTTAATGTACACCTACAAGTGTTATATTGTTGCTGCTGCAATATACTCATGTACTCATAAAATTTCTTCAAGGTTGGCAGGTCTGTTGTTGTTATAACTAAAGTATAAGATTATTAGAATTTAAGTTACATACTGTACTACTACTGTACTGTGCAAACGTTTTAAACATTCTATGTGTCTTTATATTTTGCTTTTAAGGAGAAAGACTTTGGTGTTTGTTGTTCTCAGCAAGGTTATATGTAACTTTGATTGAATACTTAGGTTGTAAAAGAACTACCAGGGCATAAACAATATATGAAAGTCAGTTCTTAGTCTGTGTCAACCTGGAATTTCACATCTAGGTTTTGAATGACCTGGATGTGTGCTTGGTGTAGTGTATTGGCCCAAAGATGGTTTTATTTTCCATTGCCTGAATATCTGAGCATGCCCATTTGTATGCTAAAAGTCCTTGCTGAAACTTTTAACTTTTATTCCAAAGCCTCGTACGTTTGTAGCTCTTCCAAAAGTTTTAAGCTTGTTTATAATACCTCCTATGAAATTAATGTTTTTCTTGTATGTAAGGACTTCCAAGTGTCATTAAATCCCTTTGTTTTTTTGTTACAATTGATATCTCCCGTCTTTGCAGCTCACTTTAAATATCTTCATGTGTTGAGTTTACAGTCATAAGCAAAATAGGACACCTTATGAATTATTAAGTTCAAATATCAAAATCGATTCTTTTACTTTATTATTCTAAAGAGAAAGCTATTTAATTTTTAATAAGTGCTAATAATTAACCTTATTTTTCAAATCTAGAACACCCTACCCCACTGTTAGTGTTACCCTATTTGGCTGAAATAGCTACAGAAATGCTTCATATGTGCTGTATTTGCTAGTTTTTGACAGCGGCCATAAAATTGTTTAACTCGTTCTTCACTATTTTGAAGAATGATGCTGTGTTCAGAATGAGTCACATCACGGAATCTCAATGAGATTTAGCTCTGGGCTTTGACTTTTCCCTGGACTTTCCATTTATTAGTTATCTGGTGGATTAGCTGGCTTTTACCTTTTTCTTAGCGAGCAATGGTTCCTTGCACACCTGAACAGGAAATGTAAAGTTGTTTGGATGTTCAAAAAAAGCACATGTATTTTTATAGAACGATAGTGATAGTGAGAACATTTTGTGATATTGAAGGCCATCTTTTAATCTGCTTTAAGCCTGCACAATATGAGAAAAATCTACAATGTGCAATAACCGTAATACACAGTTACAATGACTTGGGATAAATGCATGGCAATTATAACAAAAAAACAAACCAATGCATCCATTTCACTCGGACAGTTTTAAAGAAATGCATCAAGTCACAGCTGCTGTGTTAGCAGTGGAACGACAGACTGCAGCTTAATACAATCCTGAAAGATGTCCTCTATAAAACATTTTATGTAGACATCACCCTCACCATAATTTAAATAAAAAACTTCTAAAAATAAATTCAATAACTTTAATTTAAAGTCAAGATAACTTAAATTATACTGCAAATTGTCTCAATGCAGTTGTCTAGGTTGACCATATTTTGACACTTGGCCAAATCCAGAAACTCTTTCAGGGCTGTGGCCTATGGCAAACAGTATCTTGGACACTATTAACACACAGAAACATAGCAATTTCATCAGTAACAATTTCCCCGTATGTTTTGCTCTCAGCCATTGCTACTTTCGTTGGTGGTTCAGTTGTTCACTATGCACCTTTGTAGGAGGCACGCAGCGAGCATGAAGGGCTCCATCCGATTGGTCAAATGTGTGAAGGGCTTCATGTCATTGGTTAAATACTCAAATCTCCAATGAAATTGTTTTAGTAAGTCTGCAGACATTTAAAGTAACCATATATCGCAGTTTGCGCCGTCTTTTCCGATAGGCCCATCACACAGGCTGATATTGCGATGACAATAAATTGATTCATTGTGTAAGCCTAGTCTGCTTTAGGACCAACTGGCTTAAACAGCCAAACAAATAACTTGGCTAACTTATTAAGTATTTTCCTTACTATGGGTTGAATAATATGAAAATCATATAAAACTTCTTTAAGTCCCTTACCAACATTTTTTTTTTTCACCACAGATCGGTTTAATATCACCCAGTATTCACACTGACAGGTGGATAAATGCAACAAGGTGCATGCAACAAAGTGTCATAAAATGTTTAGAGATAATAATTTTTAATATAATGGTTAAGATTACTTTTCTTTGTATTTACTGATGTTACTCAGGTCCCTTAACTTGATTTGTTTCTGTGTCTTGCAAACTTAGTTTGGATAACATTTTTTTAATGATTTAACTTAACTCTTAGTTAAAACTAGTTCATTGAAAAATAACAAAATGACTAGGGAGCCGCTTAAAATACAGTTGCTACATTTTGTGATAGTTATCAGAATTACCAATGTCGATCAATAAGACGATTCACTTTTTCTTTATCGTCCAGCCCTATGTTTCATTTCACCGACATCTTTCTGGTGAAACGATTTTGGGCTTATGTTGACCTGACCAATCAGACGTTCGGGCTTTGTGGCATTCGATGAATAGTTTAAGAATTGGGCTCTACTCCGTCAGTGCTTTTGTAAGTGACGGAGAGCCCTTACGTCAACAGATAATAGGGTATGTCTCTGCATCTACGCAGACTGAGAAGCACTAAATAGGCTTGAATCTCAGAGCTGAAGCAAACAAAGGATCACAAGAGCTCAGATATATTTTACTTCAGCCTGTCAAAAAAGGGAGAGAAAAAAAAGACTGTTATATTACAATTTAACAATGTTTTTTTGTGGAAATCATGATAAAATATACAGTTCCTAACAAATACTGCATCAACACAGAAAAAGCAGAATACACTCTGGTAAAGAACTCAGTCAAGGCGGAGTCACGCTTTTTGTAAAGAATACCTCTGGCATATTCTACAGAAATTAGGGCTTTGAATGTTTCTCATTGCAGCTGTATTAATCAACATTCTGTTTAAAGATTATTTTTTTAGAAGGCAAAGTGTAGAAAAACAAGATGACTTCATGTTTTAGCAAAAAAAAAAGATTTGATGGTTTCTTTGAGAAAATGCCGTCAGAAAACTTTTCCTTTGTCTACCAACATACTGGATATGCCGTTGTTTCACGGCAGTTGTCACACCCAACTTCATTAGCTTCCTGAGTTGATAACGAGTTAAAATTACCTTCAATACATGATGTGATCACTATTTTACACGTTAGTGTGAAGGCCAGGGAGTGAACATGACCTGCCATGCCACTAACAGTACAGCGATAGCTAATAAAGAGCACGGAGCAACAGTTCTCTGAAAGTCTGTCATAATCCACTTTTGAGATGTGTCGGAGCATAGCTCGAGTTTCATGGCTTTCTGTGACATTCTTTAGCACCGCATAAAACCAGAGAGGTGATTTGAGGGAGCTTCAGTCTCAGAGTGGCACAAGAAGTCATTGCAAAGTTGTTTTATTCAGATTTAGAGGAAATCCAGTATCTTAAACAACATGAGGGCTTCATCTTATACGCAGAAGAGCTTGCAGCTCAGCAGCTCCACTGGCAGGGTAAGGGTTCAGAGCCCATCCCCTACCCGGTGCCGTGGATCATCATACGACAGCCGTGGGCGCTCCGGGTTTCATGGAACCGCTGTCGAGCTCGGAACAGAGATACACCAGCACCATTCCAATGAGAAGGAGGAGATGCAGGAGCTCAATGTCAAATTTGCAGGATACATCTCAAAAGTTCAGGCTCTCGAGCAGAGAAACACCGCTCTGCAAGCTGAGCTGGCCGCTCTGCAGGACCGCTACAAGGGAAGCCCGAGCGGCATCAGTGAAGAATACGAGCTCAAGTTCAAAGAGGTGCGGGAGCTGATTGAGAGCCTGACAAACAAGAAGGGAGCTGCTGATATTGAGCGAGGGTACATTGAAGAGGAGGTGGAAGTGTGGAGACTAAAGCTGGAGGAGGAGCTGGCACTTAAAGAAGAAGCAGAGATGATTCTGAGGGAGTTTCGCCAGGATGTCGATAGTGCTACGCTGCAGAAGGCCGAGCTTGAGAAGTGCATAGAACAACTAGTGGGGGAAATCGAGTTTCTCAAGAAGCTCCATGACGAAGAGGTGGCCGACCTAATGAAGCAGATCGAAGACTCAAAGATTACAGCCGAGCTGGACGGCGACCGCCCTGACCTGGCTGCGTACCTGCGCAACATGCGTGCAGAAATAGAAGCTGTTGCTGCCCGAAATGTCCAAGAAGCCGAGAAGTGGTACAAGAGCAAATTCGACACCCTGAAGGAGCATGCAGGCAAACACGAAGAACACATGAAAACCATGAAGGAAGAGATCACAACCTACCAAAATCAGGTATCAGACCTGCAGAACCAGATTGACACTCTGAGAGCTCACAATGCCGCCCTGCAACAGCAGCTGGAGGAAATGGAGATTTCCCACATGGACAAGGTGGGAGGTCTGGAAAGTGTCATTGCTCAGCTGGAGGCTCAGCTTTGTGAGACCAAACTGGAGATGACCAAGTATCTTCAAGACTACCAGGAACTGCTGCACATAAAGCTGAAGCTGGATGCAGAGATCGCTACCTACAGGAAGTTGCTGGAAGGAGAAGAGCATAGGCTGGGAATCGCTAAAGATGACTAAAAATCAAATGAGAGCTGTGAAAAATTAGTCCAGAATGGTCATGAAGAGAGCCTGCAGGGCACCATGGAGCAGAGAGATCACTTCTACCGTGTCTCAAAGACTTTACATGTCTTGATAAAAGGATTTTGTTTTACTTAATATTATAACATTAGTAGGGCTTTCATCAATTAACTGAACAGAAAAAATAAGTTTAACTTACTGTTCCTGTTAGGATCTTATAAATACAAAACATCTAACTGCAACATGTAGCCATGCATAATTTTGGATGTATTATTTTAATAATACCCAGCTCTTCTCATCCTGTATAATTCATGTTTGATTCTATCGTACATTAGCTTGCTACCATCGGTGCTGTCCTCTGTCTAACATTTTCCCATTATTTTCAAAGCTCAGCCTCCTTCATTTTTACTGCATCTCCTTGTCTCATCTCATATCTGGGTTTGGCAGCCCTCATTCCTCATCACTCATGCCTCTTTCCTTTACTCCAGCTCCTGCAGTAGTCCTGCTAAATCTATCTTCCCTCTTTTTTCTGTCAAGTCAGCCCTGCTTGTCGTACCACTTGTCACTTCTCTGTGCTACAGTATCCTACTTTGTGTCAGATGTCTGCTACCTCCTGTCCAGTCGTCCTTCACTGTAAAACTCTTGACTTGGTGCAAATGAAGGAGGCCGTACTTTTTTACAAGAAACAACTATTGACCATTTACACTAATGTTTATCAGCTGTTGGGTAATAAAGACTGAACTGTTTGCATTCAAAACAATGGTGTTATCTCTTTCCTCCACTTTGCCTGTTGATGTGTTTCTCTGAATTAGAACATCAGACCTTTCAGGGTTACTAATATTTTAAAATACAGTCTGCCATCATCCATGAGACATACTGTTGAGTTAGTTTCACCCTTCTCCTGGTATGGTTTCTAAACAAACTAATGCATCAGTCTGGTTTGCATCAAAAGCAAGAATCCTTTTGAAATTTATAGATAGAAAGAAAATAAACAAAGCGTTATGATCAAGAGCAGCGTATTAGCCACTCAAAAGTATATTTATGAGCTTCTTGTGAATTGAACTGTGAGTGTGGTTAGGAGGGCGATGAGTGTGTGTAATGAGCCTCTTGGCTGATTGCATATGTGACCATAAACTGTGAGCTGCATAACAAAACACACAATTCTTATTTTTGCTGATATGCTAAGACCGACTGAATGTCACCTTATTCACCTCGTTTGTTTTTCTTTAAAGGATAAACTCACTTGGATAAATTTTTGTTTAATTTAGTTGAATTCATGCATTTAAAAGTACTGTCCTACCTTGTAATGGTGCCGGGAAAGAGGAAAACCCAAAATAAAAATCAGAAATTGTTTTTGTTTAGGATAATTCATATTTAATGAAAAAAACGTTTTGAATAGTTATGCTTAAAGAAGTTGAATGCTGTGAAGTTTGTCTTTCAAATGTTTAACATTAAAACTGATCATCTTAAACTTATTTAGACATATTCTGTGTCATTTATATGCAGTCATAGACAGCAGGGCAGTACATTAACTTTTTTAGCTTATGCAGTGCAGCAAAAAAGTATATGGTAGCCACTGGTTGTGCAAGTTGTCTCATTTAAAAAGATGAAAGAGGTCTTTCATTTACATCATAGGTACACTTTGACTGTGAGAGACGTAATGTAAAAATAAAAAAAAATTCAGGAAATCACGTTGAATGATTTTTAAAGAATTTGTTTGCATAATTAAGATGAAAATAACTGTTTGGTCAATAACAAGAGTTCATCTACATACTTTGTGATGTAACCTTGATTGGCAATGTCAGAGGTCAAAGGTTTCCTTTAGGTGTTTGCTAAATGTGTGGTACCACTGGTATTTTGGCGGATCTTCTCTAGAGCTGGGTTAACACGGACCTCAACTCCCTCCACAGATTATCTGTTGGACTGAGGTCTGAAAGACTGGCTAAGCTACTCCATAACCTCGGCATACTTTTTACATAGCCACTCCTTCGTTACTTGGGCAGTGTCTTTGGGGTCATTTTGCATGCTGGAAGTGCCAGCCACATTTCATCTTCAGTGCTTTCACTGATGACATTTTTAGATTTTTAGTCCAAAATGTCACAATACATCCTTTCCTTAATAAAGAATAGTCTTCCTGTCTCTTAGGCAGGAAGGCAGCCCTAAAGCATAATGTTTCCACCACCATGCTTCACAGTGGGTATGGTGTCATCTGCTAGTGTTGATCTGCTGTGGTTGATCAAGGCTGAATTCAGTGAGGGACCTAACGATGCCAGTAAATTGAAGGCAGCTATTAAAGCAATCTGAGCTTGACTTATATATCTATGCAAATCCTGAAATAAATTAACTTTACTGAGAAGTATTTGTGTGTAGAGAATGTGTGGGATTTTATTTAACAACTACTACTAAAAATGTTTAACAAAATGTAATGGCTTCTTGTTTTATAAACCTTATCAGTTATAAAGCTTGTTAACATGAGATAAAAATCATTTGATGCCTTCTGGGAGTTTTAACTTGCAGGAGATATCTGCATGAATGCTCATGGTTCTTAGAGCCCACCCAACAGACCGCTGTTGCTGCTTCACTGCAGGCATATGCCATCATCCAACACACTCGCAGCTTTAACCTTAAAAGATCTGTAATATTGTATTTTGTTGTGTTTTAGGATGCGGACAAGAACATCATTAAGCTGCTGAAGGAAAAGGGACGCCTGGTCAATGCCAGTACTTACAAACACAGCTACCCTTTCTGCTGGAGGTGAGACGTCTTTACTGTAATGCTTACATCTGTTGTCTTCCCCTTATGAAAATAACAGTTTTAGATTGTTTTTCCTTCACGAAACAAAAAAAAACCTTCTAGTAAAGGTCACACATAATTCTTCCTTTCGTACCTGCAAAATAATTTTAGGTTTAAAGACGTCTAGGTCATTGTTTGGCACTGTGAAGCTGGACGTGATGAGACGTAGTAACTGCTTACCTGGCACTCAGATATCTTCCTCCAAATGAGGTCCCGGCTCTTCCTGAGACTCTGACTCTAAAGCCTTCCAGCTCGATCTAGGTGACTCCAGCTCTTACACCGTGGATACCCCGCTCTTTGAGCTCCGTTCAGCGGTACATCACAAGTCTTCTCCCCGGAGTTTCAGTAGCTCCGTTCGGTTGCACGTCCTCAGTCTTTCCCGCCTTTACCGCCAGCATCTTACCATCAAAAATAAATTCAGCCCATGCCGCTCTTCTGTCCTCTTCGACTGGGAGCCGATGAAGTGTTTTGAGCTATTTTGACCAGCCAAAAACTAAGCATTTTGCGTGGTGCTTCAACATGGTGTTTCCTAATCTGAACCAGTGCTTTCCAATCGGTAAATGCTGTTTACTGCTCTACCTGGTGGGTGGAGAAAGTGCTCTGAGGGGGTGTGGGTATTCCAATGTTTCAGCTTGTGACGTAGAAAGCCATGTAGATTTTGAACGGCTCAGTCAGAGAATTAAGGCAGGATGAATTCAGAAACCCCTATCTCACTCAAAACAGCATAAATGTTTTTTTTTCTTCCAATTTTGTATGTGTGTATATGCACCTGATACACACAATAACACCCCAAATCCTAGAGAAAAGTTTTTTTTTCTTTCATATGGTCCCTTTAATGGGCTCAACAGACAAAAGACGACAAATGACTGCCATCAACAAAACTCATCTCAATCGCTTTGACACCCAGACACATGGGAGGCAACATAAGCCAGCAACACACTGTTTCAGCAAGTCTTTCAGCAAATAGCAAGTCTTCCGTGGTCTAAATTGGCTGTTAGATTGGAGGGAATTTTGGGGTATCAAAACGGTTCCGAGGTACTAACACCCAAGGGCAGATTTGCTAACTTGGGCTTGGAACACATTGAGAACTAGTTGCGGTTCTGGCTTTAAGCGATCATTTCTATTGCTTGGTCTTTTAAAACAGACGCTGCTTATATTCATTAGTTCCAGGACCAATTTGTTTCCATTATAACTTGCTACTTCAATCCTCACACATTGAAATATCTTTAAAAAAATACAAAGAATCTTGTACATACATTTTGAAGGGTCAGTGGGTTTTAGTTTTGATGATAACATTAGACCTCAAGGTGCTGAAGAGTATAACAAGAAATTTGATGTCAGTGAGGCTTAGAATGTTTTTGTGTCATGTTATCCAAGGCAAGATAGAGAACATGGTATGTTAAGACAAAATGGCATGAAGTACAGCAAAAACTTACCAAAAAAACTGTTTTGTTAGTCTTTTTCAAATCTAGTCCTTGCACACTGGCGTCCTGCAACTTTTAGGTGCGTTTCTGCTTTAACAAACCTGAATAAACAAAAAAAAAACAATAACTGAATGCTGAGGTGATGATCCAACTATTTGATTTGGGTTTTTCAATCAGGGACACTTACAAACAGAAGAACGCAGGCCATTAAGCTATGGGTAAAAAGTATTTTTTTAAATAATTTATTGCTTCCAAAACATATAATGCATGGATTGAAAATAAATAAATACAATTTCTTGACAGCTGATGTAGCTATAACTCTGTGTTTGAAAAAGATCAAAATGTTGGAAAGTACAATATTATTGCACTTTTATGAGAGGGGGCATTTAGATTCCAGTGGTAAAAAACATAACCGAGATTTTAAGATTCCTCAAGGGTTGAATGAGTAAAAGACTATTGTAGCACTATATTTTATAAAATGACTTGTATTTTTCAGGTCTGACACTCCCCTGATCTATAAAGCCGTCCCCAGCTGGTTTGTACGAGTGGAGCACATGGTGGAGAAACTGCTGGAGTGCAACGGGAAATGCTACTGGTAAGACGAGACCAACCAATATCTATTTTGTAGTTAGGCGACCTTAAAGTGTCAACCATAAGCATTTCTCCAAGCTATAGGTCTTAAATGCTTTGAGCCAGGGAAGACGCAGATACAGTCTCAAAACAATTACATCTGCCACACAACTCTGAAGTTGTTGGTCTGTCTCCACAGGACAAACCTCTCAGGCTCCAGAGGTCTTCAAAGCATTGCTGATGGATTTAAAATCTAATTCATTGCAGTTACTGTTCTTGACTTTTATGATATATGAATTAAATTCCCTCTCAATGCATTTTTTATGTAGAAAAAATTTGCATGTTGCTAAATCTTAAGCACGATACGTTTCAGCGTGATGGCTTTCCTAAGTGGTATTACATATGGTCCTCCCAGTGCTCTTTTCTGAGCCTCAGTAGCTGCTTTTGGTAATGGGACTGTCAAACCAAGATGAATGACTTACCGCAAGGAAGGTGAAGACGAACAGACTTTCATGGAGAGACTCAGCCAAACACACACACATGCTTTAAAGTCTGTAGTCCTTATCTAACGGATGTAGATGTTATATACACCAAGCTACCAAATTATCAAGAAACTCTGACAAAATCATATCTTGTCAACCAGAAGATTTTTTTTGCCATTTTGTTTGTGAAATAAGTAGTGTTTGCAACATGTTTGAATTGATTTGTTCAGAAAAACTGCAAAAAAATGGTTAATGATTAGTACAGTTTACTCACCATTCTTCAGATATTAGATATGGGAAAAAATACATGAAAAAATACGTGATACCGCACTGAACAACAAAAACTGGCTAACTACTATGTAAAACGTGCCTTTCTTTTACAAGAGTACCATAACTCTTGGGTGTTACAATATTGAGATATATATGAGACCATGTTTTAGGACACCGTTTCGCCCGAATTTTTATCCTCTTTTTTTTCTGAAATGCCCTATTTTATGTCAGTTTTTGAGGGAAGAAATTACCTAGATTATAAAATCACAGAGCACATTTCATACAGCTTCAAAATGTCTTTTGTAGTTCCATAGAAAAAGTACATACATTTTGTATACAGGTCAAGAATTGATACCATTTGATTGCAGATTTTATTTTATTGTTGCTTCATTAAACCAAGAACAACCGAGCCGACTCAGTCACCTTTATCCCACAGCTGGTAAAGCTGCTCACGTCCTGGTGACACTCATCTGAACATAAGAAATTAGTTTATCATAACCTTCACAATCAATTAATTTAAGCACTGATCATTTGTATTTAATTATTTACCCAAACATTTTTTGCAGAGTTAAAATATTATTATTTATTTTCCCTAAATGTGTTGATAACTTGATGATGATCTTATAATTGAATTGCCTTCATCAGACCTATCTTCCTATTGGTAAAACATTAGAATTTTGTTTTATGTCCCCACATATTTAAATAGCATATAAAATGCTTATTATTTCTGCTACCTTCAACTTGGGATCATAGTTTCCCTTAAATGTTGCAAAACTGTTTTTAGGTTAGTTTTAAAGGGAATGGTAGATAAAAATCTTGAGAAAATTCAGACATTTGTTGGAAAAATGTTTACTATTTTTTTCACAGTCACTGACCTGAAGATATGTGGGGTCACACTATTACCCCATTTCCACTAGTGCCAGTACGGTACGGAACTGGACGCTTTGGGGGGTTTTCATTACCTGCGTCTGTTCCGAGCCGACTCCAGCCGACCCCTTTTTCAGACTACCTCTGCCTTGGTTTCAAGCGTGCCGAAGCGACCCGAAATGCCCGCCTATGGACTGATTGGTCCGTTAATATGATATCACTCTTACCAGCGCCGTCTACTATCTGCCATATCTACTCGATGGTGCTGACTCCTGCGCAGCAGCGGTAGCAGCTGATTGGTCTGGAGTTGTTTGTTTGTGTCAGCGTAAGCTATAGTTTACAGTTTTAAATAAACCGCACACTGCAGTTAACTGCAAGCCTAAAATTAAGAAGAAATCAGCTTGAGGCGCTCAGTCATTTTGGCTGAATGGGTAGTGTCTGTGACTCCCATTCGGTAGGTCCACGTTCACATCCCGCTACTGCAGTGCTTAAAGTGTGGGAGGAGTTGAGGTCCGTGTTAGCCCAGTGACGGCCCCAAATCATAGAGAAGATCTAAATGAAAGAATGGGCCAAAATACCAGCTAGTGTGTGAGTGTGTTTGTATTGACCAAATAGTTGTTTTCTGCAGAGTTATACAAATAAATCCTTTTAAAGTCATACTATGTGATTTTCTGGATAAAAAAAAAGCTCTCTCACAGTGTGCCATTGATGAAAATTACATATATCTCTCATCATTTAACTTGCACAAGTTGTTTTTGCCAAATAACTTTTTGCCCTACTTTAAGTTGCATTTTAGACTTTTTTTAAACTGATAGGAATGTATGTATGTTGGAATTAAACTACCTGTAAAGCTCCTTGAGATTTACTTGTTTTGTGAATTACTGCTTTTTATATAAACTTAATTGAATCTGATATTAGCACTAAATTAAACTGATTTAATGCAAATAAATACAGCACTTTATCCAGTCTAGTGTTTTTGGGGCTTGTATGTGATTGAAACCACAAGTTCACTTTTGGTTAACAACAATGAATCAAATTTTGACTGACCTGCTCTGTCTACTTGCTATGGTAACACTTTCATGTTTGGGGAAGGGTTCACCTTGCTCATTATAAAACGTAACCTTCATTTTTTTGTCCAACTAACAATCCTGTCACTGAACTTAACCTCTCTTTAAATCTGATCAAATCCATCATCCATAAAATCCAGTGTAATATAAAACCGAAGCATGTAGGCCCTAAATAACCCTTTTGTGTGTCCAGAGCATGTTTTAGGTTCTTGATTTAGCTCAAACTGGGAGAAGCAGGGTAAAGGATGGAGGCACGGGGGTAAGCATCACTGGCAGAAAAAAGAAAAAGAAATCATTAAATTGATATATTAGGGGCCTAAATAGAAATGCCTCCTACAAATGGGAATTGATGAACTCTTTGCTTAGCGCGTGGATCCTGGCGATAATTTATACTCTCCACTGCACTGTTCTTTTGAGCAGATCTGCCTGGCACAGCAAGAGATAAAAGTACAGCAAAAAAAAGGAGGTGGCAATTGGGAAATTGTTTATTAGCCCATAAATCCACATGTGTAAACAGGATAAGAAGAAAAGAGACCCACACAAAAGAGAATGCCGCCCTGGAAGAATGTTAACCCTTACAGCTAAATATCATACAGAGTGTTCATGTAGTTTATTTCTTAGATTAAAAATGGTTCAATATCTTCACAAGTAGAAGGCTGTTAGGGATGCATTTTTTTGTAGTACTAAAAATAAAAAAACTATAATCTCTATTAATTTAATCTTTTTGTTGTCTCAGAACCAAGATCCCATGCTGAATTTCAACACCAACCCACCCTTGTGCAAATTGGTACTTATAAATGTCAAAGCTATAACTATTTTGGTTTTGAAGAATAAAACATTTTATTATTGAAAGTAATAATATTGCCAATACTTCATTTTTAACACTGTTTCTAATGTACATCTGTTGCTATATGTTAAAAGTGTCTGTGTGACATTTGAGACCTGTGCATGAGACATGCTTAAGTGCTTTTTTTCAGTAGAAATCAGATTCTTGCTGAAAAATATTGACGCATAACTTTTGGTCGATATCGTCAAGTCCCAATATTTACTGTATATAAACTTTTTATTTAGCTTCATCAAAATACATTTCTCTGTTTCTACAGGGTCCCTGAGTTTGTGCGTGAGAAGCGTTTTGGGAACTGGCTCAGAGATGCACGTGACTGGGCAGTTTCAAGAAACCGTTACTGGGGCACTCCGATCCCGCTCTGGGTCAGCGATGACTTTGAGGAGGTCAGAAAAGCACAAAACACTCACAGAAATGGGTCTTCAGTGCTTTAGTGGAGTCTTTTATTGCGCCTAATGTATCCTGGTGCTTTCGAAAAAGCGCACAATTTGTCTGTCACTAAATACCAAGATAGCCTTTCTTGTCAAAGGGGGCTGATAGTAGTGTTTGCTGCACTCAAAGCTCAGTCAAGGTTCATCATGAGAGGGCTCATTTTAAAAGTTGAACTTTGCTACGCTGACTTTTATTTATCTTTAAAACTATTTTTGTGGGAAAAATAGAGCATAAGAACATTTTTTTTTCATAAATTTGCTATCTAAAATTTTGACCTTTGTTACCTACTTTTTAAAAAAAAAGCCATTATTTGAACAATTCTGCCTCTTTTCGTCTGGTGGATGCATGTGTAGGAAAAACTCCATCTCCATTAACTAAATACATTAATTATGTATCATTTTAAACACCAAATAAATCTCTAAATCAGAATGTGTTTGGTTTTAATTTAATTAAGGCAACTTTAAATGTTTTCAAGACAAACCGCTCTTGTGTGTTTTAAGAATAAGAAGACAGAAAATAAGGGCAAAGGAGGGGCAGAATGATTTTACAGGTTTAGAAAATGTTTAAAAGAAGAGTACATGTGGAGAGAAAATGGGGATGAAAACAAATTAAAGTAAAAGAGAGGCAGACATTGGAGAATGATGCCAAACTTTAATTATTGCTTTTTTCGTGAATAATTGCTGCAAAACTCAGCTGACTGCGTGAAATAGACTGAACTGAATAGAGATGTCAGAACTGGGTTATTTTAGCATTTGAAAAATGAAGCAGCAGTCCCCTGGCTGAAAGAGGGACTGCAAGCGACCTGCTTGCTGGAAATAGCTTTGTAACTGTTTCCAGAACACTCACACTCCCTGGTGCCACCCTCACCCACTCCTCAGCAGCAAGCCACAGCCTTGCTTCCAAACCTGCAAGGATCTACATGTCTGCATTTCTCTGATTGCCATTGAATGTTTCCTCATTTCAGCAGCTTCTTTTTGTCAAATTTATCCATGAGGGTTTCTGGGTATGTTTTTCTTGACTATGACTATTTTCACATGGGGGGCAGACCAGGTTGTATGTGGGCCATGTTACCTGATACTGTGGAAAAACTAGAGCAGAGCCCACAGGTTACCTCTCTGAGGACACGAGATAACACACTTTGTATTACTGTGTAAGTTGAAGTTACTGAGGAGGCCTACTTTAAACTTCTGTCTCTAAACACCAGCACACACTGTCTGCTTTTAAAAAATAATAGAAGTCTTACTCTGGGCTTGATTGTATAACAACCCTGTATCTACCATTTTCTTACTGAACAATATCAGAATCAGAATCAGCTTTAATGGCCAAGTATGACACATACAAGGAATTTGACTCCGGCAACTTTTCTCTCCAGTACAGAACTTAAATAAGTGGAATTAAAACGGAAATAAAAACAAATACAAATAAATAATAAAGGATAATATATACACCAAACCGGGGTTATTGTACAGTAAGTATATACAGCAGTGCAGAGTTTTAGTTTATTGTTCATGTGAATGGACTCACACTCTGTGTTTATTCAGAGTTCATCAGAGCGACAGCCTGAGGGAAGAAACTGTTCTTATGTCGGGTGGTTTTGGCGTACAGCGCTCTGTAACGCCGACCTGAGGGGAGGAGCCTAAACAGATTGTGGCCAGGGTGTGAGGGGTCAGTGGTGATTTTTCTGGCCCGCTTCCTGACCCTGGCCCGGAATAGGTCCTCAATGGAGGGAAGATCAGTACCTATGATCCTCTCTGAGGACCTGACTGTTCTCTGCAGTCTGTCCCTGTCTTGCCTGGTGGCGGATCCGAACCAGACAGAGATGGATGAGGTCAGGACAGACTGGACTATTGCTGTTTAGAATATGGTCAGCAGTTCCTGAGGCAGGTTGAACTTTCTGAGCTGACGCAGAAAGTACAGCCTTTGCTGGGCCTTCTTCCTTATAGAGTCAATGTGGGAGGTCCACTTCAGGTCCCGTGTGATGGTGGATCCTAGGAACCTGAAAGACTCCACTGTGGGGACTGACCTGTTGGTGATTATGAGAGGAGATGTTGATGGGGGTCTCTTCCTGAAGTCCACTGTCATCTCCACAGTTTTGAGCGGGTTTAGCTCCAGGTGGTTCTGACTGCACCAGAGGACCAGCTGTTCCACCTCCCTTCTGTATGCAGACTCGTCGCCGTCACGGATGAGTCCAATGACGGTGGTGTCATCTGCAAACTTCAGGAGTTTCACAGAAGGGTCTCTTGACGTGCAATCAGTGGTGTAAAGGGAGAAAAGCAGTGGGGAGAGAACACATCCCTGGTGGGCGCCGATGCTGAGGGACCGGGTGCTGGATATGAAGTTACCCAGTTTCACCTGCTGCCTCCTGTCAGTCCGGAAACTGGTAATCCACTGACAGGTGGAGGAAGGCACGGTGAGCTGGGACAGTTTTTGGTGGAGGAGCTCTGGGACGATGGTGTTGAATGCAGAGCTGAAGTCCACAAACAGGACCCGAGCGTAGGTGCCTGCAGAGTCTAGGTGATGCAGGATGTAGTGGAGAGCCATGTTGACTGCATCATCCACTGACCTGTTTGCTCTATAGGCGAACTGCAGGGGGTCTAGCAGGGGATCCGTGATGTCCTTCAGGTGGGACAGCACCAGTCGCTCAAAGGATTTCATGACCACAGATGTCAGGGCGACTGGTCTGTAGTCATTTAATCCTGTGACAGGGGACTTCTTGGGAACCGGGATGATGGTGGAGCGTTTGAGGCAGGAGGGGACCTCACACAGCTCCAGGGAGTTGTTGAAGATCTGAGTGAAGATGGGAGCCAGCTGGTCAGCACAGACTTTCAGACAGGACGGAGACACTCCATCAGGACCTGATGCCTTCTTAATCCTCTGTCTCTGAAATAGTTGGCGCACATCCTGTTCACAGATCGTCAGCGCAGGCAGGGGGTCAGGTATGGGGATGGTTTGGGGTGATGCTAGGCTTTTTGTGATGGAGATGGTGGGGGAGGTGGAAGGTGTGAAAGTTGTTTCAAACCTGGAGAAAAAGTCATTGAGGTCCTCAGCCAGGCGGGGGCTCCCCACAGGGTGGGGGGATGGTCTCCTGTAGTTGGTAATGGTCTGCAGGCCCTTCCAAACTGCAGAAGAGTCGTTGGCAGAAAAACGCTCCTTCAGTTTTACACTGTAGTTC
This sequence comes from Apricaphanius iberus, assembly GCA_028564705.1. Lineage (NCBI taxonomy): Eukaryota > Metazoa > Chordata > Actinopteri > Cyprinodontiformes > Aphaniidae > Apricaphanius > Apricaphanius iberus. Next base: position 52,483 of record JAPXFQ010001338.1, on the reverse strand, counting down.
CTTTTTGCTGCCTTGATCTCCTTTGTCAGCTTGTTCCTGGCCTGCTTGTACAGGTCCCGATCCCCACTCCTGTAGGCCTCCTCCTTGTCCTGGCGTAGCCGTCTCAGTTCTGCAGTGAACCATGGTTTATTGTTGTTGAACATGTAGAAGGTTTTGGTCCGCACACACATGTCCTCACAAAAGCTGATGTAAGATGTCACAGTGTGAGTCAGTTCGTCCAGGTCTGAGGCTGCTGCTTCAAAGACGCTCCAATCAGTGCAGTCAAAGCAGGCCTGTAACTGCATCTTTGACTCATCTGTCCATCTCTTCACAGTTCTTACTACAGGCTTAGCAGATTTCAGCTTCTGCTTGTAAGATGGGATGAGGTGGACCAGGCAGTGGTCAGAAAGTCCCAAAGGAGCACGGGGGACAGGGCGATATGCATTCTTTATTGTGGTGTAGCAGTGGTCTAAAGTGTTCATGTCCCTGGTGGGACACGTCACGTGTTTTTTATATCTAGGTAGTTCAAGTTTGAGATTTGCTCTATTAAAATCGCCGAGAATGATTAGCAGAGAGTCCGGGTGAGTTTTCTCCAAGTCTGTGATCTGGTCGGCGAGGTGATGTAACGCCTCCGTTACGCACGCCTGCGGTGGAATGTATACAGCGACCAGCACAAACGAGGCGAACTCCCGCGGTGAATAAAATGGTTTACAGTTTATGAAGAAAGACTCTAGGTGAGGGCTGCATGTCTTCTTTAACACTGTGACATCTGTACACCAACCTTCGTTAATGTAGAAACACGTTCCTCCTCCCTTTGACTTCCCAGACAGTTCCGCACAGCTGTCCGCTCGGAACAGCTGGAAGCGCGGCAGCTGTAGTGCGCTGTCCGGGATGTGTTCACTGGACCAGGTTTCAGTGAAGCAAAAAGCGGCAGAACGAGAGAAGCAATATTAGTAGTCGACCAGGAAATTTCTGGCCCTGCTTGAAATTTGTTGCAGGAAGCAAATAACTATGAGAGCTGATTAACTCACAGATTTTCTTTTGAATCTCTCACAACTTTTGATCTTTTGTTTTTATGTACCCATCAAATGCCTCAGCAGACAGAAAATAACAGTAAACGAGAACAGGCAAACTTGTGTACATAGACAATAGAAAAAGTAGGGGGTAGGATGGAGTCAAATTACTTGGAGGTAGTCTCCCCCCCCCCCCCACAAAAAAAGAAGTTATTCATGGGAATGTGAAGACGTAAATTGGATTAATTACCACCCACCTCCTCAGTCAACATCTGTGATCAGCTAAAGTTATGTAAGCAGAAAATTCAGACAAACTTTTTTTTTTTTTTTTTATGGAAAATGATAGAATATTGCCATAACACTCAAGGTTATTTAGTTTGTCACTAAGAAATGGAATCCCCTTTAAATTCTTGAAGTTCTAATAAAAAATCTAGTTGAATTGTGAATGAACAGTAGCCTTCATTATAATCTACAATAAATTCATTAGATTTTTTTTTTCTTGTACTTACATAAATTTGTGTGTTTTCTGAATTTATCAGGTGGTCTGTGTAGGCTCCATGGCTGAACTGGAGGAGCTGACTGGAGTCAAAGTCACAGATCTGCATCGGGAAAGGTATGTTGTATGTACGACATGTAGATTAGCCTCTAACACAGGGGTGTGCACCTCCAGTCGTCCAGTGCCACCGTCCTGTAACTTCGGATGCCTTCCTGCTTCAACACACTTGATTCAAATGAATGGTTATGAGCAGGGAAGCACTATTTTGTACCATCATAAAAATAATGAATATTAACATAGTTGTGCATGTAATCAGTTTTGCCTTCAGACTCACACATTACTCACAGACAGGGAACGACACCTGATGATAGATCAGGTTGTGCTTCTAATTTCATCAATTAATGGGACTCCAGTAGTGCTCGATTAAGGTTGCAGTGCACCGATCACTTTACCTTCCTGGACCATGTTGCTACTTAGTTTCAGACTTTTCAATGATCTGATATGCTTTTGTGAAATCCATTTTATTCTATTTAGAAGGGATTTTTTCCCCCTCTAAAGCTTTATATATTTTTGAAACAAATGTAATTACAACCTAAAATATTGAATCAGGACAAATAAAGGTAGAAAAAACAAAATTTTCTGAATTACATCTGAGGGGGGATAGATTTAAACAAATCCTGTTTTTAATTTAATGAGAAGATATTCTGCAAGTTTCACTGTTTCCATACCTTTGTCTGTTAAACACTCTAAATATGAATAAAAACCATCAGTTTTTAGAAATATTGTGCTTCTACAAGTTGTTTGAAAAAGTGTCATATTGTGGCGTCGCATTCATTGGAATTTGCTTATAACCGGCCCACGTTCATGAAGCCTTGCCTTTCATACCCCACTCATTTCCAATTCCATACCATTCTCATGTGTGGTAATCCAAAGCTTAGAGAAAATAAGGGTGGGTGTGGTTTGCATTTGCTAATTTGCTAAAAAGTGACAGATTCCTATAATCAGCTCTTTCTACAAGGGATTGAAATGGTCGAGAATTGAGCTGGTGAGAGTTTATGTGAGTAATTTTGTGTTAAGAATTTCATTTTCATTTTGTACAGACCGTACAGCGATTATAACTTTAAAAGAGGCATAGTTCCCCTTTTGAAGTTGTATGTCTTTAATATTTCCCAAAGAAAAAAAAAAATCTAGGCAATGCAATTTTATTTGTATAGCACACTTTCCACACAAGGCAATTTGAGGTGCTTTACATGATTAAAATTAGAAAACAGAAAAGAGAGCATAAGATCAGTTTGAAGATTAAAATACAAGAAAGCATTATTCAATACAATAATTTGTATGACAATTAAAACAAGCAAGTGAAAACAATAATGGCATGAGTTACTCTTCAGTAAATAGGTAAGTTTTAATTTTAGACTTAAAAGTGTTCAGTGTCTTTGCATCTAATTATTCGATCAAGTTTAAGGTTAGAATGTGGGGTATTAAGGGTTTTTGTGTTTGAGTTTTAGTTTGTTCTTTTCCTTATTTAGCTTAAATTATAATTTTTGTTAACTTTTTGGGGTGTTAATGTTTTACTTTAGGACGTTTTGCGATATGATTTTGACTCTACCTTGTTTCCATATTTTCCCCTTTCCCTGCTTTTAATATTTTCACTTGAATTTTATGTTTTACCTTTTATTTATGTTTCCTTAGCTTATCATTCTGTGTTAGTTATTTTAGATTCTATTCCATTTTAGTTTCTCCTTTTAGTATTTCATCCTCAGTCAGGTTTGTAGTTTCTCAGGATTATTTTCTTAGTATTTCCTGTTTCCTCCTTGTCATTCTACTCCCCAGCCCAGCTGATTGCCTCCACTTTTTTCTTTCCTCACCTGCATTCATTTAGCTGTAATTAGGTTCTGTCATTACTCAGACGATTTAAGATCACCGGTTCTGCCATATCTGCTAGTTCGTCTTCTTTGCTTTCTGCTTCCTGGTCCCTGTAGTTTGCACTCTTCAGTATGTAGTTGTAAGTTATATATTTTTTTCTTTATTCATTAAATCACCTTCAACTCATCAGTCTGCATTTGGGTCTTTTTTAACACTAGACATGACTCGGAAACCTGTACTTTTGAGTATAATAAAATAGAACAAGCCTTTATTGTCCCACAAGTATGCATGTAAAAAATATCTACACGCCAATATATCACAATATTTTTTTGACGCAATATTGTATTGATATTCTCCCAAAAAAATGATGTATTAATTTTCGTTATTTTGTTTTTGAATTTGAATGGAACCATTGATAGTAGTTTTTGCAGTTAAATTAAAAGTATGACCACCAGTTGGTGGTTGTTTTCACCTAATTAAACTGGATGAAAAATGGCATGGCAGTTTTCCTACAGTTAAATTCTGTTTTAAAAATAACAAAATAAAGTCTTACTCATAGTATCGTGATATATCCTAGTATATAATATTGCACGCCCTATATGGTGAGATATATCGTATCGCCAGTTTCTTGCCAGTACACATCCCTACCCACATAGAGACATTCGGTTGTAACAGTAGCACAGCGAGAACAGAAGAGAGTTTAAGACATTGTTACAAAAAAGTACGGTGCATTTATCTCTAAATCTCTAATATCTAAATCTCTCTTAGCTGTAGATTATTCAGTGGTTTGTAGTCATGTTGATATGAGACAACTCCAGTTTGCTATTTTTATTTTTTTTAAATCGTGCCACATGTTCTAATGAATACAGATCAGTTTTAAGTAATAATACATTCAAACTGTACACATAGACAATTTTTCTGAATTTAGAAGTTTCACCAGATTGCTGACTGAAAATGATATTTGCAGCCTTTTCTCTAAATACATCTGACAGTTTTTTTTCTTTTAGTTTCTCCAAAGAGATACATGTTCTTTAGTTTTTAGACTTCAGATGAAGTCCATTATTTTAATACATCAAGTTTCTTATTGTTACTGTTACTATTTTTTTATTATTATAAAATGAAAACTGTAGTATCTGAACTGTTATGGCTTGAGTTAACTAAAGCAGATTTTCTTACCAGCATGAATTTCGGATAATTTAAGTGATTTATTTTACCAGCGTCAATTAAAATAAAATACAATCCAATTATCCAACACATTTCTCAGAAAAAAAATGTCTTTATAAATGGTTTGGGTGTTACTCACACAGAAGTTGAAAACGGACGTGAAACTACTTAAGTCTCCAAAAACTAAACTTTATTCTTTCTGTCTTCCTTCTTTCCAAACCTTCTCTGTCCAGCATTGACAGGCTGACAATCCCATCACGGTGTGGTAAAGGCGTCCTGCGGAGGGTTAAAGAGGTATTTGACTGCTGGTTCGAGAGTGGCAGCATGCCTTACGCCCAGGTTCACTACCCATTTGAGAACAAGAAGGATTTTGAAGACACCTTCCCAGCAGACTTCATTGCTGAGGGCATTGACCAGACCAGAGGATGGTAAGCTGAGGATGATTGGGATGATTGGGTCTGTACAGTTGGATTCGGCTAAGAGTGAGTGACAGAGCAGAGACTGATGACAGAAGAGTGGTTTGGATGATGGACAGAGAAGAGGATGAGTACCAAAACTCTCAGTCATAGCTATACTGACCTTGTTTTCTGTCTCTATAGGTTCTACACCCTGCTGGTCCTCTCCACGGCACTGTTTGGGAAACCACCCTTTAAGAACGTCATTGTTAATGGGCTTGTGCTTGCCAGGTCAGTCTGCTGACTTATAATAACACTTTAAAAATTAGCCCGATTATCTTTGAAATTATGCAGAAGCATTAAACATGAAATCCCTTAATTCAACAATATTCTGTTTTACATTGTATTTGTAATTGCAAAATAATTTTTATTCTGCCTCATTTTCTGGATCACAGAAATCAGTGGCTCCTTTTTTCTGAAGATGGAAATTTAATCTCAAACTGAAAATGAAAAGATTAGTGGCCGAAATGACTCATGCAGCATCACTAATTGCACAACTTGGCAAAGAAAAGTCGTTCCCAAAGTTTTAGGAATTATGAAAGCTGTTAGATGTTGTGTGTGAAAATATTGAAGGTTTTCCAAGAGGATGAAGCGCTTCATGAAGTGACTCATGTTAAACAGAATACTGCTATTGTTACTGTACAGAAGCGTAGATTAACATGAACTTGGAAGATAAAGTGTTGTATTATAATATTAAGCTGTTCGAGATCATTGCCAGAGTTGGATAATGGCCAGACATCACCAGATAGCTGCAGAGTGATATTTGATTGGCTGTAACCTATATATTTTAAAAAAATACATGTAGATAATATAGTTTCAATGGCACTTAATGTTGGTATCAAGCTTAATGTTGTGGAAGAGGCTGATATGCCTGTAAATGAAGACATTATAACTTGTAGGGATCCTGATGGGCTTTTTGGATTCTGTACTGTTTTGAATTGCTATCCTTTGTGTTTCAGTGATCAAAGCACCATCAGAACATTAAGAAAAAATCTAAATTTCTCACTTCATATTATTTTTTGTTTGTATTTATAGCTTCTTTATTCATTTTTTATGTTACAACTGCTAGATCTATGTTCAGCGCTTCTCTCCAGCATGGCTCAGTCTTGAGGTTTAAATGCAGCAGTGTGCTCACAGGCCCATTGACCTGGAAGAACTTGCCTCATTTAAATCCTAAGGTCCATGATTTCCAACATGTGCTGTTGCGCATGCATGCATACATATCTGTGTATGTGCATTAATGCCTTTGCCTGTTTTATTCCTGCAGCGATGGGCAGAAGATGAGCAAGCGTAAGAAGAACTACCCAGATCCAGGACTTATTGTGCAGAACTATGGAGCTGATGCTCTCAGGTCAGCCTTGTGCTTGATTGAGAGTATGCAAGGTTCAAGGCACCCTTGTGGTGTTTGCAATAATGACTAATGAATGTTAAAATCCCTAAAAACACCCTGTCTAAAACTATTACTTAAATGTTAGCACATCCACATGGGATCTTTGCACACTCATGCATTCTGTAGATGCAAATCCAAACACTTGTCCCCTTTTGTACATCAATTCATTTGCCCTGAGCAGGAAGAGTGCTATGGCCATATGGTGTTATGAATAAATCACTATTTAGTTGCACCATATGCTTGCATATAGACTGAAGAGGAAGAAGCTACTAAATTAAAGAAAGCAGCAGTCTGATTCTATTCTGGGGTTCCCGCCCTTTTTATTTTTGATCAAAAAAGTGCTAATGGAATGGAGAACGGTCAAACTTAAAGATGGCAAATCATTAAATGCTCTCCTTTCTTGTTTTTTATTTCTTCATAGTTATGTCTGTTTGAGCTTTCAATTGAAATATTTGTTACCCTCGCTTTCCATCAGATGCGTAAGTGGCGCGTGATGTAATAAACACGTTTTACTTGCAAATTCAGCAGCACGTCCCTTCTCACGGGGAGTGTTTCAGAAGCGTATCGATCACGAAAGCATTCCCCTCAGCTTCTCCCAGGAGATCAAGAAATCACAGAACAATTTCAGTTTGCATAACTTAAAGGGTAGTATATAGGAAAATGTCTTATTCTATGTTAATAAGTATCGTAAACTCCCCATCCAGCTACCCAAACTGTAAATGTATCTGTCCATCTCTTCTTTTTTCATGTTGTCCTTGTAAAAATGACTGCTATCATATAAATAGGGTGATTCTCCACTTTCGGGATTTAATTCTCATTGTTCATGATAACACCAACAGATTAGTCAAACAGACCTTCTGCTGTCATTAACTGACAAACACTCATGTTTTATCACTGGGTGTTTTATGAATATATATTTTCTGCATATTATAGCTGTAGCATTACTTTCCTTCGTCCCCCAAGGATTTCTTTTGGGTAACTCAGCTCCATGAAACCCTTCTCTGTCCAATTCACTTCTGCATCTTATGGGTTTTAAGCATCGGAACAAAACATTTAAAGCTGCTGTGGAGAAGTGAAAAACTTAGAGACACTCCCACCTAGTTTGCATTTTTCATCTTATTCCCTCTTTAAGACAGAAGTGTTTGTGGTTGGTCCTCAACGGGCCAGAGTCCTGCATGGTTTAGGTTTAACCCTGGTTCGGGATCTAAATCAAATGATCGGGTCATTAGCATTTTTCTGTAGAGCTTGAATGAGGTTTGCTTGGAAAACTCAAAGATAGCATGGATTATATTTCAGAAAATAACGTGTTAGTTGGTTTCCACTTCCTTCAATAGTCTGAGCCCTGGGATACCTTGATGTCTTGCGTCTTTGTGCAGGCTGTACCTCATCAACTCCCCTGTGGTGAGAGCGGAGAACCTGCGATTCAAAGAGGAAGGTGTGCGAGACGTGTTAAAGGATGTCTTTTTGCCATGGTACAACGCCTATCGCTTCCTGGTGCAAAATGTACAAAGATTACAAAAGGTATATTAACTTTCTAATTCTTCATTTTCTCATTGCTTTACTATTAATTGTTTTGCTGATTGTGTTGCAGCAAATAGTTTAAAAAAGAACTTGCACTTTGCAGAACTTAATTGTGTTAATGTTTGTGTTCAAACATTAAATAGTCATATTGGGAAGCTTTGAATAACAACGTCAACAGAAATCGATCAGTGTGCATTCACAGTGAATATTACCAGTGAGCTCATGGTAACAGCTGGTGCTGGTTATTTACAGTTTAGATCATGTGAACATCCATCTGTCTGCCTGTCCAAAATTAATATTTAAAGATCTTTGTTAAGCTCACATCTGTCCCCTGGATTTCTACTACTAGCCCTGTCCACTTTTGACTGAAAACAACACATTATGGCTGCCGTTCTGGAGATTCTAAGACAAATCCATGTATCCATCATCTGTAATTGTTCCTTGTCAATTTTGCATAACCCTGCCTTTTTTTTGGCCCATGTCACATCAACTTCAAACTAAATAATAAAACGCATAACTTTCAGTGCAGAGCCTACCCACTATCAGCGGGGAGAATAACATAATTAATTTTTTTAATTTTCTCATAGTGGCAGGGCTGATAAGTATCTTTCAGAGTTACGATTTCCTTCTCACCGGGATGTAGTGCCTGTGCGATGGGTATATGGAGCTCAGTTAACGCGTCAAGGCTATTTTTTAAGGATGGCAGATGTGTTTTTGATAAAGTTAAGGAAATAACAAACATGTTTAGTGGTGATAAGGAATGATCGAAGCACATAACATAGTTCCATTGCTAAAGTTAAAATAATTTGGATATTTAACCCCTTAACATTCCTGCAATTTCCGCTCAAAATATTTTTAAAACGCATACCGAAATTAAAAGTAAAGCTGTTCTTGAACCATTTGTAGTAGAGATATGGCTGGTATCTTGTTGGAAAGAAAACACTCAAAATATTTAACAGAACAGTGAAAATATGTCTTAGTGCAATTGTTGTCAACTTATAAAATTTTTAATACAGAGGGAAAGATAACATTTTGTGTTTGCTTATTAAAATGTATAAAATATATGCTCAAAAAATTGTTTTATAATTGTGTAGTGACCCTAAAACCATTGTGGGTCTTAAAGTCTGATTTATTGCCTTTATCCACTAAAAATGACAGCAATAAACCAAAAAATTAGCATTTTATATCATATATAAATAAATACCATAAACTAAAGGTCAAATGTGCCCAAAAAGGTTCAGTCTGTGCCAAATCTGCTGTTTCCTTCTAAAAAAAAACAACAACACACTCCTAAAATCACCACTGTCTTGTCTCAAACAAAGCTCCACGGCTTCCAGCATGTTGAATAATAACAATAAAGTGTGTTTTGACCCAGCACTCAAAGGGTTACTTACTGTGCGTAACGGTGCGTAATCCTTTCCTTTCTTTGTTTGGATAAGCTTCTTTACACAGGCCGTTTCCTATTCAAAGATGAAGTCCAACCCCTCGAGTGACCTATTGCCGTTTTCATCATTACATTGGCTATTTGATGCTTCAATCACCATTGTTGTCAGCTGCGACCGGTTTGAAGCATGTACGAGAGACTAGGAATGGTACTTTTCAGCTATCAGCCAATATCTGACGATTTTGCCACAAAATACTAGGGTAACCTGTCAGCTATTGGGTCAAGTAAGTTATGAGTCATAAGCTAAGCCCTTCAGGCATGCGCAGTGATTTTAAGCGGGAAATCCACATGATATAAAAATCTGTGATTAAAAAACATTGAGAAACGTACTCCTGGGGAGGGAAAGTTGTTGAATTTTCAGAGCAGATTATGTTAGACTGTGGATGTAGGACTTGTTGTGGGGCAACAATGTTATTGGAGAACATCAAATTGACCCTTGTGGATGTAAAATACTGTATTTGTTCAATTTGGATTCGATTTGTGAGAGACAGCAGGCTGCAAAATGTGAGTTGTGCATAATTCTTCTTCCAGGAGGGAATGGGGGGGGTCGATGGCAAAGACAACTGCTGTGTTCACACTTATGATAATGTGTCCTTTACTGACATATATGGTTAAAAACACAATACTATTAGCTTTCCAATGCTATAAAACATATAAAATCATGAAAATTATAAATCAGAATATCGTGGATTAAAAAGTAAAAATGGCGGATGGGCCCGCCGGCAGGCTGTCTAACCGTGGTTAAACAACATGAGACCTAATCAAACATGATAACATTGAAGTATATAAAAATAGTGGTCAACGGGCGAGAGGCAGGGTACACCCCGGAGTCGCAAGTCCATTCCAAGTGTTTACAGTACTTTCTATGTATATATATATATATATATATATATATATGTGTAGTTGTTATCATGTGAACCACCAAGATTTAACGCTGGCTGGAGCAAATTTGGCATTTGGCACACAAACCACAGTCGGTGTGAATAAGGCGTTAGAAGTTCACTGCAGCTTGCATTGATTGTTTGCATGTTATAACTGAGACAAAATGGAGGCTTTTCTTGTGTGTATAAATGCATTTAGGAGGAGGGGATTCAGTTCCTGTACAATGAAAACACAGCGAAGCAGAGTGACAACATCATGGACAAGTGGATCCAGTCTTTTACACAGTCTCTCATCAAGTTCTTCAAGGCTGAGATGGACGGTAAATCAGACATGTCATATTTTTTATCTTTTTTATTCTTCAATCAAAACATTATTTGCGCTTTTAATTCTGGTGGGGGGTGCGTGTATCCTCTTTCATAATTGTTTGACAATTTGTTGCGGTTCTCTGAAGCGTGAATAAGCCAACGTTTGTCTCTGGTTGCAGCTTACCGCTTGTACACAGTGGTCCCCCGCCTGGTCAAGTTTGTGGACATGCTTACCAACTGGTATGTCAGGACCAACAGGCGGCGTTTGAAGGTCAGAATCCAGCTCTAAAGTTATGATTTCTAAACCCAAAAATGAATGCTTGAAATAAGTACCATCTTATTATTTTCTTTAAGGACATCAAATTAACTTGTACTGAAGAGCTACATTAAGATGCATTTGGCCAGTAGTCATTTGGTTCTGATTGGGGGATAATAGTGGTGATTTTTGTGAGAACATCCCTATATTTCTGCTTCCTTATAAATCTTTGTTTGTGTGAACTTTGTAGGGTGAGAGTGGCACAGAGGACTGCCTGTGGGCGCTGGAAACACTCTTCAGTGTTCTGTTCTCCATGTGCAGGTTGATGGTGAGTCATTTGCTTTCTATATAAAAGCGGACTAAGAAAGAAAGGTGATTGGAGGAGGAAATTTTAATGTCACAGGGCTCTTATGTTTGCTGGAAACTAAAAAGAAAATCTGCCATGGATAAAGTGTGTGTAAGTTTTGTATGGTTTATGTGTTATGGTTGAAGGGACTTTTATTTAACACAAATTATGAGCTATAAGTCAAGCTAAAAGCCATTCAGCCTAACCCAAATCAATACAGATAAGCTCTGATCTTGCAAATTAATTTGCCGTGGTTTAAATGGAGGAGAATCACTTTAGAGGATCGCTCACAATTGCTTAGTTCTATTTAAACTTTTGGTCCTAATAGTAAAAAAAAAAAAAAAAAACTCCAGAAAGAACTTGTTTCAGACTTTCAGACCTTTTATCTCACAGAGTGTAAAATAACCACAGTGCAGACAATTTAATCATTTCGCTATCTTTTCCTCCTCACCCTCATGTCTGCTTGCTTTCATCCCTTCTGTTCCTCAGGCTCCCTTCACACCCTTCATCACAGAAATGATGTACCAAAATCTGCGTCACCTCATTGACCCTTCTTCTGTTGAAGAAAAGGACTCCAATAGCATCCACTATCTCATGCTGCCACAAGTCAGGTCAGAAAAAAATAATTTATTAAAGCATCAGGCCAGAGTGTATGCTGCAGTGAAGTTTTTCTTAGAAATAGTTGTGTGACAAGATATTGCTTTAGGAAAAGAAATAGATCTTTAAACAATCATTACGCTGGGGTTGCCATGATTAGGTGATTCGTCACGACAATGTTGACAACCAGAATTGTCAACAATAAATGTATTTGTCGACATCATTGTTTAAAAAAAAAAAAAAAAAAGGTTTATTTTTCTCTTAAAACTGCAGCTGTACTGCTCACTGCTCTCTCTAAATACTATATGTTTATGGCTCTGTCTGCCTCTCTGCTGCTGAGTACATGCATCAGGAGCAGAGAGGCAGTGGGAATCCGGATCAGTCGTGGCGTAACTCCAGAAAAGCCCAAACTGTCATGGCGAGCCAACAACGGCGCTGTAATGTTTAGTAGCGTTTTATAAAAATGTAACAAAAGCAATTGTAATCCACAAGGTAGAACCTACTTACCGTGGCAGGACGACTGTGATGTTCCAGCATCTTAACAAGAAGCCTGGTGTGGCTGACTACAAAGAGTCAGGCCTGTGTTGCCATCTATTATCAAGGAGTTGAATGTACACTACCGTTCAAAAGTTTGGGGTCACCCAAACAATTTTGTGTTTTCCATGAAAAGTCACACTTATTCACCACCATACGTTGTGAAATGAATAAAAAAAAGTCAAGACATTGACAAGGTTAGAAATAATGATTTTTATTTTAAATAAGATTGTTTTTACATCAAACTCTGCTTTCATCAAAGAATCCTCCATTTGCAGCAATTACAGCATTGCAGACCTTTGGCATTCTAGCTGTTAATTTGTTGAGGTAATCTGGAGAAATTGCACCCCACGCTTCTAGACGCAGCTCCCACAATTTGGATTGGTTGGATGGGCACTTCTTGCGTACCATACGGTCAAGCTGCTCCCACAACAGCTCAACGGGGTTCAAATCTGGTGACTGCGCTGGCCACTCCATTACCGATAGAATACCAGCTGCCTGCTTCTTCTCTAAATAGTTCTTGCACAATTTCGAGGTGTGTTTTGGGTCATTGTCCTGTTGTAGGATGAAATTGGCTCCAATCAAGCGCTGTCCACTGGGTATGGCATGGCGTTGCAAAATGGAGTGATAGCCTTCCTTATTCAGAATCCCTTTTACCCTGTACAAATCTCCCACCTTACCAGCACCAAAGCAACCCCAGACCATCACATTACCTCCACCATGCTTAACAGATGGCGTCAGGCATTCTTCCAGCATCTTTTCAGTTGTTCTGCGTCTCACAAACGTTCTTCTTTGTGATCCAAACACCTCAAACTTGGATTCATCCGTCCACAGCACTTTTTTCCAGTCTTCCTCTGTCCAATGTCTGTGTTCTTTTGCCCATCTTAATCTTTTTCTTTTATTGGCCAGTCTCAGATATGGCTTTTTCTTTGCCACTCTGCCCTGAAGCCCAGAATCCCGCAGCCGCCTCTTCACTGTAGATGTTGACACTGGTGTTTTGCGGGTACTATTTAATGAAGATGCCAGTTGGGGACCTGTGAGGCGTCTGTTTCTCAAACTAGAGACTCTAATGTACTTATCTTCTTGCTCAGTTGTGCAACGCGGCCTCCCACTTCTTTTTCTACTCTGGTTAGAGCCTGTTTGTGCTGTCCTCTGAAGGGAGTAGTACACACCGTTGTAGGAAATCTTCAATTTCTTAGCAATTTCTCGCATGGAATAGCCTTCATTTCTAAGAACAAGAATAGACTGTCGAGTTTCAGATGAAAGTTCTCTTTTTCTGGCCATTTTGAGCGTTTAATTGACCCCACAAATGTGATGCTCCAGAAACTCAATCTGCTCAAAGGAAGGTCAGTTTTGTAGCTTCTGTACCGAGCTAAACTGTTTTCAGATGTGTGAACATGATTGCACAAGGGTTTTCTAATCATCAATTAGCCTTCTGAGCCAATGAGCAAACACATTGTACCATTAGAACACTGGAGTGATAGTTGCTGGAAATGGGCCTCTATACACCTATGTAGATATTGCACCAAAAACCAGACATTTGGAGCTAGAATAGTCATTTACCACATTAGCAACGTATAGCGTATGTTTCTTTAAAGTTAAGACTAGTTTAAAGTTATCTTCATTGAAAAGTACAGTGCTTTTCCTTCAAAAATAAGGACATTTCAATGTGACCCCAAACTTTTGAACGGTAGTGTACGTCATTCAATAATTCAATTTTCTGAGTGACATGAAAACTGGGACTTGGGGCAGGGGGCAAGCCCTTAGTCTGACTACTCCAAAATGCTCTATTTAGATGTGCGTGTAAACGTACAGACTGAAACGTATCTCAACTCAGTGCAATGATTAGTATAAAGACATCAAACGTCCATTCACTGGCTAATCAATATTCCTGACTACCATCACGACAAAAAAAAACACACTTAGCAAATCAGAGAAGTTTGTTAAAAATATAAGTCAGGGCATGGATAAAAAGAAATCTGGCACTGAGCGACTCTGGGAGTTCTGTTAAATCCATTATCCATTACCCATCCATCAATGGAAGGGTATATGGCATGTAAAAAAAAAAAATGGTCAGGTGAAAAAAATCTCTTTGGTCTGAGACTATAATTCATTTTTTTGTCAATTTTTATAAACATCATATTATGATGTTTTATCTGTGGCTGAACTATCAGTATTTTGTTTATTTTTACTTTTTCTCTAGGAGTACAGAAAGCTTTATCAAAAAAAAAAATCATTAGCTTTGATTTAAAGGCACTCAGTGTTTCAGCAGCATTTATTTTACTGGATTTTTTTTGACGGGATAATCTGTTTTGCTTCTCTCAGCCGCCCTGTCTCCTTACACAATCGGCTCTTTAAGGAATCAGATAAAGACATCCGCATATTAGGACTGTTTCAGCAGTGAGTAGAGTCACTGATAAGCTCAAAAAGCTTAGAGTAAAAGAGTAACAGAAATAACAAGAGATCGACATGGAGGAATCAGGGCTTGTTGCTGCATTTTTGTTGCTTCTGTTATACACTACTTCCCCAGCATTTCCATCGGCCATTTCCAAGTACATACTCCGATACAGATATTTGATTGGTTCTGGAAATGGACCCGAAAACATTCCATTCTGCCCAGCCAGATTAAGTGGAGACATGCACATATCGGGAAGATACGGTCAAATTTCCCGTAAGTTCCGATGGTGGAAAAAAGCGTTTTAATGATTCATAAACTAGTAAGACTATTTGTAAGTTATTCTCTGAGCTACAGGGAGCCAATGTAGGGACTTTAGAACTGGGGTGATGTGCTCTACTTTCCTAGTTCTAGTGAGCACGCGAGCAGCAGCGTTCTGGATCAGCTGCAGCTTTTTAGGCAGGTCTGTGAGGACACTTTTGCAGTACTCAATCCGGATGATCCAAAGGAAACAATGACCGATGGTGGTTTATCAAACACAAACTCAATCTTTAACTTGGACAGACCTGCATTCTGTGAAAATTCTGATGAGACCATATGAGTGAAACTCTGGTGTATGAGAAATTTTTGCAAAGAGTATTGGCAATAAATCCATGTTTTCTCTCAACGCCTTAACTGTTACAGTAGAAGACTAAGTGCTGTGTCTGGCTACAGCTGATGTAAAACCATGTCACAATTTAAATGTAAAACATTTATTTTAATGTCTGTAACCACTCCTTACTATATATTTTCTATGTTGGCTCTACACATTTATTTATCACAAGTCACATCACATCATTGGAACGTTATAGCTCCCATCCCAGATTTCTTTTGTGGATGCACCCCCATGTTTAAAGTCAAAAACTCACTTGGAGGTCCAGTTCTTTGCTTACCGTGTTTTTACTTGGTGAATGTCACTAAATTCAGAGGGTTTAAATGGCCCATTTTCCACATCGCTCTGTGCAGGAAACGCACCACACATGTCCTGTTAGTTACCCTTTTCTCATAGAAGATCCACTGCTTACTTACAGCCTAATTAGTTTCAGCCAGAGTCACCCGCCTTAGTTTGCTGCAACTGAAATGGGTACATTTATTTTAAAGTTTAAGGTCTGCATGAGTAACGTAATAATAATACAACTTTGATAAAACAAAATTTTAGGACAGCTTTTTCTAACACTCTTTGATTCAATTGGCGATTAATTGCTGCCATCTGTCAGGGCATCTGTGTGCACTCACAGCAACAACCAAGAAACACCCGCACAAAATTGCTCTGACATCGACCTGATTGTTTGCCTTGCAGAATGAATACTCCTTATGAAATATGATTTTGCTCCCTTCACTTCATTTACTTTAGTGAAATGCATTGCTTGGCGGCAGATCCTTTTTGAAAAGCATTGGAGGAATTTCTAATCGCCCAAACTTAATTACATCATCTTGAACTATAAAGAAAAAGTTTTGATGTGATTAAAAATCTATTTGGTTTTACATAAGGATTATAGTTTATGTAATGGTTCGTATAATCTCTTTTGTCACTTAGACAGCCTCTAATGCTGCAGCTGTATTAAAAGGCTCTTGTCCTTGGTGTTGCTAGATGCGACTGTTTTACCCGCCTCTAAAGACCCAGCCACCAATCATGTGCAGGGTAACAATTACTCGTTAGCCAATAATGTAATGAGATGACTGTTTCTAGTTTCCCTTCTCTTTAATGCATTGTTGTCCTCACATATATCCGATTATATAAGTGTATGAATTTGTAATATTCATAAACAATTTTAGTTGCAGTTTTGCTTTAATTTAAGCTGAAACAAGGCATAATAAGAGCACCTTACTAGATGGTGTTTCGGTTATAAGTTGATGTTCTGGATTTCTAGATAACACAAACCTTGCCGTCTTTTCCGTGTCTGCCACTTTGTGTCGCTTCATCCTTCTTTACGGTAAAGCTCTAAAACACAGAAAAGATTTTTGTTGTGTTCCAAAAAAAAGGTGTTAATATCTTATATGCCTATGAGATACTTTTCTGGCATAGATTTAGTGAAATGCTTGAAAAAAAAACTGTTATTGAATGCAATCACTCCACGTCATTGCGAAGTTGATAGGTTATATTACATTTTGTTATATATCAGGATTTTCTTGAGCTGTGTCTTTCTTTTTTTAGGGATAATTTGATTGACAAGCGTATTGAGAGTGCCGTCTCTCAGATGCAGTCTGTGATCGAGCTGGGAAGAGTGATCAGAGACAGGAAGACCCTTCCCGTCAAGGTATATCACAAGTTGCTTGTATTTTGTACACCACTAAGGGAGATTCAGCCAAACTCATGTTAGAAAAAGGTTAAAAATGAAAGAACAGCTTTAGTTTACTTTTCACCCACTAAGCTGTGCTGGGGGGGTTTCTACTGTATCTTTACTTTATCTGAAGAATCCATCCCTTTTATTGATGTGAAATATATTTTTACTCTCACTAAATAAATAAATAACACTACCTGATTAAAATAAAGGCAATTAGGACGTTGTGCTCCCCACATCAGAGTCAGAACCTTTAAATAAATTTATTAATATTTTCTAAAAATTTTTTTTTACTATAGATCTACACAAAGTAACGGATATTGCACAGACCAAGAGAAGTCACTCTGGGAAATAAAAAGCTTGGGCTGTACAAGTATTCGGTCCAAACAGGCGTTTTCACAGGGAAAGTAAAAAATCCAATCAAAAAAGTGTTTTAAGCTGCTTAAAACCAAAGCAGTAATGAGCTTTGAGAAGGAGGAGGGTGGGTTTAGAACTCTAGCAAAGGTAAGCCGCTCTGCCTGTAGGGGCGGTGCAGACACCTCTAGCACTCCCTTGTTTTCAACTAGTGATGTCACTAGTTAAACACTCAACCCTTTTCCATGAGGGGGAGGGGCAGCTGCTCAGAAGATGAATAATAGTTATCATTCTAAAAATGATTGAGAAGGTATTTTTTTTCTCACTTTTGTCGCAAAACAGCTTCGAGTCTGTTGACTTTGACGCTGTAACTTTGTTTTTTTTGCATGACCAACAGCACAACCAGCTGCACTCTCGGGCTGGAAAAAGAGCCTTGATCCACTGCTGAAATTACCATTGCACAGCCAAGATAAAAGGAAATTAGACTTCAGGTTGGTCGAAACAGATTTAAGTCCTAAATAACCCAGCAAATGTAAAAAGTAATTGAAACTTGAGCTTCTTTCAGTCACATAAGGACAGATCTCCTGAAAACTTGCTGCTCGCTTCTGTGTCCATGCTGGTCCCCTGCCACTGGTTTATGGATTCGGCTACTCTCCCTCAGTTGTTAGTGGTGTGGAGAAAGTCTTAACAGAAGATTAAAAGAAATCCTCCACAATATTTTAACCCGTGGTTAATAGTCGAACTACTTAATCAGTAAAACCTTTGCCTCTCATGTATGAAGCCATGCACCATCCACTTCCTAAAAATATTTTCTCATCAGACCTACACATATCACATAACTGACCTATTATGGATTCAAAGCGGTGAATTTCGCCATATGCTACCCCAATGCATCTTCCTTGGCAAAATGTAAATGTAATATTTTATTTTCCATCCATCTCATATAAGAAACAGAGAGTTTAATTATACAACGGCGCCAGATATAAGAAAATGAAAGGGAGAGTCACAATTGGTCAAATATTCGTTAAAGTTGCAATAATTGCATAAAATTGCAATATGTGCAGAATTTGCAGGGATTAGTTCAATTTGTGTTAATAGTTGCGATCGGAATGGGGCAGGGAGCACACCAATGACTACCTGTAAAATGTAAATAAATGTCATATTCTTATTCTTAAATTTAAAAATTAAATGTGTGCAATTAAAATAATTGCACACATTTAATTTTTTAATTTTTAATTATAATCTGTTAATTATTTTCCCCCTCCTCAGTTATACACCACTTTGTATTGGTTTATCACATAAAATCCAAGTATAATATATTTAGAATAACGTTTTCTTGGCTTTTACAACAAGTCCAAACCCATTTTTTGCGAACTGATTTGTCAAGCCTCAGTTTGATGGTAGGAAATAACCCACCTTGCTTAACACATACATAATCAGCTTTTTTCTGTGTGTTTCAGTACCCATTGAAGGAAGTGGTAGTTATCCACCAAGACCAAGAGGCTTTGAAAGACATCCAGTCTTTGCAGAAATACATCCTTGAAGTGAGTAAACGTTGCATACTTTTAATACACAGATGATTTACAACTCTTTGATCAGCACACTTAAACATACGGTTGTAGGAAAACACCCCGAGAGCCATGTTCATTTTCCAGAAGTGGTTCTGTTTGACGGCTCTGTGGCTGTGGTAAACATCAGAGGCAGCTTAACTTTACATGTTGCTCCTACTCTCTACAATAATTGAATTTTGTAGTCTGTTGTGTAAAAAAAGGAAGGAAGAATCAGATGTCTTGGAATGTAGTTATTTAAATGCTTAATGCTGACACACACATTTATTTTTTTCCCCGCTATTAAAGCTTTAGAGGTGTAACTGTTAATGCGTTTAGGGTATCTAGCAGCTACACCAAATAGCTCATGTTTAGTGGAGGTCACACATGCTAGTTGCAGATTCACAGAGTGTAGACTGGATTAGAACGCTGTTTGTGTTTATTCAGGCATCTATCAGCTGACTATGAAAACTGATGCTTTTCTGTTCAAGCAGGGGTTTCTAAACTCTTACAGCTGTCTGACCCACAAAATAATAGCGACACTTTTAAACCCTAATGCTTCTAATAATCCTCTTGAAAGAAGACATGAGACTTGAAGACATGAAATTCCTTTGGAAAGATAAACCCCCACGTATCAGCTTAAAAACACTACAGAAGTCCAAAGATAAAGGAGGTCTAGACCTACCAAACTTTCGTCATTATTTCTTAGCCAACAGACTCCAATACACATCAAGATGGGTAAAACACAGTTATATCGATGAGTGCTGGGTAGATGTAGAACAGACACTATGCAATAAGATAAAACTTTCAGATCTACCTTTTGTTAGCTCAAATATAAAACAAAATGAATGTTTCAAAAGTATAAATATCAGCTCCTCTCTGACAGCTTGGTGGGAATTTCTTAAAATGACAAAGACCTCACTAGTCCCATGCAGGCGTACACCCATCTGGAATAACCCGGATATCTTACAAAAAAAATGCATGATTAACTTTCCAGGCTGGAGTTGTAAAGGAATTGAATACCTGGAGCATATATTTGATGGAACAGACTTTATCCCCTTTAATACATTGGTTACACAATTCGGAATTAACAAGAATAAATTCTTAGAATACCAACAAATTAAATCAATTATAAAAAATAAATTTAGGCTCAATACAGTTGATTTACAAATTCCAGGAAAAGTTTTAGACTTCCTTAATCTTAACCCTCCCAAACTGCTATCTAAAATATACAAAACATTAAATAGAATAGGCCGTTGGTTGGCGGGCGCTGCTGCCCTTTCCATCTCCCCGGGCTGGTTCCTGTCGCTGGCTCCCCGGTGGCCGCTTGCCGCGTCCGGGCGTCGGCGAGAGGCCGTGGCGGGTGGCCGGCGTCTCCGGGCCCGATCGGCTATATTGACACTGGACATGGCTCCTGGGTCTTGGTCTTAGCCCTCGCGGGGGTGCTGGGGTGGGGGGCTCTGGCCGGTGTTGGTCGGCCTCCACGGTGACTGACCAGTTGGTGGGGTGTGGGCTGGTGGGTGGACGTGCTGGGTTCTGTTGCCACCCGGCCATCGGGCGGTAGTAGCAAGGCTGGAGGATGTCGGCCTGGGGATTGGCCGCCCGGGACTTCGGTCTGCTCACGGGCCTGGCGCGGCATGTCCGGGGTACCCGAGTCGGTGGTGCGCCGGGTTCCGGCCTCGGCCCGGGGGTCCTCGGACGCTGGCGGTGCCTGGGGCGTCTCTTATTGGCGGGGAGGCTTTTTACCATCTAGCACAGGCGCTCTTTTTAACGGGGTGCGCTTGGGACGGGAGGGGGGAGGGCGTTGAGGGTGAGGGGGGGCTAAACTCAACCTGGGTGTCTAGTGACATGTGTTTTGTTAGCAGTGTGAATGTTGGGGAGGATTTAGGTATGCCCCTGGCATGGGGGCTGGTGGATTGCCGGGGCCCCCATGGGGCTCGGCGGTACCGCTGCCGTGGGCCCCGACTGGACGTGCTGGGGCCTCCCACCCCTGGTGGATCGGGCCGAACGGGGGTGCCTATTGGAGTCAGCAGGGGAGCTGGCTCCCTGGGGTTGGCAATGGTCACCCCAGTTATTTTCTCCCCATCCCCATGCCTCTGTCCACCTGCTCCTTCATTCTACCATTCACAAGGCCTTGGGACGTGGGCACGTCACTGGGGTGCGGGATGGAGCTTCCGTCTTTGCTACCCGGTGGCGGCCTGGGTCCCGATTTTATTGAGCAATTTAGACACTACACTTGCAACATTTACAGGGAACGCACATGTAGGGACCTGGCGGTGTGGCGCCACAGGCGAGGCCCCCCCGTTGTGGGGGCCTCGCCTGTGGTGCCGGCACCCACTGGTTAAACGCATCTAGACACTGAGGGCCCGGGGGGGGAGATGGGGGTACCCGGCAGTATTCCCATGTCCCCCCCCTCTGTTTTAAGTGCACATTAGAACAACACGCAACAACACCACATTGAGCTGGGGGAGAGAGGCTGGGGGGTCTTTCCACACCCCTGTTCGTTGGACCATCAGGGGTCGGAGCCCGGATAGAACATCACGCCGTCTGGTCGGGGTCCTGGGCTGGTGGGCTGCTCTTGCCGGTGTGGGGCCTTGGCGGTCTACTTGTCCCCGTCCTGGTGGGCAAAGGGGTCTGTCTCCTGGGTGCAGGGGCAGGGTTCTCTACTGGGGCGTCTGTCCCTGGGCCTGGGAGTATGGAGTATAGTGTACGTATGGGGGGTATGAATGAGGGTATAGCGTCCTTTTTTCGTATGTCCTGTATTTGTAAGAATGTGTACACATGAGAGGGAGGGTACGTATGAGTGTCTCTGTCTGTCTATGTCTACCTGTCAGGTTGGGTGTTTGGCTGCTCTCTGGCCTGATGCATCTTCTTCCCTCCCCGTCACTCCCCGTCGGTGATGGTTGCTCCTGCCCGCTGGTTGATGATGACTCTCGATGCATGGGGCTGGGGGTCCCAGTTGCGGCCCGGCTCGGTCCTGGTGCATGTCGGGCGGGTCCTGGGTGGTCCGGTGTGTCGGGCGGCCGCTGTTTCGGGCCGATGTCCTCCTGGATTGACTGGGGCACCTCTGATGGGGGTGCCGGGTTGTAGAATAGGTTGGTGCCGTCCGGTGGATCGGTGGGGACCGTGCCTGGCGCCCAGTCCTCCTGCCGGTTCCAGGACTTCAGCTGGCTGGTCTGTTCGCCTGGTGGGGCTGTCCGGCATTGGCTGGGCCCCTGATCTTGGCGCCCCACGTGGGGCGGGATCTGGACCCTGGAGCTGGAAGATCTGGATGTCCAGGTGCCGGCTGGGCGCGGCCTGGGGAGGGCGTACATCCCCTGTGGCTCTTGCTGTGGCTCCCTGGCGTGTGGATGTGTGGAGGCGGGCCGGGTTGTTGGCGGTGGGTACTGGTCCGGGGTGGCGGCGGCGTGTGTTGTCCGTCGGTTGGCTGCGGGTCCTCCTTGCCTGCGGCGGCGGCGGGGGGCCCTTGTCGGCTGGTCCCTGGTTGTGCCCCTGGTCCCCGTGGCCTCCGGTTCCTGGTCCGGGCCCGCCCTGGCGTAGCCGGTTACCGGCGGAGCCCGTGGGCTCGTCACTGCGATCTCTCGGGCCCCAGCATCGCGGCTGGTGGGTGCTCCCCTGGGACTTCCATCTGTTCCTCTCTTGGTGGGTGATCGACCCTGCGCTGATCCGCCTGTGGACTCTGTACTCTGTGGGACCCTGGATGCATACATCTCTTGCCTCCTCCATGTCTGTGCCGATTCCTGTAGGACGGATTGACGGTTCCTTACACCAGCTATCAATCACTTGCATGGGGAAACCTTATTCAGACCTGCATGCTCGCACACACATAGGTGTGGGGACATAGGTGAGGACGGACATATCTTAAGCTGAGGTTATCATCATTAGTTAGTTGTTCACAGGAGCTTACCAGAAACATTTGTATTATGTTCATTAATCAATGCTTGTGTGTAGTGAATGTGTAATTCTTTGTTTATTCTACTAGATCCGAACTATTGGTTTGGTTCTGTACAGTTTGTTGTTTTTGTTTTGTATTACTGTTTCTCTGCCGTCCGGCAGAGGTGGAGGACTGGGATGTTTTCTTGTGTTCTTTATTTGCCTCCCTGTCTTGTGTCGTCGGTTCGCCCCTCTGTTGGTCCGGTTTCTTTTCTTCACCTTCTTCCTTTCTCCCTTCTTGTCTCAGTTTAATGTCCATGACGTCAGGAAATTGAACCCACAGTAATCACTAATAAAGATTTTTCATACATATACATCAAGTGGCGTACTACAGCGAAGCTGTAATACTCTGCTTGGGAAAGTAAAACTGTTGGGCTTGTACTTGGTACTCAGACACCAATTCTGAGTAGCATACTGCTAGACCGGACACGTTAAAAAAAAAAAAAAAAAAAAGACATGAGGGCAACAGCAGCCTCAGCTCCCACTATGTTTGTATTTGTTTATTAGGACTGTCTAAGCTAATTGTTTTGCAGCTGTCATCTTCATACAAACCAAATGTGTGTAAATAAATGGGTCAGCTTTTTAAATTGCTTTGTTCTCTTGGAACATGAAAAAAGGAGACATTTTAACTGTATTTTTTTGTGGTTCGTTAAAATTTTTCCTGAAGCAAACAGGTTTTCCAGTGGTGTAAAACTGATTACAAAGAAGCATTATTGCAACAAAATCAACCAGAGCTTTTCAAAAACACATTTGTTGCAGTATGCCAACGCTGCAAAGGAAGAGGTCCAGCACAAAATGGCACTTGCTTTCCTTGCATCTGAATTTTAGCTTGGCTCAGCTTTCCTTCCCTGACATGCCTGTTGGTGTCTCCACTGATGCCTCGAAATCTCCAGTGAGCTTGAGATGCTCTTTCGAATATCAGATGAGTCACCATTTGTGCTGACAGAAGCCTCCTCATTGTGATGCCCCAGTATTCTGTAAACTGCCACCTTCTAAGTCATCACACATACAAATCCATATTTATCCCCTAAATAAAAATGTGTTATTTTTGTGCAATCTGCACATTGACTGAATCCTGCTCAGAGTTTTAAACCCATACTTTCTTTAATTTTTTCACTCAGCCCACTGCAGTACTCTCTGTGCTCCCTGTCAGAAAGTTAACAATGTCAGAGCTCAGGCTCAACCTGAGCAGTGTGATTGACTGAAAGGAGGAGGGGATGAAGGCCTGTCAGTGCAGTTATATTTAGTATCTCTGTTGCTCCACTGGATACTATTGGATCACAGTTTTCTCTTCCTTTTGGCTAAGAAAAATAAAATATCGACTGAAGAGAAGGATTGACTTACTGGAGATTTATGGTTGATTTACTGTTTGAATATATTTACATATCTTTATCATTTATTGCTCAAGTTTTAACACTGAGCCCAGGGTAAGATTGGTCATTATCAATTCAATTCTCTTGTGCTTTATGTTAAAGTTAGTTGAATTTACTTGATATAAAACATTTTTCTCCTACAGTCCCTATATGTCCTTCGTTTTGTGGGCATCCAGTACACAGTGACTATATACTGTGAAGACAAAGCATGTCAATGTTTTTCTTTTATTCCTGCAGGAGCTTAATGTGCGACAGTTGACACTTTCAACAGAGAAGGACAAATACGGGATCCGCCTGCGAGCTGAGCCTGACCACATGGTGCTGGGCAAGAGATTAAAGGGAGCCTTTAAAGCTGTGACTGCTTCTATCAAGGAGCTCACCAGCGAACAGCTAGAGGCCTTCCAGAAAACAGGTATAACTGGGCAGAAGCTCGACAAAAATCCTAGCATTTAAATATTTTACCAGTTTAAATGCACCATAGCGTTGTAATCTAATTATACATCTAATACCCAAGAAGTAAAATAAGTGTATGGGTTTTTTAAGCTATAGTTTTCCAGATATGAGTCATGTGTAGAGAATGTCTGTTTATCTCAAAGCACTTGTAGGGTTTTGGGGTATTTGCATACTTGTACCCTGAATATTAATTTGTTGTAAAGAGGTATGCCAATTAACTTAAGTTTTCACTTCTGTCTTGGGATGCACTAATATGGAAATGTTTCCCCTTATCAATATTTGAGAATAGCATTTTTGTTTAGACAGACGACCCAAATTAACCAGTATTACATACATTTCCCTACTATTTCAACACCACGAAAAGGCAACCACAGCGTCTACATTGCTTCTCTGCCGGTGTCGGTAAATTTGATATATATATATATATATATATATAGAAAATTTACCGATACCGAAATTTATGATCTTACTGATGTCATTTTGCACATGCCGGTAAATTCTGTGTTTAAAAAAGATGAAAAGATGTGTTTTAGTTTTGTGGTGCTCCTGCCTCTTTAAAAAATTAGCGTTGCCTGAAGTCATGTTACTACGCACAGTCATGTGGGATCCAGAGAAAAATACATGGAATACAGAAAAGGACGGGTTGGGGTGGTGGGGTGGTCATTGTTATCGTCCACTTACTGTTATCGAGATGAAATGCTCAATATACCATGATATTAATTTAGCTCATATCGCCCAGCTCTACATTGGAGTGTACTTATTCCAGCCCAAGATTGTAGAAAATGTATTTCAAGCAACATATCTTCATACACAAAGATGTTTAAGTATTGCGCTCCTGCATATTATTGACAAAGAATACGCCATTTTATAGATTCCTATATAATTATTAAGCATGCATTTTTTTCTCCCAATTTCCTTTTAAATGTTATTAACTCCCAACCATTATACATACAAAATTTACCCAAATTTTCTAAACTTAAATGCCACTTTTACAGATTAAAGCTTTCCTCTCTCTTTTTCTTTTTGGAAAAAAATCTGAAAATAAAATTGCACTGCATGAAATTTGATTGAGATTGGCCTTGGTGTATCAAAAATGGGTAGCAGCGACATTAATGACAAGTTATTTTTTGTGCAAAGTTGTTAGAAAGTCTTCTAGGATGTTCTTTTCATCCCATATAGTGTAAAACAAAATAATTAACTGTATTTTGTCCTTACGAAATAATAATAAGGGATTACATTTATATAGTGCTTTTCAAGACACTCAAAGCACTTTACAATTCCACAATTCACTTGCTCCCATTCACACACTGGTGGTAAAAAGGGGGTCTGAAAAGTGGTTAGAAATAGTGACTTTGTTGCTATTTCTAAGTTTGGAACACTGGACTTAATGCAAGGTAATGCGCTTATTTTGAAACAGCAGCACTACTGTTACTGCGTTTGTTTGGAGTAACTGCAGTAAAACTCCGACAAGTGAGCACATAGGCCCAACAGGCAGTGCTGACAGTATTTATTTCCATCCCCCTCATGAGCTTGTGGCGGCCGTAAATTAGACAGCCACCACTGAGATCACTATGTAGGAAAAACCCTGTCCGAAATACAAAACTTAACCAAACCTTATATCGTTTGCATCAACAACCAAAATCTTAATACAAATTTTTAATACGAAACAAAATGTCCACACAATGGCTTATCTCTTCACTAGTCAGTATCACTACAGTGTATGTATATACTTTGTTTCCAGTGTATTTACAGATTGCTAAATTATTTGTTTTACTATTGCATTGTTTTTAACCATAAACATTTGAGTGAAACATCTCACACTCATTAAAAATATGAATGAATAAACCAAATGAAGTACCTTAGGTATGGCCATTCCTAATAATGCATGTAATTAGTTAGTTTACTCTGCAAAAACAGCTTAAAGGAGATAGTTTCCAATGGGGGGAGACCTTATGCCCATTTTGTGGTTTCAAGTGATAATGTTCCTGAATTTATGTTTTACTGACTCCAAAGATCCTGTTGATATTTTAGAACCACAAACAGATGGGAAGATGGCACTCTGACAAAATTTCTCTTTAATCAGTTGCTTATCAAATAATGACTATTTTAAGAGCAACGAAGCTGTCGTTGTAAACAGTAAATCCTTGCAGTAACCTTCTGTACCTGCACATACACAGACACAGTACCGGTTTATCCCTATAATGCAATCAGAATCCGAGTTGGGATCAAAGCAGGTCAAGGTATCTTGTCTCTCCAATTATACAAAGATGAGGAGAGCCCCCAGATTCTCTGGGGAACAAAACGGCAGAGGTCATGTGGACTGTGGGAACTTAAGATTTCCATCACACGAATGTTTGAAGTCAGGCCAATAGGAGGGAGAAAACTACACTACTTTCTGAAGGGAAGAGATGGATCTCTTAAAGCATGGAAGAAAATGTTGGCAAGACAAAACGGTGAAAATATGTGCAATATCGAAAGTCAAAGCACAAGAAAATATTAAGCTTTAAAGTTTTGCGATCATGTAGGAAAATGCTCCTAAATTGAATGCATCATGAATAGGATCTTTAATAAAGAGGTTTTAACATATTTAAAATATCCAAAGGAAATAAAACCACTGGAGGCAACTTGCATTCAACTTTGTAAACAGTAATTTTTTCTTTCCACAGCTCTAAAAACTTGTGAAGAGGACTGCAGTTTCAAAAGAATTGTCTCTTGTTATTCCCTTACCTGTACTTTTGATTCCATTTTGTCAGATAAGATGGAAGAAAAGGGGTCAAAGCAAGGAATTGAAAAAATTAAAGAAGCAGCAAGTGACACAGGAAACCAGAGTGTGGAAATCTCACATTAGAGAGAAACAGGGAGACTGTTTCATCTACCCCCCAGGGGTTAGCAAGTAAAAAGGACAGAGAATCATGGTCACGGTTTAAAGGAAGAACACATACATGGGTAATTGCTGCCATGGGCAAAATGGAGATGTTACAGGTAGAAAGTTTTCCGTATTGTTTTAAGGCTCAGATTCATAGTAAATGTGAGAAGAAAGACCACCACTGATATTACTGTAAAGACGGATCCATCCTACTTTTTAGTCCCAGAATAAAACCCCTGAGAAGTAATGATCCAGTGCAAAGATAATATTTTTTTACTTGATTATAGCAAAAATCTGTTAAATTTTAAAGTCTAAGATTAGTCAGCAAATGTTAGTGCTTTTTAATTGGTGACTTATTGAGGAAAATGTCTCTGTGGTTGGAATATCAGCAATATTTTAAGACAGTTGAGTCATAACAAATTTTAAAAATGGCAGGAAATTCAACTCCCTGAACTCATGAAGGTGCATCTATGTTCAGAATTCATAGTTTTATAAATGCTGACATAGGGCTGGGCGATATGGCCTCAAATCTATATTGTGACATAGTCTAAAGCATGTGAGGTAACAATATGTATGGCGGTATATCCTTTTTTATTTATATATCTCAAAATGACTGCTTATGAACATTTTCACTTTCTATACAGATTGCAGCCGAACAACCTCCAAAAGGTTTAGAATTTCATTTAAAGAACATTTACTGTGCAAAATACATTAAAAAAATATTCAATTCTTTTTCCAAAATAATGCAAAACAAATATCAAAACATAAAGAAGATATTTTAAATATAAGAAAACCTAAATATCATGAAAATAAATTTCAAAATTGTCTGCTTTCCTGGTTACTTAATTATATATTTAGTATCACACAAAAGTAACCTGCATATATTTGAAAAAAATAAATGCTTCCAAGTTCAAAATGTTTGTTTTCCATTAAATGAAAAACAAAAAACTTTAAACTTTAAATATCTAGTGTAAAGAGAAACGATGAACACCAGTATTCTTGTGTAACTGGTACAAAGTATGTTGGCACAGCTTGATGACATAAGTAATAAATAACTTAATACTTGGCTTTGCCAATTTTTTGCAGTGACAACTGGCATCAAGCGATTTTTATTACTGGCAGCAAGAAATTTTGCCCCACTTTTATTTACATAATTGTTTTAATTCAGTCACAGTGAGTGTTGTTCAAGCATGAACAGCATGTTTAAGTTTCTTCTACGTCACGGGTCTGAAATTCCACTCCTCAAATGCCCATGTCCTGCAAGTTTTGGGTGCGTTATTGGTCCAACACACCTGAATCAAATAAATCTTTTGCAAAACTTGCTGACATGCAAAGGAGGTATTTTAGCCTTTTAATTTTGGTGTTTTGGATCAGGGATGCATCCATAAGTTGCAGTGGCACTCCAAGACAGGAGATGCTGACCCAGTGCTCTACAGCATCTCAGTTGAATTTAAGTCCAGACTTTCATTATGCCACATTTCTTCAACCATTCATAGGTAAACTTGCTGGTGTTTTTTTTCCATCATTGTCCTGCTGTATAACCCAAGTGAATTTGAGACAGAGCTTTACAAGCACCTTACATTTGTTGTACTGCATCTAGCTAACATCTTGTGTTAGACATATTTGATTCAGAATGTTCTGTAAATTACTGGTTTATGTCCAGTGTTGATTTTCTACTGTAAAAATTTTAAGGATCCATTGTGGTGGACGGCCATGAGCTCCATGAGGAGGACCTGCGGCTGTTGTACACTTTTGATCAGACCTCTGGCTCTGCTGCACATTATGAAGCACACTCTGATGCTCAGGTGGGTTTCTGATTAAAACATATTATTTTTCTCAGTGTCTCACGCACTGTAACTCATAATTCACCTCATTAAAAAAAAGAACAACAAAAAACCACAACTACTTCACTGCTTTTACAAATATCTGTCTTCACTGTAAATGAATTCATGTCTCTTAGCTGTGTGCGACGTATGAAATAGTTTCATGGCTAAGTGGAGATGAGTACCATGCCTTTTTCTACAGGGCCTTTCTAATCATTGCTCCTCGCATGCAAACTGCACCCTAATATCAGTGTACTGAACTGGCTTTTTAACTCTCCCCTTTATTCTCTCATTCACACAGACTATCTTGCTCCCGTCCGTCTGTCCCTCTTCTTCCTTCTATAAGTAGTCGGCATGACTCAGTAAATCATATAAACATTTGCTTTCTTAGCTTTCATTCGTTTTCATACTGCGACTCTTTGAATAACTCAGGAAACGTTTGATCAAAACTTCCTTCTATTGTGCCTTCTTTCTAACCCTCTGACTTCAAAACCCTTCAACTACTGAGTAAAAAGTAACCTGGGGATCTCTGTTCCTAAAATAAACTCTTATCAGAAGGTGAATAATACTTTTACCTCTTGTTGAGTAAATGTTTCACCATCACGATTAAGTCTAAAACGGTGAGTTCCTGCAGTTTGTGCATAATATAATTAATTCAGAAACTAAAATTTAAATTCCACCTCCGCACCAATATCTGCTTGTTACAGAAATGGCAAAAAGTCATGCCTCTTAAAGTCAACATTTAAAGGTCAGCGCAGAAGCTTTTGTTTTAGTGTTAAACAAGTCTTGTGCTTAAATAAAAAAATATCTCTGCCCCTCACTCCTCCTTCATTTTAAATCTGTAAAGCACTTTGAGAAACTGTATTGGAGAAGCGCTTTTATGAATAAATTTTTATTTGATATGTTCTTTTGTTCAATGGTTCAGCCGGGATGTGGATCCGGCGTCTCCATTTGATTTTTCAACTTTTTTGCACATTTTCGTCTGTCCGATTCATTGGTGGTTCATTGGTTCCTTAGTTGGGTGCCGGGGCTCAGCGCTCCGTGGTGTGCGGAATCAGGATTCAGAGGCAGTAAGAGCTTGGTGTCCAGGTGCTGACTGGGCGTGGCCTGCGGATGCCGTCAATCCTCTGTAGCTGTTGGTGTGGGGCAGAGGGGGCGTGCTGGGATACCGGTTGTGGGAGTTGGCTCAGGAGTGGCAGCAGCATATGCGTGAGGCCTGGCGATGAAGGGGAACTCCGATTGGGGGCGGCAGGGCGTAGAGTCCTCGGCCGGGCACGCTCTGGAGTAGGCGGTTGTGGAGCCCTCGAGCTTATCGCTGCATTCCAGTGTTTACAGATATAATCTTGGATTTATGTTATCAGCTGAGAAATTAAATGTTACATTTTTCCAATACCCCCTGTAATATGCTCACATATACCACTAGAGGTACGCGTACAACCGGTTGGGAATCTTAACCACTGCTGCTACCGAGGTTTCTGGTTTTAAAGCGCTGACCTAAAAGTTGTAGCTCCAACAGAAAATGTATTTTACAATCGCTAAAAACAGACAGCAGTGGATATCATTATTTAAACACACAAACGAAAGAATTGTATAAAAGGAACGCTCAATAGCAAGAATATTTTAAAATGTGTTAAGTTTTCAGTGTAGATGGAAGCAAGATAGCTTTAGTTATATTAGTATGGATCTGTTTAATAGGTGAGTATGCATTGAGAATTGTGAGCAGTTTTGGTCAAACTGCAATGTGTATTGTAGAATAGAAACTTGATTTATTGTCTGACAAGGGGGAAATGCAGACATAACAGCGTTTTTTTTATTTTTTTTTTATTTTTTTATTGCACGTTCCACATATACACTGTGCTTTACAGCTCTGGTTAGTTTAAGGTTTGTGGTTTCATTTTAACCAGTGTGTTTCTCTCTGCCTGCCTTTTAGGTCCTTGTGTTGTTGGATGTGACCCCAGACCAATCCATGGTGGATGAGGGTGTTGCTAGAGAAGTCATCAACCGCATTCAGAAACTACGCAAGAAGGTGGGGCGAACTGGAATGACACATAACAAACTAGTAGTGAATTCTACGATCCAGTGTCTGATTGCTGGTGTCACAGTTGAAGAAGTCATTGTTTATTTGGAGGGTCCTCAGGCTGAGTAAATAACATCCTGTTTTCCATAAACCTTGGCATTCAAATGCTTATTTATTCCTTTTATTAAGAGCTTACTGCTGCAGCTATAGAGTAATAATATCACTGAAGCTTTGATTTGAGTTTTTCTATATTTCTTCACCTTTAGACACCCCTCCCTTCGTCTTTGTGCCCCACTCTTTTGTCAGGGCAGTTTGGAAATCTTTCCACTACCACGTCACAGTGAGAGGTTTCTCCATCATAAGGCAGGCTTAATAGAAGCTTAATTACAGTCTGGCCCCTTTCAGATTCTGACATTGGGGCTTTTGAAGTTGTGAGGGGAGTAAAGACGGATTAGCCAACAGCGGTGCGTTTTCACAAGAAATTAGCCATTTTTTCCATTTCCCCATAGCAGCATTGTGTGCTGGCTCCTGGCCAGGCTAAATTCCTCCAGTTATTTCAAATGGAGATCTTTCAGGAATTTTCCACCCTGTGGGTAGGAATTAATTTTATAGTACATGTAGTTTGGTAGTGTATTTGAGTTGTGAAGCAGGGGTCATTATTTCCTTGACCTGACACACACACTATACAAACTTGATCAGAACGAGGACCTTGTTCAGTGGAAGCCTATAAAACCTTTCTCCATTAATTGACTGCTTCGTTGTATCTAGCTTTGTCTGCCTTTGAGCTGCACACTATAGCAGAGATGTTTCCAAGTATATACATTTGCTTCAATCAATCAGTGTCTTCGCCGATGCATAGATGTGCACAGCTGCAAACTACAGATTAGAATGGAATCAATGTGTTTGAATATGTCAAGGTTAGTGGGAGCCAGCAGCAAACGATGCCAAAGCAGATGGGCTCTCATCCAGCAGAAATGCCCATGTGTTCTTTTCTGTCTTTATTTGTTCCTGAATTGTTTTCTCTTTTGCATTGCATTCCCAAACCTCTATTTATTTATCTTGTCTGCAATCCATTTAATTTACCCTTGTCTCTTTTCCTTTTAGGTTATTTTTTTCTCTGCATGAAAAACTGTGTTTTTGGTTCACTAAGTTGAAGTGCTGGTCAGGGAGTGATTTTGGCATACATATGTGCCTAGGATCATATTTCTCACCCGAGTAGTGACAGTATACCAGTGTTTGAAAACCACAACGTATACTTCATGTTATTCCCCTACTTAAACACTTTGTAATCTCCCTCCCTTTCCTGCATTAGGCACATTTGGTGCCATCTGATGAGATAACTGTTTACTACCGCTGCCAGCCAGAGGGGGAGTACTTGGGATCTGTGATTAAGGCTCACACTGACTTCATTCTGGCTACCACCAAGGCTCCACTTCTTTCCTTCCCTGTCCCAAAACATGCCAGCATCATTATTGAAGAAAAGACTCAGGTATGGATTAATGCTTTTAAATTAAATTTAAATTAATGCTTTGTTTTTTTAATTTTATTTATTTATTTATTTATTTTATGGTTGTTCACACACTACCTAAACTGTGACAGCAAACACACTCCAGTCTGAACCATTCACTGCCCCAAAGCGGCCCTCATACGCAGAAGAAAACAAGAGGTCACACACACAAGTTGCTCTGTCTACGGAAGGAAAAAATCCTGACGACACATTTTGGTGTTTGTGCAGGAGTTTGGTAGTTCCTGCACAGTCGAAAGCAACAAACCAACTTTCCTACACATGAGACCCACATAACAGCTGTTTACGTGTGAGAGCATATATGTTATATATAATATATTATTAAATACATTAAGATTAAATCTATTAATATTACTCTTGTGATATTTATTTTATGCACAGCAACACCCCCTTCAAATAATTAAGCTGAGCAACATTCCATAGAAATAAAAAGGAAATAATAATAATATAGTTTATGTTCAAACAGGGTTACCGTCCTTGACAGTTTTTTTTAAAACATGTAACACGCAGTTCAGGTAAGTGAATCATTAAAAAACATTTCTATGCGAGTATCTGAGCATCATCTCAGACCTGGACTCTATGCCATGTTAATCTTTCCATTTGAGAGCTCAGATGACAGCATATTTTAAAAGTTATGAAAGTTTGAGCGTGTAATCGGACCGGAAAGACACTGATGCCTCCAAAGCAGTGGATGGATTCGTTAACAGGTGCACAGTTCTTGTCCAGCACCAGTAGAAAGTAGTGACTGCGTTTAGATAACATATATTATTATACATACATAAGTAAAATCTTCATATTAATTTGATTTATTTATTTATCTGCTCGATGAGTGATACCAAGATGGGAATTTTTTCTTCAGCTTCACTATTGATTGCAATGAATTATAATTAAATGTTATTGAATGTGTCAATTTTATTTTATGACAGGATTTTTTTGTTCCCCTCCTTCAGTCAAAATGATGGACAATGAAAAAGCGACAAGAGCTTTGCTAATAATGCTTAAAAAAACATTTTCAGAGATGTTTCATGTATTCTGGTGAGGTTTGGATTTAATTAAGAAATTAACATGGGCAGTGTTCGAGCGGCCCCAGGAACTGTAGAAAGCTATATGCCGGTGAGTTGTGGGTGAGTTCAAAAAAGTGAATCATCTACTGATTAAAATCATCTTAACTGAGCGAGTGACGGCTGCAGAATAATAGTCTGTCTGTGTCAGTGGCCTACATGATCAATTTAATGCGACATGACCGTACAAACTGAAGTCATTCTAAAAAACATAAGATATTGATCAGATTTATTACCACATATGCAAAAAAAACCTGGGTCGCATTTGAAAAAATTTTGATTCGTGCCGTTCCGACTGTCATAAAGTGATTGGATATGAGTCGCATAGGAGTAGAAAAGTGGAATTTGAAGCAGATTTGCCTGCAGTGTGAACGTACAAACTTATTCTGATTTGCCTCTAATTAAGAGGAATCTGTGCCTTCAAATCTTAGTTTTTTTGTATTATTTAAAAATGACTCATATTGAACTGTCAACATAATTTGATTTTGTTTTTTTTATTATTTATTTATAAGATTAAGAAGGGAATTAAACATTTGATCACTGTATTCACATTGCTAAGTAATCAGGTCCTGGAAACAGTTTGATGATTTACCTTTAAAATTAATGAAAAATGCTTTCAGTGTTTGACCTGCCAATCAGAGAATAATATTAACCTATCTTTCGAACTAGTTGATTCATTGATATATTAATAATTCTACAAGACAGGTTGTAGTTTATGATCAGAATTCCTGGTACAAGTTGGTGAATAGGTCCTTAGTATGCGTAATACTTCCCAATACATAATGTTGATTACCAACCACAGTTCTGCTTGAATCTTGAAAAAATAGTCTTTTGATCTATTTACCAGATTACATATCACTCTATATTTAAAGTAAATATTTTCCCTGTATTAAATTTTAGTTGAAAAGGTAATCTGTCTTCTGTCTATTTGTTGTATTGCTTTAATTAATGTATTTTGTTTTTGCAGCTGAAGGGCTCAGACTTGGAGTTAATAATAGTAAAAGGATCGTCATGCTCCCAAGTGTCATCAAATGGACCAGCTTGCGCGTACGTGAACCTGAGAGTCAAAGTCAACAACAAAGAACAAGGTAGCATAAAGCAAACAAAACATCTTCACACTGGTTTTGAATATTTAACATCCCTATGATTTTCAGCGGTCTTGGATGTGTGGCACAATTCCAGTGAAGTGCTTGTGTTTGATAATCCA
The DNA here is from genome assembly GCA_028564705.1 of Apricaphanius iberus. Taxonomy (NCBI): domain Eukaryota; kingdom Metazoa; phylum Chordata; class Actinopteri; order Cyprinodontiformes; family Aphaniidae; genus Apricaphanius; species Apricaphanius iberus. The sequence continues at coordinate 17,360 of JAPXFQ010001338.1, read as the reverse complement.
GCTTGGCGGTGCTTTTTGTTCTTCAGAGGGTGTAGTGTTGCTGGAGAATCCCAAAGGGGATAACAGACTAGACTTGGACAAACTGAGGAAAGTGTGCAGCAGCATCTTTGGAATCAATAACACCCAGCTCAGATTCTTCAGCGATCAAAACGGTGAGGAATGTTCCAGACACTCAAACATCTATAAATTCTACCAGTGTTTCACATACCTCACCAATTTATTAATAAAGCAATTTCAAAATAACAGCGCTGACCAAAGTGCTGTACAATAAATTGAACACGAGCTACATACAGGTCAGAGAATAAAACCGACTCAAAAACATGAGATACCAACATTAAGATGTTATAAAACCAGAAAATGTTGCCTTAAGTGCTACACAAGTGAAAAAGAACTGTACATAATGGTACAATAAAAACAGAGAAAAATTTCAATATAAAAGCTAAGGCAGGGTAAGGTTAGAGAAGTAGATAATCCTATATTTACCAAGTAGCAAATTAAAGTACTGAGAAGAATGTAGTTTTAGTTTAACAGCATGAATATTTCAGAGTAAAACCTTTAAAATCATATTAAAGATCCAGTTTTTATTTTTTGACATTTCATACAAACATTTATAGGTTCATAAATGGTAGGAGAGGTAGTAATGCTTTTTAATGACTTATTAGTTCAGATAATTCAGAAATTTATTCTGTCTGTTTTTACATTTATTTATTAGAGGTGACTAAATAAAGGAATGTTGTGTGGATCCATTTTCCAGTCACGAGAAAATCAGCCCCACTGGGACATTCCTCTGTATTCCTGATGTCTTACTTTTTCTTATGTGTTTCTTTCAGAATTGACCCGCAGAGCGGACCTGCAGGCCCACAGGGGTAAAACTTTGTTTGTGACTTCAGGCCCCTCCTCTCCCGGCGCTGTGCCCACCACCGACACCCTGCTGTGTCCCTATGTAAACCTGTTACTGTGCAACGCACAGCCGGCTGGTGAGAGACGTGTTGGGTTTCCTTTTGTTTATGAATAAGGCATGCCTTTTGTAATTATAATCAACAAATCTGTGCGATTATTTGTTAAATGTGTTATTATAATCAACAGCCATTAAAGCTTTTATTTATGAGTTTTATTACATAACTTATGTCTGAATAAGAGCTTATAGTTTCTTGATTGATTTCACAGTGACTCAGACACTTAAATGTAAGCTTTTATTCTTTGGAAAGCTTTGGCAAGCTTGAAATGTTTTATTGAAGGCGTCACATATTTTTAAGCAGTCCAGATTTTAAAATGATACTTGGACATTTTTGCGTTCCTTACCTTAAAGATTGATACTATTTGATTTCAGTTGGAAAACGAGCAAAAAGAAATCAATATTTCATCCCTGAACAGTTCTTTCAAAGGAAAGTTTGCAAAGTAATATTAGACAGTTTAGCTGTTTGGAACCAACAAAAAAAAACGTACATTAATTTTATGAAAAGAAGCAGCTGTGGACATTTTTCATAAAATGTGCAGCTGTTAAAAAAATGTGTCCACTTAGCTTCACCTCTTATTAAACAAGTTCTGAATGTGAATATTCAAATGTCCTTCTTTTCTCCGAGTCCAGCCCCTTCCACTGTTGTTCTTGGTCTTGCTGTACAAGTAATTAGTTGTTGCAATCACTTTTTTTTGTATTTTATTCACATCCCTTTCTCTTTGTGTGATTTAGAGTGCCAGGCTGGAGATGTTGGCACCCTACTGCTGGTGAACCCAGTTGGCCAGAATGAGCTAGACCACTCCGGCCTGCTCTCTGAGGCTGCCAAAATTTTTGGCCTCCGCAGCAGACGGCTCAAGCTCTACCTGGACCAGGATCTTACTTATGGTAATGTTTGAAACAAAATGGCTGATAACCATAAAACTAAATCTATCTGCAGATGGACATAATCTCACAATAGGGGTATGGAAGGTGTACATTACTGTTCCCCAAGGTACAAAAAAAGGAATTTAGAAAGCCTAAGGAAAAATATTGGAAGTCAGGGTTACTCTTTTTTTCGTTGTCTGAAAGGTACATACACATTCCTCCAGTATGAAAAAGTAATTTTTTGTACCATTTCTTGGATGGGGCACAATTTCTGGTGGTTATCTTTTCACCCAAAAAATACACATATTACCAAACATAGATTGATGTAAATTAATGTCAGCACATTATTTTATTTTTTTCACCAAACAATTTTACAAGGATCTTTTTTGTGCTTTAAAAATTTTTAAATTATGTTCAGAATTATTTTGACAAGGAATATTTTGCTGTGCCAGCATACATATTCTGATAAATTGCAGAAGTTCTCAGTGTAAGATGAACTTATCCTTCTAGCAGAAATAAAAAGTTGCTTCTGTGGGCGACTTTTGGCTACATCGTGGTCGTTTGATGTGTAGATCATGTCAAGTTAAAAATGATTTCTGTCAAGGTAGCACAGACAGGCACACAAGTACAGGCTATTCGGGTGTAAATAGGTAAATGGTAGCTTTGACGGTACCACCCCAGTGACAAGAAGTTTTACCACTAAAAGTACAGTTCTGTACTTTCATTTGTTGGTGTATGGGGAATTGGAATTCAAGACATAATTAAAAAAAATCTACTTTTGCTTTGCTTGGGGGTGAATAATTTTCCTTAAATGGGCTAAAATATTGCTATAAAACGAGCATTAAGAATCAAGTCCATAGATGACGTTTCACTGTTTGTTTACGGTAGAGATTGAGATACACCCAACAACTGTTTAAATCAGAACCTAACAATTTTAGGATCTTGAAGTCAAAAATATTTGATTTTCAGTGTAGCTGCTTTAATTAGATATAGCTATATCAGCAATGTCTTTGTGCATTAAATATTCCTCAGCAGAGGATCAACATAGCTTGCAATTCTCTTTCACAAAATACTGAAATTGATAGTGTATTTTCTTCTTTTCGTGATCTTCCAAAGTGACATCAGCAAAAAATATATGTCCAACACATGACCATCAAGTCTGGCCTAATTGGTTAATAGTAGCGGATCCAAATTATGTGTAGTGGGCTAAAATTCAAGCATCACCTCCTGAAAAATTTAAATTAATTTAGTCCATTTGTAAAACATCATAGTTTAGGCTTCACATGTTTTAATATGTAAAGAATAAAGGAAAGCACCTTTTTTTTAATCAACATTTTTCTCACTTCAGTTACTCTGACCTTTCAGTTTCCTGTCTGTCAGAGAGGCTTTATCGAACATACTGGATATTACGTTGCCAAATATGAATTCATGACACTTTGAATATAATACGCAACAGTTAGTGCTTTCAAAATGGTAGTTTTCAATATAAATGTTTCACAAACAAATCTTAATCATATTTTAAATCTATTGTGCAGTGCTACTCGCTAGTGCATTCCTAAACTTTTTATAATTGGAAATAGGTTATTTTTTATATTTACCAAGGTGTTGGATTTTTGATTTTACTCAAATCATATTTTTAAGAGATACAACATGCTTACTTACATTGTCTTGAAAGTAAAATGCCTTCTCCTGAAGTCACTTTTAAGGATTTTGCACAGTCTGGTCTTTGACAAACGATGAAACAAAAACGATGTATTAAAGTATTAATATAAAATATAAATGTTTGTTCTTATTTTTTTCAGAACTTCCAGCAGAGTCATCAGTAAAATCTCTCAACACCAAAACTCTGTATGTGAGAGTTTTTCCAACCACCGCTGAAGCATAAATCAACCGAAGAACACCCTAAAGAACATCTCTTTAAAACACCCCCTTTACCTGAGTTTCTGAACAACTTAAAACCCCCAACAATGCCAAAGCAGTGTAAAGTGGCATCAAATGTGTCAATGCTTTCTTTATTGTTTAGAAAAACTTGATTTAAACTAGGCTTATCTGTAAAGTTCACTCAATGTCATTGGATTGACTTCAAGCACACGTCAGGGTTTTAAAATGTGTTAAAAATATAAATTGCTTGTTTAAACAGTGTCCCATGTATAAGATTTGATAAACCGTGTGAGTGGAGGCTGTGAACAGTTTTTGTCCTTGACTGCAGGAGATCTTATTAGACTCGAACATTTATCCGTTAGCTGTACTGAATGACTCAGATGCTGTAACTATATCTGGTAGGGCAACAGTTTACACGCCTCACTTGAAGATCAGCCTACTACAAAGACTTCCTAAATAGAGGGGAATAGACTGACTCGACAAATCATCTGCTGGTGACGGGCAGAAACTGTCATCAACTACAAACAGAAAAGAGTTCAGAACAAAGTGAGAAACTGTAATTCATGTCAATGGTTCATTTCTGCCACATTAGAATATTTCTTTTTTTCAGTAACTCATTTAAGGAAGGGTTCTAGGAAATGGTCTAACTCGATTAACTGTCACTGTTACGATGGATGATTTTCTTTATTATGGTAATCATGCAGGTTACTTCGCTTCATGGCTTATTTGCAGTGTGCTTAGTCCACAGTAATTATATTTTGGCACATAATTGCGAAAGGAATTTGGGCCATTGTGAACATAACAGATAAACCCATTGTGCTTGTTACAGAGGGAGTTCTCAGACAATGAAGGAGGTATTTAAAAGGTGAAATAGATTTTGGGGGCTGCTGTACTTCAGGGACACAAAGGGTTCTGTCATAAAAAAAAAAAAGCAACGAATGGATAATGTAACATTTTAAGTGACAAGCAGAATAAATCAGTGGTGACTAAGAATCTGTGTTCTTTTCTTACTTTTTCTCAGACTTCGTAATGGTAGATGGAGACACAGGGTGATTGTGTAAGGGGGTGAGTCTGACTTCATTGTAGTTTTATAAAAATGGGCCTCGCTTTATTATTTAGGCTGAGACGTTATGACCGACTGATTTAGTTTAGAAGCACGGTTAGAAAATGAATACAATAAAGTGGATTATAGAAGAACAGGGCAAAAAAAAACTAATATGATGTTTGGAAAAGTAATGTGCTTTCTTGATTGGGTTTGAATGGGAAAATGGTTTTATATATTCATCATTAATGAAACTACAGTCTGCAGCCCTGTCGATTAACAGAGAATACTGGTAAGCTGATGCTGTACAGGGGTAACAAGGCTTGCCAACCATCACAGCATTCATATGAAAATTGTAATAAGAGATGTTCTTTTTCCACACATTTTAATATTACATCTACAAAGTTCAATATATTTTGATGAAATCTTTTTTCATAGACCAGCGATGCCTATGTTCAGTCCTCAAAAGCTGCTGTACTGCTACTTTTAGTTGAATCCCTCTTGCAACACCTGAATTCCCTCATCACCATGACATTCAGCTCTGCAGAGCCCTGTTAAAGAGCTATTCATTACGTTCAGGTGGTTTGAGAGGGGATGCATCTAAAAGTTACAGGACAGTAGTTTCCAAGGACTAAGTTTGGGCACCCCTGTAATAAACAAAAAGTATAGCATGATTGGGATTAGAAGGAAGAGTATGAAAGGGATCTGGAAAGTGAACCTTAAATGGAAAGTTTGGGGGGGTTTCAATCTGGACCTTAGCATTTATTATGTTGATTTGCTCACCCAGACAAGTTTGTAGCCACTTGGAGTCCTTCGGAAGAAGTTTTTATCCAGTCACGATCAATGTATATCCATATAATGGGAGTGGTGGGGGCAGGAGATCTGCTACCTGTAAGAAGGCATTTTCTGTCCAAAAAATCCTTCATTTAACCAATGTTTCATGAATAGTTAGCGATATTCCCCTGTAAGTTTGGAGTGTCTCTGAGGTGCTTTGGTATAAGCATCTGGGGTTTTTACAGGCTTTTAATGCAGCCAATTCCAACTTATATATAAACTTCTTGCGAATCCAATCCACCTTCCTATCAGCTCTGACCAGCTTTTCTGTACTTGAACAAAAACATCCTCACAGCTTGATGCCGCCATTACCATGTTTCACATTAGAGATCATATGTGTACTTAAAGGTATCCTTCACTTAGAGACTGTATGTGTTCTCTGTGAAATTCAATTGGTCACTCTATGCTGCTTATGCCTGCTCAACACTTTGTTAGCCCACACCTGCATTAGCCACGGAAAGAAAACAGACAGCAAAACAAGCGAGTCAGAAACATCCAGTCCCTTCTACATCACAGTGAAAATTAGTACTCATGGTCTTGCCTTCTATGGCTTTAGAGTGCCCAAGAGAAGGCTGATTTTGCAGCCTGGAGAGGGAGGAGCCCCTTTTTGGTACGTAGTAGAAGCTAAAAGCTGAAGCTAGCTGCTAGTAATTCCACAGCATGGGAGAACAGGGTTGGGCATGGTTTATTTCTTTACACAGCAAATCAGGGTTTCATTTTTATACCCAAATAAAAAGAACTGAGGAAGAAACAGTTGGGCTGCATCTGAAACCTCTAAATTGGTAAAAGGTCTTACGCCAAACCGGATGTGTGTCAGCGTCCGCCATGATAAGATGCATCCGAATCCGAAAAGACGCACGCATGTGAGTACAAACACTTCCGAAGGTTTATTTTGATATGCGTCATTCATATGCGTTTACGTCGCGTAATGACGTCGGGTAGAAAGGCTGTTCGAAATGGGCACATTCGCGAACGGCTCCCTAGACTACTAGCCATAGTGTTCTCACTGTTGACCCCATGAAAGGTTGATTAATTGCTAGTGTTAGTGCTTAGAGGCCAACATTCAGCGGTTTCGGATGCAGGGCTGGAATTTGTCATGGAGCATACCCTAAAAGGTTAAGTTGATTATTGATTTGAAGGGAGCATAAGAGTGGCATTGTTATTGGCCAATGGTTGATTGAGCACGAGGCCACAGACAATCATACCATTGCTGATATTCCACACAACAGATATTGCTTTCATAAAACAGTTCTACAAGCTCAATTTAATTTTTAATAATAATTAGCAATAGATTATGATTTGTTTATTTAATCATTTAATTAGCTATGCCAACATAAATGGTTCCAACTAGAAGGGGGACGAGACTTGCGAGGCAAGACAAACATTTCCTATACACAAACATTATTGTACATTCACACTGCACGCTTTGTCCCCCTCAGATAACGCTCACAAACTTAGTAGTTGCGAATCCTATACATTTTTAAGGCTGCAGCTAGCAAAACACGTAGGCGGGCCTTTCTCCGCTGGATGTTTTAATGGTGGATCGTGGCTGGCTAGACGACGTCGGGCGACGTCACTACAGGGAGACGTTTTGATTGGTTGACGCTCCTCGGATGGAGGTAAAAGTTTCAGCTAGCTTAGATTCTTTGTTGGCCTTCACTGCTTTAAAGCTTGGAAAGCAGAAAAAGTTAAATTAAATTGCTGCGGCTAACAAAGCACAGCAGAAACTCTGATGGACTCAACCACAGACTTAAAGTAATCTTGCCGTTCTGGGCCTAAACTTTTTGGGCGGTGTAAACGCACCATTAAAGACTCTACAGCAGAGTGGCATTTTCTGTAAAAAGTCCCAGTGCTGATTTACTGTAATATCAGCACTCATGGAATGTCTCTTGTCCAATCTAATTACTGGCTCGGAACTAGCTGTTGTATAATGTTTGTGTTTGAGATGTTTGCATATAGTGAATAATGATGATGTAGATTGCTGATCCTGACGTGTTCCCCCACCCACTCCAACAAGCTGCAACATGCTGAAACAGGAGCGCCAGAACAATTATTCCACATAAAACAAGCCATAAGGCATTCATTCATATTCGAGACTAGGGATGGGTATCGTTTAGGTTTTATCTGATACCGGTGCATAACCGGTACTTTTGAAACGGTGCCGGTGCTTAAACGGTGCTTGAACCGGTGCTTAAGTAATGGAAAACATATATTCTTCGTCCAAAAACCCTTTTATTTAGTTATTTTAAGTAGGGCTGTCAAACAATAAAAAATTGTGATCTAATTAATCACAGGGTAGCTGTAAATTAATCACCATTCCTAAAAATGACCAAAAAAACCTACAATTTTCAGTGTAATTAAAAGGACAAAACTAGATGCAGTTGCTCTTGTAAAAATATATAAATAGGAGTTTTTGCTTTGAACTCCACAATCATATTCACAATGTTTATGTGGTCCCATTTGAAAAATAACAGCAAATTGAGGTAGCACTAACCAATATATATGAACAAACTTGACATTTGGATATCAGCAGACTATATTAAATATCAGATCAATCAAATGTAATCTAGACTAATGGAATGTCACAACTGACAATTTTAAACAGCAGATTCTCCAGTTCATCACAACAGGAAATATTCTGAAGATGTACACAGCTACTTCGGCTAATAGTTAATAGCGAGTTAATAGGTAATGGCACTAATTTAAGTCTGAAAATATCACTTTAACTGATTAATTTCGTATTTCTAACACAGCGGTATCTCACTATGAAATGTACTGAAGCTATACAGTGAGCCAACTGGCATAAATCAACTTAAATACAGAGCATTCAAACTCTTCAACACACACACCAGAGCTGATATTGAAGCGGACGGATAATTCTCACAAACAACTTATGAACTTATCATATTACCACGAAGCCAATATGCTAATAATAAAATACTCACGTCATTTAGGATCACAAACACATGCTGCTGCACAACAATCTGCCGTTTGGCTGGTTTGAAAGGAGAGCTGATGTGTGATGTGTGCTGTTCTGGGAATGCCTTTTCATTGTAAAAAAAAAAAAAGAGGGAAAAAAAGAGTTAATTCTAGGAATTAATCGATCCGTGTTGGTTCGTTAATTTCGACAGCCCTAACTTTTAGCAGTTTTTTGCACAAAGACAGCCATGTTTACCTTTTCTGGTTCTATAGGGAATCACTCTTGGCTGATGGCTCGCCCAGAATCCATAGTGTTTGACATCTCAGGGAAACGAAAACCGAAATAAGGCACTGAAATGTGCGCCGTTTTTCGGTCTGGTTACTACCGTTTAGGTCAGCACCGATGTCGGTACCCATCCCTACTCGAGACCACAGCAAATCTGTTGGAAAAATCGAGTGAATCAGACCTTTAAGACTCATTCATTCATTTATTAAATTTTTTTAGTTCTAGGCAGTCTTAAATCGAATTATTTTTTTGGAGGATACAGCAGATGTAGCTTTATTAAAATCTCAGTTTTAACTGGTTTACACAAAGCCACCTTTGCAACAACCGATAAACTATCTATCTATCTATCTATCTATCTATATATATATTTTTATTTTTTTCGTTAAATTCAACATTTATTGTAAGATATTAGAAAGCTGTGTGATTAGCTACAGTAAGACTTCTTACTGCTATTTTGCCAGATAGAGCTTCTTTTGTTCTTATTAAACTGTTTTGAAGAGGTTGCAGTAACTCTGCTGAGGGCAGTGCTACTTCTAATTATCCGAGCAATTGCATACTACAAATTTATAATTAATTTGTATCCACATTTAAACTCATAATTACATAACTAATCTTCAGCTCTGCTAAATCTCATAGGCATATGTTTCCTGCAGGCTTCTATACCATCAGTAACGGCATTGTTTGAAAAATGGATTCACAGCAAGTTCATATTCCTGTTTGCCATCCTTTTTAGAGCCTTTAGTAGAGTAAACATTCACTTGATGAACATCAGTGAACAGTGACCGCAAAGGAGCAAAGATTGGCTGTCGCTCACAAAAACAATGGTGTTTTCTTAAAGATGCAGGCCAGTAGGGCGTGTTGGTGGCTAATCCGATCTGATGAAATGTGTTCTGCGTAATGGAAAAACTCAAAATCTCTGCCAGTGAATCAATTTCCAACTCCCTGCATGTTGCTTACTACAGTATGACGGCTGCAAATATACCCTAAAATAGGTGGATAAGCTGATCAAAGAATACTGTAGATGTACAGTTATAGACATTTCAGATCCAAGTAGTGTGAGTTCAGGATTAATAGAAGAATGCAAAACTCTTTAAACTGAAAGCAACAGGCTTGCTGATTCAAGAAGAAGAAAACACAGCCAAACAAAAACTATTTAATCCATTACAATAATGTAATGACAGAACATATTCATATTTTCTTCAAATTCAAAAACATTTGCTGTTGCATTTGGAACTTTGGCCCCTTAATTGCTGTTTGTCATTTCACCTCATCTTGGTACAATGATGCTCTCTTACCAACTTCAGCCAGTATCTTAATTTGTTTTGGCTTGCAGTCAATAGCTTATTAATTTTTATGAATAAAACACGTTCATTTCTGGTATATACAACAAGTCTCCCTTTTAAAATTATGTCTTAACATTTTAATGATTTTTATACTTGGACTCAATTGTTGGAACAGGTCAGGAAATTATGCCCCAGTTTAAATCAGACCTCATATTTTCTTTTGTTTTTTTCATGATGCCTTAAAAGAAAGGTTTTTTTTTACGGTGTTAACTTAAAACACATCTACAGGTATGCCTCCACTTAACTCAAATTTTGTAATTTAATCAGAAGTTGAAAAACAAATCTTCTGGATCAGATCTGGATGTCCAGGTGCTGGCTGGGCGCGGCCTGGGGAGGGTGTACATCCGCTGTGCCCCTGATCCCCGTGGCCTCCGGGTCCTGTTCCGGGCCCGCCCTGGCGTAGCCGGGTTCCGGCGGAGCCCGTGGGCTCGTCCCTGCGATCTCTCGGGGCCCCAGCATTGCGGCTGCTTGGTGTTCCCCTGGGGCTTCAATCTGTTCCTCTCTTGGTGGGTGATCGGCCCTGCGCTGGTCCGCCTGCGGCTCCTGCGCTCTGTGGGACTCTGGATGCATGCGTCTCCTGCCTCCTTCATGTCTGTGTCGATTCCTGTAGGACGGATTGACGGTTCCTTACACCAGCTATCAATCACTTGCATGGGGAAACCTTATTCAGACCTGCATGCTCGCACACACACATAGGTGTGGGGACATTGGTTTGGACGGACATATCTTGAGCTGAGGTTATTGTCATTAGTTAGCTTTTATCAGGAGCTTAACAGATAACCGCTGTAATACTCTGCTTGGGAAAGTAAATCTGTTGGGATTTTACTTGGTACTCAGACACCAATTCTGAGTGGCAAACTGCTAGACAGGACACGTAAAAAAAACAAAAAAACATTTGAATCTGAATTTTCTCAAATTATTTAAATGCATAATTTTAAAACAAACACACATTGGTCCATTGCAACAAAAAAAGTAAAATAACAGTAGAGCTTTTACAATATCTACAATGTCATACATTTAAATAGAGGCTAATATGTCAATGATGACACCATTTTGAGCGAAACATCACTTGGCTTCCCACAGGATCAATTTACAGGAAGTAACAATAAATTTGATTAACGCAAATAATACTGGCATTTAGCAAATAGTGTATTTTTGTTAGTGTGACCTGAAACAGAAAACATTTAGTGTGCTTTAATATCATACCCTAAAAAAAAATTCTTATTTTTATGATCTATGTAAGAATATTGTAGTCTAAGCTAGTACTACAATTTAAATGTAAGGCAAAACCCTACACACTTCAACCTTTTGTTGAAAAAAAACAAAACTCAAACAAAAATAAACTATATTTCTCAGAGAAGAGTTATATTATGACCAAAAATGTATTGGTTCAGGGATGATATACAGTAAAATATAACCTGTTGCCTATTCTACTTTTTCTTTAGTCCCAAAACACCAGGTTCCCGTAACACTATAGGCCCCACTGTTTTTTTTTACTTTTGAGCATTATCCCAAAATATATCCATTCATTGCTGGTCAGCTGTGCCACATTTATTAGCCTATTTGGGGTTTTGAGGGGCTTTTCACATTAGGATTTGAAGATTTTTGCGGAGTTTTCTCTCTCACCCGGTTTAGCTTTCGGCCACAACCTAAAAAAAATATTTTCAAATTTGCAGTAATGACATTCAGATGCACCCTAGATGAGAGAGGCTGTGCATTAAAAGATGCTGCAAAGTGGACAGACAGCTCGGCAACGCGCTTCGTGACTTCACACGGGAGCTCCAACTCAGCGCTCCGTCTTGATTTCCGCTACGATTCATCCCCTGATCCTCCAAATGCATTCAGCATGATTCACCTGCTTCTCCTCCGCTCCCCACGACAAAACGGTATGAAGACATTTTCAGATAATTTCTCAAATATCTGGCTTGTCTGTGAGGACCGAGTGTTTCGCAGAGTTTCGTTTTTTTCATACCCATGCTGTGGTTGTTAAGAGATCGGTATTAGATGATCACTCGGTTATATTTGGAGATATCCAGTGACTAGTGAGATGCGGGAGAGACACGCTGTTGCTACCCTTTCCGTCTGCTATGGTTGCCACAGATACGTGTAATTTGCTGCAGGTATGCAGCTGATCAGAGGAGATGGATGCGACTATATCAGTTTACTTACCGATTTCGGGCGGACATTGTCCATTTTGTTTGGCATTACAGTAAAAGGAGGAAAAAATATTTAAAATACAACAAAGATAAATAGGAATGACGTTACCTTTATATGCTGGTCATACAAAATAACAAGCAGATTTGGCCACCACAATTATATAATAGCCTATATATAATGCTCAAGTTATTAAATTTACAATTAGACTATTTGGCAAATACATTACAGTATGCTGACTTTCCTGGATAGGACAAGACATTTTTTTTGCAGATAATCTGCTTGTGGAAAGTGTGCCGAAGTTTCTTAAGGAAAGGAAGCTTTTATGTGGGAAGGTATTTGTAGTTTTATAAGGATTTTGTTGCCCCTATTGCTTATTGCCAAGGAATGGTTCCTTTCATATACTTTAAGGACGTTTTTTATTGCCACTTCTGATTATAGATCTCCTCTGTATCCACTCCATTTTAGCGTACCCAAATGTTTTGTTGGGGGGGCTTCTGGTGTTTCTGTTGGCACAACCCATGGCTATACACATATTCAGCTGTAACCCTTGTTTCACCTAAATGAATTGATTGAACTACACAGCTTGTTGAAGGGCTTAGACCCTGTTAAATGGTTGTCAGTTTTCTTCAATTACATGAGAACAAAACTGTAATACTAGTAATGCAGAATATATATGTGACTCCAATTTTGATTGATCTACACACACACTCCTGGTTTATTTTCAAATTATTGATCCCAGAGGGAAGTTAAGTGTTGAAGTTCATACTAACTTATTCTACAAGAAGTTTGTTGTAGATCATAACGGCTGTGGGCAGGAAGGATTTCCTGTAGTGGTCTGTGTTGCAGCAAAACTGAATAAGCCTCCAAATGACACTGTTCTTCTTGGATATCATGAAGAAGATGCACTGGGTTATCCATCATTTTCCTGATTTTGTAACAAATGCTTCTTTGGATCATCTCCAGATGTTTGACAGTCATCCCCAGTACAGAATCAGCATTCTGTATCAGGTTGTTGAGCCTTTTTAAATCCAGGGGCGGATCTAGAAAAATATTTCTGGGGTGGCAGGAGGGTGGCAAGGATATTTCTGGGGTGGCACCATATGCTAGTATGTATAATTTTATTTATATATATATATATATATATATATATATATATATATATATATATGCAATATGCAATACAGAGGCGTAAATAAATATACAGTGTTTGTGTATATATATATATATATGTTTTTAATTTCTTAAGTGAAAAATAAAGATTTTTTTTTACTATGGTTTCATATTTTAAGAAAAAATGCTAATAAAATTGTAGTTTAAAGTCTAATAAAGTATAATAAACAAAGGTATAGCACCAATTTGATTGTTTACCCCAACAGATTTTGGGTCTATTTCTTTTGGATTGTATATAATGTTAGGATTTGATTAATGTAAGGATGAATAAAGTCCAGAAATTATGTATTTTTTATTCCCTTTAAATTTTAACTTCATAATACTCAAAAATCTGTACTTTCTAATATAAAGTAAACTTGGTAATTAGGATAAATTAATTTAAATATTTATTTGCAGAGATTAGATCAAAACTTCCTAAAATGTTCTATCTGGAATAGAACAGAAATATAATTTATTGCCTCCTAAAAAAAGGAAGATCAAAATACCCAATTTATTCTAAAATAAGATGTAAGTCAGTATGCTGCGTTTCCCTACCATGTGGACTAATTCGTCTGGATGTGCTTGGTGCTGTCTCAGACTCTGTCATGTCACTGGCTGAGCCCTCCATATTGCCCTGCCTATCTCTTTCTCCCTCTTCATCTCAGTAGTTCTCTCCCTCCTCCATCTCCTGTCCGGTGTGTCATTCAAGCACTGTCTCCTGTCCCTGATCATCTCGTCCTTTCCCTCCATCACTTTTCTGTCGCTCCTCTCTCTCTTCTTCCACGTCGTCCCCTCCATCCGCTTTACTCACCAGGTTACTCTCCGTGTTTCTCACCTTTGTCTTTGGTGAAAAAAGAAAAAAAAATAGAGGCTTTGTTGTCACTTCATTTCTGTAGAATTTAAAGTAATTTTCCTTTTTTTCTGGACAAACGTACAGATTTCACCTTCTCTGACTTAGTTTACATGTTCCAAAAATTAAGATTTTCAATTTTTATCGCCTTAAATATTTTCAAAACAATCATCATTGAGCTAGAAATGATATTCTATTTTGTAAGATTGCATAGTTACCGCTTTCATTGTGTGCTCCTGCCTTCTGTGCAGGTCGGCTTCTCTCTCACTTCCCGTCTCTCAGAAGCGTCTAGAGCTGGTGTACGGTTACGTCGTGCTGCATTCAATGTCGTCTGAAAAGCTAGCTTCATGCGCTTAACGTCCGACTTTAGACAACTATTTATTGATTTCATTGCCGCTAGCTGGGGTGGCAGCTGGGGTGGCAAGGCTTTCTTTAAATAAAACCCACATGGAAAGGATCTTTACGAACATAGGTTTTAGTATATATTTTTATATAGGTTTTGAATATGTGTGACAAACATAAAACTGGCAATTTTTCCTATATTATAGGTATCTATCTATATGTACATATACGTATCTATGTGTACCTATAATATAGGAAAACTGACAATTTTTATACACGTCACATATATTCAAATTGTTTGAGATAATATAGGCTTTTTCGTTGTGTGACGAGGTGCTCAGCTGGATGACTTCTTTTTGCGACTAGATGTCAACGAAGCCAGGGGGAGAACTTGAACCCTGATCTCCCAAGTGAGGGTCATGCATAATTACCAATAAGCCAAAGAGACAACACAGTCATCAGGATGTATTGAGGTTATAATATCAAGACATCCAGACTGTCACACTTCGGGGATTGGGTCCTTCCTTAAGTGGAGAACTTCAAGTATCCTGGGGTCTTGTTCATGAATGAGGGAAAAATGGAGCAGGAAATCGATAGACGGATTGGTAAGGTGTCTGCAGTTAAGCTGGTGCTGCACCGGTCTGTCGTGGTGATGAGAGAACTGAGCCGAAAGGCAAAGCTCGATTTACCATACGATCTACGCTCCTATCCTCATTTATAGTCACTAACTCTGGATGGTGACCGAAAGAACGAGATCACAATTACAGGCGGCTGAAATGAGTTTCCTCCGCAAGGTGGCTGGGTTCTCCGTTAGAGATAGGGTGAGAAGCTTGGTCATCTGTAGGGGGCTCAGAGTATAAGCCGCTGCTCCACCACAGCAAGAGGAGCCAGTTGAGGTGGCTCGGGCATCTGTTTAGGATGCCTCCTGGACGCCCCTGCTGAGGTTTTCTCAGGATTTCCCACTGGGAGGAGACCCAGAGGAAGACCCAGGACTCGCTGGAACGCCTCCCAAGGAGCTGGCCCAAGTGGATGGGGAGAGGGAAGTCTGGTTCTCTCTGCTTAAGCTGCTGCCCCCGTGACCCGACTTCGGATAAGTGAAAGTAGATGGATGGATGGACTTTAGACAAATATGCAGGATTACGGTGATAATAAAAATATGAGCTAGGCATTATGTATGACAGTTGCCAAAGTGAGATAAATCAAAAGATTCTGTAATGAGCTATATAGGAGACATATACGGCCTATCAATGCACCTGCATTTGGCCTATATGTGGCAAATATACATATATGTGTGGACTATATATTATATGTGCATACAGTATATACTGTATATAAGTAGAACATATGTACATATAAACTACCTATAGGTTTCATATATGCGCATATATCCTGATATAGATTCTTTTCATGTGGGAAGATATGCAGTATCTTAATTCAAACCTTGAAGGACCTAAGGGTCCACAAGAAGTATAGTCTGCTCTGCCGCTTCTTGCAGACAGCTTCACTGTTCATTGTCCAGTCTAGTCTGTTGTTCAGGTTAATTCAGAGGTATGTATACTCCTCAAGCACCTCAAGTACTTTTTAATTTTATATCTAAAAAGGTGTTCATGAAATAGTACATACTTCCACAAATGTCTTGCTTGTCCTGAAAATGTCACATTTCTCTAATGAATAGGAACACAAAATTGGACTAGTTTTTTTTATTTTTTGGCAGATTTAGTAGTTTTTAATGTTTTAATATCAGGAAGTAACTCTTTAAGTACAACGATTTTAATTACTGGATTAGATGTCTGTTCATCCAAGAAGAACTCTTCAACACAAATAAGCTATGCTTGATGTTTTGGTTACTTCATAAAGTTTGAGGGTTATATTTCCCATGACTTTAGATTTTAATGAAGTGTCCCCAAAATGCCTAGCATGAGCGGGGTCCTGAAGTATTGTCACAACCAAGTCTAAAAAAAGAACTAGTTCAATATCAAGGCATTCTTATCAATGCTTTATTAGGCATTTGCTATTAGTAAATGTCGAAATTATTTTCTTGTTTATAAAATTAAAAACTGAAATGTATTTGCCAACCTATCAGTATTCAGGTAAGCTCTGGAAAAAACGAATTACCTTTGCTGCTTTACATAAAATTGTTTTTTAATTAGTAAAATTGTATTTACTAATGAGCTATTCAAAACTGTTATTTACCATTGCCCCCCTATGCTTTCTCTGTCATTCTGATATCAAGGCAGTGTTGGTTAATTTCACCATGAACAATTCTCACTGCAACAATCAGATGCGACACCGCGTGCATTATGCTCCTTTCAGATTCTCTTACCAGATGGATGAAAATCATGCAGTAATGACTTTTATGCTTTCTCCTTGTCTCTTTATTTTGCTGAGTTACTCAAATGAATGCATTTTACAATGAATGCTATCTGTGCCTAAGCCCATTTTTTATTCTTTTTAATTGATTCTGATCAGCATTTTCAGGACAGTCATTCAGTGACTCTTTAAAAGTATTATCATAGCAAATTCAATCTTCTAACCAAACCCAAGTTATTAATCTATTGAATGCCCCCCCCCCCTTTGTGATTCTTGTTTTATAAAAGGCAGAAGAATAAAAGTTCCTTTTTTGAAAACTTTTAGGGCCCCCCCAACACATGTAGCCACATGAATGCTAAAATGAAAAACTTATAAATAAATGTTCACCACAAAGTATTTCTTTAACATTCCGCAAACCAAAGGCA